>CM026198.1:7593551-8803551 GCA_014839995.1 Xenentodon cancila | reverse complement strand
CCTTCACTGACGAAGATAAAACAGAGATAACCACTTCAGAGAAGTGGGATGGAGCTACTTTGATGAGGTTGCGGTGAGGCAGAAGACAGTTCTGGGTAACAAACGGTTAAAGAATGAAATAGTGGTCAGAGACGTGGAAAGGCATGTCTGAAATAGTCTGCTGCAGTTTCAAGTGAGAGTTAGGTCAAGCGTTTTGCCATCCTCGTGGGTTGCTAGGCTATCAACATTTTCAAAAGAGTAAATCAGGGGCAGAAAACCAACAACATTTTAATTGTCTAAGTGGATGTTCATGCCACCAAGGATGATGAGAGGACATTGGTGTTTTTGAACGGAGGACAGCAAAGTGTCTTCTTCATCCCCAAAATTGCCTAATTGTCCTAGTGGACAGAAAATGATAACCACAGAGGCTTTTAGTGGTGTTGTCACCATCATGACATTGTATCTGAAAGAGACATATTAGTATTTCTCATGTCAATGTGGCCAGATGCAAAAGTGAAAGCATCTGAAGACTGCAGGAGAAAAGACGTCAGCATTCAGGGCTGGTGCTGCGAACTATACAGAAATCTCAGACATTCTTATAATTGGGGTCTCCCTCCGTGGCCTTTACATCATCAGCTTACTTTCTGTGTGGAGTTTGCAAGTTTGCATGCTTGTGTGGGTTTTCTCTAGGTACTCTTCTTTTCCTCCCACAGTCCAAAAATACATGTCAGTTGATTCTTAACTAGTGACTCTTTATTGAACATAGACGTGAGTGTGTGCGGTTGTCTGTTTGGCCTCCATTTGAATGGCAACCTGTTCCAGGGTGTACTCTTGCCTTTCAACCAAGAGAGCAAGGATAGGCTACTAGAGACCCTCATAGCCCTGAATAAATAGAAGCAGGTACAGATAATGGATGGATGTATGGGCAACACCTTTGCTGTTGTAAAATGTATATAGTTATCCCTAAATTCCCAAACATGGTACAGCACACTCAGGCTATACGCCTGTGTATTTCCTACTAAAGAGTTGCAACATTATAAGTGTATATGCACATGGAGAGGGAGTCTAAACTCTCAGTTAACACATCAAAATGATGTAGAAGCAATAGGAAGGTCTCTTTATCATACCCATGTCTGACCACCTCTGAAACGCAAATCAACCAGTGGAGTATCAGTTGCTCGATGACTGGAGCTCAGACAAATGTACTTTTCAGCTTCATATAAAATCATTGGAAAAATCCTGAACTTTCATCCTTTTCATGGCGCTTATGACAAAACATTTTTTTAAATAATATGTCAAATGTACTTGTAATACCAGTTGCAGGTATTCCAATAGGATGGGCATTTTTTTTTATTCTACCCCTCCCCCCAATTACATATCCTTATATAGCATATTTATGTAACTCATCCCTTGTGTATTTGTCTCTTCTTGTAATTGAGTTGGGTCACTAAGAGTTTGAGCCAATAGGGAAGCAGAGGATATTGCCACTTTATAATCCTACAAAATGAATCTAAGTAAATAAAGCTGAAGCTAAAAAAAAACTAATTTCAAGTGCTAAATAGGTTGCAATCATGTAATATCCATGCCAAGGGGACTGAACAGCAGCTCAGGGGCAGGTACTTCCGATATCCACCCTAACGTTTCCCATGTCTACAACATTAACTCCCAGTAGAGGACTCCATGCAGTACTTCCTGCAGTCGCTACACTTGATGATAATTAATGAATGCATCTCTCAAGATAAAAAAAACAAACATTATTTTGACTTGTGACTTCATACATCTGCTAATTAACCGTTATTAAGCTTGCTTTATGCTTCAAAGATTGAAATACTAATTTATGTAAGCCATCGCAGGAGGCCCTAGACCAGGGGTGTCAAACTCATTTTCACCGAGGGCCACATCAGCATAATGGCTATCCTCAAAGGGCCAGATGTGACTTATAAATGTAACTAAATGTAATCGAATGTAATGTAAAATAAATGTAACCACTCCTTAATGTTAAATAACTCATTATTTATTATAAATTATTCAAGTGACAATTACAGTTGCATAGAAAACACATGTTTGCTTGTTGCACTAACATAAATCCTTTTAAATTTTGTCAGCTTATGAAAACCCACATAACTCCATTAATGAATGATCAAACTCTCCAAGTAAACAAAGAAAAAATAACATTGTGGTGAAACACACCTGAAAAGTTCATTGATGTAAAACATTTGTTTAATCTTTTATTTATCAAAAAAATGAATATAATTGAATTCATCTACTGCTATGAATAAGTTTTCAAAAAATAATAGTTACAAAATCAGAAAGTTATCTATGGTTATCTACTAGATAAGCTGGGAAGAAGTAATTATGAGCTGAAAATGGATGAGTTTACAACTATATTGGTCAAGTTTTTCAAGTAGTCTTTGATGAGGAGATGCTGCCTGTTTTTGAAGGAGATTCTCTCTCTACTATCGATTGATCATCTTCTGAAAATGATAAACACAAAACAAATGCACGCGTACTTATCTCTGTGTTTGGCGTCAAAATGTTGACACAGATTGTATCTTTGACAACCGATATTGCCTCGTAACACAAAAGACATACCGGCCTTTCTCATTAAAGCACAAACAAGTATTCGCTTTCCCATCTTTCTTGAAACAGTCTTCCTTCTGCATCAATTTTTCTCTTTCTGGACATTTTGGATCATTATTCATATCTCATTTTCACTTTGTTTGCATAGATGTGGAAACACTGCCGCGGCTATTGAAGTCGAAAGGCATTGTGGGAAATGTAGTTTTTGGTAAAAGAACGCGCTTAATTTCTTTTTTGGTATTTATTTGTAGACACTCAAAACTTTTAAGCTCTCACAGGCCACATCTGGCCCGCGGGCCTTGAGTTTGACACATGTGCCCTAGACCATATGCTAAGCTGTAGCCTGACCTGGATGAGTGACGAGGTCGAATATGTCAATAGAAGGGTTTGGTCCATTTGACAAGGTGCAGTGTGAAAGCGAACTCAGACCAGCTGCATATTGCAACCCCAAACGAACAGAGTCCACCGGACAATTAGATGGGCCATAACTGTTTTCCACTTGTACAAATAAAACTCAAAATCAGAAAAGGTGGAGGAAAGAAAAAAGCAGTGATTCTAAGATTGAATTTAACATTAATTTGCAAACAGCATGAACCCAAAATATTTCATATTTTCTTTGTCATCCTCATTTTATTTGTTAAAATACATTGATTTAAAACACCCATACATTCATTCCACAAAGAGTTGGTACAGTGTCAATTTAGTGATAGTAAAAAGTTTGTCAAGATGCACTAGTCACCATCCAGTGGTGCAGTTAGCCTCACAGTTAAACTGTTCATTTGTAAGTTAATGTAAGTTTTATTGATTTTCCTGTAAGTTGCTTTGGACCATTAACTGCTAAGTACTGTGCTATAAACAATGGCGGTTGCTAATGTAGTGTTTGCTCAGAGATGCTTGAAATGTGTTTTAAAGACTGCGCTTGTCTTTAAAGTGCTGACAGCTTTGTCATTTGAATTTGAATTGACTTGGACTCATCATGGATTTTTCATTGATGACTTCAACTTGGAAAAGTGAGGACTCAAGACTGGACGTGGACTTGGTGTTTGGGGATTGGACGACGACACTTCTAAGAAGTAATCAAAAACATACTCTTTTCAGTAATTCCCACAAAAGTGCCCATCTGTAGAGGTGTTAACACAGCCTGGCCCTTTTCTTGTCTTTTTTTAAGATCGTGAGTGTGTACTTTTGACCAAATCAGAAAAAGAAGAACCTTGTAACCCTTTTACCTTGTGCTTGTTTTGGAGCTGCAACTTAACACACTTTTTGCAGCTGGATAGAGCAGAGCAGCAAAATATTTCTATTGATAAGTGTAATGGATAGAAAACACAGTAAAATGCTATGTGCTGGTGAGTGCTTTATATCACAGTTATCAATTGTGCCCAGCTGAGTGTTAATAGCTGCTGTGTATTCAGTAACACCATAAAAGATTTCCATTTTTATCCAGTCTACATCCTGCAACCTCGTCAATCACGTACACTCATCAGCCCAAAGAAACCTGCTCATTCATTCAGCTTTTTCTTAGAATGTAATCATGTGCAGAGGTTTTCTCACCCTTCTTCTGGGTATGAAGCAATTTCAGTACTTAAGGTTGCATTATATTTATCCAGAAAATGTTGTCATTTGAAAAAGTTAACTGATGAGTCATTTTGTACAACCTTGAATCACAGAGGAAGGGAAAAGGAAAAACAATCAAACACACAATTATCACAGGAGATCTTACTTTTTGAAAAAAAGAAAAAAAAAAGCATAATTCATAGAAAGACAATTCATATTGTATGTATTTGAACTGAGTGCCATTAGTAAGTGGTAACACTGTCCTTTAAGGAAATGATTGGGCTGTTACATTCTTATGGTGCTGAGAAAATGTGCTACATAAAGAAAAGAAATAAGGCCATCTTGAAACTGATATCTAAAATCTTTTTTCTGCTGTTTGTTTTTTTCAAACAGCAGTCCATAAACTGGAGTTCTTGCAACAGAAGGAGATCAGTTGCTGGAGGTCTTTGAGAGGAATATTTTTTTATATAATTAAAGCTGCTTCATCTTCCTTGTCAAATTTCCTTTCATTGAACGCAAAATTGCATGTTCTTGCGTGGGTTCCCTCCGGGTACTCCGGCTTCCTCCCACAGTCCAAAAACATGCATTTAGCGTGATTGGTTGTTTGTCTTTCTATGTGGCCCTGCGATGGACCGGCAACCTGTCCAGGGTGTACCCCTGCCTTTCGCCTACTATGCGTCGGGATAGGCTCCGACAGACCCCCGTGACCCGGAGACGGATTAAGCGGGTATAGATAATGGATGGATGGATGGATGAATGCAAAATGCTTTTAAGTGGTGAAAGGTTTGAACTGCAGGCAGATCCTTTCAGGACCCGGACTTTCCCACACCAGAGATGCAAAGTTTGAATGGAGTGCAGAGAACAAGCCATATGGCTCCTCTCCTCTTTAGACTAAAATTTAGAGGATGCAGTGTACATGGTTTCCAAATAGTTTCAAATTATGATTAGTCTGGCCACAGGACCAAGTCAGTCATGTCGCTGACCTTTTGCCAAGTAACTTAAGTTCAAGATGTTCCTCTTGGCTTTCCTTTTTAGTACCACTTATTTTTCCAACCTTTTGTTGCCCATGTTCTAACTTTTTTGAGATGTGCAGCTGCTGCCACCATGTTCAAAATTAGCTAATATTTTAATGAAATGGTAAAAAGTCTCACAATTAACATTTTATATTTTTTTAATATTATTTTGTGAGTAAAATATGTGTGTATGATATTTAATAATTATTGCATTCCATTTTAGTTTACATTTTACACCTCATCTAATTTTTTTTGCAGATTTTTAAATAAATAAAACATAAATCACTATTAAAATACACTTTTAAAGCATTTAAGTGAAGTGCCAAGACTTTAAAAATCAGACTGAAGTAATATAACTAATGTTAGCATCACCTACAGGGAAAAAAAAGAAAGAAATCCCAGTAAATGTACTTTCTTTCATCCACAACCATTCATTTTACTGCATGTATGTCTCTACTGACTCATTCTGTGAAGAGCTGCAGATAAATGGTGGCTCACATCAAGAAAAAAAAAGAAATGCTGCCAGTTAGACTCTATGTAATATATACAAACAGCTTTTTTCTAGGAAACAGCGTCTGATTAAGTAAAGCTCATGTGTCGTGATGGGGAGACGGTCGTTTCTGCCATTTTTCCCAGATGCAAGAATCACAACTTTAAAGTTCCAGTCATGGCTCTGACCTTTTAATCTTTAGAGGCCATTAAGGTCTTACTGCATAAAGACCCTCACTATTCTGCAGGCGGTTTTTGTATTTTATGGCTCATTATATCACAGCAACTTTCTTACAGAATGGTAGTTTTAGATGTTCAGGATTGCTTAATCCACTAAGATAACACTGAACATTCAAGCAGCACTGAAATAATGACTTCTTGGTTAATGTATTCTCAAGGTTTGTCTTTTTTTTCCTGAAGTGAACCATAGCATGAGCTTTATCGCTTTATAGGATATAAGTATTGCTAATTGTTCTATTGTTTTTATCTTTCTTCTCCAGCCGCTTCAGCTGTCGCCCAGTACATCCTTGCAGGACACTGTTGTATTATATTTTCATTATACTTTAAAGGATAGTCCTCATAAGGATCCTCACAAAGATATTGTTATAGATATGGATAGAAATACGACTTATATGAATGTTATAATTATGCATGTTTCCTTATTTTATATCATGCTTGCAAGTGTAACTCCGTAAGGTACACAAAATTAGTTACAGAGGAATGAGTGAAGAATTAAACTAACTACTCTAACTAACTACTAAACTAATAACTCTCAGTTGAGGATTGTACAGTAGATAATGCTGCATTTCATTTACCTCAGAAATCAGAATTGGGAATGATATTGCACCACATTTCATTTACAAAGTTAGAAATAAACATGTACACTGACAGGAAAAGCATAGTGTTTGATAAAACATACACACCACAAACCTTTCCACATTTCAGACTAGTCGTTGCCACTGCTAACAATATTAATTCATCTTAAAAATGCACACATCTAGAAATGAATAACACTTGAGGCAACTGAACTATTTCAGAGTATTTGTATTTCAAGCATCGGTCAAGACTGAAAAATGTCATTCCACTTCAGGGATAGTATGTTTAGGGTCCTTACAAGCAAAACAAAGTAATTTTAACTTTGTAAGTGTATCGAAAGCGTATACAGGCATTGGCTCACCTAACATCTCCTTCTGGACACCACCACTACAAGTCGACTACCAGAGGTTTAGCTCACCTACTCTCAATAGATAAAAAAGGTGGAGAGTTCATTGCCTCTACTTCCATAGGACTGGATCAGTACTTAAGATACTTGAATTGGATCATTACTGAAGGTACTAAAGCTGAAGAAAAGATACGATAAAAGGAAAGACTTTTACTTATCCCACTTGTGGGAAATTGTCCTGTTACAGCAGCAGCAGCAAAGACAAATGATCAAAAGTACTATAAAATATGTAAAAGCGGACTAAACCATAGAGACACTATACATTTCTGGCCAAAAGTATTAAGTAAGTAAGTAAGTAAACTTTAATTATATAGCACTTTTCACAGACAAAATCACAAAGTGCTTCACAAAGGCCAGGAACAGATAAAAATAGATAATTAAGAAGGATATGATAAATACAAATGATAAGATAAAATAAACTACAGTAAATGCTTGTTAACCTAGTCCGATATAAGCATGTCTAAATAAAGATGTCAGAAGCATATAAATTGAAGGAGAAAAATGATTGCACAGTATAGGGATCATAAGTGATTGGACTAAATACATCCGTAAACCAATTAACATAATCCGTCCAAAAGTAAACCAAAAATGTACACAAGAAAATAAACAATTATACATATGGTCCTGCTGAACAGGACAGGTGAGAGGGGTTGTCCATGACTGACTTCAGCTTGGCCAATATCCTCCTCTCATTCGCCTTCTCTGAATCCAGAAAGCAGTCCAGGACAGAGCTGGCCTGTCTGACCAGCTTGTTTAGGTTTTTTCCTCTCTATTTCTACTGTACTACCAGACCACTGCATAAAGGATAGCAGAAGCTACCATAGAGTTGTAAAAAGTCCTGAGCAGAGATCTGCACACGACAAGTGAGCAGTCCAGTGTATTATTGAGGTGAACACCCAGGCATTTGGACTTTCCACAGTAAGCAAGAACAGGATCGAGGGTATGATTAAAGCAGTATGTTGGTTTAATTACTTCATACAAGATTCCCAACTATTCTAAAAGAGAGTTAAACGCTAACTTAAGGCTATCACTGTTAACATCCATATGACTGTTAAAGTCACCCACTATGATGACTTTGTCTACACTAAGCAATAAACCAGATAGTAAATTTGAAAAACTCAGACAGAAACTCTAGAGAAGCACCAGCAGGGGGCCAGTACACTACCACTAACACAACTGGCTTCTCTGGTTTCCAGCTTGGGAGCTTTAGACTAAGCGTGAGGCTTTTGAATGTATTATAATCCCATTTAGGTTTAGATTGTGTTTGAAGACTGCAGTTAGAGATGGCTGCTACTCCTCTGCCTTGGCCCGCACTTCGGGGAATATGATAATTAAAATGACCGAGCAGCGTTTATTCATTTAAACTAACATACTCTTCTTCTTGTAGCCACATTTCTGTTAAACAGAAAAAATCACTCTGAGTTTCTGTAATTAGATTGCTTACTAATAGAGACTTTTAGCTCAAAGATCGTATATTTAGTAGTCTGCATCTAATTTTTCAAACTTTATTTGGCATTAAATGTATAATGGTTTTTATTTTTACAAGGTTATTTTGATTAATGCCTCTATCACGTCACACATGGTGAACTTTTGGAGGGAGGAGAATCGACACCAATTCTATTTTGCTTGGCAGCTTGTTGGAATCACCAATTACATAATTTATTCCTATAGTTTTATTGGCAGGTGGAAGCGTGTAAGACTGCAGCTCTGCATCTTGGCCTGGACCCTGGATTGCCAGTGGGAGTGTCTAATAAAATCAGACAAATTTCTAAAAATAAGATTTGCACCATCCTGGGTAGGATGAATGTCATCTTTTCTAATCAGACCATTCTTTCCCCAAAATGTCTTCCAACTCTCAATAAAGGCCATGTCATTCCTTAACCAGGCTTCCTTAACCATCTTCCAAGTGCATGCAAAGACATGTGGGAGCAAGGGTGACTAGCACCACCTGACTGTTTTTTAATGTAATTTTGCCATACTGTTACCAACTATTGCCCCTTGCTACTTGCTACCAATAAAATATATACACGAAGAATTGACAATTCTAAATAATCTAAATGTTGTAACTAATGTCAAAGCAATACACCATATAATAAAGGAGTGGAAATTGCAGTTTATGAGCACTGCACTTGGTACTGACAGAGCTTAAACCATGCTATGCCACACAGTTAGGAAATCTATAGAAAAAACAAAAGTCCTGCAAAACCAAATTATGACAGGAACATTGGCCGATTGTTGGGTTAGTAACGTTTATGCTGGCTGCGCATGTAGGTTTTCTTTTGCTCATCAAATTCACATGTTCTTTCCACGTGGTATTGAAATATGTGTTGTTTAGGTGGAAATAGCAAACAAATGACAAAAAGCTAGGCAATAGCTAGCCGACAACTGTATGTATATTATCTTTTGCTCCATAATTAGGAGCTACCGCCACAGTAGCCACTAATGAGGGGGCGCTGGAATTCTGACAGCACCCCACTTCCTGGCCGAAGGTTTTTTTTTTTTTAATGAGTTGGCGTTTTATGAATTTTGAACCTGGATTCATTTCTTGACAGTTGTTAGAAGAAGGAATGGTAAAATATAAAAAAAAGAGCCGCTTTCCAACTATTTTTTGTTTTTAATGTGTTGAAGCCATGAAATTCAAAATGAGACAATATTTTCCATGAAATAGAAAAATGTCATGTGATCTGAACATCTGAACATCTCATTTGATATGATTATGCTTGATTGGGTCTAAAATATGAGTTTATGAGATTTGCAGATCTTACCCAGCCTCCCAGTTATAAATGGGTTGACTTGGATTGTCCTTTATTAGGCTAATTGAAGTTTTATTCCATGTAAAGTCCAGTGCCCTGATTCCCATTTCATGAGAACATATTTTTTCTCACTCAAAAAATCTGAGTCACCTTATTTTGGACCTAAATTAAAGTTGAAACTCCTTATCATCTAATAATCATCTAATGAACAAAACAAGGCAAAACTGTTGTAAAATGTAAATATAGATGATTGCTCTGTTGATGTGAGAAGTGGTCATGCCGGATAGTAACTACTTGTTCATTGAGTAATTCTAAGCAAATATTTTAGTTACCTAATTCTTAAAAAATTAATTCCTGATTTACTTTGTTACAAAAAGTAAATAGGGTGATAAACACTATTTTGCCAAAAGTATTCGCTCACCCATTTAAGTAATCAGAAACAGGTGTTCCAATCATTTTCATGGCCACAGGTGTATAAAATTAGGCACCTAAGCATGCAGACGGTTTTTACAACTATTTGCGAATCGTGCTTCTCCATCTGGGAATCTGATGGACGAGTCTGGGTTTGGCGGTTGCCAGGACAACGGGATGAATTAGAGGCGAGACTGAGAGCCAGACCTTCTTATCCAACATTAGTGTGTGACCTCACAAATATGCTTGTGAAAGAATGGTCAAAAATTCCCATAAACACAGTCCTAAACCTTGTGGACAGCCTTCCCAGAAGAGTTGAAGGTGTTATAGCTGCAAAGGGTGGAGCAACATCATATTGAACCCTATCTATTAGGAATGGGATGTCACTTAAGTTTATATGCGAGTCAAGGCAGGTGAGTGAAAAAGATACATGACAAAAAAACAAATTTAAAAGGTGATTTGAAAATCTCAGTTTTTACATCTGATAGTTTATTTGATTGAGTCTGAAAATAACTACTTGCATTAATTTACTTTAGTGCCCTGAAAATATTTAAAAAATAGGAAATATGTAGATTTATCAGTACAGCAAAGCACTATGACATGGTTAAATTTGCACAGTCAAATGAAACAAACAAAATAACAATACAACACATAAATGAATAATCACTTTAAAACTATTTAAAGTCGTGTCAATCAACTTTACATCATCTTCACAGTTTAATTGGGACGAAAAAAATATTTTAACAAAATCATAATGACACTGTCATTACACAGATAGTGTATTTATTTTTAGGGTACATAATGACGATTGCATATCAGGCCAACTCGCACGTAAATGTCAGACCATTTATTTCAAGGAACAGCACTTCTCTTAAGAAAACAGTACGAACTTTATGATAGAAAATGTATCCCTATAATAATATTGCAGAGTTAAATCATTATTAAATTATTAGATGGCACTCAGTGTACATTTCCATTAGGGAGCAAAACTACATCAATCAAATCATTTTTGTGATTGAATGGAATAAGCCTCTGGCAAGACCATGAATTCTTTACTCTAGTATATCCAGCATTCGGTAGCCGATTGGTACAACGGCAAGATGGTGGCAAAGCAAATGTACAAACAGTCCTTTTCATTTTTATCTTTCAATACACTTTCTGCACACTCATAAAAATAAAAATACAATTTTTATTTGTTAAGGCTATTGTTAATTCTATTATTCTTTTAAATGTATATTCAGTTTTAACTCAAAACTACATTTGATTCAAACTATTTTGTTACTCAGTGAAAGTTTACAATTACCATCTAGTAACAGACCTAGGGTTGATTTAATGCTGAAAAATTCCTATAAATGATGGCAATCCTCAGTAACAACTAAGAATATTGCTTCTCTCCACTTGAGGAAAAATACAATTGTATTAATTGTTTTGATCAGATTTAATCAGTAACCATGAAAAATGTCAGGGTATGACCATGATTGATGATTTTGAACTAATGACTACTTCAAGATTCACTAAAATGTTATATCCATAATTATTCTCTTCCATAATGAACTGGACTGTTGGACATTTGGGAAGTACTGATACTTAAGAATAAAGCATTAATTATTAGACAGTTCCTTGTTTGATCTTCTTTCATTCTTAATAGTTATGCAAAATTATGTGTGATTTCTTTTAAAGTTTCACCCTGGTGAGATTTGTATTCACAACTGCAAACCTGGGTAGCCTCAAAAAATATGAACTATTTCTCGAGTTTTCTAACAAGCCACAGTCACGATCAGACTGTTAATGAGGTTTATGGTGCAAATATATGATAAAAGCTCTATAAAACTCCCATCTTGTTTAATAATTGCTTGATATGTATTTATTTATTGTGCATTATTTTCTTAGTCGCCTACACAAGCAAGCAGGTCTCCTACGACCACTTTAAACAAGGACGGTATATCTTTGCCAGAGAGAGAGAACTGACGAGGGCTTGCAGCATTATAGGTTTCACAGAAATATGTCTCCTATCTTTCCATCTTTTCTCATTTATCAATTTATTCATCATTTTATCTGTTTCTCTGTCTTTTTGTCCAACATAATGGCTCTCTCTCTCTTTGTCTTTTTCCATCTATACCTTTCATTTTCATTTCATTGGCTGTGTTTCTTCTGCTCTCCTGTGCATGGTCTCTTGTTACCATAACAACCGATGAATCCCGTGCCCTTCAAAACAATTAGCATTCAGCACTGTCACTCCTGTGAACCGTAACCACATCCACCATCCCAGGAGCTCATAGGTTCAGTGTAGATGTGATTGTAGAAAACAGTGGCTTATAAGGCAGTATTGCCCAGCTGGTCTTGTCTCTAGGTGACTTAGGTGCCACGAAGGGTGCCAGCCAGTTGTACCAGAAGTTTGATTTATCTTGACGCAGAGCTCTACATCTTAGGCAGCTTCATTAGCATCAGATTGAAGAGAAGGAATACTGCATGTTAGGCATCTCCCATTGAAAATAACCAGCTGAGGGAAAAGAAACTTTAAAATCCAACCCTCCAACACCATCACTATCAGTGGAAACATATATATACAGCATATGCTAAATCAGTGTTTCCCGGTCCTGGTCCTCAGGACCTGCTGCTTTACATGGCTTTGAGGATTCCCTGCTACAACACACCGGATTCAGATGAATGGGTCTCTTCATGAAGTTGTAAACAAAATAGACAAAATAAAATTAATGTTCGTCATTTTTCAAGGGATCTAAGTCTATTTCATTCATTTTTCTCTTTGGTAATTTTAATGACGATCATATTTCTTTAGCTGTGTTCTTTGTTGTTGTTTGTTTTTTAATTCTTGGTAAAGATGTTAGTAACATTAATCTGGTGAATTTCCAATGATTTGTACTGCAGTAAAAAATAAATAAATAAATAAAATAATATGTATGTGCATTTAACAGCACTTGGTTACTATTTTGTATGTATTTTTAAAGTATAAGGCTCAATTTGATTGATTATAACGAGAAGACAAAAATGACAGGGTGGACAACTTAATCTCAAAACATCACCTGAGGAGGCAGCACATGGGGTTAACTGGCCTGGACTTTTCACGTCTCACCTCAAGAATTTAAATGAAGAGAAGTTTATCAACACAGGTTTCTGAAAATGAGAAGAGTTGTAGGACATTTTACAGCGAAAAGGATTATATATGTTTTTTTTTTTAAGAAATACAAGTCATAGTGGATTTATTTGCAGTTCAGATCAGAGGTATGAAGACCTGGAAGATTGCGATGAAGCCAAATCTGACCACAGGAGGTGCAGCATCATGAACAAAGTCAGCAGAAAGATAGAATGATTGTGCATTTCACAAGAAATCTCAGTCAAATACCGCAGATTGACATTTCAGATGTTTTTGTGTATTTAGTGACTGAAAAGCAAAAAACAGTCAGAGACCAAGATGGTTACCGTTTGTGCCCAGATTTGGCTTCTTTACACTCTCCCAGGTCTTCATACCTTTGCTCTACAGCTGCAACAAATTCAGCAAATTCTTGTTTTTCCTTTCCACAAACATATTCATTTGGTGTAACATGTCCTCTAACCCCCTTCTTGATGTTCTGAAAGCCTCATTGATCAGTAAACTCATCTTTAACTCTTTTTCTTCTCTTCAGGTTTTAAGGTGAGACCGGATGTGCCATGGTCCGCTAACCCCGCTGTGCTCCCTCTGGCTTTGGATCCAGGCAGCATCATCAGGGCAGGTCCCTTTCAATGAAATGTCAGCTGGAGAAGAAACTTTAATTTTATAGTAAAAAAGTTATGCAATATTGCTTTAAGTTTCCATTCATCCATTTTCTATACCCACTTATTCCTTTGCAGGAAGATCTGTCGGAGCATATCCCGACTCATTGCAGGCGAGAGTCAGGGGTCCACACTGGACAGGTCGCCAGTCTATCACAGGGCCACCACATACAGAGACAAACACCCACGCACGCTTATGCTCACACCTACGGGCAATATAGAATTATCAATCAACCTAACATACATGTTTTTGGCCTGTGGGAGGAAGCCGGAGTAACCGGAGAGAACCCACGCAAGCACGTGCAAACTCCACACAGAAAGACTCCCGCCTGGGAACCAGGAACCTTGTTGCTGTGAGGCAACAGTGCTAAGTCCTAAGCCACCACGCTGCCCTGCTTCAAGTTTGAAAATATTTCATTAAACAAATCTAAGCAAAGCAAATACTGAACATCTTAAGCAGTCTAATATATAGTTTAATAATATATTGTTTTTTTTTTGTTTTTTATAAACCTCATCTAATTTGCTTCTCCAAGTCGCTACATCTTTTTAATATATCAGTTTATTGGCTGCATCAATTTATTAATTTTATATTACACTAGTTATAACAATTCATTAAAAACAATGTTGGATTTTATGGAGCACCAGAGAGGAACTTTGCCTCCATGAGCTTTGACTGGCACTGCAGTATTGTATTGTCTGTAAACTCACTACATTTGCCAACCCTATCGGCAAGTTTAATAAAAGGTCCTTGGCCGCTGGCCTAATAAAGACTCTCCTAATAACTGCCTGTCTGTGCTCAAAGTCTGATGCTAGATGGATCACTGCTCAGAGTTCTTTCTCTCAGCTTGTGAATACAAATTACAATGTTTAGAATGATGGTTTCTAATTGCGTTTATCCACCCTGTTTTCTGGTAGATCTAAAGAAAGGCCTAATCACCTCTATTAACAGATCATGCTTATAACTAAGATGTATGCAACAGACTGGAGCCCAGGGGACCAAGTTTATTATCAGTGTAGTCATTTCATGGCCACAAATACAAACACTGTTTCAATAGATGGAAATCAGTATTCTTGGCTTTCTTGTTATATCTGATTTTAAATCAATCTAAGTTATCTTTAACTTAATCAACTGAATTATCTTGGCAACTATTAGAGTTAAATCTTTAGGGGATATAAATTATTTTGGAAAATTGACCGCTCTCTTTTCGCTCTCTCTCTCTCTGTCTTTCCGAGCCATCAGCGGTTTGGCCTGGGCCATCTAAACAACAGGTTCATAGATGATTAGGTTTTTTTAAATATATATAAAAAATTAATGGGAAGGTGTGACTTTTTTTTTTTAAATAAAATTGCCCTTTGAAAATAAAACTAATGAATTTTTATGACATTTTGTTCAGCTCTGAGGGTCTCCCATAGGTGTATGGGTTAAGTCACTTGTATAAAACTATCTGAATTTACTTGTTTTGTCTTTTCCTCAGTTTGTGGATAACTGATTAAAAAGGACATGTTTTAAAAAGTCTCCACAATAACTGTCATAAATGTCATTCGTCCACAAGATTTAGTAATTTACTGTCACTCCCAAATGGCTTAAAAGTTTATTGTTTTTCTTTTCTGCTTAGAATAGAGAGCATCTCTGATAAAGGCATTTTATTTGAAATTTTTCGAGACCAAAGCTGAATCCGAAGTCTGCTGCTTCTGAATATTTGCAGAGTTTTTGCTGACTGACACTCGACTCTGACCATGGGTGAGCATATGAAACTATGAAAATTATCGCAATCCTCAGGTGGCTGAGTAACCTTGTCATCTGCCAGACAATAAATCAGTGGAAATTTTATACTGCTCTGCCAACAATATGACTGCCACTGATAAAAAAAAAAAAAAGAAGCTGTATTCTTCAAATACATTCAGTCTCATTAAAAAGTAAGTAAGCTGTACCAGATTTTGCATTATAACACCATTTCTTCTGGGAGCCAACTGAGCTAGGAGTTATGAAGTTCTGACTACGGGCCAGTCACAGCCTGACAATTAGGAATTGTTAAATATAAGAGATAGTAACTGCATCAATCAAGGATATCTGCAGGTCTAACCACCAACTAAAAATGAACATAATTCTAGAGCTTAGTCTGGACTGTTCACCATTTCACAAGGACACACAGAAAAATAGCTCTGCATGCTCACACGGTCAATTTTAAATCAGCCTAAAAAGCATGATTTTTGGACCGTGGGAGGAAGTACCCACAGAAAGCACAGTGAGAACATTCAAAGTCTAGCCTTGATATAAAGTGGGAAGCTTCTTGCTGTGAGGCAACAATACAAACTATCACACTATTGTTTTATTCATGTGCAGCATTAGATGCAGCTTTTAAGTAGCTTCCCAGAAGGGTTTGGTTAAGTAAGACCTATAGCACATCGACAATATCACTGTTGGCCTTCGTAAACATGAGGATGAAAGGCTTAAGACTTTTTATTCCCTTCTTCTGCAGTTGAATACCTAAATTCACAATGAAGATTAAATATGTTAAATATATTAGCAGGGAGAAATACAGCCTGAGTGTGTCAGTCACTCGTGGATTATGAAAGGACTGCATGATGTCAACAGGACTGTGCACATCAGTTGGGACCACTTTGTATGGCATAAGAAGTAAACAATTGAATCGGAGAGAAAACATTGCGCTATTTTTGTAAGAAATCCATTGGTGAAAGCATTGCGTGACAAAATGCCACGTTTTGCTGATATTCAGCCTAGACAGAAAATAAACTGACTGACAGATTAGTCGAGTGCCAATACAGTTATTATTTCCAGCTACTTGTCAAGTACTTATTGAAACCCTGAAAATATTAGCAGTCCAAGCGCTTAGCTAAAGTTTTCAAGTAAAGTTTTGTTTGAGTACAAAAAAATGTCATTTTGAAAAAGTGACATGACACTCGATGGCTTCTCATTGACATTTCAAAGTCAAAGTTTCCACAACCTTTCTTTTCTTTTAAACCATATTATGTAAAGAAGAGCTCTTGAGCTGTAAGGATTTGACTGGCAACACCCGCGTGTCACCCTTTTAGCCTGTGTGAGACAGATGGGAATAGAAGACATCATCGTCACACACCCATTAGAAAGAATAAATGCTCTGACAGAACTTGTTCTCAGAGGAAACGAGGGGATGCCTCAAGCCTTCTATCTGCTCTGGAGATCTGTTCAGCTGCGCTGCACACATTGTTTTCAATCGAGTTAGCAGTTCAGAATAGATTCAATCAATTAATGTGACACTGTTGCAGACTGGCAGTCAAATGGAAACATTAAATCATCTTTCCAAGTGTTGTAGCACCAATGCACCCCCGCAGAGAGCGACCATTTGCTTGCAGCGAGTGATGTGGATTAATGCCCCCAAACGCTCTAATTGCCTAATGAACCTTTTTCAAACAGCAGAACTGTTTTGAGTAACAGAAGCCTTGAAGAGGCACCCAAAGTCAAATTCAAAGCAGCCATGTAAAAATTAGTCACTCAACTCAGAAGTATTAGCTGCCACTTTTTTTCATATGCACTCTTCAAGCAAAGGAACATGCCATGATTAATACCAAAACAGAGAGAGAAAAAACAGTGCATTGTGTACAAAATCTCATCTCATTGTACCGTGAATGCCACACCATCCCAAAAGTGAAGATTATCTCGACTATGGTGCGAAGTCTTGTGCTTTTTATAAGCTGTGGGAGGTTCTTCTGCGCCATGTATCACACAATATCTTTCACTGGGATAAAGGATTACTCTTACTATTAAGATTTAATCTGTTTTTTTAAACTTTAGAGGCATCCTTTCCTCTATGGTAAGTGCTTTTGCTGAGCTTTTGAGGCTTAAGCCCTGAATGTTTTTGCCAATTGTTTGTATTGTCCAAACACAACCCCGGTCACATCTGTGTAGGATGAGATTGTGTATAGGTTTTTTTAAAACACAATAAACTTACAGTCTTTGTTATAATATGTTGCTATATATCAGAAGATGTGAATGCACATGTCAGCACTCCAGCATTACATTATGAGGCGGCTTCTCTTCAGGGCACTTGTCAAGGTAGATGGGGAAATGAATAGCTCCACATTCCAAGATATTGTTGCACAAAACCGTCTGTCCTAAAAATTATGAAGAATTTTACATTCCAACAATGAAACAAATCACACATAAAAATCATCCAAGACTTGGTTTTAGAAAAGGAAAATCAAAGTCCTGGAATCACAGTCCCATTGAAAGTTAATCACTTAAAAGAGACAAGCACTAGTGATCCCCTCACAATACGAAGGAACAGTGTTTTTTGCAAAGAAGAATGTGATAAAATCCCAAAGTCTAGCACTGTCAAGTTAATGGCGACCTATTCACAGAGATTTAACGTTGTAATATTACAAAATGTAAAAAACTTCTAAAAGCTGGACAACTCAGAGCCGCAAAAAGTCACAAAGCTATGTGGTTATAGCAATTAGTTTCAATGTGCTAATGAACTTATGCGATCACATAATTAAAATGTGATCTGATCACAGACGGACACCCTTAAGTACAGGTATAAATGCAGCCAGGATGCAGGAAGTCACATTCATAGATGGTCTGGACCAAATGTGGCTATAATCTTTTACTAGTTTAGACATAATCTTCCTCATTTATGAAATCACCATAAATCTGTCAGTAGATTTGCAGATAAACTAGCCAACCTTTCGAAAAGCCTGCTCTGAATTCACTAACACTGCATATAACTATCATCGTGTGAGCATCATATAAAGAGGTGAAAAGGTGCAAACCGCTTGCAGATTTTCTTCATATCTAGCAAAGCCTTCATGGTGTCCAAAACACGCACGCATTTTTGCTCTGCAAAAAGGACAAGTGCAAATTTGTCACCCTGAAGATGCAGGAACAAGCCCCTATGTGTCCTGGGCCACGTTTTTTCAACATTTAATGGAAGAATGGAGATGGCAGAACATTAATGGGACAACGACTGCGTAAGTGGAATCTGAGGGAGAGTAATAGTCAAAAGCTCAGTGAGAGAGGGTATTAGTGGGGTTAAGAAAACAGTCATGCACAGGAGTCTGGTATTAGTTGTAGTGTATGGATGGTTTCATCTGTTTCAAAGAAACACATTGGAAAAAAATCCTCCTTTAGGAGTTACTCTTCCAAACGGCCAGAAATGGGCTTGTAAAGAGTATCAAAGGCCCATCAGATTTCTTGAGAAAAAGAGTCTTACAGAAGCCTCTCATCATGGCTGACATCCATACTACACAGAGAGATGTTCAGTCAGTCTCCTTGTATCCACTGACCCTCTCCATCTTAACAGAAGCTCTGTGATGTTCACTTGAAGGTTATTCCACAGTCAGCGATTGCAGTGGTACAAAGTCCTGCAGACCGCTGACGGCCTTTTAAATGTTTTTGTCCGATTCACTCTGAGCAGAAACTGACACGTATAAATAAAAGATTTAAATACAGGATCTGTTTAAGGTTTGCATGCTAAACTGTCAACTGTTTAAATCAGATTTCTGCAAGCCCTTAGACTAAATGAGAGGACGCTAATCATTGATTATATTACATTTCTAATGGCATTTCATGCTGCAACATTTTCATACCACTTTCTCTGATGCTGTCCTTGGAGGATTTATTTTGATGTGATATATGGTCTACTGCATTTTATATTTGTCATGTCTGAGCAGTTTTCCTCCCCAGATTCCAACAGAAAGGATCAAAGGATTGCAGCCACTCTTCCGCTGTATCTCTTTAGCATCTTTAACAAGTATCCCATGGCAGCAACTTGATCACATATTTTGTTGCAACCAATATTGTAGAGAGAACAGATGAAGAAATGAGCGTTTGAATCCTATTATTTTTAAATCATTGTGCCTGAGTGTTTTAGCTTTAACTCAGCATTGTGTCTACAACTTCGGCACTCTCATAATAAAAGATTTGCAACATCAGCATGGACTTCCACACAAAACAAATGACTTGACATCTGAAATACTTGCTGTGTGGTCAGAAACGAAAAAGAGAATGACAACAGTGAGACTAACCACTGAATTTTCACAGGCACTTGGCCGTTTACTTTTCTGAGAAAAGTGGAACGACGGTTTGGAATCAATAAATCAAAGAGGATTTTTCACAAAAGACTTTTGTTTTTGTCCAAATCTCTTAGAAGTGTCACAATCCCTAGTTTGAAATCCTAACATGACAATGTCTCTGTGGCATACTGTGCCGCTTAGGGGAGGATCCAGATGACATCAGTGTATTTTTGACAGATACCCGACAGTCCTTTAAACTCTAAGATGCCTGGAAACATTGTAATTAAAAAAACTAATTGCCTCTTTGCTAGATAATGGCTCCTATGAAGAGTTTCCGTCTAGATTTAGTATACATCAAGGCGCATTAGTTAAAGTTACATATGGCAACTTTCTTGTCTTTGTATTTGTCCTTAAGCATGAAAGGAAAGGCAGAAGCTCCTCACCCGATTTTCTTTCACTTCCCCAGGAGTCACTGAGCCAGTTTCAGAGTTCGGCATGTAGGAGCCGAGTCTCCAGGAGCAGCCCTCCAGTGTCCTCGCTTACCAGCCCTCCATTATCTGACCTCGCGGTGGCCTCGTGGGTGCACCACATCCCATCTGCAAGAGGGTCAGCGATGCACCTTAGCCAGTCTCAGAGGGAGAACCTCCACTAACATCTGACCTAGACTCTGCTCCAGTGCCTGTCTTTGTCCTCGTGTCTGCCCTTCTTTTAGCCCATGTCCCAGAACCCATTTCTGTTTCTGTATCAGCCATAGCCTCGATGCCTGTTTCTGTGTTAGACACTGAACCTGCCCCGGAGCCTCTAATGGAACCTGTTTCATCCCCTGTGTCAGAAACAGATTCCCGTTCCTCCTCTAGTGTCTCCTCCAGATACGGTCTGTGTTGGTCTCCATTGCTAATTAACCGCACCTCCCAGTCTCCTACATTTGGATCCATTCCCTGCAACCTGACAACTCCTCCATTTTTAAAAGCTCTCCAATTAATCTCCACTCTTATCTGTTCCATTTGCATTTCATTTAAATATTTTTTTCCCCCTTTAGTCTTTCTGTGGCTCTAAGAAGTTCAGTTTTTGTTTTGAAAGTGCTATATAAGTAGATAAATAATAATAAATACTTTATTAATGTTCAAGTTCAACCTACAACATTTGGTTCATCATGTCTAAATGTCCAACTCTGCCCAAACCTATAAAGGGAAAGCATTCGGAAAACATCTGTTACAAAAGGTAAATTTCAAGACGGATTTCCATGCGGCTAGAAAACAATAATAATAATTATAATAATAAATATGTATCCCTCATCCTTCACTGCACATCCTTCCACAGGATTAGTCATACAGCGTTGACCTTCTATGCAACTGTAAATTTGGACATGAATTACCCACAATTCTTGAGACAAGTCATTACCGTATGAGAGAGCATAAACTAAGCTGTGAGCTCTCAAACGCACAGAGAAAATTGGTAGTGAAATACCTGACTGGCAATTTTATAGTTCAATACTGACATTTCCTTCCTCAGCTGTACGAAAATGTATAGCCGATACAGATCTGCCGGGTTTTTTTTTTTTTTTGGTGCAGTCTAGTCCCGACTCGTGCATTGAAGACTGTACTACACCACAGACAGGAGTGATGAAGTGATGCAATGACTGATGAAATGCTAAAGCAGTTTTTAAAAAAAACTGTTTAAGAAAAACAAGGCTTTCATTTGTTATTCTTGATTTAATATGACATGTGACATAGTACTGGGAGTATTATCAGTTTTGAGTCATTTTAGTTGAGTGAATTATATAACTGCTGAAGAGACTGTTCTGTTAATATTCAAGTCTAGAAATAAAAACAAAATATAAAAGCTAAGCTGGAGTGTTTATATTTCCACTTCACACTGTGCATTGAACACATGGAGGTCAAAACTGAAGTGACTTATGACTTTCTGTTTAACACCGGCGATGATCAACATAAATGTTTCAAAAATAAATGAAAGATGCTGACTTTTAGTGAGTTATAAATTAATAATATTAAACACTGACAGACTATCATCTGGGGCTTTAATCTGATGAAAGAACATTTTTGGTCCCTACCATATGCACACGTTGCAAGGACACGCAGCATTCCCGATCTCTGCGGTACTGCTGATGTTAAATGAGGACTGAAATGTTTTAAAAGGCAGTCGGATAAAACTCATAAGCTCAAGGTTTATTACCAAGTCAATCAATGAGGCAAATATGAGCAAAAATATCCAACAATCAAGTAGCATAACTAGGAACGATTAGGGCTGAGATCATGCACAACAGGGGAACATGAACCAAACAGCTGAAAAAACGAAAAAGACACAGATTTAAAATCTGGCAAAGAACATGAAATGAGGGAGTATCCACATCCATCCTGGGTGTGTAATAACGGCAATGGGATAATCAACGAAACGCAAACCAGTGCAAGAAAAAATAGCAGAAACAAGCAGGTATTGGTTAACTTAAAAGATAAAACAGAAAGTATAGATTGCAAGTATATATAGAGTTGTACAATGACTGCAAATATAGACAATAGATCAACATTGTTTCTGCAACAATGTAAACTTCTCCAATGCAGGACTTACAATAGTTTTCCTTCCCTTTATCCTTAGATGGATAAACAGTAGTTGATGTTTTTATAGCAATTCCAGATGTAAAATTACAGTTACAGCCACATCTAGTCAGACTTTTACTGTAAAATACCTTGGAGAAAAAAATTAATTTTATTAAATCAGTAGAAAATCATTTAAAAATGGTGTCATACTGCACCAAAAGCCACCTGGAAACTGTACAAAACTCTCACAGAAAGAGACCCTGCTAAGAGAGCTGAGTGAAGCTGGTTTGGCAGGTCAAATACCAGAAAGAAGGACAGGCATATAATGTAAGTATATATATATATATATATATATATATATATATATATATATATATATATATATATATATATATATATATATATATATATATATATATATATATATATATATATATATATGTCACTTACAGGCGCCTTTTTCCAACATTCAAGGACACAGCAGAATACATTACTAACACTGACATTACCTCACTGAAGATGTTTATAATTATCACAATTGTAAGACGCTATTCTTAAATAATTCACCAACAAGGACAACCAGACTAAATTTGAACATGCATTTATAAGATTTTTTCCATAATCACTTGTTAAATTGACTTTTAAGAAATATTCTCTAACTTGACACCACACAGAACCCCCCTACCTCTCTTCTCTCTCTTCTGGCCAGAGTCAGATTTCTATGAGCCTTGAGACTTTGATTGCATTAACTGAGTCTGACACAGTGTCCGTCCCCTGTGCGAAGGAACTGCCATCAATTTTAGGTCTGTAACCTAATATCTACATTTTGGGCATTTCTTTCCTGCAAACCATTTCCTGAAGCTGTTATTCACATCATATTCCAGCTGTTCTGCAGCGGTGGAAGTTAATTAAGCCTTGCATACTGATGTCATCAATTACTACTGTTATCCCAAATGTTGTTCCTTTTGTAATGGTGAGAAAAAGGCAAACAACAATGAAAGATAGACAAACTATCATAAAGGTGCATTTTGGTTGTTTTTTACAGAAATTGCAAAGAAAGCTAAGGTGTTAGTGAGAGTAACAGAGTGTCATACTGCACCAAAAGCCACCTGGAAACTGTACAAAACTCTCACAGAAAAAAGATCCTGCTAAGAGAGCCAAGAGAAGCTGGTTTGGCAGGTCAAGTACCAGAAAGAAGAACATATATATATATATGTCATTTACAGGTGCCTTTTTCCAACATTCAAGGACACAGCAGAATAAATTACAAACACCAACAAAACCAGACTACAACCAAAAACACATGACTAAAAATAATGAAAAATCAGACACAATCTGTTCCTGCCAACATGTCGCCTTGGAGACATAAAACGACTCTTCAGGAAATGTATGGCTGACATGAGAGATGGTTTTTCTGGTTCTTACAATCTATACTCTTCTCACACTTGAGCTTCAAAACACCTGGCGTAATCTGCTAACATGCTTTTTTTTTAATATATATAATGAATAGTTTTGCTTGTAAACATGGGATTCAAGCTGCTTATTGGTTGTCATCATACTGGATGAAAAATGATTGTGGAGTGAAAATGGTAAGTAGGAGTACAAATGAACAAATGGCAACAAAGAAATGAACTGTAGCCAAAACACACAACCACCCACAATGCAGCAAAAGAATGTAGGAGGGAGACGCACTGCAGATGTGTAACACAAACAACCGTAGGCTTATGATAATTATTAAGGCCCTTGAAAAAGAGCCTCTGTGACTAAACATGTGCTGTACTTGTACTTTAACTGTGGCTCAAGCATATATACAGAAAGGTAGCTGAAGGAGACATGGCAGATATCTGGACCTCGTCAGTCCAACACCACCAGCCGCTCCACCAAACGGGAACAGGGTGCAGCTACAAGACTGGAGGGATCCCAGTGACTGAGGGCGAATCAGAGGAGGAGGTTGCAGTGGGGAATCGGCATGCTAAAATACACAGGTTAAAAATGCAAAAAGGCCTTTCTCTGGGGCTGTGGCAGAAGGGAAAATATTTATATTATACCTGAAAACTACATTTGTCAGCATAAGCAAGTATATTCATATAAACCCTGTAGACACCAAAGCACCAGTTTTCTAATTTCAAACAAAAAAAAAAGGGGGTATACTTGTCACTGAAACCATCACACGCCAATTAATGTGACTTGTGCATGTTAGTGACTTTAAAAATGTAATCATCTACAGGAAGTCTGCGGTACACAGTGAGCTCAACTTTGTTAGCTGCGACAAGACCTGACAAATTCAGCACATCTTCCGTCTCATACAGAAGATTAGAGGCTGCGGTTGCAAACCTGCCAACTTGGTTGGCTGAGTCTAGCTGCTGATGCACGAGTTGTTACGCCACAGGCAAAACAGCAGCTCACTCCCTTGATTTACAGTGTGTGTGTTGCAGGTCCGTTATCTACTTTGTTTCATGTCACCAGCTCTGAGGACATACTTACCTGCTCTGTGTAATTTATTAGAATTAGACCGGCTGTGCATGTGTGACTCCTGCCATGCTGCAGACCTTCCTGGTCTGTTAGAACGGCCATAGGTGGTTACATGAACAAGGAGGGTTGAGGCAGAGCTAGTTGCAGACCAACCGGGTGTTTATTCATCAACCATAAAAAAAAAATCCTTGCCCTCTGATATTCACAAAGAACAGTTTAAACAGTTCAGGTCTTCCAGGGAATCTCTTAACCTGAACACCATGGAAGGACGACAACACAAGAAGTAACAAATGTTACTTCTACTAACAATTACAAATTTCAAATCACTAACTCAAACTTCAGTTGTTAAAACGATCATCCTCAGCATGTGCTTCTTTTAAAGGGTATCCCAGTCAGTTCCAGCTGACAGGCTGACCATAACATGTCAAAATATCACTAAAATCCAGGTACTCTGCCTTGGTGCAGTGTAACCTCTACCTCATGATTCTTCAGTTACAAATACATATGAAGTGCAAGTCCATGTAATGAAGAACTGTACATCTATACAGAAAGGAAAAAAAAGTAAATGCAACTTCCAATTTTGTTGGTGTGAGAGTATACCATGCTGTTATTGGTGAAATGCCGTCTGAAGCAAAAACAGTGCAGCGAAATGTATAATTCCATATTTGCTGACCTTGTTAAAGACAAGAAACCCCTTAGTGAAGACCAAGCAATTCATATTCTGTCAGAAAAAGAGTGCCAAGAATCTTCTTATTAAAACTGCCCTGTAAATCCAGCATAGATGAGTTCTGGCCTTATTACATTGTGGTTTTAATAAAGCTGTCAATTCTCAAGATTATGCAAGTGACCTCTTTTTATAGGAGTCATCTTAATGTTCTCTTGGAATGGGTCTATAAAGCTTCATAAAGCTGCTGCCAAATCATACTTAATCAAACACCTATTGCCTTCCCACTCAACTCCAAATTCCTATTTATAAACAAAACGTATTTCTATCCGCTTAACAGCACGAGATATTATTGTTTCTGTACGGAAACAAATTTATTGTTACAATAAATTCCATCCATCCATCCATCCATGGAGGGGCTGGAGCCTATCTTCACCGTCACTGGACGAGAAGCAGGATTGCCAGTCGATTGCAAGGCTCTTGAGTCTGAAAAGAAAATAAGAAACGTCTCCACTGAACAAACAAATCCGAATAAATAACAGAATGAGGATTCTGGAGATGGAGCTGCCCAGCAGGAGAAGAAGGGGAAGACCAACGAGGAGATTTCTGCATGCGGTGGGTAGGAGGATATGCGGGTGGCGGGTGTGACAGAGGAAGATGGAAACGAATTATCTGCTGTGGCCAACCCCATGCGTTCCCATTCATGTCAGTTACAGGATTGCACGCGAGTACACACTGTAGCTGGCAGTTTTGGTAAGCTCAGAAGTCAAGTCACTCAATCACCTGACTTTGATGACAACCTGATGGTGATATATGGCATTAGGACTTTATACCGTCATAATATGGTTAGCGTCAATTGTATGTGAAAATTGCAGGACAGTTTTTTTTTTGTTTTTTTTTTCCTTCAAGCTTTTCAAGCTTTCGTTATTGTTGTCAGTATGTATCTCATGACACACACCGAAATTGGAGCTCTGCTTTTAACCCATCACTAGTTTCACTCGGAGCAGTGAGCTGCTTGCCCGGGGAGCAATTAGGAGTTAAGGGCCTTGCTCAGGGGGCCCACAGTGATTCACCGTTGTTGCCAGCCCAGGGACTGTAACCACTGGGCTATCTGGGCTGTTCTGAAACTGTAAAACGTGAAAATATGACTATGTTCAAGCATTACAATCATTGCACTCTCTCATCACTCCTACCAAATATCCTAAGAAGTAATTCTCACCTGCATTGAAAATTACAAGCTATAAAACAAAACGTGAAACACTATAATGCTGATGTCAAACTATTCCCAGCATTCATAGCAGCATTGGGGAACTCTGAATGCGCAGAGTTTGTAGATGGGCTTCATCTGTGACTTTTTGATGAAGGCCAGGCTCAGAATGCTGCTTCCCTACAAATGCTGCTGAAGCTGCGATGTGGGAACGGCACGGTCATGTTTGCGTGAAAGTAGTCACGAGGTGCAGATCTTGTGTGTGTATCAAGGCATCCTCTGTCTCCTGAATGGGTTCTGGCCTTTATGGACATTCGTACATGATGACTACAATGTTGTTTGACTATTTCATTTTTTTAAAGATTTCCTGAACACACCTTCAAAGACCAGCAGCTGTCTGTCTCTGGGAGAACACGGGCTAAAGTGGTGCGGACAGACGGTCGTCGTGACAGTCAGGGTCTCCCTTTGAACTCTCTCACTTCCCCATAAAAAATGCTAACTTAATTTGTATAGTTTCGCAGGTTCAAGAATTCTTAGAACAGCAACTTCCATTTGATCTGATCAACATCGTTAGATCTAAAATCCATCTAAATAAATACGGGTCAAAGTTTGTTTTTTTTTAGGAAAAGCAATCAAATTTCAGGCCAAATGTGACCTTAACAGCATTTAAGGGTTAATTTTAATCAGCTGTGATGGAGCAAGAGAATATCTAAAGCAGGCAGGGCAGCGGCCCTCGAGGGATTGGGAACTGGGAACTGTTTTAGTGTGACCACTGTAAGGCTGCAGATTAGATAGGAAACAAGAAATGAGGGCAAATGGACTGCTTCAACACCACCAGCACCATCTCCTGACAATTTTTTTTTTTTATATGAAACTCGAAGGGAAAGATAAGAAACACCAAATGAAGATGGACACAGGTGTTGCTTGCCCGTGAATGAGGGAGTGCTTAGTTAAAACAATCTGGCACTGCTTCCTACAGACTGGTGAGTTGGTTAATACTGACACTAAGTTATAATGCTAGTAGTGCAGAAAGGCATCACTGCACTAGATGTTTTACAATTTCTGTTATGAACAATGACTAGGACCAAGGGAGTGACATGAGGGAGCACAGGTTACTCTTGCCTTCTGAACCCTATCTTCTGTAAGGTTAAGGGTAATATTTGTAACACCAATGCATTAAGAAATGAAAATCAATAAGTCCTTTAAAATGGATCAGTTGTAACTGTCTTAACTTCCCTGTACCGCTTGAGTTATCACCAGCAGAGAGAGTCTTTCCCCATCATGGGAAGTCCACGTTGCTAAGTACGGTCTACACCTGAGACTGAGACGCTTTCTTTAACATGTTTATTTTAAGTTTAAAGCCATCTTTTGAAGTTCACAAAGCAGGGATCTAAACTGTGTTTGTAACTGATAAATTGAACTGGGAAAGACTTGAAAGGAAGTGCCAGGTGATATGATAGCCTTCATATCCCGAGGGAAATCAAGCCGGCCTGGCACATCGACTGGTGTGAGCCAGCGTGTCCTAGTCCACTAAGAACACAGACAAGCTAAGATTTTACTTTGTGCAAGCTTTTTGTCATGTCCCTGCAGCAAAACTGAAGATAAAAAAAATAAATAAAGACAAACAAACAAATAAAAAAAAAAAAAAACTTGAATTGTGCAAGAGAAAAGCAGCATGAATTATGTATGATGGTTGTTTGATTTTTCTTTTCAAAAATAAAGAGACTTCAGGAAAATTTTTACCTCTTTTTCTTGTCAAGTCAACAAAAATAAATCAGCCTGGCTTTTTCATTACATCATCAAATCCCAGCAAGAGGGAGGTTGCTAAACAGTCACAATGTATGCAGCAAACAGTTTTCCTTTTTTGAATCTGTGTGATTGATACCAGAAAGAACATTTTATTGTGGCTGTTTGCTAAGGATCTCTTCTAGGTCATGTTCAGGATTACAGCAGCAGGAAAGATTGTGATTAATCGTCCGATGTTATAAGCCACTCCTATTTCAAACAAGTTACATCCTCTGTTTCTGTCCAGCTCTTTGTGTACGTGGGCATTGATATTTTTCTGTCAATTGTTGTGGCATAATAAGCCTCATGTCGGATTCAGCTATTTTTCTCAACGAATATCAATGATCAATGAGCAGTGGACCAGCAGGGCTGTTGAGGCTGGACATTAACTCTGTCACAGAGAAAAAAACAGCACTCGCCAAAATGATTGCAGGCTTTAATCCTGATGAGTGTAGCATGGCTGGATGGAGAATTATGTTTGCTTTATTTCATTTTACTGATCCTTTATAAGAGTACTATCACTTGCTATTTTTATTCTACATTTGGACAATTTAATGGTTTTATTTTTTTTGTTTCTCAAGCAATGGCTGACACAAAAATGAGAGATTAGTGGATGTTTTTTTGAGAAACAGATTGTGGGGTGTTCTAGAAAATAGTCTGGCCTTCTTCCACTTATTTTGTTTCTCTACTCAGTCCCTGCATAAACCATCACTTACTAGTTTCCAACAAAATGTGAAAAAAAGCATCATAATATGGCAGTGATTTCCAGTATTTTCAACAATGTGCTCAGTGTACCTTATTTGTCGATTATTATACAAAATGTACCAAAACACTGGAATCACAGCTCTCCAACATTTTCTCTCCAAGTCTCCAAATCTCCTTCGGGCAAAATTAACTGACAGGAAAAGAGAGATGTACATTTTACAGCTGTATAGAAAAAACAACAACAAACAAAACAAAACAAAAAAAAAAACCCTGTCAACCGTTGAGATTGTTCATCACAACTACATAGTTACAGTCTGTTGTTCCAGTTAGGGGCCAAAGATTACACTTTCCTGATGAGGAAGGAATTGCATTTCAAGTTGCATTTCAATTGGCTTGTCAGCAGTCAGAGCTGCAGGATTTCTGGCTCAGTTTGATATCCGTCGCAGCCTCTCTTTGGTCGCAGGATGGTTCTTTCATCTTTGCTCCTGTCTACGTGTGAGATGTCAAACCGCCGTTTTAAAGCTACGATGGCCCATTTTCATTTTTTTTATTTTTCAGAATGTGACATCTTTGGTCTGAGATAGCTGGAACTGCACAATATGAACCCAGCATACTGGACTCAGTATACTGGGAAGTCATGATGGAAGAGAAAATGAGAGTGATTGAATAAGAGGTCATTGTGAGTCAGTGACTCACAATGATCTTTAGTTTGGTGTGTCACAAAGGGCAATTTTATCCTGTTATTGTTTGTATTTTTTATGTATTTATTTTTCTTTTGGACACCTGCGTTCACATACATCCCTTGGCCCAATTTGGCAATTAGCAAGGGATGTAGCCTATTTAAGAGAAAGAAATCAGTCTGTTCAGGGAGGAGAAAGAAGAACGTCAGCTTGTTGTGAGGCTGGGTGCGCCCCCTTTTAGTCTTATGGCTGGAACAATTAAAGCTCCAATTAGAATTTCTTCAGAAAACTATTTTTTGTATTTGTATTATTTGTCCTGTGGACTTTCCACAAGCTCATTTCACTAGACCACACCCCTCCTGGTGGGCAGAGCCGGTCAGCTCTGTCACAGTCATACAGAGGTAAATGGAAAGCAACTTCACTTCCCCATTGGTAAGAGAAACTAAAGTTCCTTTGTGCCATTTTAAATCTTTTAAACTGTGTTCATCTTTCCAGAGAAGATGGTATTTTGTGTAAGTCCCAACCATCTAACTTCCAGATTGAGGCTCATGCAGAGCTAAGATTTGCTGCAGTTCCTCTCGAGGATTCTTTTTTTGTACCATGTCAAGAGATTTATATAAAGCAATAGATTTATCTCTAACATGACTGACTGACGGTCTAGCCACCGTCACTTCCTCGTCTGTAATCGTCATGGTACCACGCTTAGCGAAGCAACCGGCAGTTTGTACTACAGTTGCACCAGTGTCAATTTTCTTGGTTGATAATAATTATTGATTTTTCCATGAGTGTGACCTGCCAATACCGATTTTGCTGGTTCCAATTCTTCTTTTCTGAATACTGAAAGCTCAACTTTTTTTTTTTTTTTGCATCATGGTTCTGATTATTTAGCAAATATATCCTTTTAAAAAATGTGTTATTGTAAAATTTGCAATAGAAATAGTAGATACATAGTGAAACAATCAGCAGTTTGTACTCGCTGGACTCCCGGCGTTGCCTAAACGTAGTGGTCATCTCTGATGTCACCACCAAATTGATATGTGAAACAGAATATTTTGCAGTAAATGTTTGCCATCAGGTCCTGCATTGTGGATGGGCTGCAGTCCCACCCTCTGACTATCCCAGTGTTTACCTCCACCTGTCTGTATAGACGTCTCTGTTGGATACCTGCTGACATCCTGACCTGCAGTCCCACCCTCTGACCACCTCAGTGTCTGCTGTCTACACCTGTTTATATAGTCGTCTCTGTGGATCACCAACTAACCGTGTATCAGTCATATATTTACATGGAAGTCTTAGTTCTGCTGCTGATGGATAGTTATATGTATATATCTTGTCTTTTGTTCCTTTGACAGTGTGTTTGTGTCTCTCCTCTCTCTGTTCTTCATTCTCTCTTTTGATCTCCATTTTCCTGCCCTACCCAGTTGGTCTTCAGCAGGAGGGCCCCCTCTTATGATCCAGGTCCTGCCAATGTTTCTTCCCTCTTAAAGCGGAGTTTTTCCTGCCACTGTTTGGCTTAAGGTTTTTCTCCCACCAGGAGAGTTTCTACCTGCCGTTGTTTATGTAATAATTGTCCGGGGGTCATGTTCTGGGTCTCTGGAAAGCGCTTAGAGAAAGGGAAAACTGCTCTTCAGAAAACCTATGGCATGACATTTCAGATCATCTGTCCAACAAGACTTAAGTCTATTGTCAGTAAAAATGTGCATGTTACCATGTTGCTCATGCTATATATACAGGCAATGCTTTTGCTTTTAATGTGGTGGTACTTTATATGGTGCATGTACAAAACGGACCTGAATGTAATGGTAAAGAAGTGAGGGTGACTTCCTGGTCACAGGTCAGGCTGGTCAACCAAGAAATCAACAAATTACAGTCCCTGCCTGGTCAATCAGTGTATCTCTAGTTTGTACTAATCCAGTGTTGGATAAACACAATAGCAATTTTTGATTATGCAGTCAAGTCAACATATTAACGTGTATTTTCTGCTGTAAAACATGTGCTTGCAGCTCTGGAGATAATATTTTCAGAGGTAATCCACTAAAGGAACTGGTAGCCACAGCCACCTTTGATTGACAGATGGCGGGTGTGTTCCTGAGCAACATGACCGTGCCATGTATGAAGAAAAAGAAACCAGCTCTTCAGAAACCAGTGGCTTATATGACTCAGTGCTTTGTCATTATTTTTTTTACAGTCCATGGTTATGTCATGAAGTCTCTAAGGCCTGCAGGAAAACCAAAAACTCATGGATGCTAATGAATCTAAAAAGTAATTTCAAACCCCTAATTTTTTTTAATGAATCTTTTATGTTAAACACAATCTACAAACGCTGTAAGGTTTTAAAACTAGTTCACAGCACAGATATTCAGGACTGGCCATCTGAACAAACTCATCATGAAAGCAGGCTGATGCGGGGGTAAAAAAAAAAAAAAAAAAAAAAAAATCTGTCTGTAGAAACAGAAGCTGTGTTTGCCCATAAACACAATATGTCAGTCATGAAGTTTAATTATCCGTGTAAATAAATAAGAAATGTGCGGCACCAGACACAACAGGCTCCTGGTTATCAGAAGCGTTGCTTGTTTGTAGCTCGTTATTAATCATCACTGCTTCTAGTAGACTGCTCTAAAAGGACCTGGTTGTGCCTGTGTTTGTAGATCACCTGCTGTCGCACGCTAATTTGGCTGGCTTATTAAATCCGGACCCCAGAGTAAAAGTTCAAAGAGTCGGTTCAGCTTAGACACAGTTAATATGTACTCAGACACACTGTGATTTTATAAATGTTTAAATAATGTAATGTAATGGTGAACTGCAACAGTTTTTTTTTTTCTTTGGAATAAGTCCGATTATTAACCCCAGTCAGATAAAGTACTAATAAATAATCATACAGATACACCTTTAAGTGTGAGGTATTTTGACGTGCATAACTGTCTTATTTTTCAAACCTTGTAATAATGTAATTTCTCATCATCATACCCGCCTCATCTTTATCCCTCCACATTCATTACATGGGTATTAATATTTGATATTATTCTACAAATCCTGAGGCATGCTGGGGTTTGGGCTAATAAATATTCAGTGGTTAATTATATATGACTTTTAAGACTTCATTATTCTAGATGGCAAAAGTTCAGCAGTGCAACTGCAACACAGACACCGCTAAAGATGCAGAAGTGGGAAACTGCTTCAGGAAGGACTAAATTGCAGTCTGCTGTCATTTTATATTTGACCTCAACTGTCTCTTTTGGTAAAAATTAATTTAGGTGAGCGCCTGTAATAAATCTTGATTAAGATTTACTTAATCTTACCCCATTTTCATGTTAATGTGTGGGATGTCTGGTAGATGCTTTGAAACGAACTAACTTAATTTAAGTTATATCCTCTTAATGATGGGATAATTCTGCAGGATAATTCACAATTATCCTGCTACATTTTGGTATAAGACTGAGCATTTTATTTGCTTTGAGTAATTGCACAGTCAGTCATGAGAAAAAGAAATGCCGCGTGTGCCAATTATCACCTCTGCCCTTGAAGGTCTACTATAAATTTGAATTTTGGCAAACAATGGACCTCCACATGATACCAATCTTCCACTTTAACAGAAGCCCTCAAACCCCAACCCTGAAAAAAAAACAACATGTAAAGCATTGCAATAGTTATTTGTGTATGACTGAAATGGTTTTGAACCTATTCGAGATAGTATTTATATTTCACGAGAATGGTTGAATTTAATTATCCACTCGTGAATTCCACAAACACTCGATACATACGGTGAAAGGATCAGTTTGTTAATGATGCACTCATCCTTTTGCAAAATTTACATGCTTAAGGTGTGCAAGCCCTTTATTCTTTCTCATTTATTTATGTGTTACGTAATCATTCCCTATTTCACTAAGTTACAATTAATGTGTTATGTTGTATCTCTGAAAAATTGTTCTTAGCCTCAATAGCTGATGTTATTTTAAGCACTCGATGTGAACAAGTGATTTATTGTGATGTTTTGATACAAAATCAGTGTCCGTGAAAGGCTGAGTCTCTGGGGACCAAAGAAAGAAACCAGAAATCATTATAAAGTTTCAAAATGCTGCTCTTCAAAGAAAGATTAGATGGGATTTTCAGATTTTTACTTCTATCATGTTTAATATCGCTACCAAGGACTTGGAGTACATGTGTCGGACTCCAGCCCTCGAGGGCCGCTGTCCTGCATGTTTTAGATGTTTCAGTTTGACACCCCTGACTTAGAGGGATTTCATTGCATAAAGAGGCTGAAATACAAACCTGACCCCTGCGATCTGTGGTCCGTCCTTCATCAGCTGCTGATGTAACCACATGGGCAAGGGATTTCTTTCCTTCAATTACAATGTGGACCAACATGCACAAATGCTACTTAAACTTAACCCTAATAAGAAAAACAACAAAAAACCAGCCTTATGTTAACCTTGTCTGGAGCCAATGTTATCTCTGGACTTGGAGACACTCAGGGTGGTCCTTAACAGTGAAAACATGAATTGTGGGCAGACAAATCTGTACTGCTGATCTGTTTTGGAAGAAATGTGCACAGTTTGCTGACATCCCGACCTGCAGTCCTCATCCCCTTGGATCACCATCTATCCATATCACCCATATACACAGAAGTCTAATTGGACTACTGATGATAGTTACCATTGTATCCTGTCTTGTACCTTTGACGGTGTTTCTATGTCTCTATTCTTTCTTTACTTCTTGCTCTACCCGGCTGGCCTTTGGCAGGAGGGTTCCCCTCTTATGAGCCAGGTCCTGCTCAAGGTTTCTTCCCTCTTAAAGGGGAGTTTTTCCTTGCCACTGTTTGGCTTAAGGTTTTTCTTCCACTAGGGAAGTTTTTACCTGCCGCTGTTTATGTAATAATTGCTCGGGGGTCGTGTTCTGGGTCTCTGGAAAGCGCCTAGAGACAACTTGTGTTGTAATACACGCTATATAAATAGAAATTGAATTGAATTGAATTGAGTTTGCATTGGACCAAAGACAAACATTAATGATCCTGACTGTTATCAGCAACAAGTCTGATAACAGACTGTGTGACGCGAGTCTTCCTAAAGTTTCCAAAAGTAAAATGGGAGGTAGAGCCTTCGGTTAACAGACCCATTTTCCTACCAACAGCCAAATTGTGTGGGGGAAGTAGACACTCTCTTTACCTTTTAGGATTTAGCTTAAAACTTTCCAATTTGACAAAAGCTAGGGACAGCTCAGGTGCCCTGAAACCTCCATTAGTTATACTGGTATAACTCTAGACTGCTCTAGACCTCCCGTGATACACCTCTCATCATTCTGTTCTCTTCTATCCCAGCTCTATTTATGACGTTGTCGTTGATGATATTAACCTGCGTCCCTTCTCCCAGCAGGCGCTTCGGTTGTTGCCGTTCTCTCCTCTTTCCTGTCCTCTAAACCCCCAACTGGTTGAGGCAGGTGGCCGCCCCACTCTGGTTCCGCCACAAATTTCTTCCTGTTAAAGGGGAGTTTTTCTTTTCCACAGTCGCCTGGTGCTTGCTCAGTCTGGGGCATTGCATCTAAGAAAATATTTGATGTAATCTCTTGGTTTCCTTAGCGAAGCAATAATTGTTACTGTTATTTTATTGGCTTTGTATTAATTGGTTGAAGAGCCTTTTGTGTGTGTATATATATATATATATATATATATATATATATATATATATATATATATATATATATATATATATATATATATATATATATATATATATATATATATATATATATATATATATATATACTACAGATACACACTACAGATGAAAATGAACCACTTTGCTAACTCTGGCACTAAATGTGCACTGTCCCATACATATAAATACAATAAATTGAGACAAGTCAAATGCATTTCATCAATGGGGTGTCAATCAAGTAATTTGTATGATTTCTGTTATTTTCAGAGAATGCGACTACTAGTGTTGCACAAACTACTGTCAGTATGCAAAAGGATAAGAGTTCATGGCCTCTGTGTCTACAGAACAAGATCGGTACTTTGGAAATTATTCCCAAGAGTTTTGTCAGGCAGACAATCCCTGCTCTCTCTGTGTTGACCTTCACCCGTCTGCATGGCTTATTCCAATTACTCCATCTGGTTTTTTTTTATCCTATATGAGGAGTTAAAGGTTGTTGTTTCTCAGATATCTACAGATGTCTCACACATCAAGCCCCCTGCTGCTCTTAAAAATCCCACTGCCTCTCCAGCTTCCATCTGTATGCTCTCATCCAAATGAGGGGGATTAAGTTCATCACCCACAATATCTCTACTTCTTCTTCTTTTCTTTTGGCTGTTCCCTTAAAGGCTCGCCACAGCGAATCATCCTCCTCCATCTAATCCTGTCTCTGCATCCATTACCCACATAAATGGGGTTTCATCAGAGCCTAGTAGAAAACCTGAAGAATGTCCTGTCATCAATGAAATGTTTGAAGTCCTCACTGTGTGAGTTGTTTGAAATATGTTTATGACAAAACAGAGAGGTGTTAGGAGCAAAGGCCATGAACTCTTCTTCTTTTGTGTCTACGTTTGTGCAACATCAATAGTCGACTTCTCTGAAATCCACAGAAACCATTAAAATTATTTGATTGACTCTCTCTTGTTGAGATGCACTTTGGACCTTTTCTCCAGGACAGCTGTCTTGAAGAGCTCTTTCAGAGGAGAAGCCATATTGTGCATCACTACAGTTACTAAAAGCTACACCGCCAAATAATCGTTCCAACGTTCAAGATAGTCGTGAACACTCCAGTAAGAAAAGAACAAATTATGGATCTATTGTAAGAAATCTTCAAGCAACAATGTTTTATTAGAAATAGGATGGATTTAAGGAACAGCTTTAGGTTTCAAAATCAGTTTCATCGTGCCTGCAAACGTTTTTTTTTTTTTTTTTTTGTCATTCTTCTTGGGCCACCTTTTCGTTTTGATGAATTGCTCTGTGAGGTTTGAGCAAGTCCTTTGCAAGCTCACATTTTGTGCTTGGGTCCTGAATTAGTCTGACATTTCATGCCTGAATGCCTTCATGACATTTAGTTTAAGAAAATATCATGGTTCACTGAAGTGTCCAGAAGTAACCACAAACACAGGCAAGCATGCACTGAAGTCTTGCAGTGGCTCGTTTTACTTTTAAACAGCATATTAGCGCTCACATTTCAGAGAGGGCGCTTTGTACCCCTTTAAAAGTTGTGTGATCATATTGATGCGGTTTGCAGTTTGATTATGCTTAATTAGATGTGGTCAGAATTGTCTTTGGAGGGAAAAAATGTTGAGTGTGCTACTGCAATATTTCCCCAAGGCATTTCTATGTGATGATTTTTCTGGTTCATTCATTTTCTGGTCTAAAGAGAAATTGAATATGTTGAATTGATGAACAAGTCTCTTGATCGCTTCGAGATTGAAAATGAAGAGATAATTGTCTTCTAAGATTGAGTTTTTACTCCGTTTTTTTTTTTTTTTAAATCCAGCCCCCACAACTCATTAGAAATGCAGCAAAGATTCAAAACCCAGATGTGTCAGACTCAGACCCAGACCGTCATAGAGCCACACTGACAAGATCATGTAAAAACAACTTTCATTATCTCTACAAATGTTTTACCACGCATGTTCATAACCAAGTACACATTTTATTAAACCTGCAAACACAGAAGAGCAGCTCTGAGTGAGCTCAGTATTGCTTTAACATCAGTTTTAGGTGCCGGTAGTTATTAGTCTTTAAGACCGTAGTTACAGACATGCGAGTGCTACAGCTGAAAAGTTTATCTTCTTCATTTTATGAAGAATACTGAGCTGAAAACAGGGGGGGGGGGGGGGGACAAAAAACTTATGAGAGCAATACAAAGTACCTTCATGATTCAGTACCTTGTAGATCCACATTTATCAGCAATAACTTGGAGTAATATTTTTCTGTAAGGGACAGCAAGTTTATTTGTTTAGCACCTTTCCTGTACCAGGCAATCCAAAGTGCTTTATAGTGAACATACAGCAAAGATGCAAAAGAAACATATAAAAGTACATTTAAAATAGTAAAACAACTTATAAGATTTAATAGTACAAATTAACAAAGAATAGGGCAGATGAATGCTGAAAATAAAACTTCCAGTACACTGTGGGGAAACAACTGCTTTGAAAAGCAGCAGCAAAGAGAACAGTTTTTAACCGTGATTTATAACAGCTGAGGGTTTTATCAGTCCTGTAGTTTTCTGGGAGTTTGTTCCACATGTGAAAACCGTAAAAACGCAGCCCTTCTCCATGCTTACTTTTGACTCTGGAAACAGAAAGTAGACCTGACCCTGATGACCTGAGACCTCTGGCTGGTTTGCAACAAACAAGAAGGTCCGAAATGTATTTTGGGTCTAAACCATTCAGTGCTTCATAAACTAAGTTGTATTTTGAAATTAATTCCTTGAGAGACAGGAAGCCAGTGTAAATATCTGACAACTGGGTTTATACAATGCACTTTCTTGGTCTTTGTGAGGACTTAGGGAAACCTGTAAGGACGGTGATACAGTAGTTCAGTCTACTGAAGATTAAGGCATTGGCAGGTTTCTCTAAATCCTGCTAAGACATCAGTCCTCTTCTTTAAGTGAAAATAGGTTGAACTGTCCTAATGTGACCATTGAAATTGAGATCAAAGTCCATGACTACTCATTTCTTGCTTGGTTGTTGGTAAGTTGTTGTGGAGAAATTGTAACCCATATTTCCATATATTCCATTTTTACATACTTTCCTTCAGCTCATTGAGGTTTTGTGGCATTCACTTATGCACAGTCCTCTTAAAGTCTGGCTACAGTATTTTAGTTTTGTTGAGGTCTGGACATTAAATAGGCCCGGCTTTGAAGAACACTTTTTTACTTATTGTTTTTCAGCCATTCTGATGTGGATTCATTATTAGATCATGCCATGACCTAATTTGGACCAATGCTTAGCTGTTGGACAGATGGCCTCGCATTTAAAAGACTACGGTATACAGAGAAGTTTCTTTTGCCCAGGTCTTTTGTCTGAAAAAAAACCCTCCAAATCTTCACTCTTGGACCACTGCGCTTGACAGAAGTGTTTTTACGTAAACTGTGTGTTTGGTTTACACCAAGCTTGGCACTGAGGCCAAACAACTCTATTTTAGCCTCAACTGTCAATTTCTTTCGGAGGACATTGTTAAAGAAAGTGTTTTGGTTTCCCGTTTGCTTAGATGCGTTTTCTGAAACTCAGTAGAATGTTAAACTGAAAATACTTCATAATCATGATCATCTAATGCTTTCCACATTGATGAGCAGCAGCCTTTGCTTCTGTAAGACCATTACTTGTGTCTTTCTTGGCGTGTTAAGACAAACCTGAATGATCCAACTCACCAGCCCACTACCAAAACATCTGCTTTTATAGACGTCTGCACATCTGCTAATGGCAAATTCAGTAAGGACTGAGGATGAACAATGTCAACTTGTAACGTACCCTCTTAAATGCTATGGAGGAAGTGCAGGATAACTTAGTGTTGTTCATTAAATATAACAGACATTTTAGCTATAAACTAATTTTAATTTTGCTGGAAAATATAGAGTTTGGAGAATCAAAATTTACCAGAAATACTAACATTAAATAAAAGCAAGGTTCTGGTGCCATCACTAGAGATGGTGATAAACAAATCTGAAACATGATTAAATGAAGGCAATATATTGGAATGACCTCTCCAAGATTTGAATCAACATCTCGTTAAAATAAGGAAAAAATAAAAAAACAATGGATGTTAAATATAGTAACATTTAATGCTGCCCTCCACCCCCCAAGGCATTTGCTGTAGCTTGGTATACTTAATAAACTGGAAAACATGAACAGCATTGTGCAGTGGGAAAAAGGTTAGTAAAAGCTTTGTTTTATCTTTCATCTTTAAATTCCTGCATCGTTCCTATGTGGCACCTCTCCCTCAACTGTAATCCACTAAGCAAAGCGTCTTTTATTGTGCTTTATGAGTGAGTTTATGTTATGCAATGTACTCTCCGCAACCCAGTGATGCCTGTAGTTATAGCTCTAAAGTTTGCCCAAATGACAGAAGATGGCAATTAAGAACCACATTTACCAGCAGCAAGTTAGAAGGGTCATAACAGCATTGCAGGCCTGTCATGTGTACCGGAGCCTTGGGGGAGTTTTAGTGGTTTATTGGCAAAGCACCATATGGGAACTCAGTGTCAGAGGATGAGGAGGATAAGCGAAGTTGATGCAGTGCACAGCTTGTGATGCTTCTGTAGTCACTAACTGGCTCTGACACCAGGGGTTAAAGTGGCAATTAAAAAGTGTCAAGGAAGTTCCTTGTACGTTAATACATGCCTCCCTCTCACCTCCCTCTGCCACTTGATATTGAGTGTCTTTTGAAAGCTTTGTATAACTCACTTCATTAATGTTAATTTGGATGTATGGCTCCTCTCTTTCCCTGCAGATGTCCTAAAAAAAAGAAATAAATAAAAAAAAAAGCATCAACACTTAAGACATAATTAAGTATTCAAGAAATTAAGTCAAAACTGATTTGGAAACAGGAAGAACTGACTCTTATTACCAAATTGAGCCATATCATAAAGGATTATTCTCTTTTTAATCATATATATATATATATATATATATATATATATATATATATATATATATATATATATATGTCTCTTTATCAAAGATTATTTCATTATGAAAGATGAAGGATAATGTCTTCAAGCATTCTTTTGCTTAAAAAAACACACAGACACACACAAAAAAAAAAAACATGTATTAAGTCAAAGAACATTCAGGGCCGAGGATTTAACATTCTCATAGTTGTCTCCATAAATGCATTATTCATGAAAGACTTTGTCATTGTTTATAAGAAAGTATATCCCACTGGGTGAATATGTTCCTTTAAATGCAAATTTTTAGAACTACTGGGACATTAAGAAGTTTCATTGTGTTTGGTGGAAAGTTTAAAAGATGGTATAATCAAAGCGATGGCTTCACACGTTTGAGAAAAACCACTCGAATGTCAAACATCTTAATGAGTCATCAGCTTCTAAACAACTTCTTGGGGTATAAGAAATCAAAATATTTGCTCCAGGGTTTGTATTTCAGATTCTCAGTTCAGTCTGAAGTTCAAGTTTGAGTTTTGTTCTGAGCTATGGTGGACCCATGTGGGTCAACCACATGGTCAGTGAATTATTCAGACAGTTGTTGGCTAAATGGAAATTTCTCAAATGCATATTATTAATATCCACAATGGTGAAAGAAATATACACTTTTTTTTTTGCTTCATTTTAAATATATCAAAAAGAATCACAAGTTTTGATTAGTGATGTCACTTCCTGACAGTCAGTTTGATTGTTAAAACTAAACTTAAAGAATTTCAGTTTAGTAAAACATCTAGTTGGAGTAAACTTTAGTGTGTTAGGACCAGTAGTCATAGCTGCAGTTGCAGGACCAGACTGGACCAGCTGGTCTTCAACACAGCTTCATCCTAGATCTGCTGCTGTAGACCTGCTGCAGGGGGACACCAACATTATGTCAACATGCGTCTCTCCTCTCTCTGTTCTTCATTCTCTCTTTTTGATCTCCCTTTTCCTGCTCTACCCAGCTGGCCTTCGGCAGGAGCCAGGTCCTACTGAAGGTTTCTTCCCTCTTATAGGGGAGTTTTTTCCTGCCACTGTTTGACTTAACGTTTTTGTCCCACTAGGGAAAAGCTTTTCCTGCTGTTGCTTTTGTAATAATTGATCAGGTGTCGTGTTCTGGGTCTCTAGAAAGCGCCTAAAGACAACTTGTGTTATAATAGATGCTATATGAATTGAATTGAATTGAATTGAATTGAATTGAATTGAATTGAATTGAATTGATTTGATTTGATTTGATTTGATTTGATTTGATTTGATTTGATTTGATTTGATTTGATTTGATTTGATTTGATTTGATTTGAACTGAATTGAATTGAATTGAATGTGTTGAGTTTGTGTTGAATGTTTTATACACAACTGGTGTGCTTGGTAACATTGAATTGCCTACTTTTTATTTTGGTCTACAACTTTTTCTTAGTAATTTAAAAATAGACTGTGTAATGTCAATAAAAGGTTACAGTTGCTCAACATTTATCAGCTCGACTCACAAAAGACATGCATAATTCCACATTGTCATGTCTGAGAAAGATTCTACACTGCCACCTTGTGTTTGGTGGTGTAATTGCAGCGCAGCACAAACAACGATAAGTAAGAAGTATAAGCATCGAGCCGGGACAGCCATGGTAATTCTCAACAAAGAATGAATCTGGTCTTCTGGATTTGGCGTTGATTTCCAACAGTACAAAAAGAAACTGCCTCTGGATGCTACTGCATACAAGTAACTACAGAAACAAAGCATGTTAAACTGGCAGAGCGAGAAGCAGACTAGCATTAACAAAGACATCCACAATGGCGTGCAGTAGATTAGGATGACGGTTTTTGTAGGTTTCACAGAAATAAATTCCTTGTTGATGCTGTTATTAGCCATTCTACAGCCGTCTTGGTTGTTTTGCATGTGGCTCGTGGACACACCTACATGACTCCCTGCATAAAGTCCACCACTGCCACCTTTAATGTTCGTTTGTTTAAAAATCATTTGTAAGGAACTACAAGCATAATGTGTGACTTTTGACATGGGTTGGTTTCAGCCTCCAGACGTTTAGTTTCTTTAAACTCTTTAAACATAAACTTTCTGAAAACAATAATAAGGTAGCGAGGGTGCACTCTTTCTGTATTAAACCCCTGTATTTCATCACCATTTTGTAGTGTAAAATAAGATTTTCTTCTGGACGGTCCTGTGCAGTTCAAGCATAGACCTTCATTGATATTTAATTCAGTGTGGTGTACTGCAGCCATGAGGATGTAAAGAGACATGTTTTTTTTGCTTTCTGCTATGCATTTTCCATTTGTTAAAGTAAATCTCCTGGTCTGATGAGCTGATCCCTGTGTGACTGCAGCTAACATAGCGGCAAATACGTCATGAATCATTTCAGCTGTGTATGTTTTCCCTATGGAAAACACATTTCCTTGGGATTTTACTTTTGGTCTAAAGTACCATGAACATCTTGAATATGGAATGAACTTTCAACCCGGATAAGGTGAAAACCTATTATTGTATGCACATCTTTCTGATTTGATAAACACCAAACATATAGACCTTTCAATTTCATTTAAATAGCATCTATTGCAATACAACTTGCAATAGAAATAGAAAATAATAATATCATTTCATAATAATTTCATAGAAAATACCTGTGTCAAACTTAAATATGGACAATGTCTAGAGTAACACCATCTGAAAAATTAAACATTGTAAATGAATATGTTTGGGCTTCCTATGTGATAAAACTCAGATTTCTGATTATATAAGAAATATGTATTAATGAATGTGCACTCATATCATATTCTGTTAATTGAACTTATTCAAATAATTTTGTATTCATTCATTCTTAAGGCAGACTTGAGTGTAAGTAGTTTTCATTTTTATTTCATTGGCGTTGATTTTCTGAGAAGGTATGTTTCACTGAGCAGCGGTGCTCGTATTCAGATGTCTAAGGGCAATGTTTAATTGGAATTCAGCAGATACGTAGTCGTGGAAGAAATAGGCTGCAAGTTTAGACACAGCACAGTTCTTCAAAGAATGCTTTTAAATGAAAATGAAAAGCTCCCGTCCTCTCTGTTCAACACTACAAAACTCAGTTACAGAGTTCTACCATTTTACACCTATTTGATAGAGTGAAGGTTATTTATTTAATTTTTAAAAACACAAACAGTGTTTGGATCCAGCTCAGACTGAATGACGTACAGGAGTTTTATCTCTACAGTGTTACATGTTATTTCACAAACACTAGCAGATGGGAGTTCTTTATTTATTTTATATTGGTGGATATCTTAAGGATATATAAGCACAAGTGAAACTTCACTTATGTAGAAATAACAGTTAAACAGTCTATTTCTTAGAAAAAAAAAAGTTCTTAGATATCTTTGCAATATTGTGGTATAGGTTGAACACTAACAAATTACTTACAAAATGTCACAGGCATCCTCAGAGTATTTCTTGGTTTAAGCTCATGAAATGACTCACCCTAGAACAGATGTGATGCTCCACAAAACAGCTGCTGCAGAGTGACATTTGTGACAAGGTTATAAAACTGAATCATCCATTGTTCAAGTAGCTACCAAAAATAGCTTTATCAAATGTACATTTATGGAATAGATTTATTTTCTTTTTCTTAACCTGTAACATATTCTGTTACTAGACTGCTGCACCTCTTCGTGTCTGTTTTCATGCTTTAGAAAATTCAGTTTGTGATGGAAGGTTTAAGGCAATTAATGGTCTTTCAGATCAGATCAGTTTAAAAATTAGAAAGCTCATGCAAAGTGTAAAATGTGATGGGTGAATAGATTAAATGCTGGCTCTCATCCAGAGGCGTAAGGTTTAAATCCCGTAGCTGATGGCCTGAATTGGGTGAGGAAAACTTAGGAGAGGTGTGGGATTTTCTCTTTTTCTTTGCAGAAGGTGGAGAGCAATTAACCAGGGACCAGTGACAGTTGCGTTTCTATTATCCATAGATTTACGCAATCCTAAATATCACCAAAAAAAACCTGTGATGGAAATGCCTCTTACACAAAAAATTAAGTAACAAATATCAAAGCAAAAACCTTTTTACGCCTACACAAGGTCGTTTTCAGACGTGTCCATGATCTAGTTTATTGCAAAAGTGTAATGAAATGCTTTGTGCACATTTGCACGTCTCCAGCAGCACTGGATGTGACGTTGTCAGTCGATCTAAAGTCATTAAAATGTACTTCCCAGCTGTTTTGGCCTCATTAATATGATGTAGTTGTGCTATAACACTACTTAATCATTATGCATTACTGCATTACATCAGCGTTTTGCCGCCGAATAATCATTTGATTGACCATCCTCTGCCTTCATCCTCTGTTGACTATTTTTACAATAGCGGTAGCCGCAGTCGCAATAATTTGTCAAACACTAAAGATGTTTTTGTCCATCCATCCATCCATCCATCCATCCATCCATCCATCCATCCATCCATCCATCCATCCATCCATCCATCCATCCATCCCCGTTTTAATCCTGTACAGGGTCACCAGGATATGCCAGAGCCTATGCAGGCTCATTATAGGCGAGAGTCAGCGGTACACCCTGGACAGGTCGCCAGTCCATCGCTGGATGTTTTTGTCCATCATCTTCAAAGTTAAGATCTTCTTTTTTATGGTTTTAAAAATAAATCTTGCGGAATGAGATAGAGAGTTACGGAGTTATGGAGAGAGAACTTGGAGAGTTATGTTCATTAAAAAACCAAAAAGCATAAAACGTTTCATGGAAACAACATCCCCCTGCAGCGGCACCTTTATCAATTCAGAGTTTCTTTTCATCTCTTTTGCGAAAAAGTGTAATGGAATGCGACTATTGGAAAGTGTAATGGAAACGTGCCACCAAGTGCTCACTGCTATTTATTCCTGGCTGCAGTAGGATCACATTTAGAAAATGTTAGCTTCTCTCTTTAAATAAGAAAGCCAAAGAAAAATAATAAGCAAATAAATGATACTTTAAAAAAAAATACAGGGTGAAGGAGGGGATGAGAGCTATACAGATGGAGAGATAGAAGCCAGAGCACAAACTCCAGCAAAGCAACATCAGAGACGTGTAGGCGGGAATGAGGTAGATCACAGGCTTCAACATCAAGGACCATCAGCAACGGGGGAGGCAGCCTGGACAGACCCAATGAGCTGAATCTGTTCTTCAACATATTTAGCAAAGGAACCCCTGCTGGTCCATTCCACAGCCCACCAGTCCTCTTCTTTTTCTGGACTATTTGTGTCACCTCTCCCAGCTCCTACCTCCGTTCTGGAGCTGACTGCCATAGGAGGTCAGGAGCAATGTCACGTGAAGCCAGAAATTACAATTAACTCCAAACAACTTACTGCAAAGTAAGTTGGTTTGCCCTCATGCAAAAAAAAAAAGGAGAAAAAAAACGTACAGTCCCTCCCCCTCCTCATAAATTCTGTGGCATTAATTAAACACCAAATGAACTGTGACTCAAAACTAAGAATCAAAGCATAGAATCTGAACCAAGAAATCAAAGTCTCTAATTGAGAGTGAAACTATTTTTTTTTAGCACTTATCTTTTCCTCCCATAATTTCTAAAGCCCCATCTTTAATCTACTGCAGGCAGGTGAGATACAGTTGATATCAACACTTTTGCCACAGAATTATTGCCATTGTAACTTGACTTACTTAACGAAACTTAAACTGCAGTTTTTCCCCTACTTATCCAAAATAAACATCGCAAATTGCGCATCAAAGTTCATTTCTTTGCTGTCCACGAGCAGTCTCCAACAGGGGAAAGCACTGCTAATATTTACTCTGGTTTTAACCCTGTTTTTATCTGCTAATTTTTCACTTCTGAATGAGGCTTTTTCCCGGTACCGGGTGGTTTTGGTGATGGCAAAGTTCTCTCGTACGAGACTGAACGGACCCAAGCCAGTTATTCAGCATGCTAACTCGGTAGTAATCTCAGAGTCAAAAACATTGTCATCATGTTTGTGACATCATTGCACTTAATTCTCACTCTCTTACTGTTTCTAGGTTTTTTTTGGGTTATTTAAACCAATAATCTTTCACATTGCCCTTTAAAGTATATGGAATGTTGACATTTATGAAGTAGATGAACTGGTATAATTTCTATCTAACTAGTTTATTTAATGTTTAAAAAAGTCTGCACTTTTAGTCTATACACTTTCACAAACAATTGATTGATGTTCCTTGTCTCTAAGAAACAGCCTGGTTTCTGCTACTGCTAGTTGGAATAGCCACCAGATAATTCAGTTTTTAATACAAGGAGAATAAATTACACTCTGAAAATAGACTGGAAAGAGAAGTTGTTTAATTATGTCAGAGATAATGGAGGCTGAAGGTGGAATAAAAGTAGTTGAAATATAAGGAAAAGGTTGGCTTCTTTGTGGAGTGGTATTCCAGGAGATGGTGTACAACTTTGAGAGGTCCAGATTCCTGATCAAGTCCATTAACATCAGGTATGAAGAGATTGTCATTGAGTTGAAAAATACTGTAAAGTATTCTTGAACAACATAGTGGATAAGAATGCAAACACTAGTGATGTGTACAAGAAATGGATGTACCGACTTTCTAAAAAACTCATGACCTTCATGGTTTGCAGTGAGATGTTGGAGATCTTCTACCAATCTGGGGTATTGAGTGTTATACGCTGTGCTGTAGTCTGCTCGGGGAGCTGCATCAGTGCCAGAGATCCCAGCCAGATCAATAAAGTAATTCATAAGGCTGGAAAAATCATTGGACAGAACCTGGAGATGTTTGAGTTAGTGAGGGAAGGAAGGGGAGGTCACTGAACAAACTGGATAATCCATCCTGCCCCTTCCATGACTCACCACATAGACAACAGAGCTCATTCACCAATAGACTCATTCAGCTCTGCTACCATGAAAAAACCTCCAGGAAATCATGCTTACGTTTCATTTCACTTTAAAAACAGCATACATCTGTGTCACGGATTAATTCACTGTGGTACAAAACTTTGTTAACATTTGACCATTTTCTCTTATTTATTACTTAACGTTATTCTTAAAAATGTAATTTTTTTTGCATTAAATTAACTGTTGCCTCATAGCAAGAAGGTTCCTGGTTCGATTCCCGGCCCGGTGGGTCTTTCTGTGTGGAGTTTACATGTTCTCCCTGTGCTTGCGTGGGTTCCCTCCGGGTACTCCAGCTTCCTCCCATGAAAAAAATGCATACTAGGCTAATTGATAATAGTAATCTGCCCGTAGGTGTGAATGTGAGTGTGCATGTTTGTCTGTCTTTGTATGTGGCCTTGCGATGGACTGGCGACTGACTGTACCCCTGCCTTTTCGCCTGCAATGCGTCGGGATAGGCTCCGACAGACCCTGCGAAGGAGTAATAGATATAGATAATGGATGGATGTGAATTTTGGCTGGATGTGAATGTGTGGACATTGTATGTTCTCCTGTTGCTTCTGTGGGTTCTCTCTGGGTGCTCTTGTTTTTTTTCCCAAAGTCCAAAGACATGCATATCAGGCTGATTGATGTTTCTAAATTGATGTGCTCCAGCAGACTCCCATGACTCTGAATAGGAAGAAATTAGTATACATAACAGATGGATAAATTAAATTAAAGTCATTATGAAATCAAAATTTAGCCATTCTAAACGGTGTCCTGGTGACCTCCTGAAAATGGTTCCACCATTGATAGATGGTAGAGTTGGCCTCAAATGCATTGTCCACACTACTCTGGGGTGCTTAACCCTGGCAAAAGGTAGTTTTTTTTGTCTTGAGTTTGTAAACTGTTGCAGTCCAATGTGGACTGACAAAGCCCAGAGTCTTTGGGAAAGTAATTTAGTTGTGCAGATTTGTGTCACTATTTGACATGTGCAGAATAAAAATGGCATTATAATAGCATCCTCATCAAAGGTACAATGAAGTTTTCAGATTGTTTTCACTTGTGTGCACATGCCCACTGAGGATGAATGAAGATGTGATATGGAGGGAGAGTCTTTCCGACATGAAACTGACACAGATTGTTTTTATTTTAAAATTTTTTAAACTGAAAAAACATACTAATGTGGTTGTAGCCAAAGATCGGTGTTAAGGGACCATTGACTGATTTGAATGATTGGCTGAGGGATGCTTGAATGTCATGGCTGGGAGCTATCAGGCTGGGAGCCTGCCTCAGGACACAGGCAGTATGATGCATTGACTGTAGAACTCAAGTCCCATGATTACTACTTTGGTTCATAATTGTTATGCTGATTAGGTGAGATAAATAGCATCCTACGTGATATCACTGAATTACAAAAGCTGAAAATCAGAAAATCTTTTTTTTTTATTTAAAAAAATGCTTAACATCTTATCAGCTTACAAATACATTGTAACATACATAAATGTAAAGACACCTACAATATAAAGAGTGAAACCATTTGAGACTATATATATATATATATATATATATATATATATATATATATATATATATATATATATATATATATATATATATATATATATATATATATATAATGTACACACACACATGTTCAAATTACTTAAAGTAAAATAATAAAACAGCAAATATATACAGTGCAGTCTCTATTCCCAATGCTTGAATAGCTCTATGGCACAAGCTTCCCATTAATTTCCACTATTAGTAATGGAGTAGTTTGAGAGCAATAAACAGATGTTCATGCAGAGCACTGATGTTTGCCATTCCGGAGGAGTGTCTCTAATAGCTGTCGGGTCTAGAATCCATGGCTGTGTTCAAGCATGGTGTGTGTTGATACTGGTAACATCTTTCTAACATAGATGTATCGCTAATCTCTCCTTACCCTGATGACTTCCACTGTTTTTCACATAAACCGCTGCATCCCGCCTAGTCTCCAAAACAAGAGCCAGACGGTGCACAGTTGATCGATGAACACTGCCAGAAGCTGAACACAAGAGTTGGGGGGGAAATAAAAGAAAATAAAGTAAACATACCACTGTAGAGAGATAGAAACTAGATTAAATAATTGATCACTTTAGAAAAGTAAGAGCTTTTTCTTCAAATAAATTTTGTTATAAATAATGACCCCCAAAGTATTTGCTATTGTGAGTATTGTTAACTTACTGGTGGTCCATAAAGTAATTTAAAAAAAGATTGGTTAAACGTACTGTTAGTACTTTGTCTTTACTCAAATTTCTGTTTGGTTGTTATTTAGTACAATCCTAGCAAGTGTTTTCTGCAAAAATGAATACGTTTTTTTTGTTAAAATAATTTTTTTCCCCAAGGTAAAAAAATCCAAAGTGTTTTATTTTATTTCTGGACCAAAACTCTGACAGTCTGGTGTGGTCTTGCATATAGCTCCCAGCTCAGCCACCATGTGTTGGAGTTTATCCTGGAAAACGAGAGGGTTGCGTCCTTGAAAGGTCTCTTACTGTTGTTTGTGCCTACAGACCAAACAGGACTATAGAGTACCCGGTCTTCTTGGAGTCCCTGGGATGGGTACTTGATAGTGCTTCGACTGGGGACTCCAATGTTCTTCTGGGGACTTCAACGCTCCTGTGGGCAATGACAGTGATACCTGGAGGGGCCTGATTGGAGGAACGGCCTGCCCGATCTGAATTCGAGTGGTGCTGTTATTGAACTTCTGTGTTAGTCTGTCCATAATGAACATCATGTTCGAGCATAAGGGTGTCCATCAGTGCACGTGCCACCAGGACACCCCAGGCTGGAGGTTGATGATAGACTTTATTGTCGTTTCATCTCATCTTCTCTGGATGTTGTAGGGCTGTCTTGGCTGACACACCTCTGCAACATTGCATAAAGGTCAGGGACAGTGCCATTGGAGTGGCAGACTGGGGTGGTGGTCCCTTTTTGCTAAAAAGGGGGACCGGAGAGTGTGTTCCAACTATAGGGGAATCACACTTCTCAGCCTCCCCGGAAAAGTCTACGCCAGGGTACTGGAGAGGGGAATTCGGCCGAACCTCAGATTCAGGAGGAACATTGCGATTTTCGTCCTGGTTATGGAGCACTGGAGCAGGCTCAAGCACCCTCCACAGGGTGCTTGAGGGTCTATGAGAGTATGCCATGTTAGTTTACATGTGCTTTGTGGATCTGGAAAAGGCATTTGACCGTGTCCCTCGTGGTATTCTGTGGGGGGTGCTCCGTTAGTATGGGGTCTGGGACCCTCTGCTAAGGGCTGTTCGGTCAGGCAGGGCTGCCCTTTGTCACTGGTTCTGTTCATAGTTTTTTTGGACAGGATCTTTATCCATGGCCATGGGCCGGAGGGAGTCCAGTTTGGGAAACACAGGAATTCATCTCTGCTTTCTTGCAGATGATGTGCTGTTGCCTTCATCAGGCCAGGACCTTCAGCATGTGTTGGGGCGGTTTGCAACCGAGTGTAAAGCGGCTGGTATGAGAATCAGCACCTCCATATCCAAGGTCATGTTTCTCGACCAGAAAAGGGTGGTGTGCCCTCTCCAGGAAAGTGGAGAGGTCCCTCAAGAGGAGAATTCTGAGTATCTCGTGGTCTTGTTCACCAGTGAGAGAAAGATAAAGCCCAAGATTGACAGACGGAGTCGAAAGGTGAAGCTCTTGAATTACCAGTTAATGTATGCTCCCAACCTCATCTATGGTCATAAACTTTGGGACTGATAGGACAAGATCGCGGACACAAGTGGGCAAAATGGGTTTCCTCCGCAGAGTGACTGGGCGCTCCATTAGTCTGCTCAGACCGCTGCCCTCGCAACCCGGTTCCGGATGAGCAGATGAAAATTGATGGATGGATGAATTTTATTGGTTGCCTCAATAGTCTTACCTGAATTCTACGGGTATGCCAAGGAAGAAAGCTGTGCTCTAAGATTTACTTGCGTATAATTCAGAAGAGATTAACACATGCCTTTGCTGGAGGAAAGTCGCACCACATCTATAGCAGAAACTGACTGTTATCACACCCAAATGTTGCCAAGCAGTAAATGCAAAACACCCTAAACACTAACTGACTTTTGGTGAAGCCAAAAGTTGGTGTCAAAATAGTTTTTTCTTTCTGCCTTCTTTCTGAATTGCAGTTAAGTCATTTAAAGCCGGGGGTTACACGTCTAAACACCCTTGGTACAATGCTAGACTAAACATGTCATATCCTCTGCTGACTGCGTGTGTACGATCGCATTTTTGTCGTCTTTGAGTATGTGTTCACTTAGCCACTGACAGACTTGCAAGTGTGCATGAGTTTAACACTTTATTTCACTTCATCCTGCAAACACAGAAACACAAGCACATCAGAATAACGTGGCTGCACATTACAGCCTATAAGAGTCTACTGAACAGCCTTGCACAATTTCTCAATGGACCCTGAAGCTGCCCCAATTGCCTGTGTGACTTTTACTTGCTACTCAGAGATTAACTAACTAGAAAGGAATGTTATAGCTCTTTGAGGTTGAGCATAAATTCAAATATTACTTAACAATAACCCAATAAGGCCACAAAATCAGGCATTTACTTGTCCAGTCTTTTTTCAACACTGTGTCCATTATTTTGTGGCTCATACATATGACATTGTAACCTTTTAGTTAAACGCCCATAATCCAACTAAATAATCAGATATCAAATTGATTACTAACATAATAGCAAATACTCTTTTATTATACGGTTTCATCATTTGACAAACAGTAAATAAAACAAATTGATGCATAGCTCCAGTCTCCACCACCCAGAATCTTTCATACACAGTTAACGGCATGTCAACCTAATAATAATGAAATATCTCTTTAAGTGCACTCACTTGTATTTTGGAATCAATAATAACAGTGTATCCATATCTACTGAAGGACACCTTAATAATACACAGTAGCAAGAAAAAAGATACATGCTTGAAATTAACTGCTTTTCTTCATTAACTTCCCATATGAAGTATTCAGATCTTCATCCGAGTCACCATTAAAGGCAAAAATAATTAGCTCAAGCCAAGAACACCCAACCAACCACGATAACTTATGTCTCTATTGAACGCAGCTGTGAAATATTTAAGGCTTTAGAGAAAAGTAGGCTAACTCGTCGAGCAGTTGGTTAATCCTCTTCTGGCAGAAATGACTTCAGGAGCACTTAAGGTATATCTGGGTCAGACTTGTGCAATGTTCAGAACAAGCGACAGATAAGACAAGTAGCTCTTCATCTCTTCAGGTCATACTGCAACCATAGTCAAATGTATTCCTGAGACCAAAGCAGCTGACATTGGATCAAATTAGAAACTGCTGGCTCAGGATAAAGATTCAAACGGTCAAATTGTTATTGTCAGAAGTAATGATACGCTGTAATGCTGGTCACTAGACTTAACATGGCATTGTTGTGCAACTTCGACAAAACAATTCTCCATAGTTTTCTCTGGAGCCCTGCCAAATCTGATTTTAAAATGCTTCTCCTCACATATGATGCTCTTAATGACCAATATCCATCGTATCTTAAAAGGGCTCATAACTCCATATTTTCCAAGCAGAGCACTTTGCTTTCAGACAGCAGGTTTACTTGTCCACCTTTAGGATTTAGCATAAAACCTTCCTTTTTGATAACGTTTATAGGTAGGGCTGGCTCAGGTGACCTGAAACATCCCGTAATTATGTTGATATTGGCATAGACCGGTAGGGATCTCCCATGACACACCTCTCCTCACTCTGTAGTCTTTTACCTCAACTCTATTAATGATACTATCGTTGCTGTTATTAACCTGTGTTCCCTCTTCCCAGCTAGAGTTCCTGATCTGTTGTTGTTGATGTTCTCTCCTCTTTCCTGTCCTCTTGACCTCCAACTCATCAAGGCAGATAGCTGCCTATGCTGAGTCTGGTTCTACCAGAGGTTTCTGGCTGTTAAAGGAGAGTTTTTCCCTATATGCAAGTTAGATTATGCAATTAATTAAAAAAAAAAAAGAAAGATGGTTTGGATGTGCTTTCTTGTTTTATGTTTCTTTCATAATTTATTTTAAACATTAATTGGTAAATCAATTATTGATTATTTAAACGATTGATTTAGAGGAGTAAAGTGGTGGTTTTTAGAAAGTTATGGCAGGTCTCTTAGTCAGCGAGTCCACTGTATCACTAATTAGAAATTAAACAACAATGAAGTAAAACAAAGACAAAAGTTAAATAAAAAGTACAGAAATGACGTGGTAAAAATCACCCTCTAATATGTTTTAAATCAAATGTTACATGTATATGCTTTGGGGCCAAATAAAGTGAAGCGTTGTCTGTGAATTTATTTCAATCCTCATAAATGATAAAAGCAGTTTTATGTTGTTCTCTCATTGCTTTGCAAGCTTATTGAATTTTCATGAGCTTCACAAAGATCACAATGGTGAAAGAATACTTCTCACCAGGCTCCAAGCTGTATCTACATTTGCATTCATCAGTTATATTAGAATTTAGCATTTTTTACTTTAAGCCATCTGGGAAGTCAGTGTTGAAAAATGGATGGGAAATTAAAACACTATGAAACCAAATACTCAGCAGGTGATTGGTTAAACAATCTATTATGTCTTATCATATGTCAATTAGGGTTGAAACCTTTTTTGCTTCTTTTTAACAGTATAAATATTTAGTGTTAGTGCATTTTGAAGCAGGTCTGTCTGTAGTAAAGCTAAGAGTCTTATTGTTACCCAGCTGCTTTTCACAGTTACTATCCACTGACCTACCAAGTATTTTTAAAGTGCCCAACGCCTTTCAGTTTCCAAGGACAGCTTCTGTGATAATTGTGCATGTCATCTGAAAAGTCATCTGTACCAAAAGTTTTCAATCTTGCCCCTAGTCAGTAGAAGCCAAGGCTCCTTTTCTAAACATTACCTGGTGATTTACGACTGGGTCTCACCAATGTGCCATGTGCCTAACTTATCCAGTCAGCTCAAACTTCTACTCACATAACTCCACTAGAACCCAGATTCTGTTTCAGCGGTTTACTTAAATAGCTTTCCTTTTTTGTAAAACTGCAACAAAGACAAAATTACATTCTGAAATGGTATAAGGTTTGTCTTACACTGCAGAAATATACAGATGAAGCATCAGCAAATAAAGGCAGATTAGACGTTAGCTTCAACCATGAGATCAATTATAGAAATCTCAGAAAAAAAGGAAGAAAACTTATCATAAGATAAGATAAGATAAGATAAGATAAGATAAGATGTATGTTAGTAAGGGTGCAGCAGAGATTAAGAGCAATGTGCAAGTGTGGCAATGTGCAAAGATAAATAAATTAAAGTGAGTTATTGTACAAGGTCATGGCATAAGGTAGGAAAGATTTCCTGTATGTTCTTTTGACAGCGGAGCTAGTCTTCTGGAGAAGGTGCATAGCCATGCTGAAGATTACTGTTTTAGATTAGTCAGTGCATTCTTTTCCCTACTGCTTGACTTTTTTTTTTTTTTATTTACTAAAGGCAAATATGCCGTTGGGTGATGTATTGGTTGGTTAATAAATGGCTGTTTGTCAGTGTTTAGTGTGACCTTCTAATTAGGTTTAAGAGCATCTGGTTCCTGGATTATTTTGTTTGTATTTTTTCAAACAGATTAGGGAATAAATATCAAAGTTATTAAAACTTAGATTTTTTTTTTCTGTTTACATTGTTTATATTTTTTATATTACCATTTTTGTATCTGATCTAAAACAACAAGTCGAGGGGTGCCTGGGACTTTTGCACAGCTGCTTTCAGCTGGTTCTTTGAAGGGGTTGCCACAGCAGGTCACTGTGTTCCACATATTGATTTGGCTTAAGTTTAATGTCTGATGCCCTTCCTGACGCAGCCCTCCTTGTTTGTCCATCCTTTGACAGGCACTATGAGCATACAGGCTTGCCAGCCCTAAGTACTGGGTTTAGCAGCGGCCAATGTTGGGTACATTGTCCTGCTCAAAGGCACTTTGACTGGGCTAGGGAGCAATCAGAAACCTCCCAGTTGGAGGGCAACAGACTTTACCAATTAAGCCAATGCAGGCAATTTCAAACTCGTCTACATAAGCTGCACAGCAGTCCAAGAACAATGTGTTTGTAATATAAATCATATATCATTTGCTGTCACACTCTCCTTCTGAAAATGACTGTATCATGGGATCTTAAAGAAGTACTATTAAAGTACACAGGTTTTTTTAATGAGTCATCCTTAAGTCATCAGAGCATCTTTGAGTGTTAGTCCGTATCACTGGGTTTTATTCCTGTGTTAAATAAGTGGTGCAGCATGATATGCAAGCGGCATTTCCATCTTCCACCTCTTCATCTGACATCAAGGATAATGGCCTGTCAGACTGTTAAAGGTTGGTCCAGTAACCTCTCTGTCACATCCTACATCAGCCTGTATTTCCATAACCTTGTCACTTTTATTGCAAAATAAATCGGGGTAAGGTCACCAGTGTCTCGGCAGTGTGGATAGTAACAGGGCGTGAGGTTAATTAAAACGCTTTGTATATGAACCTTTATACGCCTGATCAGAAAGCACTGTCACCATCACACAGATACACGTTTAATACGTACACACCCCTTTTTCAACCGATGAATAAATTGATTGTGAAAGCGACGATGCACACCAATGCCCAGTATTGAACATTAAACCCAGTGCAGCATGTAGCAGAGCCATGAGCGGTGCATGCTCCCTCTTTCTAAGCAGTTTTGCCTGCCACTACGAGTTATGCTCACATTCCAGTAATGGTTCCTCCAGGCTTGAAATTAGCACAATTTACCCCACTCTGTGGCATGTATTGGGGCTGAAAGCAAACTGGTACTGCCTCTCCTCACTGCTGATAAGCCCACACGACAGAACAGGCCAAGGACATAGAGGAATATAGAAGTTGTCAGCTTACATGACCAAGTAGTGTTGTGTGAAATGACTTTAGCCCGACATTGTTAACGCTGAGCGGGCTGCCTCCGCCATGCTCGATAAAGGCAAATAAAAGGCCAGATAAAGCCCTGATGGAATGCAGTGTGTATATAGGTGTGTGTGTGTGTGTCTTTGGACGCAGGGGTATAAAGTTTGCCATCTAATCCTTGGCCTCTATTATAGTCAGTGTTTAGTAACACAGGCCCCCCTCTTTGCTATTCACCCTTGAAGACTTTCTTTTTCTCTGTGTCACTCGCACTCTTACATTCTATCATTCTATTGACTACCATGCAGACTGATAACAGCCTTGCATATGGAGTAAATATTGGTTCACAGAATGCAGCTTTTGAGTCAAGTGTTTGCCTATTTGGCAGAGATGGACCCATGTGGAATTACACAGCGGAGAACTATAACTTTTTTGCTGTCAACAACACCAATTCAAAAAGCCGTACTGATCTTACAAGGGGAAATGTATGAAGAGGGAAGTAAACATTGAACTTCTTTAGGCCAACAAAATATACATCTTTTTTCATTTAATGGTAATGTTTGGAGAACCTCGCAATTTAAATCCCATTGTGGATGTGTGGAGTGTAAAACATACCAATTGTGGAGGAAGAGGAGGCTGATTACAAGGTGAACAGTTAAAGACATCACAATTCACTTCATTTGAAATCTGTTTGTTAAATGTGTTGGATAAGTTGGCCAAAGTGTCTCTTAGTCTGGATTCTGAAAGTGTAATTTTCTGTTGATTGTAAAACTCTCAGATGCTCTGTTTAAAAGGGACAGAATATGTGGTTAAGAACTTATATTGTATAACTGGATTCTAAAGTTACCATCAACTTAAAAACTCACAACTTTCCCTATCATTATCACCTCAACCATTACAAGTACAACATTTGTACTGTAATAATTTGATTTGGGTATGTAACTCATGTTTTTCTGTGTTTTTTAATCATAAAGATGATCATATTCATCAACATCAGATGGGGGATGAGAAGATGGTGACAATATTATAACACTGGACAGCATCATGGATGGCTAAAGATATGGGAATAATGGAAATTATCCTTATCACGCTCATATGGACATGAGAACCACGTTCTGAGTGTGGAAGTTCGTAACTTGAATATCGATAAGGGGAAGGTTATCTAAACCTCAGAAGTCTATAGCAAAAAGCTGTGAGAACAATTTACAGAGAGATGCCTATCAGCAGAGGGGGTGGAGTGGAATGACTTGCTCCACCACGTAAAGCAGGCTACTGTGAACAGAAGTGTAACAACATGGTTGAAAAGGTTGCATTTGTACTGGTAATTTAACCAAATAAACTTCAGAAAATATGTTGACTATATTAAAAAAAAAGGCATATTATGTCTCCTTCAAAGGCTAATAAGAGGCATGTTTTAATTAGACGGGCTCTGATGTAAAACCTCGGAGGCTCTATTTACAGTGACAGGTCTGTTAGAACCTGTAGACTTGGCAAAGAAGATAAAAGATGAAGAAGAAAAGCAAACTGGCACAAAGTGATCAACAGTAAAAGAGCTGAGATGGTTGCTTGGTTTCTGTTTGCTGTTTTCATACGCTGCAGTAGTGACAAAGAACGAGAAGAAGCAACTCATATAGAAGGGGAAGCCTGTTTCTATTATTTTACTTTATATTCAGAAGTTTGTCTTTTTTACTCAGAACGCAAGTTCACCACAACAAAAATCCTTTTACGCAAACCTGGTCAATAAAATTAGATCTGCCTCTGAGAAGGATGAACTCTCTTGCTGAAACCTTAGGAAAACATCTTCCCCACCCAGCAGTTTTTAGGGTGGTGCTGAAGTATATCCAGCAGCAGGGGTTTGTTTCAACCAAACATAAAGTCCTGAAAATTCACATTGTGAGCTTGTTCCTGGTAACGGAGGCGCGAGCCACGATTGAAGCCCCATAACACAACCACGTCACCCCGCTAATGGAAAACTGCCTAAGTCTTTAATAAAACATAATACATGTAAGTTTATTTTTCTATTTCTGTCTTGTTGCCATCTCTGGGTTTAGTGTTTTCTTCAAAAGTAAAACTGACAGTCAAGAATATCCATAATCATTCACAACCACTGGTTGAAGATTCAGTTCCCTGAAACCCTCTGAAAGAAGTGTCCAAGCCATATATAAGATAGTTGCAGCTTCACTGTTTCGAGTGTGGCTGGGAGCCATTGTCACAAGACATCTGCCTGACTTTCCAATATTTAAAGTTACTCTTCACTTACTAAGAAAAGAGCGTCGGTCATTAGGATGTGTATGAGCAGACGTTTGAGCCAAGAACCCATCCCAACCGCCAAAGAAGGAACAGTAACCAAAGACAAGGCAAAACCGCAACACTTGATAAGGACGTTCTCACGTCTACTGCTCGCCATGCGCATTCTAATTAGCAAGAGTACAATTCATTACCCAAGGAGACATGGGATTATTTCTCTGGTTCACTCAGCAGCTAAAAGTTTTGACACTCCCTAATTTAACAGATGGAGAGCTCACTTAAGTTTGCCATCTCCCTTTAGGCAATTGGTGTTAATAGGGAGGAGGGAACATTAATCAAATCAGCAATTCTGCCAATGTTTTCATATGAAGGAAGAGAATTATGTGAAAAAGAGGAATGTTTGTTGGAAACGTTAGTTGTATTTCATAGGATCAGCGGAAAAGCAGCTGTTTCACAGCAGTTGCAACTAAAGCAGATATGTTTGTATGTAGCATCACAAATCATCTAACATGCACACGCACAAACACGCAGTGTTTTGGCTGTGACTAGACTGGGAAAAGCTAATGGTGTGTGTGTGTGTGTGTGTGTGTGTGTGTGTGTGTGTGTGTGTGTGTGTGTGTGTGTGTGTGTGTGTGTGTGTGTGTGTGTGTGTGTGTGTGTGTTCATTGCATTTTTGCAGTTTTAGTAGTTAGCAGAAGCTTGATATGAATTCTAGGCCTCATTCATAACAGAATTAAGTACAGAAGACATGCACCCACACACACACACACACAAATTCCTGTTTATATACTTTGAGAGTCCTACGTATGGCCAAATGTCGGAATAGTCAGGAAGAGCACTTAAGCATTAAAAATACAAAAGTGGAATTGCATTTATCATAATTAATCAGTAAATCATGAACAAAAACAATGCCCAAAAAATCCCATAAGTCTTGCAAAAAGTTATTTTTCCATTTATAATTAGTTTTTAAAACATTGAGCAACAATCTGATAGAAATACAATATCTAAATAGTGACTCATGAATATGGATGATGAGAGCTAAAGCTTTGGTTGAAACGACAAACAGAACTCTCTGAGTGGAGTTTTCAGTCTTTGGAAGAGGCGGCACAGCAGAGACGGGAAAAGTGAAATGCCACACAGCAAATTTATGTTGCAAGAAACAATGCAAACAAAAGCAGTGCCAGTATTATACTTCTTGTTTGCACATTTGATAAACCCTGAAAGGGAAACAAGATATTGTAATGAACTCTTGGAATTCAGGACTTATACTAATCTTTTCTCATTTAGTTACTTCTTAAAGTCATAGCAACTCACAAACAGTGTGCAAGACATGGATATTAATTCATTCAATAGCACGCCTTAAATGGTATATTATGTGCTCTCAGATGTCCACGATCTGAGAGGTCTCTTCAACAACTTAAGAGACCCACAGCTCTGTCTCCTACTTTATGTTTGACACATATTGGTCCCAGTTCCATTATTTATTCCAGGGAAGTAATGATTATGTTTGTCTCCTGAACATTAATTGATAGTTGGAGAGAAACTGGTCACAGCCATGACTTACACTGCTATCATGAGCCAGTTTTAGGAGATAATATTTATTTGACAGACTAAAGTTGCAATCGTTCTCGCTACTATAGATACTCGTTTTTTTTTTTTTGTTTGTTTTTTTTTTTTAATTATTATTATTCTGAAACAGTGAAATAGTGGAAAGTTTGGATACCCCTGGTCTATAATTTCTTGTATTTTGTTATTGGAATAATCTTATTTCCTACAAGAATCATTATTGGCATGACATACTAATGTTTGTTTTTTTTTCCTCATTATTTGTAGTTTTCAACTCATAAGAAAGCATAAGGGTTTAGAATGAAATGAAAGACCCTGTCTGAAGCCTCACATCTTCTACAAATGCTTTTTTCTGTCTTGCTGATTTTTTTAGTTCTCTTGTGGATGAAACTCACCCATTTTTTTCCCTGCTAAAGGCAACTAGTTCTTTGAGATTCCTCAGCTGCCTTGCATTTTTATTTTTTGAGAGCCACAGATTTTCAAGGGACTGTGACAACTAAGGTAAAGCATTTCTATTGCACCTCTTAAGGTTGCCTTTTATGGATTTTTGAGTTAAAACATTTCTACTGTTTTATCCATAGGTTTTTATAGATGATGTTATATTGGTTTGCACTATATTTTGGTACTTATTTAAATCCATTCTTCCATTTTACAGTAAAATCCTCCAGCTGCAGTATACAACCCCAAAGCATGATTGAAGCACCCCTGTTTTTTAATCTCCTCTAAGATTTCACATTGAGACAAAAATGGTATTCAAACCTCACCTGTACATAGGACTTGTTTCCAAAATTATTGTTTTTCAGTGTTGTAAAGATGAGATTATTAATGCAGTTGTGGCAACACAGCACTCTGCTTTTTCAGTCTGCCATGTCGTCCTGAAAGTCAAACTAAAGTTGCCATTTATCTTAAAAGCAGTTCTCTTGGTCCTCAGAACCTTAATTTACCCTCTGTTGCCATTGCCATTTCTAAATGATGTTACAAAATGAAATGACTAGCAGAAACGGTGTGTTATCTTCTTTTTCCTGCTTTCTGGGCATCAATTATTTTTAGAGCTTGGCAGCAGATTATTGGACCTGCTGATTATTAAGAGTTTCTCCCTCCATTTCTCCGTAGAAACTGCATCCTGATCAAATTTGATAAGTCTGTAAAAGATAAAATTTTGGGTGCGCAGGTTTGTGCATTCTGGTTCTCTCTTTTATTTTAAAAGTGTAAAATTATGTTCACACCTCTTTCAGTTTATTCCTTTTATTCATCTTCAAGCTTCATCATGGTAACAGAATTGTGGAATAAAGGTACCCAAACATTTGCACCTAACTTTCTCACTGAAGTTAGTGGACTGATTGTTTACCCTACAATCCCAGGGAGCATTAAAACACCTGAAATACTAAAATAGCATGGAATTGTACTTAAACAACTAAAATGTTGTAAAGATAGTTAAGAAGACATTATAGTACCTCAGTAATCAGTATTTAGGTTGTTGATTTAAAAGGCTTTGATTGTTCTCATAACCAGGGCAAGAACTTTTATGGACAGAATGACTTTTTTTGAACTTTCTGCTATTGGAATGACTGTTTGCTTGATCGTTGCATTGCGGCTCAACTAGCCGGCACATAAAACATCTACATTTAATTGAACATAAAATAAAATGCAATAAACATGAATAAGACTCAAACTGGACCACAGGCAGCGCTGGCAGGAGTGTTTACAACTGTTGTATGACATGTTTTCTTTTTCTTTTTTAATGGTTTTATGTTTTTGGAATTTCATTGTGTTTGAACTATAATATCGAGGAGAACAACGGAAACTGTGGAAAAACTGAGAGGGGATTTTTTAAATTGGTTCTATCATGACCATTTGATAATACATTAAAAGCTAGAAGATCTTCATTCACGCTTGAACATATCTTAAAATTACATTCCATTACACAACGATGAACTTGCACTTTTTTCCATTACTCTTCTTAAGTCTCTTCCACCATTACTTCTCATTGATGTGAAATACATTTTGGAATACTTTACCACCTCATGTAAGTCTCCACTGGATGTATCCTCAATTAAAGTACACAGGAACACAAGTACAGGTGAAAAAACGTATATTGAGAAAAGGCTTTGCACTAATACTAAATCATCCATACTGAAACATCTCAAGAACTTTACGACTACAACTACACCTGTAATAAAAAAGATCAGGCAATCAATCAGGAAAACAGACAATTAATAACAGAAAATAAGTGTTCGTGGGTTTCTCAGCTTTTTATCAAGCACAATCACTGGGGGGAGATTTTCAAATGTGAGGGATATTTGTTATTGAGATGTTATAAATGAAGATTCAGACCAAACAACTCCAAGGATTCGCAGAGTTAACGGTTCTCTGGTATCTTTCACAGCAGCCAACATAATTCCTCTTCTGCTTGTTAGTGGAATGAATCCTGGGATTCACAGTTGCTTTTTAAGTCTATCAATAAAAATAGCTGTTTGACTACCTTGGTTTTAATAGCTGTTTAGAAGTTTCTTTTGCATGGTTGGATAGTGGTGTTGAGCAGGTATGTTCAACCAATCTGTATGCTGATGTTCTTTTAGATCACTTAACAGACGGTGACACAAATTCAACCAGTCACCGCGCAGTTGTGTGACAAATACTCCTTTGTTGTACGCTTGGAAACAGCTTAATCTGAAGTGAAAGTTAAAAAAAAAGATGCTATAAAAGCAGTTCTATGATCTAGAACTGCTGTGTTCCTGCTCTGTGGACACACAAAAGAAAGGAAACATCTTTTGATAATTATCCAAACAAAAAGATTCCTGCAGTTTAAAGTGGATGAGATGAGATACACTCAGCTGGGCCAAGTTGCTTCGGTCAATGCATTTACATGACGTTAGACTAAATTAAATTATTTTTGATTAGTACCGAAAGAAGTCAATACAGAGTAATACAGAGAAAAAAAATAAAAACTGAAGCGTACAGGACCTACATGATGCAAAGAGCTGGACGTCTGGCCAGCTAAGCCAAAGATTCATCTGTTGTTTTGCTGTGTGATCAACTCGATCGTGGCCGAGTGTGACTTATCTTAGTGAGCAAACTAAGACCCGTCATGAGCATGTATAATGGCGAAAAGAAAGCCAGTTAAACAGCCTGTCATTCAGCCAAACTCTGCATGTGAATCTACTAACTGCTGTAAAATAATGGAAATGTAACACATTTGCAGTTGTATAGCAGTGTCACGGAGTCATTCTCTCTCTTTTTGTCTTTGACAATAAAGCATGAAGAAAGCAAAGAAAATCAAAACTCGTGTTTTACTTCGCCCTTCCTATCAGGTTAATCATGCATTCAATGCAGTTTAATTGGCGACTACATACACTACCTGCCACTTGCAGTGTTTGTCAGTTTGAGCAATGAGCGAGTCGATCAGTATTACCATCCCTTGTTTTCTAATGAGAAAAGAGAGCGGGAACTGTTTGTTGTTGTTTTTATTCTCTCCTTAGCTCATCGAATTTTGTCAATAAACAGAAACAAGCGTCAATAAACAGACAATTTACCGGTAGTCACATAGTACTTTTGCTCGTATGCAGTGATATACAAGTTGAAACCAGCTCAATAACATTAGCAGGGTGAGATAGACAAAGCACTGAGGGGGAATTCATTTGGATGTTTATGCTCGTTTTCCTCCCCTCCGTTGAAAATAAATACTTATATCAGCTCTTAGGCTAAACTTGCGCAGTCCATGAAAGACATTTTATTATGGGCAACGTATTGAATGATGGTGATCATGTGCACCCAAGGAAAAAAAAACAACATAAAGCAGTGTGTTAGGAGGCTTTGTGGCATATGGTTTTATGCATCAACTATGCTCACATATGGTAACTGCACAAGCCAGATAAATCCTGGGAGTTAATCACAAGGGGAAACATTTGTGACCTATTTCTCATCTTAGAGACGTTTCCGGAAAACACACTTTATTTTAACCATTTTGAATTTGCAAACATCTCGAATAATGCTAATTGATTTTCCCACAGTCATTGTAATAAAACCACATTTCGTCAACATTTGCCCATCGGCACATATGTAAACAACTCTCTCATCTCCAGTGGAGGTCAATTAAACAACGGTTCTTTCACTTCTTCAAAAATTACAGTTCTTGGCTGGCAAGGATGAAAAAAGATCAAAATAAATAAAATAGATAGATTAAAAAAAAAAAGATAAAATGTTGTGTACCTAAAATGTACATAAGATTTGTTGTAACGCTGACACTTGGCACATTTCTCTTGAAAACCACTGGCAAAAGTAATCAACAGCTTCCCTGTAGAAAACAGAAAACTGGGCTTTTGCAGCTTTTAAAACACATCTAACCTCTGGTTGAACAGAGAGAAAATATGAGAAAGGTCAGACATAATTCACAGTCTCACCAACTTGCCAGACCCGTCTGGCAGCTTTGTTCAGTGTGGGTTACCAAGTAATGCCACCATAAATGGAGCCTGGGGAGTCCGTTTACAGAACTTACGCTTGAATTCCTGAGAGGTATGCCATGAAAACATGGGAAAAATTACTTAAAAAAAGCTTTTTTTATACCCTTTCCTCCCCTGTTGTATTTTTGTTCATCTATCGGCTTTCCATGCATTCATCTGCACATCACTGCTTAATCACTTCGCACCTTCACCAGTGAACATCATGTCTCTCACAGCCCATGTGCAATCTTGTCTGCTGTGCTGAACATCTCCTGCAGTCACGCAAGACCAACTATTTAATTGACCCTCACTCGGAGCATGATAAGAAGGCGACCCATTCAGGAAGAGGCCTGTTCTATCACCCACTCCCTCAGAATAAAGTTTCACATTAAGACTTCCTCTCAAATTTAATTAGCATCTGTGCTCCCTCATTAGAGGCTCTGCATTTTGCTCCTCGCTTCTCCCTTTTGGTCTGTCACATGCGTTAGCGCTTTTTCTATCCGACTCTATCCTCTCCCCCTCTAGACCCTTGTCAGTCTGAAAGATGCCTCTAAGGACAGCTGTGCATGTGCTCAACGATTACTTAAGCTCCGTACATCAGTGCAACTGTCTCTGATCATGAAAAATTAGCTCCCCCTCCAGCCTTTACCAGAGAGCTTTAAAAACTCGCTTTAGAGGACTTCTTTGTCTGCTGCCGTCGCTTTGTTTTGGAATCGTGTCTCTGCCCTGCGCCTCGAATACTGATTGCAGGGGTAGAGAGGCTCAACACCATCTTGATCAAGGAGTCTGCTGGCTGTGGATTTTTATCCGTAGTTGGACACATAAGATAAGTAAAGGAGGAGGCTTACAAATTGGAGAACTGGTGATAGTGCAGACAATTGTTTCTGGAATATCAATGACATTCTGAGCTGGATTCCACTCTTGTTTTTTTTTTATGCATGAGCAGATGGAAGAGTGTATGTGATATTTCTGATGGATCATAAAATCTTAAAAGATGAAGACATAGTTCTTCAATTTAGACATTTCTCAGAGTTCTCATAAAATCCCTTTATATACCTCAAACCTGAAGTTGCTTAATATATTTATTTCATTATGAAAAGCTATTTAAAGATGCGAGTTTATCCTACTTTAAAACAGGGATTCTTTTGAATAAAACATTTTTAAAAAGCAACTATCGTGAATCTTAGGGTTCAAATACAACCTCAAATGAGGAAAATATAACTTTCTTTAGCCTTGTTATTAGAAATGAAGCCTAAAAAGAAATGATCATTTGAGATTTCTTTTTTTTTCTTTTTTCTTTTTTTTTTGCAGTTTTCCTGTCTCAAGTTTTTAAGCATGACTTAACACAATGCCAAGAGGGAGAAACACAAGCAAAGGTCTTAGAGAAGCAACTGGAGCTGCACATCAATCTGTGCAGGTTCATTAGGCTAAACAAATAATACAGAGTTCAATGTTTTACAGCGAGAAAAATGAGTTATATGTGGAAAGCATTCAGACGATTGGTTAGTTTAAACTGCCGATTATGAAATTATCATGGTTAGCCTTTGTCTAAGACACCTGATATTATGAATAAATTTGCCTGTCCATATTATATATATATATATATATATATATATATATATATATATATATATATATATATATATATATATATATATATATATATATAAACAAACATGTTTATTTAAAACTGCTTTAATATAGGCGATATTTCATAAATTATGCAGTTTGCGATTTGAAAAATATCTTTTTTAGGCAAACAGAACCTTTAAAAAAATATCTGCAGGATTGATTGTGATTAATGGTGAGTTATCTCTGAAAATCTTGTAATTAATCATGATTTAAAGATTTAATCAATTGACAGTCCGACAAAAAAACCACAAGAGCTACGTCCCAGATGCTGCAGACCTCATGAGCATATTAAGAAGATTACTGAACAAGTGCTGTTGCTGGGAGACAGCTTCTACTTTCTGAAAAGAACATAGAAGCACAACTGAGTTTTGCAAAGCTGCAAGCATGGCAGCGGAAGGGTCATGATTTAGGCTTGTTTTACAGAAACAGAGAGAATAAGTCAAGCTTTTGGAAATCAAACGCCGAACGGAGTCTGTGATAAAAATTCTATAGGTAATAACATGAAAAGTCATAGGAGATTCGATGACAAGCAATGCTGCAGGGGTGCGTCATAAGAAGCCTGCTGAAACAGATGGTAGAGGGGTTGTGTTACACTTCTGAAAGGTCCCTGCTTCACTTGAGATATCCGTCTTCTTGACAGTTTGTGTCCCTGTTGAAGACTTATCACTTTCTCCATCGTTTTTTAAGATGTTCCAAGTCAGCCTCATCTGCACGAGCACATTTTTAATGTTCAAGGCCAGTCGAACCAGAAAGTCTTGATTATGACACTTAACACCCTCAAGGGAGACAGCCGAGTGTCACACGACAGCTGCTACATTAACACAAAGAGACATTTCCACGCACAGTCGCACAGGTGAAACCCTCAGCAATGAGGATGTGGGGTTAAAGCTTATATTCTGGTTAACGTTCAGTGTCTGTTCATTTTGTGATGTGGCTTTTCACACTCATCTAATACCTACAGCAATGAAATTATCACACAGATTGGTAGCACATTATCACAATCTTTATTCATGTGTCTGGACTGTTATTAAAATAATACATGCAGGAATCTTTTCCAGGAACAAGCAATTTCATTTCCTAAATGTCACGCAGCACTATGTAACCGCTTCGCTGTGTCCCGAAAAATGGGGCCAAATATGTTTACTGTTTTGGTTTGACTGAGATTGCTGTGTAGGCCCACAGCACATAAAAAAATAAAAAAAATGTTTTTTTCTGCTATTCTATATTTATTTACATGAATATTCGTTGGTATTGCTTTGTGTTTGAAATTACAGTCTAGGACAGCCTGGAAAGAAAGAACACTGATAAAATGATTTGTGAAGATGTACGATTCTGTATTTGCTCAATAGATGGAGTTTTTTTGTTTTGTTTTTTTAAGCAGGAAAGTTTCAAGTGATGGAAAAGTTAAAAGTTACAGTGATAAATGGACAGTTCAGTGTGGTTTGTATATTTGTGCTCTTATTTATCCCATCTACAGTGAGCTGAAGCGTTTGTTTTCCTTTCAAACTACCAGCTGAAGAGCACTAGCTTTGACTGCTGTGTGCTTACATCGGTATGTATTATAAGGCTTTTGACAAATTGCACTTATGAAAGCTAAGTGCTGGCAGCTGTTTAAGGACTCTGCTGATGTCAAGAGCATGCAGAAATGCATCAGATTGACTATAGATATAGAATAGAAATCTATATGAAACATAGCATAACAAGCAGTGGGTCAAAGGTCTGTAACCACATCAAAGCGTTTTTCCAATATACTTTTATGTAAACCTGCCATTTATCAGAAAAGTTGAAGATTTAAATGTTTTGCATAAATCAAGAATTTAACTGAAACAAATTCACCAGTGATGCACGAGCTGATTCTAAATAAGCTGTTGACCGCGGTCACCTGTGGTTACTGCAGACAGACTAAAATATGCATAATGATATTCAGGTTGGGTTCAGTCTGGATGGGTAGAATAATTATTACACTAGGAAAATGAATGAAAAAAATCAATATTTAAACAATTTTATAGCATATAAAAATGCAAAAGCTATATTAGTCACAAATACTAGGAAACTAGTGATTGGCATGAAGATGCAGAACAAGCTTGCGTGCGTGACACGAGGCAGGTGATGGAGATGGTCGGGGAAAAGTTGAAGACGAGTCTAGTCTGGGAAATCAAGTTGATCAAGATGATATAGGTGCTATATTTCATTTGTTGGTTTGATGAATTATCAATATTTGAATGTTTGGGTTAAGACACGATTATTCCTAGCGCAGGGATGCAAGATCTTTTTTTTAATCTTTTCTTTTAAAACCCAATGCCAGGGCCTATTGCAGCTTTGATGTAGCCAACCCTTCTAGATGGTTTTTTGTATTCCTATTTGTTGTTATCATTATTATTTTTTATTTAACTATAATTTATGTTTCATTTGTTGGAATGGATCGATGTTTGAAAGTTCTGATTAATAAAGAAGTTTCTCAAAAATGACTGATTTGATCTTTGAATAACAGCAACAATATGTATTAGATATATCTAATAATTGAAGATGGGAAAGCCCTTTTTAAGTCTAGGCAGTAGGCTAGAAACCTATGATATGAATGTCTCGCGCCAGGGTTACACAGCAGATAGTTTCTTCTAAATTGCCTCCATGTGGTCAGAAGTGGTATTGCCAAGTGGTTTTCTTTGCAGCAGCATTTGGATCATAACACATCAAAGGCTTTTTTGAGTAAATGTACTTGCAGTCTGCGGGCTGGATTGCTCACATGGTTGAGCATGAGCCTCATGTATGGAGGTTACAGCCTTAGTGCAGCCGGCCCAGGTCTGACCCCTGGCATTTGGTTGTGTGGTAATTTCCCGTTTCATCACTTTTGCTAAAAATACAGTCATTAATCACCTTCATGAATATTGCAGATTTCCAAGAAGGGGCAATGGGATACTAGAAAATATGGGCGGTAAATAATGAAAACATTAAGTCAGTTTGACATTAGCACAGCAGCTGTTTTGATGTTGTTGTGGAAAAACGTATTAACACCTCTGTATAATATGTTTAAACCACTGGGTGACTATCTGGGCGGAAACTGAGTTCATTAGATTACCATGAATAAAGAAGTGAGAGATGATCCGAGTCTAGTAGATTTAATACAGCGGTTGCACGCAAGTGGGTCAAACATACATCAGGCATCTCGATGCAGGAATGACACCGAGAGTCATCAGTACAAGTTTTACAGAACAGAGCTCGGTGCGGGCAAAATAACCTGCAGTTCTCCAAACAACATCTTTACAGCCGTGTCAGACAGCTGAACCCAAACTGCACAGACACAAAACTGGTCTGACCTGGCTGGACTCGGTGGACTCACAGAGTGACTGGAAGTTTCAATCACAATTCCAGACTTTGTTTTCTGTATCTAAATACATTTCTGCACGCAGCACCAATTGACATATAGAGATTAACGAATGTCATAATGAGTAATGAACAACCAATGACCGAGGTCAATGATGAATGGAATAATGAAACAATTTAGAAATGGATGATAACTTGCTAAACCACAGAGGAAAAGTGCGCTGGTGAGTTTTGTGTTCACAACATGCCCACAAGACGCCAGCCGAGGAGGGAACCTAAAACAGCACAGTTTACCTCTACGGCCATCAGAAGACAAGCATCAAGCCCCAAAACTCCACGAGCCAAGAAAAGACTTCATGGTTCTAACTACACTTTCTATCAGGTAAAAACCCAGGTGGGGAAAAACCCAGAACCACTAACCTACAACACAAACAAAATAAGGGAGTAATGAAGTAAAACTCTTTCAATGACACAGGAATCCAGGAGCCAGAGTCGACATAAGTGCAGTATGCATCTCTAATTATATGACGACAAACTAAAAAACGCCACCTTAGGTTATCAACATGTGGTTTTATAGGACAACATTATAGATCCTCTTCCACTTGACTGCGGGGGCCTGTAACTGCTGTAGTTAGATACCAACAGTATTAGTGAATTCCAATCAGGGAATCTAGCATTGGAAGCCTGTCTAGACATGGCCTTGGAAGGATTCTTAGAGTAGCAGGACAATGAGCCCAAACATACCCTATTAAAGCTTACCTAAGGACAAATAGGACCAGTGAGAGCTGTCATGAGCTTCCCACCAGGATTACTCGACCCCATTGAATATTTATGCTGGCACCTGAAGGCTGCCGTTCTTGACATTGCATCAATCTCCCAGACAACTGCCAGACGTTGCTAAAATATCAAGCTTAATAAAGTTTTTTGCAAACTTGCTTGTGTTTCTCTTGATTTAGTCATTACAGTAAAGCGAGACAAATAAGAACTGTGAAAAGACATTTGTAATTACTATACACATATATATTGCAGCACCTATTGTAAACGTCTTTCCAAAACACTTTTGCAACGCAGATTTCCATCAGCAGGGATCTTGGGTAGTTTTTCAGGACCTCAGTCACTGTTGTGCGTCTCTCCTGAATGCACCACCCCACCCAGAAATTCAAGCAGATTGATCAAAATTGATGGTGCACAGGTAACTCTACTCTTTGCTTGAGGGGAGCCAAGGTAACCACAAGCCAGTCATTTTACAAATGAATTACATGATGATTTAAACAAATGAGGCAACAAAAGCGTGGACAAAAAAAAAAAAAAAAAAACTCCCTTTAGCTTGGGTTCCACAGGGTGCAGGACTGCCATAGTCCAGTTTTGCAGCGGTTTTTTTGTGACTCCTCTATCCTCAGGTTTCAACGGCAAATTTCTTCCAAGCACTGCCTCCTCAGCTGGATTTGTGAGATGACGAGTTTACCCAAAGGCGCTGAGATCACTTAAACATTGTGCAGTCGTCTGCTCGGTCAAAGACATACATCTCCCAATGTTTCCTTTTTTTCTAGAATTATACATATGGACAGAATAAGTGGAGTCGAACAAAACTTACATCCTCCACAAGTAAACATAATGTTTATGTGCACGTCAGACCCCGCTCATGGTGTTTCACTTTGAGAATTAACCACATTCTCTACGCTATTCTTGTGTCTGGCAAAGCCCTTATGCAATGCATAATGATTACGTTGTGTTATAGCACAACTTTATCATATGAATGAGGCCAAAAGCAGCTGGAAACTAGATTTTGATTACTTTATATAACTCTAGCTTGCAACTCTAGCTTAAGTCTAACTTTTCTTTATTCTGCCACTGCACTGTAACTCTTTTTTTGTTTGTTTTTCGTCCTTACTTTTCATATTTTTATTATGTAAAGCACCTTGAATTGTCTTATTGCTGCCTTGCCTTGCCTTGCCTTGCCTTGCCTTGCCTTGCCTTGCCTTGCCTTGCCTTGCCTAGCTTTGTCACATTCAGTGCTGCCAGAGGTGTGGAAATACGCAAAAAAGCATTTAAGATAAGGTTACATCAACTTTAGTAATCCCAAAGGAAAGGTTAGGGAAATATATATCTTACAATAAGAAGAAAATTAAATAAAAAAAACAAATAAGAATACAAAGTACAAAAATAGAAAAAGTGTATAAAGTGTTTACGTGTGTAAAGTGTCTGAGTGAATGTGGAGAATATTGCCTAAAAACATAAAAATAAAATAAAGTACAAAATGTAAAATGTACAAAACTTATTTCACCAAGATATTACACTCAGCAGTCATAATGATGATATTGATATTCTGATAATATTATACGTTCCATTACACTTTTGTGATAAACTGGATTATCAAATCGCACGAAAAACCACCTCGTGAAAGCGTAAAAGGATTTTTGCCTTATTATGGGTTATTGGTTTATTGGGTTATTTGGGTTTTCTTTTCTTATTAGTGGTAATTGAAACGGGATGCAGGGATGGAGGAGACGTGCAGCAGTGCTTTTCAGACGTCAAGAGTATCCCTGCACGGTTCAGATACGCAGACTTTTACTCACGACTAGCAAAAGGTACTTCTTTTACCAACTCTGTTTATCTGGCTCTACTTTAAAACCAATGTTAGTAAAATATTCTTCATTGAACACTATCATGCTTTATGACACCCCAAAAGCATGTGGTGATGTATGTCTATAAAGAGATTGCCTGCTCCCTGGTCATTTGTTATGTTTTTTGTTTGTTTGTTTTTATGAGTTTTTCAGCTGCAGGATTTGATGAGTACACACAGCCCATAAAATCTGAAGGTATGAAGTCTATAAAAATAGTGATCATTAAAAATCTTTGTCCTTTCGTCTGCCACACACAGACACAAACAGACACACTCACACACAGAGACACACACAGACACACACAACCACACACAGACACACACACAGAGACACACACAGACACACTCACACACACAAATGCTAAGTCAGCAGAAAATACATTTTATATGAAATCTACCAATGTGAGACCTTCCCTTGAGGGTGTGTAGAGGTACGTGTAGATAAGAAAGTATTAATATTTCTTTAGAATCTAACCACTGTGGAACAAGTTAAAATATGTTTTATTTCTCTGATTTACTGTTTTGTTCTGCAACTAGTGTCTTCCTCTGACTGCTGCTATTCCCCAGTTCCTGTTTTTTCAGCATTTTTAACAGTAACTGGGCTTTTAACAACGTATCCATTACTTGTTTTTCTTTTATGAGGACCAAAAAATCTAAACAAAACAAAACAAATTATATATATATATGTGTGTGTGTATGTGTGTGAGACAGTAATAATAGACTAATAAACATGGCATTTACATAGTAATTAGACATAAAAATAGTTAAATTATTTCCTAAATGTATATTTATGAAATAAATCTATTTTAAATTACCAGGACATTAAAAGACAATATAAAGAGTTGAACCTCACGGTTGATGATGCGTTTTTCCTCTACCGCCCTCTGATGTGTGATCAAAATGACCACTTTAGCTTTGGACTGGCGTTCGTGTATGAAAGTTGAATATCCACTAACTTTTTAAGGAGGCAACTCTATCAACACAACACACAATTTATTGTGGAAACGGATGGCATCATCCTATTCAAAGATGATGCAGACGGACGCGGGCAGCGCACTGCAGTGTCTTTCCATCCCAACAGTGTAACACCGTCTTCTGTGGAAGTGGGAGTTTGAGAGGAAAAATCTTTTGCTGCCTTCTGTGTTTTTGATGGTTTTGTGTGTTGTCATTTGTCACTTTTTAAAGGTAATGAGGCAGATGTGCTGCCACTTTATCAGATGTTCCAATTCTTCTTCTAGCTGCCATCTCTTAAAAGCTGGTAAGTTTTTTGAACACATTTACACAACTCTTGTGCATAAAAAAAAAAAAAAGATTTTTTTTGGACAAGCCTTAAAAAAAAAAAAAAAAAAAGAAAGATTTTTGCTACCTTCTTTCTTCAAAAATGCAATTACAACGAGCCCATGCTGAGACCATCTAATTTAAATATTGGGATGAATTTCATCAATGCATAATGTACATCAGCTCTGGTGCGCAGGGTTGGTTGGTTATTTTTTCTTAATTACCAAGATGAAAAGAAAAAACAATTAAGTAGAGTCTTTAATCGAAGTAAAATTTATAAAAATAGACAAATAAATTAGCAATAAATACTTTATATATATATATATGGATCCATTCATACAATATAATTTACATTTGTAACATCTGAAGAAAAAGATCTGAATTCTAAAGGCATTTTATTTTTGGCGTGGCAGTCACGCTCCACGCCGCGATCATTAACATGTAGGGAAAACCCGGCATTTAGTACTGAACGTATTAGGGTTGTAGGCAATGCCAGAGAAAAGTGAGATTCTATGAAAAAAAGTCAGAGTTAAGCAGAGGCAACAGGCTTCAGAGGCTCCATCACTGGGGATCTCTCAAATGCACACAGACCTTGAGTGAAACTGTTGAAACCGCAGAGGGATGTTCTAGGAAGAGAAGCTGATGAGTGACAAAGGTATGCTGAGCATAAATGTTGAGTTTTTGATGCCCCAAAGGCTCTGTTCATAACCCGGCTTGTAGCAGTGTCAACGTGTGCTGGAAACGTAACTGCTGGTATGTCCAGAGTTTTGCATTTAACTCAGTTAGTAAAAGTACCTCTCTTTAACTAAATCCTGTTCCTCTTATAGCAGATATGGTGAAACAAAACAAAACAAAACTGAATGCTGCCAGACTAATGTATCAATGTATGTGACAACCGAAAAACAAGTTGCTGCTTCATTGAATTACATCATGTTATAATAAAGCCTACCGTGTTTAAGCTTTACAATTAACATCCAATCTTGTACCTCTAGTCACAGAAGCTGTCAAAAGCTTAAAATGTAAATCCCTAACTGCAGATACAGCTTACCTGATGAGTCCGTGCCACCACAATTACTGCATGTGACCCCCACCCACTCTCTTCTTTATAATGTCACCACTGCATTAAGGAACAACTAGTGTTAGAAATAAGAAATTAGGTGTATAAAACAGGTCATTTCCTGCTTGGCAGCAAATGCTTCGTGGCCCAGGGCCACGAGCTACAGGAATACTGCTGTAAACACCATAAGCAAGCGGTGGAGAGTCCTAAAATGTGTTGCTGTTGGCCTCATATTTCTACAGGTCCTGCATCCTCAACTCGTGGTGTTGGCCAACCTCCGCCTGCCGTTTTGGAAGAATTATAAGGGCCTTTAAAATTTCAGTTTTGCAGCCAGTTGCATGGATACCTGAACTATGACTCTTATTTAAGTAAATGTTATATGCCTAATTGTTTTAACAAAGTGCGTGTTCATGAACGTTTAAACTTCTTTTTAAATACTCAATATATTCCTTAAATTTACTATAATATGCATAATATGTAATGGGATTTGTACTCATTATGAAACTTTTTTCATACATACTTTCCTCATTATGTAAAATAGTTCAATAACAAAACATATTTCTTAATAAAGCTAATTAATGAACTGTTTGTTGCATTATAACAAGGTGACTTGGAAATCTGGCATCGTTGTTCATTGTGATTAATAGTTTTTACAGGAAAAAGCCAACCCCGTAAAGCAGAGGATGGTACACGTGGAGGGAAAAAAAACCACACTGTTAAGGAAGCGTTCACTGTTGCAGAATGTCCTTCTCACCCCAGTGAATCATTGACTTCTGATACGGGGGCGCCGACCCTGCCCGTTCTCCAAGTCCAGCTCTCAACACTGACACGCACCACTGACATGTCATACTTCGGTCACAGGGGAGGACAGAATCGAAGGAGGAAGCAGAAACACGGAGCGGGTGATAAACTGGGGCAGCTTTACATGGGAATCCCTGCTTTACAGCAGGGTCATCACAGAGTAAACCCCTGTGGAGTAAAACTTTGGTGAGAGCCTGCTGACAGGCTGCAGAGCGATCCGATATGAGGGAACGGCACCACTGCTGAAGGAGGAATCTTTGAAGCTGGAATAGTGTTATTATTCCGAAAAGGAATAATATAAAGTTATGAAAGCCTTGTTATTGTGTTTATTATAATTTTACAGGTAAGACAATTTATGCAGAATATGAATCAGAAAAAAAGTTTGCATCATATAAAAAAAAAAGTAATTTTCATTTGCTTTTTTATTTCCTTGCAGACAGTTCAGACCCAAAATATTCATGTTACTTTTTATTCATCCATTCATTTGTTCAATGCAGTAACTCCTTTGTAATGTCCCACCTGGCATTTGTTAAACAGACACTGAGGATGGATTAAAGGTTTCTGTTAATATTTTGTCCCATTCTTCAGTCCAGTAGTCTTATATGGAGACGACGACGCATATGTTCATGTCATCCTGTTCAAGTCACGTCATCATTATGCTAAAATCTAAGGATTTTAAATTACAGGTTACACACCTCTTTCTTGTTTTTCCAAGATTGGTTTTTATATGCCTTTTACCTAAGCGGTTGTTATAGCAACCCGTCAACTTTAACCTCCTATGTCCTGGTGCATTTTTTTTTTTTTTTTTTTTGTTAATTTGGGCCTCCATTAAGATATAAAAAATTATGACTTGGACAACAAAACGTGTGATGTCCACATGTGTACACCATGTGTACTTCCCACTGACGCCCACTTTCACTGTACTGTCACAACAATCCTTCAGGAAACAGAATACCTGGGTGACAGAGGCGCTCAGGATAATTTTACTTTTTTTATAATTTTAATTTTTTAATCAGTGATGTCCACCAATGTGCAGGATTCATAGATAAGCCAATGCATGCACGTCATTACATCATCAATCTTGTTTTATTTTTTTGTTTGTTTTTTTTCAGTAAAGACTATTACTTATCTACTTATAATTAACACGTGTTAGTCAAATGAGACATGATGAGAGTTGTGTAGAATGAAAGATGTGGTCAGTATTAGACACTCCTCTACTAGGCTTTTTAAACCGTGAGCTGGGATGGGGAAAAATGGGGAAAAATATCTCTGCCTTAGTAAATCTTTAGCGCCTCCGTACATAGTATTTCATTATGTTTTAGAATATTATTAAACAAGAATACATTTTTTTCCTCCATCTATTATCGGTTTGAAATGGTTTGACCTTCCTTAACCATTCATTTGCATGCAGAACTACAAGTAAAGCCACTCAGCTAAAGTGAGTCGGTGAATTTAATTTGCGGCCTAAATTAACTGTTTCAAATTGCAAGACATGGTGGACATATAGTGGCCCTGATGCTCTTCATCGGGGAAATCATGACTCCTACGCAGGGGTGAATGGGTCAATAGTTCCCTTCGTGGGTTTATGGGTTTACATGTCACATAATACGATGTTTTTTTTTTTTTTTACAGAAAGCAAATAGAAAAATGTGAAAATCCTGGAACAAATCCTATGGACCAATGTTAATACACCAGCTCTTAATGTTTATCCTTATTGTGTAAAAACATAATAAAAGTCATCTGATTCTAATGGGTCTTGATGGCAAATACAAAAACAATCACAGAAAAAGAACTAGATCTTTAAAATTTGTTTATTTATCCACCTTTAGTGACAGTAGCCTGAAGTAGACGTCTCCTGTATGACTAAAGGTCTGATGTTGCTTGGCCCATTCGTCTGACCTTCATTGTTTCAGGTCGTTGACACTTTCGGGCTTTCACTTCTGTGCAGCTCTCTTGTGGAACCATTACAGCATTTCAGGTGAGCTGAGGTCTGGACCTCGACTAGGTCATTAAAGAACTTTAATACCTTAATTTTTCAGCCATTCCGATCTAGATTTGCTTGTGTGTCAACGCTTTTGACATTGTGTAAACACCTGAAGGCTTCAGCTATACACAAAACCCCGCCATGACACACACACACACACACACACACACACACACACACACACAACACACACACACACACACTGCTTCTACCTGAAGCTTGGAGTGGGTTTTCTCTGGAAAAAGACAAACGCCCTTTCTCTTTTCTCTTTGCTGAAATGCTTTTGCAGATTATTGATCATACTATGTGACACACTTTCTTTGACAGCAGTTATTTTTAAAACATAGAGCTTGTGACCACAGACAGTTTCAGATACCTCCATCCATCTGTTCATCCATTATCTGTACCCACTTAAAACCATCTGGGGTCACAGGGATTTGCTGGAGCCTATCCCAGCTCATCTCTTCAGGCAGAGGTACGCCCTGGACAGGTCCCCAGCCCGTCGCAGGGCCACATAGGCAACCACAGGGACTCACGCAGAACCCGCAAACAGCCCGGTACACATGTTTTTGGACTGTTGTAGGAATGAAGTACCCAAAGAAAACCCAGATAGGGTGAGAACTTGTTGCTGTGAGGCAACAGCGCTGACCACCAAGCCACTCTGCTGAGGTGAGAGAGAGAGAGAGAGAGAGAGAACGAGCATGTGTCTGGTTAAAGAAAAAGCGCTTCACACATTTTTCTCTTTTTTCAGAGCTTGACACATTTTTTTGTGCAGCTGCCACAAGCACTTTAAAATCTCTGAATTTTTTAGAAAGATACTCTTGTTGCCACTGTTGTTACCAGTCATACGGGGCAAAACCTTCACCAGGGAAGCCAGCGCAGCTATTAAGAGGAGGTTCTTGCCACGTCGGTCCTCAGTTGCTGCGGCTCCATCTTCTGACTGCTGCTTGTGAGTCTATGGCTGTAAAGGCTCGTTGTGAGCCGTGTTGTCAAAAAGTGTTGCATGAAATGTGTTTCGGTGTCTCGTCATATGATTATATGTACATACGTTTATAGTGCATGAGACTCACAAATTATGATTTTTTTAAAAATTTAAGTCTAGATAACTGCTGCTGCTTCTTGGCCAGGACAACCTTAAACTAGAGATCAGTGATCTCAGTGGAGCCTTTATGGTTAAAGAATGGCTCGATAAGTAAATATATACATAAAATAACAGAGTTCAATTCCCAGCCCCGTGGGTCTTTCTGTGTGGAGTTTGCATGTTCTCCCCGTGCTTGAGTGGGTTTTCTCCGGGTACTCCGGCTTCCTCCCACAGTCCAAAAACATGCAGGGTAGGTTAATTGATCTTTCTAAATTCTCCCTAGGTTTGAATGTGAGTGTGATTGGTTGTTTGTCTTGTATGTGGATAGACTGGCGACCTGTCCAGGGTGTACCCCTGCCTTTCGCCTACTATGCGTCGGGGTAGGCTCCGACAGACCCCCGTGATCCGGAAACGGATAAAGCGGGTATAGATAATGGATGGATGGATGGATAAAATAACAGAGTGCATGTTTCTATGTTATATTGATTTTTAATCCATAGCCTACTTCAATCCTAGATAAATCAGTCAAAAACTGTATTTTCAGTTATTTAACTCTAGTTATTATATCTCTTGACCAAACATAGCAAATTCAACCATTTGTACAAATTCTTATCCATTTCTGACACCGTCTTGAGTAATCCTATTTCCTTTTGCACTTATTATTTTATATTAAGACTAACTTCAGGATTTTATGGGCTTCACTCACTGGATGCACAGCTCAAGGATTCCATAAAGTTCAGTGCAAGGTGTGTTGGAAAAAAGTATCCTCAGTACGACAGACAAAGACAATACCGACTAAATCCTGCCTCTGCTGCTCCCTGAGGTAACAATGCTTCTTTCAATCCATGCTTTTCATGAAAAAAGATGAATTTTCTAAGCATTACCTTGGTCTGAGCCAAATACCTGCTGTCTCGTTGTCTCGTTTACAAAGGGGTCAATGAATATTAGCAGCTTTCCTCCACACATCCTGCAGGTGCAATAAATTGAGTGGGATTTTGCCCGCTTTTTGGCTCAGGTGGGCACTGCACTTTGTTTTGTTTCTGGAATCTTTTCGGGAAGCGGCGCCAGTGTTCAAGGTGTCTCAGGTTATAACCACGATAAGAAGGTAATAATTCCTGCAATGCTTGCACCCTTTTTTTTCTGCCAGTTTTCTATAATGCATTTACAGGCATTCCTTATTATAACAGTGACTTGACGTTTTTAATGGTTTTAAAGGAATCCGTTAGGCAAAAGGTGTTGTCAGAGCTCACTGAAAAGTCGGTATTTCTTTCATGAAAAGGCACGCACTGAACAATTTTAGGTGCATGACATCTGATTCTCAAGTCTCAGATGTTTTCACACACTGCAGTTTGAGCAGGATCCAATTTTTCCCCTCTTTTCATACTGTACAGTTTGTTTAAGAAAGGCTTCAACACAGAGAGTGAAACCAACATGACAGCCTAATCAAATGTCTTTTTTCCCCCCTCTCTCCAACATGGTATCTGTCTCATGTTTTCCAAATGTCTTTTATGGATTCACACATATGCTGTTGCCATGTCATAGAAATGATAAAATGGTTGTACTTGTTTTCCCTCCAGCGTTGAACCCAGTAATTCACGTGGAATTCCGAGGTCATTTGCTGGCTTCAGTTACAGATCCTTTGTTGTGGTTAAATGTCCGGAACTCAGCATGTCATATGTTGGCGGTACAAATGAAACATAATCGTATTAGAGGCAGAAGTATTGGGTTTTAATAACCTCACTGTGGGTCTGTGTGATTTTGGGTCATCTGAGAAAATGAGTTAAATTTATCTCGCTACAGTTTCATAATTGTGATCACCACTGCTGTGCTAAATTATGCAGTGATGATTGGCCTACAGGGTGATTGTTGGTAATTGTTTGTTCATCAGCACATCTAGGCCTGTCCTGAATAACAGTAACTCTGGGGTTAACACCAGCTAATCGCTGCAGCTCCACATAACTACTCAAATTTGTGACCATCTTCAAGGGTTGATGCATCCTCAAACAAAATTCTATACATTTTGTAGAGACATTTTTTTTAGAAATACAGCTGTGGATTTATATTTTTCACAAAATATATTACTTTAATTATAAATAATAACTTTAATCTTTATGCACTAAAAATTAAATAAATCTGTTTCTTTGTTATTAATAAATTACCTGCATCAATTTTATAATTCGGTTAGACCCTACTGTGAGGTTTGCAGTAATTTTAAGACTTTGCACTTTTTTTAACTGTGTGATTTGTGGTGCATTTGATAATTTGATTTACTAAATTCATTTACTCATTTATATATATATATATATATATATATATATATATATATATATATATATATATATACCTTAAATGTTATTTTCTGTTAAAACCATGTGTTTTATATATGATGCCTTTCATGTTCATCCAAACGTGTTTTTTTTTTGTTTTGTTTTTTTTTTTTGGTTTATGAAGTAAACCTGTGACAAGTGTAAGTCCTTCTACACCAGAACTGTTGTTTGCTCTAATATTTTGGCTGAAGGTTGTAAAACAGACATTTAAATTAAATATGCATAAATAAAGACTAATGAAATCATTTTTTTCTGGGCAAACAAACATCATGCCATTTCATAAGACATAAGAAAATATGAACTTATTAGTTTTATCTGTATCGCCCATAAACAAGCAGTTTGTCATCATTTATCGGTTTGGGCTTAAATTTTTTGGACATCGTGCATTGAACAAATCAAGTCTACACACAAAACAGAGCAAGTGTTGCACCGCATCTGAGACAGAGGAGCGTGAGGGTGATTTCGTGCACGCAGGATCAACTGAGGAGCACAGAACAGACATGCGCCTCATCAATCTTAAATGTCAGTGGAAAAAAAAAAATCTTGCTTTCAAGAATTAACATGATGGGGGAGTAGCTGATAATTTGCCAACTTGTTATCACTCAATTTCAACCTTGCAACACAGCTGAGGTCTCTGACATGCGATCTTGTTAAACTGCTAAAATGAAGTAACATTCACACGGTGACATTCATGGCTGACAGTGAATGAGGGCGTTGAATATTGCAGCCAGCTCTTCATTGGAATAAAAAATTCAGCCTTACCTAACCCGACGGTTTATTGCAAAATAATGTAATTCCTAAAATGTTGGACGAGTCCCTTAATATCACTACATAAATGTTTCTGAACACCCATTGTGCAGCTTTGTTCTGTTTTCTAGTTAACGTTTAGGGTGCATTTGGATGGAATTTGCATCAAAATGCATGTTTTTCACTGCTGAATTGTTCCGGAAGTACTCATCACATGGATCTGAAGCATGTTAAACTGCATAAATCTTTTCTCTCTAATCTTTTTTCATGTGTGTGATAAAATGTTGTCAAGAAAAGCCTGTTTGATTATGATAGGACACAGCTCTCCATCCATTTGATTAAATCACAATCTGATGAGTGCACTGGGAAGAAAATCCCACATGAAAGAGGAGAACCTTGGTATTGATGCCGGACATATCTGTATACTCAACGTAAATTTACATTGTGTAAATGGATTATAAAACTTTGCTTTGACTTTTTTTTTTTAATTGAATCCTGGAATTTGCTTCAAGCAAATTACTGTTGGAAATTTTTGCAATGCTTAGGTGTGAAAATAAGTATGTTCTTTAAAATCATGCATCCATAATCATAATGATCACGGTCTCCAAACTGGAAGGTCATGGTGTTGGGAAGCACATTGTTAACTTGACATTTAAAGGATCACAATGATCATCTCGTTGATCTAATAGGCTTTACACCCAGAATTGAGTTTTTATATCTGCTTTTATTGTCAGCTTGCTGTCCTGACTGTGCTCTCTGCTTGAATACATTATGCTTTTTTTTATGTGTTAATTGTCATGTGCGTCCTTCATTTGCTGATTTTAGTTCTGCAATTTGTGGTGAGCACAGAGCATGACCACTGGCTCTGCAGATTATCCATGGCTTTGCACAGTCAAGCTTTGGTTTGCTTAAGAAGTTGCTCTGTGTGGTCTCTAGTTGGCATCTTTTTTGGATGCCAAGACCTTGCTGCAGTATATGTTCATTAAAGCATGTGCATTTCATATCTGTTTTCTGGAGTCCTTGTAAAAGACAGACCTCTGCTGTGTCGGATTTCCCTGCAAATAGTTCTGTTGCACAGTTTTCAAGCTGCAGAGCATTTGTGCAGTTCAGAAAATGCAGTTCGCAGCAGACAGAGGAGGAATGGAGCTGGCAGCAGCTTGTTTGTGTTATTGTTCAACAACGTAATCATGACGTGTCGTGAAATGTGCAATTTAGCTGTTGTTTGATTTCAACTTCAGAATGTTTTTTGTCTGTTTTGGGGAGCTGTCTTTCAGTTACTTCTTTGCATGTTTTGGGGATGCACCTCGCTGTGTGAGACTACCCCGAACATTTTACGAATTTGTTTTTTACCAAGAATAAATCAAAGTGAAAAGGAACAGCATGTGTCGAGTAAACTTAAAATACTCCACTTCCTCTTCTTCTATTATTTTTTTCTTGTTTTATTTCTATTATGAAGTGTTTAGAATGGCACATTGCAGTCACTGGTTGTCATAAAAGGCACTTTTACCAGTCCCTTAGTTGCTTTTGCAGGATTCTCTTCATCATTGTCATATTCACTGCCCAAAAAGCTCCAGGTCTGCCTTTGCTGCTCTCTTGATGTTATATTCTATACTCAACACAATCATCCTCTTAGAGATCACTGGTTAAGGAAGGAAATCATGTGTATGGTGCTTTTAATCCCCACAGGACTGCCTTTATATCTTCCATTTACAATCCAAAATACAATACAGCGTACACACATACATACATACACATCATATATATATATATATATATATATATATATATATATATATATATATATATATATATATATATATATATATATATATATATATATATATATATATATATATATATATACACACACACACACACACGCGTATATGTATGTGCGTGTGCCAAGTATAAATGTCAAATTCTTTCTTTTAATTTCACCCAAACTGATGATGAAAAATCTCACTATTTTGGATGTCCGCCAGGACAGCTGACATTCTGCTGCACTGTAAACCACCCCATCAGGTGCAGAGGACTGAGCAGCTTCATTTCATTCTGTGTCGTTTTCTCATATTTTGTTAAACAATTGAGTCACTATGCTCAATACTGTATACTCCATATGCTCCATACCAAAAGATGGACAAAATCAACATGGAATAGGGTCAGAAGTCTCCGTCCGTCTCTGTATCCATGTCAAACGGAGACTATAAGTGGAACTTCAGTATTTCTGTAAATGCAGCAGTGTACTGGACCGTTTTCACAAAACAGCCATGGAAGTCTATATGACGCTCTCTGCGATGTCACAGAGAACTAATATTTAAAAAACATGTCCATAGTGACATATTTTAAATACTTGTACTGTATATCTTAACATACTTAGCTTGATAATATTGTAGATGACCTAAGTTACCTTCTTGATCCTGCATCCGTTGTGCATCATATTTGTTTTAATGGTTTCTTATGGACAGGCATATTTCTAATGTACAAAATGTTGTTTTAAGCCAACGAATAAATACGACTTTTTCCCCTTTGCGTTTTACTGCATTCTTCAAGTGTATATGTGGCGGTGCGTTAACGCTTGTGTACGCTCCTCACCATACATCTAGCAGGAGCTGACAAACACACCTCAGTCCTTTCAACAGGTGACCGAGCCTGTGATGGGACACATCGACTTGCGCTCCAGAGCCATCTGTAACAAACCTGATAAATGAACTTGAGTGGACGAGAGGAGGAGAGGAGGAGAGAGCAGGGGAAGGTTTTGGTGGTGCCATCTACTTCGCAGTTCTTAATCACACCGTGTTGTTGATCTGTGAAATAAAAAAGAGAAAATAGGCCGTTTAGTGAGAGTAACAGTCTACCTGGTACCTCGGGTTCACAGTCTTAGACTTAATCAATTTGTAATGGCATTTTGCAATTGAAAGTACTCAAATATAATGCTGCACATAAAAAAAAAAAAAAAAAAAAACATTAGCTACTCTTGGGTCATTGTCATGTGGGGACAAACATGCACCCACGGGAGCAGAAGAAGACAGAGGCCGTATGTACAAAAGAGAATCTCGCAGTGTGGATAAATTCAAATAGCTCAGTGCACCGTGTGTCTTGAAAATGCACTACATGACACGAGTGCCTCCCTGTAGTACTTGGGAGAAGGGAATTTATTATCAGGCAAGAGAGCCAGTCATGATGGCCAGCCTGACAAAGTTTTCCCAAGATTCAATCAATCACATGCATCCTCCACCACCACAAGGGGCCCTCGGAGGCTTTGCCAGCAGATTAGTCACAGCCATGTCTCATTCCTACTGCTGCGCCAGTACAAAGACAGAGTGATGAAGAGAGGATGGAGGGGGTTGAATAGATGTATCGGTGATGAGCTGAGAATTAGACAAAGCGTAAATGATGAAAGAATTGTGAAAGTTGAAGTATGGAAAAAAATGGGCGATTGATTGGGATACATTCACCACTTTTTTAAAGATGCCAACATTGCTTTGTACATGTAAATGACTGTCAAAATTGACCGTCTGATGGAGACACACAACTTAACCTTATTTTTCCATATCCAGTATATTTCATTTCGTTGCATATTTTTTTAATAATGTCAACATAAAAATAGCCGGACTATGATTATATGACAACTTGATAATTGTAGTGTCAGTGGTAATTGACTCACTTTTGGAGCCGATCCCCCAGTGGTGTGTCAATGAACTGCAACCCCCCCCCACCAACTAAGCCAGAACTAGCATTTTAGAATGCTGCCACTAGATCTGGAGCAGTATGCGCACAATGGAAACCTTGTGTGGCCAATCAAAATCCAGAATGCTTAAAGAAATGACATGTTTGTAAATTTTGCCACCACTCCTCCTCCTTGCATTTCTAAACAATCTTTGAATTCATTAATATCCCAGCGATATGATTGTCTTTCGTCCTGCATTAGCCGCTTAAATCTTTTTTGGAAATCCCCGAGAGGAAAAGTAAAGCAGAGCTGCCAGCTTTCTCTTTTGTTGCTTTAGTGGCTGCGTCCCGCTTTTATCGCAACGATGGTGACAGCTCTATCTGTTCATTACCTGAGGCTTGAGGGGAGACTGCTGACCGAGCCAATGTGCCACAGGCCCTGGCCACAATAGCTCACCGTTATCAGTCTTTCCACACTCGTGCCAAGACTTGTTTCCACTACAGCTTACTACCGTGTGAACACAAACACAGCTGTGAGTTTAATACAGTTTAAGAAAGAGGAGGAAATACGATGTCTAATTGTCAAGCTGCAGTTCTTGCTGCATGTAAAGCTCACACTTGCCTTAAAAACAGGCAGCACGACGGTGTCTCCCCAGAGAGCCCTACTATTGCTAATCCCTATTAACCTCTCCAGTGAGCGGAGTGGGAGTTCACAGTCTTGGCCACTTAAGTTTGAGCATGACCTGACTTTGTGCTTACATCTGTCTAATGCGTTTGCCAGAGTTTGGCTGCTTCTCAGCGCAGGTTTTCATCCACTCTGAGTGGACGTAGGAGAAGGAGGGCATGACCATGTTCTATAGCCACTTCCTGAGGTAGTTTTTGTCGAGGAGAGATGTGAGAAAGTTACAAAGAAATGGTAAACGTACAAAATTGTTGTAAGTTTAAATCTTGATAAATATCTACCCAGGTTTATTTCTTTTGTGTGTAATTGAATTACTTGATATTCAAGTTTGGTACAGCAAAATACCAATAGACCTTTAAAATAAATTACAGAAAGGAACTTCTGTAACTTTCAGCTCAGTGGGTCCCCATATTGACAAGAAGGTTAAATCCGGTTTATGTCATGGTCCAATATTGACTATTGTTTGGTCTCTTCCACAGTCTGAACAAGGTCCCTGAAAACAATCAAATATTTATTCAAATGAAATTCAAAAACCTACAAATGAAATTCAAACTAACATTTCAACATGGGGAGAGAAAGGGAAAAAAAAAAATCATATTTTTATTTATTTTATTCTCCTTTCATTTCCGCAGCTGCCTTTTGACAATAAATGGCTACAAGCAAGATGACTGAAGTCATCGGGTCGTGTGGGAATTTTGGATGTTGAAATCCCTTAGGAGTGTCCCTATGCCTCAGCCCTCTGTTTCAAGGGTATTGGGATATGGAAAATTATTAACCACAATGCTCAGTTGTCCTCTGTCACTATTGCATGCTTGTGTGAAGACATCACCATCTGTAACGCAGTGCCAGGACGACTGAATGTTGTAACTTTAATGGACTAATGAACGTATTAACGTTACCCATGTCATGGATGATAAGGGCTGAGAACGTTAGTTTGCTTTCAGCTCTCTCCGAAAAGTGTGGAAAAGCTGGAAGAAATACAAGAATTCAACGAGCTTTCATAAACCATACAGTCAAACTGAGATAAACATATGTAAACGTGAGCACAAGTCATAGGTGTGAGCCAAACAACTGCAGTTAGTTTCATGAACTGTAATCTATGACTCTATGAAATAATGATCTATAAAAAGCTGGAAAGAAAGACACTTGAAGAAAAGAGAATTAGGTTATGACCCACAGCGTGGTATCCCAGTGGTTGCAGCCAAATTTGATTATATTTGGCTGGAGAAAGAAAGAAAGAAAAACAAACTGGAACGTTGGTATTTATTAATCATAACTGCACAGTCAATAGATGGGATGGATGCAGAAGCATACAAAAAGCATGCTGCATGCTTTTTGTATAAGTTATCCAAAATACTTGAAATACTTGGGCGTCTGTCAGACACGAGCCAAGGACACAAGGACCTCTCGCCAACGTTCCTGTACTGGACGTTTCACGACGCCCACAGATGTTCTTGTCCACACCTCGACTGGTCAGAGCTCTTTTGGCAGCATGAAGAGGATCTAATCAATATAAGAATGTACGTCTGTACGTCATGTCGGTGTAGCCCCGTCTTAAAATGACATCTTTAGTCAAAAGTGAATAAAGAATTCACACACTTGTTTTTGTTAAAATATTTATTTTAATGATTAAAACATGAACATAATTTGAGTAGTAAATCATTTCAAATATTTTCATTTAAATAAGATCATATGTGAGTCAAATACGTTTATAACACATTTTGAAAGGTTAGAATCATGTTGGATGTTTGTTGTGCACATGCACAAGTGTGCTCAGTGTACTATCCAACCTTACTTTACATCGAGCTGTCAGCCTTGACATGCATCAAATTGTAATTTAATTGGTTGGACACCACGGGAATCCTCATAGTGATTTAAGGTGGACTGCACCGGTGAGGCTCGGAGCGAGACAAATGGGAGGTTTCTGCTGTAATGGTGTTTGTAAGTTTGTAAGTGTGGGGGATGCAGAGTTCACCTACGGTTTAAGGGTCATATTAAGGCTTGCAGAAGGTAAATATCTTACTCAGTACATGTGTATCTATATACAATATGTTTTACTATTACACTGTATTGTAATGTTGTCACCTTAAGTTGTTAAAGTTGTAGTTTTTGTTAATGCTGCGAAGGGGAACTGAAGCGAAATGAACTTGTACTGAGCTCGCAATGGAAAGAGAAATAATTAGGGATATTTATGCATTTGGTGTAGGGTAGAATCAGGACATGCTCATGGACTTTGTCCCTGTCGGCACCTAAAAGAAATTCCAGCTGGTGTCGAGGTTTTCCAAGGTCATCCTCAGACATGTTCCCCTCTGAGCTATCCCCATCTCATCATAATTACTCATCTTTGTTCCTAATAACCATTAACAACCCAGAAACCGACTGAACAGGGAAACTGCAGGGACAAAACTTGTTTTTTTTTTTTTCCTGCTTGTTCACAAGGGAAGCGATCATTAAGTGCTCTTACCTCATTGCTCATGTATTTAAACTACTAAATTCATAATGTTGTTTTAAAATGATGGTGTATTAGTGTAATTCATGAAGATCTTGCTATAAAAACGATGAGGTTAAATAAATGATGATAAAATCTGTAATATTCTTAGTAGAAGTTTAAGAGGAAAATACATTTTTCCAGCTGGAGGCAGGCCAACCAAATTAACGTGTTGCTTTTTTAGATTTAGTCGAAATACTGACACGTGGCAGCACAGCGACTACGAGGTTAGCGCTGTTGCCTCACAACAAGAAGATTCCTGGTTTGACCTCCAGGTCCGGCGGGAGTCTCTGTGTGGGCTTTGAATGTTCTCCCCGTTCTTGCGCGAGTCCTCCCTGGGCACCTTGGCTTCCTCCCGCAGTCCAAAAACATACATATCTAGGTTGACTGACAATTCTGTGTGTGTATGTGAGCGTATGGTTGTTTGTCTCTCCCCGTGAGTGCGGGGTTGCGTGAGAATAAATGGGTGAGGTTGAGTCAGAAAGGGCATCGGGCCAAATCGATGCATGGACTATGATCCGCTGTGACGACCCCTCTGCTCAGAGGGATTAAACCGAAACGGCTGATGGTGACTCACGGGTAAATATTACGAGCTCAGTACCTCGTCTTAAGTACTACAACACTTCAATTACATGATCTAATAGCTACGCTGTACAGGCCCTGTATAGAAAAATCATATAACACCAATTAAGAAACAGGACAAGCCCACTATATTTTTTTGTAAATATGGGAATGGGAAAAACATTTATTTTCCTCGTTACAGGTTTGCACATCCAAGATTAATATCCTGCGGTCTTGTTCGGGTTTCTTCCACAAATGTATATTTTGATTTTGGATTAAAGTCTCACACAAACTAATGTCTAAGAATGCTCTTAGTTCTATAATTGTCAGTTATTTCATACAAAATAGACACTAATTATGCCATTCCTTACAAACAGATATCAAGCACACACACTAATTTAAAACATTTTAAGCATTTGTATTTAATTTGATCCAAAGCGCCATGGTAGAATCTCTACATCAGCTTGTGAAGAAAAAAAAAAAAAAAGATGTTCCTGAAGGTTTCACTACTGAATACTTGAATTTGTGTTTCAAATCTTTTGTTTTCATTTCCTGGCTGCTCTACCACAAAATGGAGAAAGTGTGTGTTCTGCGATAAAGCATTGCGATATGAACACATTACTCTCCAACCAAGCATGTGGAGGGGCTCAGAGGAAACCCTGTAACTTTGAACTGCCATCGGTGCTTTTTCTGCTCCTCTCACATGTCCTGAGGGCTTGTGCGCAATGTAATCTCTATAAAGGAACTTAAAAACCTCCATACCTGCCATAATTTTACATAAATGCATTAACAGAAATGTTATATTTGAATAAAAGTGGTCTCTATCAGGGGCAGCACGGTGGCTTAGTGGTTAGCACTGTTGCCTCACAGCAAGAAGGTTCCCGGTTCGATTCCCGGCCCGGTGGGTCTTTCTGTGTGGAGTTTGCATGTTCTCCCCGTGCTTGCGTGGGTTTTCTCCGGGTACTCCGGCTTCCTCCCACAGTCCAAAAACATGCAGTGTAGGTTAATTGATCTTTATAAATTCTCCCTAGGTGTGAATGTGTGTGTGATTGGTTGTTTGTATGTGGCCCTGGATAGACTGGCGACCTGTCCAGGGTGTACCCCTGCCTTTCGCCTGATATGCGTCGGGATAGGCTCCAACAGACCCCCGTGACCCGGAAACGGATAAAGCGGGTACAGATAATGGATGGATGGATGGTCTCTATCAGATATGGAAAACATGAAGATGCAGCATATTTAATGGAAAACACAGTAATTTGCCTTTTTTTCACAATACACTGATCTGCCAAAAACAGAGATGGATACTGCAGGCTTCAGAGTAGATTTGACTGACCTTCATTTGGTATAATCCTTCATTAATCAGTTCCAACTTTATCATATCTCAAAATACCATAACACTATATATATATATGTAAACTTGGAGGCTGACCAGATGACTGAGATAAAGTGTAACCATAAAACAAAACTCAATGTTCTTCCACCTTTAAATAAATTAATACCAAAAAATAAATTTTATTTACTGAATATGTTTAATTTGCCAGATCAAAATGCATCTCTACTACATTAGCACAAAATAATTTTTTAAGACCATGTCCAAGATTTACATTACATTACATTTATCCAAAAAGTCTTGAAAGAGAGGAATACTGTCAAGCCACAGTAATACACAACGTAGGTGCAGATAAGAGACAAAGTATGTGCAGCTAAGTGCCACAAAGACGACATTCAAGTGCGGCTCGGGAAGTTAAGGGGGAGCACAGCTCAGTGTAGAAGGTATCCTTGGAAAAGGAACGTTTTTTTACACGACTCCGCTCTTGTAGCCACTGATAACTTGTTCCACTATGGAACGACGTGACAGAAACCTCTCAACTGACATCACCTTGTGTGAGGAGCGGACAAGGCCAGTCTGTGTTCCCGCCAAGAGCTCATGAAGGAGTGTAAGGCTTTACAATCGAGTTCATACAGGCAGGCACGAACCCTGAGATCACCTTGTAGGCAGTGACAGAGACTTGTGTTGTATTCGAGCAGCCACAGGCAGCACAGGTAGCCAGTGAAGCTCAATGAGCAGAAGTGTGACGTGCCCGTCTGGGTTGATTAAGGACCAGACGTGCCGCCATAATCTGGACCTTTGGCAGCGGTTTAATAGGCACAAGCTGGAAGGCAGGCCAGGGGGAATTGCAGTAATTGAGACGGGATATAACCATGGCCTGTACCAGGAGTTGAGCTGCATATCGAGTCAGGTACGGTCTTATTTCTTGCACATTGTAGAGAGCAAAGTGGCACGACCAGAGCACCGAGGCAAAATGGTCAGTTAAAGATAACCGGTCATCAAACATGACACCCAGGTTCTTTGTAACGTTTGAGAGAGTGACAGTACTACATGCTTCTAACACGTGCAAGCGAGCAGGTCCCCTTTTCAGTTATGTCTATTTTAGCTCTGTGTGCTATTTTTAACATTGTTGTGACACAATGCAAACTGGCATAAAGTAATAAGTAGTTGTTCCAAGACAACATAGTTACGTTGTTTGGGTTTTTTGTTTGTTTGTTTGTTTGTTAATTCTTATTTCTCCCCGGTAGTAGGGAGGGGAGACTGCAAGAACTGGACAATATTTTCCTAGATTTAAAATATTCCTTCAAATGAAATTCAAACTGAATGTTGAATGTATAAAATCTTCTTTGTGCTGCTTTGAAATGGCATAATAAATTTAAAATGTTTAAATGATTGCCTTACGTGTCGAACAGGATACAGATAAAGTATTGATGACTGTAAGCAGTTTAAAACAATCACGAAAGGAGGTTAAAAACAACAGAGGAGGAGAACTTGCTCCCATGTTCTTCCATGCCTCACACTGGCATTGTCTCTTTAATATGTTTATGGCAGCGCTGCTTGTCTTTGATTTTCACTCTTGTGAATGGTCATTTCAGAGAGCAGTCATACAACTTCCATTTATTCTGCACTTACCGAGCAGTAACATGTGAGGTAATTAAAATAAATTGCTCATTAGGTCATTTGAAGGAACAGATGATTGTATATAACGCAGCTCTCCATCAACCTCGGCAGGGATTTTCCAAACACATTTGTTCATTTTGATAACAAACTCTCACAGATCACTCGAATCAAGTCAGGGATATTAGTAACATATTTCAGTTCGTAGATAACCTCCCTGTTACTGAATGAATGTGACTATGTACAGAAGTGGATGCAGTGTAAAAAGGCTGTGTTGTGCCAACAAGGCATCATTGAGGAGAGCTGAATTTAAGAAAAATTCTTTAAAAAAAAACAAAAACAAATTGAGGCTTGGTAGTACGTTTTTGTTTTGAAAAATTACCCATTACCCAGTATCAGCCTTGCGTAGTTTCCTATATTTACGCCATTTTTAAATCCATTATTTGACTTATTAAAGTAAGGCTTTAAATCACAGTGTTTGCAGAGTAGCTCTTATGATTGTGTGACGCTGTATAATGTAAGTGTGAAGGTAAAAAGACAATTTATGCAGACTTGCAAAGGAAAGTTGTGCAAACTACAAATGGCTAAGATGGACAAAAGATTCATTACAAAACCACAAGAATAGTAAAAATAGGTTTTGTTGGTGTATTTCTTTATCTTTGAGAGTCTTATTTTAGTGAAAGCAGCGTAGGTGCTTTGTCCTCATAATGAATACCTAAAATACCCATAATGAAAACCCATTCTTGTGTCTTTTAATTATCTCTGTAAGAAGTCATACATTCTTTTTTCTCTCGATAACTCTTTTATGTAATTTGTTGCATCTCACTCAAGTGAAGACTGAGATATAACAGGTATAGGAAAGTACAGTTAAAACAATGAGAGCTTTTCATGTCAACTTACTTTGACTCAAGGACTTTTTTTTTTTACAGGTGTCATCTGAATGACTATGTATTTACTCTGCATAAGACCTCTCATACCCTGAACTGGAATAAGTGGGTATTGATAATGGATGGATGGAAGAGCTGTCATGTTAAAAGGCTCACTACGGCACCAGACCAATTAAAGACGGCATATCTGGGGAAAGTCCATGTCTCCGTCATGTACGACACAGCAACCACCACTTCCACCAGGCATATTCTCTGTTCATAACAGTTAATGTAGAAATAGTAATTATATAACTTCAAGTAACAAAATTTTTTTTTTTTAAATAATGCACTTATAGTGTTCACTTGGTGGCAGCAGCACTTTACTGGTTACTCACCTATATATTGTCACACTAATCTTGGGGTCATAATTTCCTTTTATGGTCCCGAAGGAGTTGATCACATTTGGCTCCGTCTCTGAAAAACATGGTGGGGACATGCATGTAGCCTGTTGATTTGAATTAATAGGATGATGCAACTCTTCTCATACATCAGTGTCCTCAGCATGGCCACTGAGCCCTCTAGTAATTTCTTTACCTGATCTTTTTTTTTTTTTAACATGGATAATGGTTTTAATTTTAATACCACACTCTTCCAATTCTAAACTACATTAACCTTTTCAAAATGACTTCTGACTCTGCAATTTGCAAATCATTTTCTGTTTCTCTCTTCTCTCATTTGACTTCAAAATTTAGGGAGGGAAATGGAGTCTACTTTTTAAAACCCACACATCATTCAATCCTCCAAGTATTGAAAGAGAGGCAAAACTCCCCCAAAGGAAATCATGTCACTGCTATCACAGATGTACGCGGTGAGAGGAATACAATTTTCTTTCCTCTAAACAAATCTATCAAAATGAGGGTATCACTGTAGGGCTTCGTTTCCCATATCAGGTTCATTCGAAAGGAAATGTCTAATATACATAATTTATGCTGCATGTTTTCCATCTGACAGACAGAATTTGAGTAATTCAATCGTTTAAAATGTGATAGCTTGTGTTTCATGTGTGTTTTTAGATTAATAATGTAAAAGAATAGTAGAAAAGTCCTTTCTGAAGTAATAGGGTACTTATTAAAACTCAAAGTCGCTCTAATATAGAAAACTGAAAAAGACCTGCCTGAATGACTTACTGCAACACAACAGTCACAGTCAAACTGTTTAACACATACCGTTTGCACCTCTACAGAAAAAAGGAGGGAATTAAAGCCACATGTGGATTTCTTGACAAAAGTGCTGCTACTTTTATTCTTTTTGGAATAACAAACTCAGGAAAAATGGTCATGTTAGAAGCCCTTTATGCATTAATCTTATTCAAATCTGCCTGCTAAGGGTTATGCAATCTTCTGCAACATTTTCCTGACAGACACCATGAATGTGGTTCCAGGCAGTCCTGCTCAGTCTTTTCTTTTCCTCAAGACTACAGAATAGAGCAAATATTTTTTTCTTATCTTCTCGTGTAACTATGTGCAAACACTGCCTTGTCTTGAAAAGACAAAAAGTTGTAGAGCATTCTTTTGCATCATACCATGGGCACAAAATCTTCCACAATTTCAAGATGTGTTAAATATGTTATTCAAAGTAAAAACAGGACTGGTTCCTTCTACACTATTTGTTGAAAGCATTTTCTGGTCTTAATCTCTCTCTTTTTAGTGTGTGTATTAAAATTTAAACAAGAGAAAGATATAATGTGCTGATAGAGGTGACAGAGCAGCGATACACCGGCATCGGGATACATGATGTCACAGGCATCAACATTTGCGTAATACAACTTTAGGACAACAGAGAAAAGAAAAAAAAGTTGTTAACATCAGTAAATCTGATGAAGAGACATCTGAGCTACTCCTGTTCTGGAAATTTACTGCCAGAGAAAGCAAACTGCAGATAAAAAAAAAAGTAACCAGTAATCATCACAATGGCAGATATCCAAGACAGAGTGACTGAAGTGTCCAGATCCTCTTCACAGCATGGAAGCTCCTGTTGGGCATCTCACACACACATAGACACACACACATAGACACACACACATAGACACACACACACACACACACCCACCCCCGGGGGGAAAAAGAAAGCAACACCAGAGGAGCCAAGCACCAGCTACTGCAGCTCGAGACTGGTACTGTCAAGGGTGGATTTTAGGACCCGAGTTTAGAAAAGTCTTTTTATTGAATTAAAAGAAAGGTTCTTCAACTGGAATCAGATAAAAGTCCTTGGAAGACCTGAGAAACCAAAAGAAAACAGTGCTGACTGGCAGGCTAGCGAGTGCTCTGGAGCAGGGACACTATTCTTGTGATCGTTTGATGAAGGCGACAACTCTGACGAGGGGCTAGCTGGAATCATGATCGAGGCAGAAACAGCATCAGAACTGGGACCAGACCATCAGCAGGGCAAATAAAGTCCAGAGGGAATAGGCAGTAGGATTGTCATGGCTGGGCAGAGGGTTGATCAGCAGGGCAAACTACATCCAGAGAGAGCAGATGAAAGACTTGTCGTGGACGGGCAGAAGGTCGGGGCAGAGACAAGAAGACGTGACCAGGGGCAAGGACGACGTCAAGATGTGTGCCAAGACTTAACACATGGACCTCACCAGGTGAAACATCAGTGATAACAGAATGACATTCAGGTTAAATAACTGTGCCAGGATGATGGAATTTAACTTCTACAATGTTATAATCTAGTTTAAATTTCAGAACTTTGCATGGTGAAATTCTTTAGAAAGAGATCATATTTGTTAGAAGAATATTCTTCGTGTTTGAACTTTATGTCATCTGGCCAGAAGCTGTTTGTTGCGCCCCACACCTGTTTTAAACCTCAAGAAGGATCATATCTTTTAGTAGTACAAATTACCATAAAGTGCAGTATATACCAAGGGGATGCTCTGTCCCTACTCCTACTCAGAACTACTGAACAACAAAGATGAGGTGCTGCACACAAAACACTGGATGTGTGGTTTCTGTGCAGTGCCTTTTGGTCTCATGAAATCTCCTTTTGCATGCCTGCAGAAATATGTTCGCTGTTACTCCAACGTATTTGTTCTTTAAACAACCCCCCCCTTTTTTTATTCATTTTTTTCACCACAAGTTCCTCTGACCTATGAATACTTTATAAGCGTATAACTGTTCAGAGTGAAATCCACTGTGATATGATGCTGGATAATGACTTCTTGTTTCATTACTTTGGCGTATGGATTCTCATTACGTTCAACAGTTATTTCCTTAAGCAAATTCACCGGTAGTCAGAAATCGTTAAGAGCATGTTGATGTGCTGAGCAGTGATCTGAAGGTTCAACTGAGAAATATTTCCGATCGAGACAGAAACAGCATATTTTCTGACATTTCAAAGGAAGTAATACAAATTGTTTATATTTTATAGGCAGTCATACATTGATCAACTATTACTATTGCTGTGGTAAAATTAAAGAAAAACTGTAATTTAAATTTAAATAAAAAAATTCAATTTTAAATTTAATAGTAAAATTTATACCACCTTGCTTGTTTTTATATCTTTTTACATGACAAAAACTTCTTACTGGTGATTTTAATTGTACAGCATGAATATTTGTTAGTATTTGTTATATTGTTTCAGTGTCTATTCTAAAAACATTCAGATTCTTAAAAAATGTCAGTGTATAAAAGTCCAAGAAAGCACATTTGAATGCCAGCAGGAGAAACCATCATACCATGATGATCACTATGACCACATGCGGTTAAGAATACCTGGAAAAGCCATCGTCACCCCCAGTCTTTGCTGCATCCAGAAATCTAACCTTAAACTTATTAATTCAAGAAGGAAGCCAAAAACAAAAAAAGTTCTCTGGACCCAAGCTCAAATCAGATGGAGAGCAAGACAGTGAATACATGTTCTGTGGTTTGATGAGTCCTCAATCAAACTTGCCCCAAGATAAAAACAGATGTTAGGCTACAAGTGCTGAAGATGAAGGAAGACGATCCAAGCTGCTGTCCCCCAAAGGTGTAAAAGCCAGAACTTATGATGGTATAGTGGTGCATCAGTGCCCACCATCAAGGAAACGGCTTTACCCAGGTGGTCTGTGTTTATTTCAGTGCATAGTCAGAGCACATTTTGCACAACTTACAACAGCTTGACTTCAAAGACACAGCACGTGCGTTTGACCGGATTCCAGTTCATACCGGTCTCCAACTGAAATGTGTGGTGCATCTTAAAACCACTTTCTGTAGAAATGCCACTTTTGGTGAGGTATGGGGCGGTGGGCACTAAAACCACTGAAAATACTGTGTAAATGAGTGGGATTAGCCCCCCACATGTTGAAGTACCACTGTCGTCCTCGTGTAGTCAGAAGTGGTGTGGCTACATAGAGTAGCTGTAAAGACCAGATTCACGCAATGACATTTACATACTGCTGAACTACTGAAATCCTGTATTCATTAAGAATGAACGCATTTATCTTTAAAACTGGTCAGTAAAAGGTTACTGTAAATCTTTTACTTTAACATCGATTCATCCTTGCATCTAGAACAAAAAAGCTTTAGTGTCCCCTTTTTCTCTAGTTTACTTTTACATAAGCAGTGGTACAAAACTTCACTAACAACAGGCTTTTGGAGGACAATTGTAAAAGGTTTAATTGGCATTCAGCCCTGAAAATGACTCTGCAGCAGCCACAGGTATTAATCAACTGTGCCTTTCATTGGCATTGATGAGCCTAAGTGGCTAAATAGAAGGTAAATAGACTTCTGATTCTTGAAAACATTCCCCTTCTCATCCCACAGGTCTCCTCCTGGTAACTTATTGGTGAAGGGTTTGAGGAAATTCCCACTTTCTGAGCTGTTAGAGTCACAGAGGTGTTACAAGCCCACCCACATCTCTGTTCGGTTAGATCATTTTCACCTAATTGATTTACCTACATAGCTGACATGTGAGATGTTTTGGTTATTTGATTCAAAGTGCAACTGGTTGCAAAGCCGCCTGGGGAGGAGATTAAAAGCAGCAGCGTAAGAGCTGGGAATGCAATACATGAGGTCACCTCCTTTGTCTAATGTTTGTTTTTAATTCCATTTAATATCTATGTCTTTTTCATTCATCTCTGAAAGCCTGCGACTGCCCAATTGAGAATTCTGCCACTACAATCTTCCTGTTAGTGACGTCAGGAGTAGGGACACAAAAACAGACAATGAACTCCCACCAATGGAAGTGACAAAAAGAAAGAAGTGAAGACAAATAATGACTAGTTACAGGATATTTTTGTCTGTGGAGTGTCAACAGATTAATTTTCCTTTTCGTCATGCTTTAAACACCTAGTCTTCATTTTATCTGACTTTTCTGGTTGTTTTGTTATTTTTTTAATCTAGTTTTATACCAAACGTTGTATTGTAGCTTTTATATAACACTGTAGTTTTTACACCAAATATTGTTTTTGATTATCATATATCTTGCATACAGGAAAGGTTGCAATGTCCACGCCACCCTGTCTTACTGGTCTGGAACCTTTGCCCAGGTTCTCATTTCAAGTAAACTTCAATCTCCTTATGATAATGGATCCAGTAAGCATTGATTAACAATGCTTCTCGTATGAACTCTTCCTGGATTTTCAAATTTCTCACTTATTCATGGCATGTAAACTCAGTCACTCTGGAAAGAGAACAGACTTCAGAACATATATTTTCGATATTGTTCTTTTCATCATCGTCAAAGAGTCCTGGTCTTGAGTGAGGATACCCATGTAGAAATACAACATCAAGGATTGCCTCTTAAGGGTATAATCCCTTATATTCAAGCTATGATAGCTTTAGGGAACTAGGAACTAATGAGGTAAAGTCAGTTTTATCATCCCTTAACTTGCTATTCAAGAAAAAGAGCCACAGATAGCAGGTCACTGCAGACGGAGAAGATGTTTATTCTGTATAGAAATTCAAGATCGAAGGCAAAGCAAGTACGATGATGGTCATTATGACAGATGTGTGGGTTGTAGATTTTGAAATCCAACAACCAGCTTAAACATTAATTCCAACCTTAGACATGTAGGGATCATACACTAAAATGATGATATTTTGATCATAGTTATTTCAAAAATGGTTTGTTATTTAATTTGTCCACCTGAAAAATTGGCAGTTTGACAAACTGTGCCATCCAGCTTTTCAGCTACAGCCATGTATTTTATATTTTCTAGCCTGTATTTTTTAGACTGACAACAACACAGCCGCATCCACCTCCCTTGTGACAGCATCTGAATCAGAATTTATGCGATTATGTTTTCTTACATAAACTTCAGGAGTACATTGTGTCCAAATGGGCCAAATTCTGCACTCAGGACAGAAAATGTAAACTGTAATGACCTCATGTGCTCCACTGTACAGAAAACAGGCATCTTCATATCCTGGAGGCACAGAAAAGTGAAGTCCTTGGATTTAAAAAAAAATATTTTTCTCCCCACATAATTATGTGATAAGTTTCATCTCAATTTTTCTTTCTTTTCACTCCACTGGCAGGATTGTGCAATATTTGTGCTAGTTATTTGTGATAACCCAATCACCACACCTCAAAATCTTACTTATAAATCTTTTTTATATCTTATCTGATCAAGGGGTTGTTTGGCATCATCTGGGACAATAGAAATAATTACCTTGATTTTAAATGTATTTCTTTTTCACCAACAGTTTTGAAGAAAAAAAACCTCCATACAAGCTTTGAGATGAAACCTTTATGCATTCACGATTCAGTAAACCCAAGGAACATATTGAACCATAAAATGAATTTCCTCGATCTTACTCAACCTGCTCTGCATGAAGAATGGCAGCATTGAACTAGATTAATGTATACTAATTATTGAAAGTATTTCTAAGGTCTTTTAATTAAAGGTGTCCTTCATTGGTCTTCTTCGACAGTCCGATCTAACATATTTTATTTACATTTGGATTTGGTATTGTCACAATTAGGACCGAAATCACCAAAGTGAAACATGAAGGGACAAGACTGATGGAAAGACAAGAAAGTAATGGATGCAGTGTGTGTAGTATGGTGATTGCTGTCATGTTTGTGTGATGTGTCTTAGTGGTGCAAATGTCCATCCATCCATCCATCCATCCATCCATCCATCCATCCATCCATCCATCCATCCATCCATCCATCCATCCATCCATTTTATATACCCATTTTTAATCCTTTGCAGGGTCACGGGGGTCTGTCGGAGCCTATCCCAGCTCAGTATAGGCGAGAGGCAGGGGTCCACCCTGGACAGGACTCCAGTCTATCACAGGGCCACATAAAATGACAAAAGAAAACTATGCATGCTCACAGTAACACCTACAGGCAATTAATTATCAATCAACTTAGGATGCATGTTTTTGGACTGTGGGAGGAAGCTGGAGTACCCGGAGCGATCCCACGCAAGCACGGGGAGAACATGCAAACTCCACACAGAGACTCCCGCAGGGCCCGGGAGTCGTACCAGGAACCATCTTGCTGTGAGGCAACCGTGCTAACCACTAATCCTGGTGCAAATGTGTTTTAGTATAAAAAGACAAAACATTAGACAAACAGACATAAAAAGAAAAGGATGAATAGAAAGATTTGGGTGTGTGAGTGAGTGTGTGTGTAAGAGAGAGTGATGCATGCAGGTCTATAAGGTCTAAGTATTTTTTAATGTCTGTGTTACACACCGAGGTATTTAGACTACTCCACCACATCCACTTATTCTCCCATGGTACAAAAACTATTAGACTTAATCTCTCCTAAAAATCATAATTATCTCTTTTGTCTCATTCACATTCAAGATGAGGTGATTGTCTCCATACCCTGCCACAAAAGGGTCCACCAGTTCTCTGCACTCAGGCTCTTGTCCATCACTGATGCACCTCACGACTGCAGTCTTCTTCTTTTCCTTTCAGCTGTATCCTCTTCTTTCACACCAGCTAAATTCATGTCCTTTTTCACTACACCCACAAATCTATTTTTTGGTCCTCCTCGAGATGTCCTTTCTGGCAGTTCTAACCTCATTGTCCTTCTACCAATATATTCACTGTCCGGTCTGTTCATGTCCAGACCATCTCTGTCTGGCCTCTCTGACTTTCTCCCCATAACATCTAACATGTCCTGTTCCTCTGATGTACTTACTACTAATTATATCCATCCTCATCACTCCCAAAGAGAACCTCAACATTTTAACCTCTACTACTTCCAACTCTGCCTCTTGTCTTTTCCTTGGTGCCACAGTCTCTGAACCATACAACATTGGGGATCTCACCACTGTCTTGTACACCTGTCCCTTTCATTCCTGCTGATACTCTTTTATCACACAGCTCCCTTGACACTTTTCTCCACCCATCCCAACCTGCTTGGACATGCTTTTTCACCTTTTTTTGACACTCTCCGTTGCTCTGAAATGTTGACCCCAAGTACTTAAAATCTTCCACCTTCTTTATCTCTGCTCCCTGTAGTCTCACCATTCCACGTAGGTTCATCTCATTTACACACATGTACTCTGTGTTCCTGAGACTAACCTTCGTTTCTCTCCTTTCCATGGCATGCCTCCCACGTCTCTAGATTGTTCTCTGCTCTCACTACATATCACAATGTCATCTGCAAGCATCATAGTCCGTGAAGATTCGTATCTAACCTCATCTGTCAGTCTGTCAATCACCATAGCAATCAAGGAGGAGCTCAGAGCTGATCTTTCATGCAGTCCCACCTCCACCTTGAACTCCTCTGTCACACCCACAGCACCCCTTACCACTGTCTTACAGCTCCCATACATGTCCTGCACCACACTGACCTAACTCTCTGCTACTCCAAACTTCCTCATTCAGTACTGTAGCTCCTCTCTTGGCACTCTGAAATATGCGATGTTGAAGTCTACAAAAGGCACAATGCAGCTGCCTCTGACCTTCTCTTTACTTCTCCATCAACATCCTCAAAACAAATATTGCATCTGTAGTGCTCTTTTATGGCATAAAACCATACCGCTGTTCAAAAATGCTCACTGCCTAGCATCCATGACCCTTTCCTATAACCTCATTGTATGGCTCATAAATTTTATTCCTCTGTAGTTGCCACAATTCAGCACATCTCTCTTGTTCAGGGAAATTGGCTCCAGGACACTTCTCCTCCATTGCTCAGGCATCATCTCACTCATCTTGTTGAATGTCCTAGTCAAAAACTTCTTACCACCCAGAGCCTGTCTCAACTCCTCTTTAAAGACCACACAAACTCTTATTTTTCAGCTTTTACCACTTAGTCCTCTGTTCTGCCTTTGTCTTCTTAATGTTCTTCTCCACCAGAGTCTTGCTATTAATGCCATGATAAAAGAGCTTGGACCCTTCTCCTAAGCTTCTAGCCTTGCTTTTTACTTGGTCGTCTGAACACACAGCTTTTCTTGTCATAGTCCCAAAATGTATGCAAATGAACCAATTCTGACAGTAGTGTCTCCAGCTCACAGTCAGTAAATTTTCTTTTTTTAACGCTGAACCACTGAAGTGGTTCTGATTCATTGTAGTCAATCAAAGTGGCCTGATAGTTAGTGACATGGAGCAATATATATATTGTAGCAACGCTACTAAGAACAAGGCAGAGATAGGAGCTTTGCATGAATCTTGCTTTTATTTTCGGGATCACTGAACAGTCTACATGTGGTGGGGTCATCCTTCTCACCCCCCTCCTCACTTACGGTGCAAAACAAAATGAACACACCAGACAAAATAACCAACGTTGAACGGAAGAAAATAAAATAAAACAATCAGCCAATGAAACACATAGATTAAAACCCACACACCCACTCAGCTCAGGCCAGAACCGGCAGAGGAAACTGCATCCCATGATCCCCTGCGCCACCAGCTCTGACCGCAGACTCAAGGGGGTGTGCGACCGTCGCTACATAGCCCCCTTCTGAAGGGTCAGCCGTCCTCGGCGACCACAAAATCATTGAGATAAGCGGGGCGTCGGCGTGAACGCACTGGTCGTGTACAGTCATTCGGTGATGTATTAGGCTCCGGCCCGTTCAAGTCCACATCCGTAGATCCACCTGCCGTTCCCACAGTCAGTGGAACAAGGGGCTGGTAGGGAGCCAGCCGGTCCTGATGAAGCACCACAGCTCGTCTCCTGTCCGGCACACGCACCCTGTAGACCACGTCTGACAGTCGGTGCAGTACCTCACCAGGTCCCCGCCAATGGCTGCTTAACTTGGGAGAAACTCCCTTTTTCCGTTCAGGACAGTACACCCACACTCTGTCTCCAGGTGCGAACTCCTGGCCCCGACACCGGCTGTCATAGGCCCTCTTCTGCCGCGCTCCAGCACCAGCTTGTGCTCCGCGGGTGAATTCGTGGATTTCGTGCAGGCGGTCCTTGAGTCTGCGACAGTAATCCATTTCTTTTCCACCAGCAATCTCGGGTTCAGGTGGCGCCCCAAACACCAAGTCCACCGGTGTCCGGAGCTCCCGCCCAAACATAATCGCAGCGGGTGTGCACTGGCTTGACTCCTGAACTGCAGTGCGATAAGACCAGAGGGCCAATGGTGGAAAGCGGTCCCAGTCCCGCTGGTGGCGACTGGTCAAGATCGCCAGTTGTGTGGCCAGGGTCCGGTTAAAGCGTTCCACCAGCCCGTCGCTTTGAGGATGGAGTGGGGTGGTCCTTGTCTTTTGTATCCCCAAACGGCAGCAAACCTCGCTGAAAACCTGGGACTCGAAGTTCCTGCCCTGGTCACTGTGGAGCTCAGCCGGTGCCCCAAAGCGGGTGAACATCTCCTCCACCAGCCTTTCAGCGGTGGTGGCCGCGCTCTGATCCGGCACCGCATATGCCTCAGGCCACTTTGTGAAATAATCCACAGCCACAATGACATAGCGGTTCCCTGCATCAGTCACCGGAAACGGACCCAAGACATCCACCCCGACCCGTTCCATCGGAGCTCCTACCAGGTACTGCTGCAGCGGTGCTCGGGACTGTCGGGATGGTCCTTTCCGTGCGGTGCAGTCATCGCAGCAGTGGACGTGCAGCTCCACATCTCTGCGGCAGCCGGGCCAGTAGAACCGCCCCCGGAGACGACGCAGGGTCTTGGCGTTCCCAAAGTGACCCGCTCCGGTAGAGCCGTGAACCAGTTGAAGGACCTGGGAGCGGGTCTCTCTGGGCACCAACAGCTGGAGGATGTCCTCTCCCCGATTCGGAGCCTGCCACCGCCGGTACAACACCTCGTTGTGGAGCTCGACGTTAGTCCACTGGGAATAGTAGGACTTCAGCTCCGGACTCTGCGCTGCGACCTTATTCCACTCCGGCCGTTGCCCCGCCTCCAGCCAGCTCCTCACTTGAGCCAGCACCGCGTCGGCCTCTTGCTGCTGCCTCAGCTCCTCCGTGGACAGCTCCGGAACACCTTCGGTCGTTGCTGCAGCCACAGTCTGGACATCGCCGTCCCGTTCCTCCTGGCGGTGGCAGTAGCGGCATTCCGCTGTCAGGCACGGCCGTCTGGAGAGAGCGTCGGCGTTGCCATGGCGACGCCCAGCCCGATGCTGGATGTTGAAGTCGTAGCTTTGCAAAGTCTCCAGCCACCGAGCCACCTGCCCTTCTGGTTGTTTGAAACTCAGAAGCCAGGTCAGGGAAGCGTGGTCAGTCCGGAGGGTGAAGTGGCAGCCCTGCAGGTACGGCCGGAAGTGCTGCACCGCCTGAACCACAGCCAGCAGCTCCCGCCGCGTCACGCAGTAGTTCCTCTCGGCTCGACTCAGGGCACGACTAAAGTAGCCAATCGCCCGCTCTCCGTCTTCCCCCTGCTGCGACAGGACTGCTCCGACCCCGGTATTGCTGGCGTCCGTGTCAACAATGAAGGGGCGGCGGGGGTCTGGAAACGCCAGGACCGGTGCCGCTGTCAGCGCCGCTCGGAGCTGGTCAAAGGCAGCAGCGCAGGAATCAGTCCACCTGAACTTCTGTCCCTTGTTGGTTAGCTGGTGGAGAGGGCTGGCAATGGTGGCGAAGCCCCGGATGAAACGCCGGTAATAAGAAGCTAACCCCAGAAAGCTCCGCAGCTCACCAACGTTGGTGGGGGCGGGCCAGTCCCTCACGACTGCCACCTTGGCTGGGTTGGTGGCCACGCCCTTCTCGCTGACCACATGCCCCAGGAACTCAGTCTCCTTGGTTAGGAGACTGCACTTGGCTGGGTTAAGTCTTAGTCCGGCTCGCCTGATCGCAGCAAACACCTCCCGCAGGTTATTCAGAGCCGTCTCGAACCTGTCTCCGTGCACCAGCAGGTCATCCAGGTAGACGATGCAGCGGTTACGGGGTACGCCGGCCAGGACTCTCTCCATCAGCCGCTCGAATGTGGCCGGTGCGTTGCAGAGCCCGAATGGCATCACCCGAAACTGCCACAAACCTTGTCCGATGGTGAAGGCAGTCTTCGGCTTAGCATCGGGGGCTAGCTCCACCTGCCAGTACCCGCTCCTCAGGTCCAGGGAGCTGAACCAGCTGGATCCGGTGATCCAGTCCAGGGCGTCATCGATCCGAGGGAGGGGGTAGGAGTCCTTCTTGGTGACACTGTTCAGGCGCCGATAATCCACACAGAACCGCCAGTCTTCGTTCTTCTTTTTCACCAAGACAGCCGGTGCCGCCCACGGGCTGCTGGACGGCTCGATCACTCCAGCTGCAGCCATCTGGCGGATCATGTCCTCCGCTGCCTGGCGCTTGGCAAGCGCAAGCCTGTGTGGGCGTAGCCGGATGGGCGGGGCCGAACCGGTGTCTATGTGGTGTTGAACCAGCCCCGTCTGCGTGCAGTCCTCATCTTTGGCAGCAAAAATGTCCATAAAATCCTTAAGGAGATCCGCGAGGTTTTGGATCTGCTGGGGGTCTAAGTCTTTGCTGCTACGTGACAACAGATCCTGCACCGCTTTCATGGTCTCTGGAGATGTGGTGCTGGTGGAAGCTGCACTCACCGGAGTCGTGAAGGCGCTTGGTGCGGCGCCGCTGGCGGCAGGAGTCCTTCTGGGTCCACCGCTCTTTCTTCTTCCGCATTGGAGCACCAGGGTCTCGGCTCCGATGGTGATGGTTGCCCGGGCAGCATCAACACAAGCCTCCCAGCGGGACATGAGGTCAAGGCCAATAATGCAGGGCTCCATAATGTTGGCCAGCCAGAACTCGTGCATAATGTCCTGTCCCCCAGCCCGGATCCGTAGCAGCTTTCTCGCCACCAGCCCCGCTTTTTCTCCAGTCACAGTCATTAGCTGGGTGCCGGTGGGAGTCCATGATTCCGGGAGAGAAGCAGCGGTGCCTGGCAGAACCCCCCGCCGCACAAGAGAGATGGTGGATCCGGTGTCTACCAGCGCTTGGCACCGTTGATCTTCCAGCTGGCAGCTCAGATAAAGTCCTCTGGTATACCCCAAACGTCCAACCAGAGTGCATCGGCCTTGAAGGGGCGTTGGCGGTTGGAATGGCTGCCCCTTCACGTGACCATCCCGTTGTCGTTTCCCGGTGAAGCTGCTCTGGTCTTTGGTCTTCACGCAGGGCTGTGCGACGGGCACCACACGTGAAGTGGAGAGGATGGCCTCCACCCGTTCTCCTTCCCGGATCGCTTGCTCCAGCGTCTGGGGCGTGGCCAGGCGGACGTGTTGGCGGAGCCGTTCAGGTGTGAGTCCTTGCAGGAACGCATGGAGAGCTAACTCTTCCTGCGCTCCTGTGGAAAATCGGGGGTAACCCCGCCGGACGAGTAGCTGAATGTCTGCGGCTAGGGTGCCCAGGCTCTCTCCATCCCGACGGCGGCGGCTGGTCAGCTGCTCTCTTTCATGCGTCTCTGACACGCACCGGCCGAACCGCCGTTCCAGCGCCGTGGTTAGGGCGCCCAGGTCCCGCTCCTCCGCCGATGCCAGGTCCAGCAGTATTTGCTGTGCTCGTCCTTCCAGGGCCAGCGCCAGGTGAGTGGCCGTTTCCTCTTCCCTCCATCCGTTGTGTGCCGCTGCAATTCGGACTTGCTTGAGGTACGGCTCCAGCTGGTTGGTCCCGTCGTACTTCGGCAACTTGACGGTGGATCTGGGAGCAGTAACGGCGGCGGTGGCGACTTGTTGCTCAGTTGAGCTGCAGAGCAGAGACCTGCCAGGAGTGTCGCTCTGCGGCGGCGTCTCCACACAGCGCGGACGTCCGCAGCTTGCTCCGTCAGGGAGGTCGGGGTCTCTCCACTTCTCAGCCAGCCAGGTTGCTCTTTCACGACGTAGTCGGACGAACTCTTTTTCCATTCTGTCTTGTTCCATGATCCCACTTCTGACACCAATGTAGCAACGCTACTAAGAACAAGGCAGAGATAGGAGCTTTGCATGAATCTTGCTTTTATTTTCGGGATCACTGAACAGTCTACATGTGGTGGGGTCATCCTTCTCACCCCCCTCCTCACTTACGGTGCAAAACAAAATGAACACACCAGACAAAATAACCGACGTTGAACGGAAGAAAATAAAATAAAACAATCAGCCAATAAAACACATAGATTAAAACCCACACACCCACTCAGCTCAGGCCAGAACCGGCAGAGGAAACTGCATCCCATGATCCCCTGCGCCACCAGCTCTGACCGCAGACTCAAGGGGGTGTGCGACCGTCGCTACAATATATATATATATATATATATATATATATATATATATATATATATATATATATATATATATATATATATATATATATATATATATATACAGATATGTGTTGAGTCTATTTATTTCTTGTTCTGTATTTTTTAAAAACTGGTTTTACAGCCTAAAGAACTACCTACTAAACTCCCACTATATTATTATGTTACAGCTGTCAATTTATTATGAAGGCACATGAGAACATGATGAATTAATGTAGTGTTTTCAATGTCTTGATTAATTAACTGTTTGTTGCGAATACAAGGATATACAATTCATTTAAATTTACCCCACCACGGTTTTTACAGTACTACAGCCACACCACCTTATCAAGATATTCAATTTTCAATAGCTTGCTCAGGAAGATCAATAACTGCTTTAGATGCAAAGTGCAACCGCCCAGTTATGCCCCATATATATCTATTTTGACGGCTGAGAAAAAAATATACAGTAGTTCAACCTGACATGTCTATCTGTGAGCTGTGCTGTAGGCTCAAAACTCCAGCAGATGTTATGCTTTTGGAACTAATATAACTTTTACACAATTTTAGTTTTACATTAAAAACAAAATTACACTGTAAATTTATCTAAACAACACAATAAAATAGACCTAATTTTTAATTTTAATATTTCAGTCAATGATGCCAGCAAGACCACAGCATCCAAAACAAACGGAGAGGAAATACTGACACCACTGAATCAGACACTCTTTACTCAAAGGCTGTGCCAATAATTCAGTCCATAAACGTTATGAATAGAATCAGTGACAAAGGGTTACCCTGGTGGAGTAAACTCCTAAGCAGGAACAAATCCAACTTTGTATAGTTTGTACATGATTGTATACAGACTGAATAGCTGTGGATAAGGACACAGCATCCAATACTACCAGAACACCCTTGCAGGATACCTCGAGGTACACAGTCAAATGTCTTCTCAAAGTCTAAATAGCAAATGTGGAGCAGTTCCTACAATGCCTTTGCACCTTCAAGGACACCAAGCAGAATATAGAAATGTTGCTGCATTCCAGGGCCTGGAAAGAATCCACATTGTTCCTCCTGAATCTGAGGTTTGATTATCAAGGAGACGCTTCTTTAGCACAGCTGCAAAAACCTTACTATGGTGGCTGGGTAAGAATCCATTGTATTTGGAACACACCAAGTGGTCTTGATTTCTATGCCAACCTTGGTTTAAAGAGTGCTTTTTAAGTCAGGAACCAATGACCTTTAGGTGTAGCTACAGGCCTACAGGTCTAGTCTGCTGTCTGTACAAAAAAAAGGAAGGGGACAAGCAAAATGAGATCACAGGAAGGCCGAGTCCACAGGAGCTACCACTTTTTTATTTTTGTCGGTATATATCTAAACGATCTGAATTTTAAATTTACCATCCATCCATCCATCCATCCATCCATCCATCCATCCATCCATCCATCCATCCATCCATCCATCCATCCATTTTCTATACCAATTTTATCCTTTGCAGGGTCACGAGGGTCTGCCGGAGCCTATCCCAGCTCATTACAGGCGAGAGCCAGGGATACACCCTGGACAGGTCTTAAATTTATCAGTACAATCCAATTTCATTAGAAGCATACTAAGAATGTTTGACTGATGCAGTTTCTTTTGCTATAATATTAGAAATCTAGCCATTGCTTGCAGACTAATGCTTTTCAAAGACAATTTTTCAATTTAGTCATTAGTAAATAAAAAAACTGTCAAAATAATTTACGGACAAATTACTTACTATTTGATAAATGAGCATCCAACCTACCAGTAGGAGCTGTTTTAAAGTGTGATAAGAGGAGCTATGCAGCCTTTGAATAAATATAACAGAAAATACATTGAGGCATCTGTTCATTCCTGCAGTTTAGAGTCTACGTTTGAACTGTTTTTCTAAAATGACCAGGGAAAAACTTCAAAAAGGCAGAAAAACCCCTTGTTCTGCTGGTCTCGAAACCTGCCAAGTTTCACCTGTGAGCCTAAAACTGGAACACATTACTAGCTAACCACATTCAAGTCAAAAGCTGAAAGGTAGTTGCACATACAACGGCTGTGAAATTACTCTTCTCTTGCCATCTCAGGAGATATTGGCTTTCCACAAAGTTCACATGCAGAAGTGACTCTTGAGGAGAGTAAGAGTAACCGCTTTAATGACAACAGTGGTAAGAGTATGATGACTACCATCTGGCAGAGAGCATTGACAGAGGAAACATAGAAAGAGACAGTAAAATCCAGGTTTAATGGACCAAATGGGAAGAAAAAAAATCAGACAGGAAAGAAAACTGGGTTGGACAGAAAAACTGGAGTATTTTGAGATTTCTTAAATTACAGATAGCATTTTTACTTTCTAAAATGAATTATGTTAAACTGATTTGGATATTTGAAATACATGCAATTTAATTGAAATGAATGTATTCAACTGGACTACAGTGAACTTTGCAAACATTGTTTTTTTTCTGTGTAAAATGCTTTGAGATAACTTTGCTGTGAACTTGCACGATACAGAAAACGGGTGGATCATCGTGTGGCATGGTATGGGAACAATCACCTCATCTTGAATGTGAACAAGACAAAGAAGATGATTGTGGATTTTAGTAGAGCCAGAATTAGGTCAAATAGTTTTCCCATCATGGGAAAAGAAGTGGAGGGGGTGGAGGAATATAAATACACTATATGGCCAAAAGTATTCGCGCACCTGCCTTCATTTGCATATAAACTTATTTGGCATCCCATTCCTAATCCAGAGGGTTCAAAAGACATCAGTTCACCTTTTGCAGCTGTAAGAGCTTCAATTTCTCTGAGATGGCTGTCCACAAGGTTTAGGAGTGTGTTTATAGGAATTTTTGACAATTCTTCCGGATGAGCATTTGTGAGGTCACACTGATGTTTGACCAGAACATGACTGTGCACCAGTGCACAGTCATGTTGGAAGAGGAAGGGGCCAGCTCTAATCTGTTCCCACAAGTTGGGAGCATGGAATTGTCCAAAATGTCTTAGTATGCTGAACTGAAGTTCCTTTCACTGGAACTAAGGGGCCAAGCCCAGGTCCTGAAAAACCACCCCACACCATAATCCCCCCCTCCACCAACTTTACACTTGGGACAATGCAGTCAGACAAGTACTGTTGTCCTGACAACGGCCACACACAGACTCGTTCATTGTGCGTGCTTTACACCACTGCATCTGAACGCTTTACATTGCACTTGGTGATGTATGGATTGGATGCAGCTGCACGGCCATGAAAACCCATTCCATGAAGCTCTCTGTGCACTGTTCTTGAGCTGATCTGAAGGCCACATGAAGTTTGGAGGTCTGTAGTTTTGTCTCTGCAGAAAGTTGGCGACCTCTTCGCACTATGCGCCTCAGCATCCCCTGACCCCGCTCCGTCAGTTTACGTGGCCGTCCACTTTGTGGCTTATTTGCTGTTGTTCCCGAACACTTTCATGTTCTTATAATACAGCTGAAAATTTACTGTGGAATATTTAGGAGCGAGGACATTTCACAACTGAATTTTTTTGCACAGGTGGCGTCCTATCACAGTTCCATGCTGGAATTCACTAAGCTACTGAGAGTTACCCATTCTTTCACAAATAGTTGTAAAAACAGTGTGCATGTCTAGGTGCATGATTTTGTACACCTGTGGCCATGAACATGATTTTTGGCAATATAGTGTACCTTGGTGTTTACCTGGACAACAGTCTGGACTAGAGATACAACACAAATGCTGCTTATAGGAAAGGACAGAGCAGATTTTACTTCTTAAGGAAGCTCAAGTTTGTAAGTGTTTGCAGCAAGATGTTATGTATCTTCTATAAGCCTGTTGTGGAGAGATCAATCACATCTGAAGTCATCTGTTGGGGGAGCAGCATCAGAGCCAGTAACTTAATAAACAGAACAAAATGATAAAGAAGGCTGGCTCTGTTCTGGGGACTGTTCTGGAGCATCTGGAGTTGATTGTACAAAGGAGGATAATTTAAATGAAGAAGATCATGGACAAGCATCCTCTTCGCAACACAATGATTCAGCAATGGAGTTTCTTCAGCCAGAGGCTTCTTCAGCTCTGCTGCAACACAGACCACTGCAGAGGATCCTTCCTGCCCTATAATTTATATATATATATATATATATATATATATATATATATATATATATATATATATATATATATATATATATATATATATATATATATATTCTATGTGGCCAACACCCACAAAAGCAGGAGTGACGGAGGATGACTGGACTGGTTAGAATCCAGATGTGGTGAATATCACATGATTAATGACGGGGATCATTATCCTGGATAGATGTCTATGTCAATTGGCTTCTCACTCCTCCCTTCCTTGAAAAAGTGTCAAGAAATCCATACATAACTCTATAAACATATTAAAAAGGAGCTTATTCTTGGACTTACAACTTTTGAATTTCCCTAATCTATTAAAGACAAGCATCAATGATCTAATTGCAAGTGCACTCAAAATATTTGGACGCCCTTGGTCCAAAGTTAAATGATGACAGACTTCTTAAAAATTGTAATCAACATTAATATCTAATTAAGCTGAAAAGAAAAGGTCCTAAAAAACGTGGCCCGATAGTGAGGTGAAATAATGTATGCCATTGGGATCTTCTCCAGTTTTTTAATGTGAAATTGATTGAAAACCAACTTTTTGGCAAAAGTATTTGCATATTACTTTAAGTATTATCTTCGACAATTTCAAATACTGTACATGACTTTTTTTCATGGAAACACTGGCCAATAATTATTTTCAAACTGAGAACATATTAATCACTCATTGCCTTGGGGAGACATTTCAGGCTGAGCTCAAAGCCCTAAGCGACTACAAGACTCCCACTAGGTCCTTACTAATCACCCTTGGTGAAGCCATTCCTCATTTATCATACTATCAGATGACCCATGTAGGAGTATATTCAAAAAGCCCTGAGGAGTAAGAAGAAATGGAATTGAAATCTCTGTAGAGAAAGATGCACAGGTGTTGATATTTATATTCATTCAGAACAATTCCTTCATGTACGTTACAGCATACACTGATTTCTACCATAAAGTTAGAATTGGAGTTGGTTCAATCTAACAACAGTTCCTACTTTTGTTGATGCAGTTATTAGACCCAGTCGGAATTTTGTTGCCATGCAATAAACAGAAAACAAATGAATATTAATAACCTAATTGCAGAGAAAACGTTTTTGACTTGCAATTATGTATTTGGCACAAGCAAAGAAGAACCTTAAGCCATAGAAAAATCACTGTATATGTTAATGTTGCAAACTTTAGAGCTTATATTAGTGACAGTTCTCCCTTGGCTACAGCAAGACCTGTGCAGCTAAAGTGAACTGTATTAGATGAAGAGTGTTCAAATCTTTTACTTATTAGAGTCGGTCATTTTGAAACTTGATTGCTGTTCCAGCTGTCAAGTTCTGATGCTGCTGGGGATTTATTTTATATTCAAACTTTAAAAAAAAAAAAAAACACACACACAATTATTTCCAGAATGTGTTACCTTTCCTGTCCTCTATTTGACAGCAAGTGAAGGGAATCAAAAAATGACAAAGGCATGTGCAGACTTCCTGTTTTGTTTTCCTCCGTCGCTACTGCTTACAGAACATTGATCCTCCGATCATGAAATTACCCATCTGCTGTTGCTTATTTAGAGCCCATTCAATTGTTCTGTTCAACACTGTATTAATGCAATGATCAAAAGCTAGATTATCTTTAATCCTATGGCTCAAAAACATTCACATCAAATTTAGTTTTTATGTCAGTGTTGATTTTGCTTTCAAAATAACAACAGTTTTGAGATGGATGGAAAGATGAAAAGAAAAAGTCACAAAGGGATTGGCATTGGGCGCATCTCTCTCCATTAATGAATATGATCAATTTTAGACTGGCAGTTGTAACGCAGACCGAAGGAGGTTTTGGTGTACCAAAGAACCAGAGTAATATTGATCAAAAGCTTAATCTTAGAACATTATCATAGATCAAAGACAACATTCCAGAGTCTTAGCTTTCATCCGCTCCCTCTTGGCACATGTATAAACACTGAAATGTCACAATGGGAGTCACACCAGAATTGCACCAGTAAATAAAAACTAGAAACATGAAATATGTATTATTTTACAGGCTGTATGTGTTGTAATTACCCTACACTTGGCTATTTCTGTCTGTTCCATCTTTCTTCCTCCCTCCTTTTCTCAGAAGAACGGAATATTGGTTTCAAACTAAACTGGGTCATACAAAGCAGGGAATCTGTCATCAGCCACTTACCCGGTGGATCCATTTTTCATGTGTTTAACACTAGTTTTAAATGTAGGAAGACAGCACGAGACAAAGAGGGAGGGCAGACTTTTTTTTCTTTTTTTTTTAATCATGTAATCACATATTAAATGTATTCAAGCAATATTTTGATCCACTTCTTTCGAGCAGCAAAATTAGTGTGGGGACCAGAGGGTACTCAGTTGTACAATGTTACAATAAAAAGTTAACTATCTTTCTCTGCCCAACTTACAGTCTTAAAGTCATCCATCCATCCATCCATCCATCCATCCATCCATCCATCCATCCATCCATACAAAGCAAACACAGTCTAATAATGCTTCTACGTGGAAACAGTGGAATATGTCCATCATAGCTGGAAACTCAACATCAGTTACAACCTCTGCCGTAGCCTGATGCGGACCTCCCCAGAAATCTACTTATGCATCTGACTGCTGATGACTGCAACAAATGTGACCGGCGACATCCCAAAACAAATCTATTGATTACATGATTGTTTCTAAAGGTTTTCAGTTTTAGCCAACCACATTGCTAAGCAACCCCAGCATTTATAACTGAAACTGGGTCTGCACAGGGTCAAGTGTTGCTGGGTTGATCTAGGGTTGACCCCGCTGCAGTCTAGTGGATGCCAAGTGTAACTGGCATCAGCATTAAAACTTTTACATCATGAAATGAAAATGCTGTAATGTTTATGCTTTCTTTCTTTTTTTTATTTTTTAAAAATACATCATTCCAACTTTTTATGATATGAGCTTGAACTAGATGATTTATGCATTTGACCTGCGGCCTCTGGTGTTGCTATGAACATTGTAGTCCACTGAATCCTCTGCATCCTTCCCTGCTTGAAGGAAGAACTACTCTGTGAAATAATCAATTAACTGTGACCGTGAATGACAAGGGCAATGTGCCCAGAAGAAAAATAAACGAACACTGCTGCGCATTCATGGTGACGACATACCATAAATAATTGAACATTCCATTCTTAAAGGAGTAAAAAGAGCATGAAAATGTGTCAGCGATCAGACTGAGCCTCTCACTCAGCCAGAAGCTATATTCTTCTCATCCTCTGTAATTTTTTAAATAGGCATCAAACAATATTTGTCACAAAATAATCAATGTGAATAATCAATGAAATTTGTGTTGGTCTGCCACCGTCAATCGTTGACAGTCATACATTATATTAAATACTTTGTTGTAATAGCTGTGTACATTTAGTTTATACTTACAGTTCTTGAGCCAAAAGTCTCTACTCTACTTTCATTTATTGTAAACCCTTTCACTGAGGTCTCATGGCAACCAAGTAAATGAGATATTTAAATAAAGTTATGAATTTAAATTAATTGCAGAAGAAATTGCAGGGGAACCAACTGCCCTGGCACTGACCTATCGTTTACTGGAGGGTGTTTGTTATATCACTGTTTGTTTGGCATGTGGGCTGCAGATTCATTGCAAAGGATAAGCTGTACCTCTGAAGTTTCAAGTCTTTGTACGCTGATTTTATTACTGCCTGTGGCAAAAGAACATTCAGCTTACATCTAGCATTCAACACTGACAATATTTGGCAGTCAGGTCAAGGTACTTTTGCATGCAGTAAAGTTGAGGTGGTTAACATTGGTGATTTTGTTGTTATAAATAAATATAACATCTACATATAGTGAACATAATTATCAGTTGCTTCCAAACCTTTGACTTAAATTATTTTTGTATAACCATTTTGGCTGACGTTTGATCTTTTTTTAAATACCGTTACGCTGGTAAATGAATGATTTCGGTGAATATGGGTTTTCTAAAACAGGAAAATACAGCTTCCTTCTTTTTCTTTGCTTCCACCTTTGGTCCATCCCTATTGTTTTGATTAAATCAGAGAAAGTACAATTTAGAACTGCAGTAAAGTTGCAGCCATTTACCCAGTTGCCCATTTCAGACTACTACAAATACGTATACCTATGTTTTCAGGAGATTACATTTTCAACAAGATGATAAAAAAAGAAAAACGTAAGGCTTTGCAGGAATCTTACTACACACTTTTACATCTTACTTTAGATACATGGTTATTAGTTTAGAATAAGATGGACACATGGCATAAGGACACTGCATTGGTGAGGACTGGGTTTTCCTCCACTTCTACCAGTAAATATACTTCTTAATTCTTCTTCTTCTTCCAGCATATCCCTTTAGGGGTCACCACTGTGGATTGTTTGTTTCCTTCCTATCCTGTTTTCATCTTCCTTCTTCCTCCGTCACACACCAACCAAACTGCATATCCTCTTTCGCTAGATCCAGAAGCGTCCTCTTTGGTCCTTTGGTTATTCTTCTGCCTTGCAGCTACATCTCCTGCATCCTTCTACAAATGTATCCATTATCCTTCCTTCCTCCTTGTGTCCTTGTTATAACCTTGTATAACCTCTCATTATAATTACATCTAACCCTGGCTGCTGCTCTGATGCACTTGTGCTTAATCATACTCATTTTTGTCATTCCTAAAATACACCTTAAACGTCTGCATCTTCACCACCGTTCTGCCCGTTTCCCTTTAAGTTCCTCTTATGTCATGTCTTGTTGCGACTGACCTTTGGTCCTTTTCTCTACAGTGCATATCTCCGTCTCCCCAGATTTTCTTTCACATGCTCTCTACCCTCACTGCAGATCACAATGTCATCTGCAAGCAGTGCAAATCTTCTTGGCATGAAACCATATTGCTATTTACAAATTGTAACCACTTTTTTTAACCTAGCTTCCCTTGCATTACACTTACCTCAATCTTTATTATATGGGTCTTCTATCATGATTCTGCTTTATTTTTTTATTTTTTTTTTCATTTTAGATTTGTTTAATTCTGTGCTCTCCTGTTTTGTTAAGTTTTGATGTACTGGTGTGTGGTTTCACAATGGTACCGGTACTGGAGACCCAAACGCTCTCTAGACAAGAGTGCGGGTTGCTTTCTGTCCGTATCCCCACTCTAATGTGCACTAAAGTGGATGAGATGGTCTCGGGACAGCTCCAAGTGAACTCTGGTGCCGTCCATTTGTGGTGGAAAAAGGTCCGGGACCCCTTTTTGACCCAAATACGAGCAGACTCTACAAGTTTAAGCTCCAAAGGCTTCCATAGACAGCTGGGTGATGCATTGTAGTTTGTGAAGGAGTACATAAACAATTAATGGAACTATACTAAGTCCAGTTTATTTGTGTAGTAAAAATATTATAGCAGTTTATCTTACAAGGATATGGTGTCTTATTAGCTCAGCAGCAACACGTCTCAGTAGTTTCATTTGTAATCCATGATATTAATTCATCTTGTTTTATTGAAAATTATTTGAATGATGATGAAAATGAAAAATAATATAACATCCTGGAAAAGTTGGAAAGTAACCGTCCTACAGAAAGTAAATAATATCTGATGTTTTTGATGGTGATATTTTTTTTTTTTTTAAATTGGTGGTATGAAACATGTATTTACTATCTATGGAGTAAAAATGCAGCGCACTGAAGAGAATATATATCCCAGATAACATCAGTGTGATGATGTTTTATCTTAGAAGTTAATAAAAACAGTCTATCAAGTCATTATACCAGCGGTGGTCAGTTATACGTATGTGGGAGTGATAATGTGATGAACAGCAAAGACAAAACTTCTAGTAGTTGTATGAATAAGTGCATGTAAAATCAAAACGTCTGTATGGTTAAAAGACAGCTGTCAACAGAAAATTCACAAATCATGTTTCCAAAAATGCTCATCTCTTAGTAAGAGGGGCAAGGCTTCGAACTGCATCAGGATGAAAGGCTGCTCTGCCATGCTCACTTTGTATTCACTCTTATCTCATCTGCAGAAATTAACTGGAGACCTTATTCAGTTTCAGGTGCTCAAAGTAGTACAGTAGTACCTCAAAAGGTCCCCTTTTTCTTATTGTCTGTCTACGGCTGCTCCCTGGCTCAACAGTTCAGTGATGTGTCGGATTTCTTTCTGAAGTTAAAATACTGCATATAGAAAAAAAAGGAAACAATTATGCATGTGAGTGAGAATGTCAGTCCAGATCAACAGCAGCTGCATGAGATGCAGGGATGAATCCAAATAACTAACAGGAAGCAGAATATTAGCAACCCAATGTCCTTTTGGGTCACTGGAGTGCATTTTACATTTTATTATGAATATATTTTCTAAAAATGGGCCGACTTATTTATTTTTTTTTTTCCTTAAATGTGGGTTGAATTTCTGGGAAGTGAAACTTATGACTCATCAGCGCTTTCAGTAACAGGGCACTGTGGCCAAAAACTGAGGCTCTGACTCCATCTGTTTATTTCATCATTAGTGGTTCCAATGACAAAAGAAGGTCGCTCGAACAAAGAGCTGGACCTTACTAAATCTTACTAAACCTTACTAGACCTAACTAAAGTAAATGCCCATGCTCCTTCTCTCCTTTTCTGTGTTTTGTTTACCTATTCATCCTCTGATAACGTCCCTGAATCGCTGCATATTTGCTTGGACAGCCAAAGTTGCACAGTTGCCCGGGGATATTTATCAGACCAGAGTAATCTAAAACATGTTTTGTAATCACAGTGATTCACCCTTTACCCTGAAAATGTATGAAAAGGGATATTAGATGCAACTAAGAAAGCCACAATCTCACATGGTGACCCCCACCCCCTTGGGATGGGGGTGGGGGGCTGTTTCACATAACAAATGTGTTGTCTCAAATGTCAAATGCTTATTTAGAAGGAATATGAAACATTACATTGTATTAAGAGTTTACCCCTCCATCTTCCACAGGTGCTCCAGCCCTGCGCAGGGTCATCAGTGTCTGCAGGAAGGAGTCTTTTTCATATTCATTGTCATTGCTGTGGTTATCATCTGCTAGAGCTATATTTTGAAAAGCTGACATGGTAATAAAAAAGGTGACTAAAAAGATTTGTGGCACATCTAAATACTAATTTGAGCCATTACCAGGTCAGTAAATAAGAAGTGGGACTCTGAAGTAGCGTTAGAAGGTCTTCAGGAACAATGAGAGTTTTTCTGAAACATGCATGGGGCCGAGATAAGTCCCAGCCTTGGGATGGTCCTTCAGTGCAGCCAAAAAAAGCTGCTGGGTGGTGGGGTGGTGTTGTGTCAGTGCTGAGTGGATATATTATAGACAAGAAAAGATGTTTGTCCTGTCCTCTCATTCATCACCATCACTGCCAATGCAAACACAACGAATGGAAATGCAGCAGCCCATTTTAAACACTCCATGTTCGTCCCATCATTATCATTCTAGATCAGCCGCCCTAGAAGAATTCACCTTTAAAGAAAATCTGTTGAACCTTTAAAGCTAGACATTTGAAGAAAAACAATGCTCAAATGGTCAAATTCAAAGAATTTAGCAATTTTCTCAACATTTGCAGATAATATTAGACCTATTTATGACAATCAGTTAGTGTTTCGTCTTAACCATTCTTGTGTTGTTCAAATTACTTTGCATTCTAGTTCTCTGTGTCACTTCTGCATCGAGGCTCCTGATATACGTTTTGACCCGCTTGCATGTAAATGATGTACTAAATCTACTGAACTTGGACCATCTGTCACGTCTTTATTCTTGATAACTTAATGCACTCAGTTTCACCCAGGTGGTGACTATCCACCATATATTTATACCCAAAACAGGTTTGGAAGCTTTAATGGCTCATATTCTTGAATATATTGTAATTTTCATATCTGTGGTGAAACAGAAATTACAGCGGTTTTCCAGATAGTAAATTGATAAAACATGATTTGATGTTTTGAGTTCTTTATATTCTTGATTGTATGCATGTTGTTGTTGTAAATAACTTTTCGTGACCATAATGCTGAGCAGCTGGGATGACGCTGCAGAAAAGATTAGGTTTTAGAAAGGATAAGACTCATCTTTTCATCCAGTAAGTCGTTTCACTGGTTTACCAGCTAATAATAGTCACTAACCACAGACGAGACCACTAATTATATTTAATTTTATTATCGTAAGGACCAGACAAATGATTAGGGCCCACTGTCAACACCAGCACAGCTGAAAGGGAGGAGATTTTGGAGAAGTATTTTCAACCTATTTAGACAGTTGGATCCCTGTTTGTTTGTGAGAGCACTTTAAATGAAAAAAAAAAATTATTCAGATATTCATTTATTTTTTTTCTCAGGTTTGTGTTGGTTTTCAGTGGCAAAAATAGACACATTTTCTTTAAACACTTGTGGACTAATATGTCTTGAAATAAAAACTTGCCTGGATATTAAATAAGCTATTTATGTTTTTAGATGGTTTGTAGATATTGTTATGATTTATCTCTAGGTTAAAAAAAAAAAAGAATTTCAAGCTTTGAAAAATGTCTGAACCCAGAATATGTTGAGTATTTTTTCCTCAGATGTATTTCATATAGTTGGTGAAAATGGAAAAACAATAATTTCATTAGGTTGCCCATTTTGTGCTGAAAAAATATTATACACTAAAACACTATATTGCACATTCCTAAAGACTCTCTATATATGTTTTAACATAATAATGGAAAAAAATAAAACAGCTGAAATCTAAGGATTCATTTTTCAGATGAGATAAATAAATAAAATTAAAAAAAAAACGATTTCCTTCACCCCCCTCAAATAGTTTTTGCTATACTTCACAGGTTTCACCTTTGTCTTATCAAATCAATGCAATGCAGAAGAAACAGTGAAATTACTGTTTGGTATAATCACAAATTCTTATATACAACCTTAAAGTAGTTGTATATAACCTATATATAAATATCAGGCCCCACTCCTGTATAGGCTCACTGAGGGTGGATGGTTGAAGCCAAAATACTGTTTGATAGATCTTGATTTCTGCTAAAACTGCATATTAGGGTCAAAATATAACATCAGTTTTGAACTCATTGGCTTGAAACAACTTGTACTAATAATTCCTGCTGTTAAGTGTCGGTATAATGGCATAACCAACTTTGCAAACTTTGGACCAGTCATGCAACAAGTTATGGTTTGAATAAAATGTCCTTTCTGACCATTGTTGCCAGCAAAGTGTCTCCCTTTGTTATGGAATGTGGTAGACCTTTGCATTGTATAGACATGCTGCCTCCACCTGACTCCATCACCCATCCACTCAAATCCAGCAGAGTGAGGTAAGGCGAGTGCTCAGATCAGTAAATCCAAGGAAGGCTGCCGGCCCAGACACCGGGAAAAAGTGCTTAAGGAATGTGTCGACCAGTTCACCACTGTATTCACTAACATCTTCAGCTTATCCCTTGCTCAAGCAGTGATTTCATTCTTCCTGACAAAGTCCACCTTCTCTCCAGTCCTGAAGAAGTCTAAATGACAAGAGACCTGTTTCCTATCAATACTTGACTCATACCAGTTTTCTTATGGAGTGAATAGATCACTGGACAATGCCATTGCCATAGATCTCCATACAGCCCTGAACCACCTACAGCACGGTGGGACGTGTGTGGATTACAGCTCTGGATTTAACACAATAATCCCAGACAACCACATCAGAAAGCTATCTGACCTTGGTGTCTCCATTCACATCTGCTTTTAGATTATGGACTTTCCAAACAACCGACAACAGAGAGTGAAAACCGGCCCCCAGACGTCCTTCACCCTCACCTTCAGCACCAGGTCCCCACAGGGCTGTGTGCTGAATATTCTGCCATGCTCACCCAGGAACAACATTATAAAGTTTACTTGCGTCACTACAGTTGTCAGAGCCCTTTCAGGGGGAGATGAGTCAGCCTGTAGAGCAGATGTCCGCAGACTGGTCATATGGTCCACAGATAACATTTCACCCAACACCAGAAAAACCAAGCAACTCCTTGTGGATTTATAAGAAATGTGGCACTTAGCGCCATCCCTTTGACCATCAGTGGTGACTGTGTAAATAAGGATTTTCAGCTTTTAATTCTTGGGAACCTCTTATCTTAGACAAATTCACATGGACGGACAGCAGTACCAGTAATACCAGTAGCTTCTCACAGAGGTTGTTCCTTTTTTTTTTTTTTTAACCAAAAGATCGGCTGTCATCCTCCGTCTTTGGAGAAAATTTTCCTAACTCTAGCTGGCTCACTAAAGGCACAAAAATTCCACAAGACTTTTTTTCACTCTGGTTATTCCCAGTTTGACTCCACTTTTTCCCTCAGGGAGACGTTACAGGTGTCTGAAAACTCACACAGCAGATATAAAAACTATTTATTTTTATAAGGCAATGACAGTTTTAAATTAAACCACACATTCTTAATCATGCCAATTATTTTGATGTACAGAACTTAATCTACATTATTCAAGACTGCTTGTGTTGTGTCTTATATTTTTGGCGTAAGCATGTTGGCAGAAAATGCTGTGTAAATGGCTGCAGTGTCAAAAGTATGAGATATATTTAAATATGGGTGTTGGCATGTGGAATGAATGATTAATGATTTTTATTTTGCTTTTGTTAGGTCATAGTTGTTATAGAATTTAATATGTGGGCAATAGGGCACCTTCCGAAGTGGGTTTCAAATTTTGTTATATTTAGATGCGACAATAAAGGCATTTTATTCTATGTGTAGTATACCAATATTAAACATGTATCAAACTCTCAAAGTATTCCTAGCAGCATATGAATCCACACCAAAGAGAACTGTAGGTATGTTCACATCAAATTCAGACCCTTGTTGGTATTAGTAGTTGTGCTTTTTCTTACAATGTGGTTAGTGAATTTGCATACAGAAGAGCTACATTGTAAGTAATACTGAATATGAAACCACTGACATTTTCCAAAGGTGTAGTAGAGGGGAAAGTTTGGAAATTTGAGGAAAAGCTTTACCTCATCCTCTGCTGGTTCATTTAGATGTCCAGAAATCGTTTTCTAATACATCTCTGAGCCTGTAATTTGCATTATATTATAATCCTCGAGTGAACCTCGGAATTTTGTGGAAAAAAGGAAAGTTGGGTTTAGTTTTTCTCCGCCGTTTTTAAGGACTATGTACAAAAAGCGCCATGGGAGAGAAGCATTGTATCATATACAAGGTGATTTTCATCTCCAGTTTAACAGTCAAAAGAAAAACATAGTACAAAAAAACAAAAACAAAAAAAAAACCCAACAAACAAACTCTGAACAGAAGAGTTCAGCAACATCTCCAAAGCGACAGTGTTGTTAAAAACACCCACTCCCTGAGTAGGCTGAGAATTACCACTTTGTAGAGGTGTGAAAATGTATTTTTCAATTAACTGTTACTTTCTGAACGTATTAATCATTTCATACTGTTACAAAACGCTCTGAAATTGTTACATGAGCACAGAGGATTTATGCAACGCAGAGACCACCACTGACGGAAAAGAAATTTATGGTACAAGGAAAATATTTATGGAACCTGGTGCTTTAACTACTTCCCCAATATATGGCACTTTCAAAGAGCATTACCACGTTGTCAGTTGGTGTCCTGCTCCTGTTGCAGAGGCTTGTTGGAAAGCAGGACATCAGAGGACAGCTCTGTCATTGAGCTGACACAGTGTGGTTCATGACTACAGATTTGACAGTACACACAAATGATTAGTTGCTGCTGTCTCTTCCCATGGAAATATGAGGCATTACTGCTGGTTATGTCCTTTCTTAACCATCATAATGCCATGAGTATATTTTAAATAGACCAGTTCAATGAAACACCACCATGTGCGGTGGAATGGGAGATTGTAAAGCACGGCATATTTAAAAGCAAAAACTAGAACATTTGGAAGAATTAGTTACAACAAGGAAACCAAGGAAAAAAATATGCTCTTGATTAAAGATAGAAATTAACCCCTACATAGAAATGTAACTCAAAATTAAATGAAAGCATGAAAGTATGTATGTATGAAAATGTGAAAATGCAAAAAAATTATACTGCAAATGCAACATTTTGTAAATCTGGGGTGCTCTAGCAAAGTGGCTACTTCCAAAGTGGCCGAGTGAAGCCTCCTAGCTCTTTTGCTAATGGGATTTGTAACCATCCTGACCTCATCTTGTGAAAGTAATACTCGATTCAAAAAAAGGTGTGCACTTACCAAGTACAGAGTGAGCACTGGTTTTAAGCACAGACAGGGTGAGTCAGCAGCAAAGCCCGACCAAAGCAGACCTGGTCTTCATCAACACACACCGTCATATGTTCAATTTACACTCAATTTACACTTTTGCATCACTATACAATCAGTAGAAATGGGGTTGGACTTTGAACTGTGACAGCTGCCCTGTCAACGGGAGATCACTGGTTTTATATTGCTGGTAACATTTTCGGTTGTTAGATGGCTGTTTTTAAAAATGTCAATGCCATACGGGCATGAATTTCAGTGCGACAGTGTGGGTGTCGCATAATTACCACAAATCATGCAAATTTAAAACCTGTAATGTTGGATACTCCCTCACACACTGATTGGTGAACAGAAACAATGAAATATGCCGACTTATTTCCTGGAAGGCATGCTTAGGGTAACTGTTCCTGCCCTTCAAAATAAGGTTGAAAAGCTGCCCCTGTTAGGGAGCTACAAGAATTGCACTATGAAGCAGGCTATATTTTGGTTTTCTTTTCTGAGATTTATTATGTTTCTTTACTTTCAAAAAGTAAGTACCTGTTGCCATAGGTGGTCCTTGCCTGGCACATACACCTATACACTTGCGCACCATGCAAATGAGGCAGAATGTCAGTGTGTATCGTGAGGTATATTAACACTGACAAGAATAATCAAAGCTTGAAAAACTTGGAGGAAAAAAAAAAAAGATCACAACAGCAGCTATGTTTTCATGCACAGCAATACACTAACAATCTAGCTTTTGGGTTGAAGTTAAAATTACAGTTTCTTGATTGACCACTAGGTCTTGGCATGTTTGTTCCACGCACTTGCGTCAAAGTGCGACATAGTATGAGGAAAAACCACTCTTAGTGGATAATGTCAGAAATAGTCTGTCCAGTAATTTACAATCTTGGCTTTGGCTTGGCCTACATTAGATACCACAAAAAGCATATGCTGATGATGAACAGTATTTACTTCATCTACTAAATTTGTTACATGAAAATTGTGGCTGATAATCTTTTGTCCTTATTGGCACACCTTTTCAAATCTAGATTAGAAGAATAGCAATGCACATTTATAGCTTTGTCCATGTTCATGCATTTTTCTTAACCATAGAAAGGTTTGCAAAAACAGCCCACTCTATAAATAAGCCTAATATTACTACATCTAGTGAAATTTATCTCTTTTTAACCAAAAAGATCTCTGCCAATGCATTTTTTTACAAGAATTCTTAAAACCAGTAAAACAGCATGAAATAGTTTTTAATTTTCTTTCAAGTCTTTTAACTTAGAAATTAATTTTGGCAGTGTTTTCACTTACCCTCGTTTCTTTGCCAAATTTGATTTGGTCTTGGAAAGTCCAGGTGGTCCATTTGCAATAAGAGGTGTTCTGTTTAAGTAGTGAAAAAAATATTTTTAAACCCATCCATTAATAAAAGGGTTTGGATTGAACTGTTACATTTTTTTCCTTGAATAAGACATCACATTAATTAAACAACTTCTTAATGGGTTCAAAAGCTCTAATTCCAAAATCCCTTCCTTCAATTTGGATGTGAAAAACACTCATATTTCACTTGAGTATCTCCAGTTTGAGCCCATAAAATTATATAACTGTAACTTGAAATTGTTTCAGCGTCCAAATATTGCCAGACCCAAATGTAATTGCCACTAAATGTTCTGGCTATATCAATAAATGAAACCATTTATTTTTTAAACTGCTCATCCTTTACAAAGTGCCATAATATTGGAGCCTGGTCAAAAAAAGAAAAGAAAAAAAAAGCAGGAGGGTTGAATACACTGGCAGGTCACCAGTATGCCCCCCAAGTAAAACAAGAAATGGACAGAAACTTGTGAATTTTCCTCTGGCATTTCTGCGGTACTGGGACAGTGGCATGTTAAAGGGGAGGCTTATTCCCAGCCATTACGACAGCGTTTATACTGGAAAGAAACCGATAAATTAGAAAGAAAAGTCAATCTCAAATAAAAGAAGGAAATGAGACAAGTAGAGTCAGCAAATTTCAAGGACAAAGGTGTAAGACAAAGGGAAGGAAGACAAAATAAGAAAAGGGCAAAAAGACTGCATCATATTCTGGCTAGCAAGACCTATGACTAGAGGACGAGGTAGATGAGTAAATGATCGTCATTTGGACCCCGGCATGCAATCACAAAGTCGCCGTTTCCCGTGAAATACAATTCTGAGACTGCCATTTGGAATGAGAAAACAGAAACATTTGTGGTGTAATGAAAGACCTGTAATCCAGGATCTAACTGCTGATGTGTCAGCAGAAATATATGTATGACCATAAATAATCTTTAGTAAATTCCCTTACAGAACAATTTCACCCCCTCTCTCTGCACCACCGACCAATTTCCTCAGCTATCGATTGGTGCACATCAACTGGCCAGTGAGAGGCAACTCTTCTTCCGCATGGATTTTCATGTCACAACGATGACTGACTGCAAATAATCATGCACTAATCATGTCCCTCTTTCTGACTGACCTTTCCCAAACACACACACACTTTGTACTCTACTGCAATATTTTATAGATAACCTTTGTTTTTTTTCTGAAATCTGATGTGTTTTAGGCTAAAAGTATTATATGAATTGTTAAGTTTAAAATATGTCAACTCTTCAAAACATTAGGGAGGTCACCTTGGGGCGGTGGTGGGGGGGCCTGTACATACTTAGAGAGCATACGCTGATCATTTCCCAAACATACATTCAATAATATAAACTGCAAATTATGAATATGTACATTTGTTAGAGTCGTGCATGGTTCAAGGGGACATGTCTAAAACAATTATAAAGTGGAATAGGTCATCCTTTTATGATTCTTTTATGTTTTATTATTTAAAATACTAAAAAAAAAGAAGTATTGTAGATTTGAAAGGAAAACACTGCAATCTGATGAGGCTGGTGAACTATAACGGAAAAAAAAATTACTTTACTCTAATGATACCTTAATGATTTGTGGCATTTTCTACCACTAGACTGGATTGTGTACAAGTTTAGAAAGTCCAAGTAAAAGAATGCAAACTAGCATGGCTTGAAGATTAAAGTCTGCAGCTGAGATGCCGCTGGAGGTAAAACAACAGCCAACATGGTGATCCATGTGAAATGTCTTCAGACTGATTTATAATGTACAAGCTAAAACACTCCACTAAATGGAAACGTTTTTCAAGGGTTCCACCCCTGCAGTTATTTTGCACCTAAAACTTGTTTGTGTCAGTCAAGTGTAAAGTGATAGACGTTTAATTCAGCTTTAATATGTGTTGTTAATATTCTAACCTGGTGCCTGACTCTCTTCCTGCTAGTACCCGATCCCTGGGGCGGTACCCGCCCAAACACCGGCGAGCTTCAATTTTCACCTGTTCTTCACACATGCAGAGCAGAACTACAGCCTGCTTAACCTTACCCACATGTAAATGGTGTCTTTGGTATTTTATATGCCATAGATAGGCTGATCTTGCTAACAAACTATAAGAAATCAGTCTACGTCCATCCAAGCTTGTAGTTTAAATCCTTCCCAGAAAAGATGTCCATCCACAGTACACTACTATAAACGGATGTGACACGGGCTTCAGTGCTCACTTGCCACTGCTGTTCTGTTTGCATATTGCTGTCTATACTATTATTCAGGCACATCTGTCTTATAATGCATTGCCCTTTTCTTTTCTTATGATGTAAGATTTTTCTTAAAAGCAAAGAGTATCTGAGCCCTGAACCAAGACTAGAAACAGGATCCACAAGAATGGGCCATTCCAACCCTGGAAAATCTAAGAAATACAGGTAGACGAGGCCTCTGGGAATTAAAAGTGCCTGGTATGTGATGCCTCACTCCGAATATTGTCACAGTCAGAGATTTGTTCACGTAGACACATCTCTCATCCACATTCATTCTGTATTAACATTCTGACGCTTTACATTTATTCATAGCAAGGTCAACCTGCAACCTCATTTGTCTTTTTCCCCCTCAGTTCACTCCCATCTCTCAAATCTCTTCTAATCCCTCTCATGAGCAATCTCTTGACTCACTTTATTATCCAGAAACTTTGGTCATAAAAAGTGTATACACATACACAATACAGCTTTAGAATTAGTCAGTTATGGTACCTGGTTATGTCGGCATGATGATACTGTTTTTGGGGGGGGTTATTGATATTATGTTTGACATAAAGTAAGTCAGCCATGAGTCAGTAAAAAAAGTCCATCTGCACATAAATCAGAACTACCATTGCACTTCCTTTCATTAAATTAAGCTTCATCAAGTCCCAGGCTTCATTAATGAATGAGAGAGGTGGGTTAAAGATAGAGCAGTGCTAACAGGTTGAATGTGCATTAAGGAAAGATCAAGGTAGACATACACATAGGGAAGAGAGAAAGGAGCAGAGGAGAGAAGGCAGGTAATGGAGGCAGGATTCAGAAGTCATTAAGGTCAGTTGAGATGAAGTCTTCCATTGCCACTGTGTTACCTATTTAATTAGTGCCAGTATCTGAACACAAGGGAGATGGGAGGTGTGTGTATACACAAAGAAAACATATAATGCAAGCTGTGTGACATATGGAGCATCTGTTCTCTCTGAATGGGTACACAGGATAATCATGAAGAGTCACATGTTAAACGGAGATTATTCCATACACAAAAGATTAATGGTTTAATAAAAATTGATTTTACATAATTCACAGGCTAGAAGCACTTCCTAGTTTTCGTTTTAGTGTGGTGTTCAGTTTCCTAATTGTCATTTCATTGATACATAATTGGTGATCTCTGGAACTCTCCAGAGATCACCATGAATGCATTGGGATGGCATTTTTCCAGCACTGGCCGGTAAGACAGGGGAATTCTGTCAGACAAGACAGGAAAAGTCTCACAGCCAGCAGTTTGATATCCAGGTGCAGAAACGCTCCTTCACAGTAACATGGACACAGAAGGTGCTAAACGCAGGGGTTATTTCCTTGCAGGCGATTTGAAACCATGGACGAAGTTCAGAGCAGAGAGGGCGATAGTGCAGGAATAAGCTGGACAGCTGGGCTTTCCAGTCCCTCATAAAGCACTGCATGAAGAAAAAATTGCTTTGCATTCATTTTGTGTGAAAAAGCATCATCAACATCTCTGCACTTTAAGGCATCACACAGTGAAAACATACACTGCGGTCAGGGCATTATTCTGGATCTTTTTGAATAGTTTTTTCAAAACGAAATGAGCACCATGTGCCCTGAGACCAAGGATGAAAAAAATGATCCAGAATATTATCAGCAACAAGTCTGAAATCAAGAGCCTGTGACAGTATGGGGTTGTCTCGGTGCACTTGACAAAAGTAATTTACACTTCTGTGATAAAAAAGCCCACTTTGAACAGCACATGCTGCCTGCAAGATGACATCTTTTCTAAGAATGTCCGTGTATTTCTCAACAGCCAAGTAAAACCACAGTATACAGACATTACATTACTCAAAAAGAAAATATGACAAAGATGACCCTCTCTTAAGTAATTGCAGGAAGAATAGGACAGAAAAACAAATGTAATACTTTTACACTTGGTGCCCACCGCGCTGGAAAACTTTACTGTCCCAAAGGTTTTGGAATCTGTTACAGCCCTGAGTTATCAAAAAAAAATGGATATGTAATGTCAAATGAAGTAAGGATAAGAAAAAGTGTAAGTCAATACTGATCAATGGTGTTTGCATCCCCCCCCCCCGTCCATTTAAAAAATAAAAATTAATTTTACAAACTCGGGTTAACACTCTTTTCACCTGAGCTTTTAAATTGCCACATTTCTAAAAACTCAGCACCTCTGGGATGCAATAAACATCGCTTTCTAAAAACCAAAATGACTGATAATTTTAAAAGTACTGTTTGAACGGTGGCTCATCTATAATTAATGGCGTGGAGCACTTAAGATATTCTGGCAGCCCACGGTGCCCTCAACAACTTACTAAAACAATTGTTTTCTCCATTTATCTTCTCCACATCCATCTCAAATAAATGCATTGCCCACTATCTGTCAACAAATCTAAGAAAGTGAATTATTATTGCATGAATCCTTCCAAGAGGAGGGACATAAACTCTAACAGCAATGTGGGGAGGTAATTTGTCAGTGTCTTTCATGTCTGTCCACATTATAAAATGTCAATAACATAGAACACAACTGTTATTAAGGACGGATCCTTCTGATAGGATAGGTTATATTCACAAAAAAGAAATGGAAATAAAGACTAAATAATTGTTTGATTTAGTTCACCCTAAATACTTTATGAATTTTATTTTCCATTTTTTTCCAAACTGTAAAATTCAGAAAAAGTTGAAGAAAAATAATGACACGCTTACTGAATTTGTGTTAAAGATAACAGTGATAACTTGTTAATAACAGTCAAAACTGTTCTGGGAGTACCGTCTTGATCAGCCTATACAAATACTACGCATGTACGATTATCAGCACTTCTCGTTGTACCACCTCATGAGCACTTGACAAACATCATAATGAGCCTCTGTATTAGCAGCAGTCAGCCAAAGAAATAAGATGAATCAAACTGGGAAAATGGCAAACTGTTTTAGTTTAGCAATAAATTAGCAGGAGTTTAGTTTAAACAGATATAACTTTCACATTTTTATCTGAGTGACTGGTATGTTCCTGTTAATGAATCAAACATGTCATGCAGGCTTCTGATTGATTCTTTCATGAATTTCTAACATTTGTCGTGGCTACGACCAACCAGTCCTGATTCATATGATTCGGGTCAGTAGACTGCTAGACCATGAGAGTCACTGAAGCATTTATGGTGAAAACTGCAAAAGAAACATTTCTGTATATTGGCAGACAAATATATTTCATTTCATATTAGATAATATAATCACTGATATTAGAGGAAATAGTACACAAATCTTTGTTAATGAAATAGAGGAAAAATAAGCCTTTAGATAATGAAAAACTGAAAGCTGGTGTTCAAGTTTATGTTTATGTATATTAGAAATAACATGAAATACTTGTGCTTGGTTTGTCTATGCTCACACAAGAAAAATATATTATTGAAATAAATCAGAATAATTCCCATTTCACAAAGTAGTTGATGGTAATATGTTGCATGTGGATGAATTCATTAAGAAAAGAACCTCTCTCCTCCCAACCACAGAACCCACCGAAACGCCTCCAAGGCAGGTGGAGAACATGCTAACGCGATGCAGAAAGGCCCCAGCGGGGATCTGAACCAGGATCCTTTGAGCTGTGAAACAGTTGTGGTCACCATTAATGAATAGTCAGAATTGTCCCTACCAATAGGGTAACATCACATCTTCAAAATGAACAGTTTTGGCATATTTGAATTCAAATAGCTGATTAATTTTGTGATTAAAAGGCCTAGATGTGGATGGCACTAAGGGTCTATTGGGAACCCATTTATTTTTATCGGTATAGTGAATGCTGGACTGATGTTTACAAACAAAACCACCTAATCATCTCCACTGCAGATATGCTGACAGACCACAACGGCACCTAAGAGGCTTATTGTTGAAGGGTTCTATTGTCTTGAGTTGTAGTTTAAGTACACGCCGAGACATTAAGAGGAATTTCAATAAGGAAAACAATCTCTTAGATCCTTTTTTCTTTCAAGCACCAATTAGGATGCCAGGGTTTAAACTCTTTCTAACGCATAAACGTAAACATGCAAACTATGATTGCTATTTTATGATTTTTATTATCTCTCATTGACAAAGAATACATATATATATAAAGAAAAAAAGAAATCCAAGAATTGGAGACCATTGAAAGAGTTGCCTGCACTTCTTTGAGCGTGCATTAAATATATTCAGTCTCATTCCGTTTGGAGAGAGCGGTATTTCAGACCATGGAAACTGTAAAAAGGCGATAAATGTGCACTTATGGTGAGCAGTCTGACATTTTGAACCACCACAGGGGTGATCATCCAGAGCAATGAATTCAGCAGTTTTGCCTGTTATTGCTTTGGCTTTTTGGCTCTCTTTAAGAAACTCTTCTCATTTCTGAAACGCAAACACCAAAGAATGCCGCTCACATGCCAACAGGAAGCTGCTCTGCAGCATTGTGCAACTTCCTGTGCTGACTTTCATAACAATGAAGAAGAATTAGGAATGTGTTTATAAAAATGACATGTGTGGTGCATAAATGTAAATAATCTCAACTCTCCATACTTTTATTTCAGCAGAATCAACTAGTATTTCCAATGCAGGTGTCAAAACAACTGATCTATTACATTAACAATATATCTATTATCTATTTATCAATTAATCCATTTTTATCTTCTTTCACTGTGAATTGTTCTTTAGGAGCAATCAGCTTCCCCAGCAATTCAAACTCATCCCCACTTTTGTGAGCTTCGGTGCTTCTCTGCCCTGCAGGATGTCAAACCAATTCAGCCTGAAGACCACATGAAAATGATTAGTATAAAGCTGCAGCTTCTGAACAAGCCTGAACTCTTCCAGGGCTTCTTTATGTTTGAGGATATCTGGCACATGATCTTGTCTCTTTGCAGCAGCACATCGGCTCCTTTGGATCCATACATCTAAAGCCAGAGCTTTGTAGCGACAGGTAGAAAGATATGTCATGCATCCATGTTCACAATCTAGACTAGTTAAAACACTTCCTAACTAGTTCCTGGAAAGATTCCCTTTTACCGCTGCTACGAGTGCATACTGCATCCCATCTCAAAGGCCATTCATGTTTATATCATGCACACTATGTTCCAGACTAGAGCTGGCCAATTTACTAACAATATACAGACATAAGGGTTATGAGCTGATGCACAGCCACACTATGACTAGGCCCATGGGAGAGTCAGGCACCAGCTTGTGCTGGAATAACCCCAGCAAATCAAGGTCTTGGTCAATGCAGTCTACAATGCTCTACCACTGGCACTACAACTAGTAGTTGGAGGCCATTGCAGAAGCCATCATCATTAGTATGGCTAACAACAAGCATTCCTGCCATCAGAGGACTGTCAGTTTTGTCACGGAGGGAAATAATCCACACTTCCAGCCTAAACCTGTACTACCTGGCTTCTTACTTCATTGGACTAGGAGATTTGAGTTGATCTGGGGAGACAGCTGAAGTTCCAACACCAAATTACTACAGCTTCCTTGAGGCCAGGAGTGGTGCTGACAGCACTCGCTGCAAACCTCGATAGATCTCACAGCTCTCTAAGAGGACCACATCAAACAGGCCACTGAATAGAAGGGAGCTAAGTACAAAGAGCTGGTGGACCAATGCAGAAGGGCAGACTGGAAGGCAGGTTGTGAGCCCCTCTGAAATGGGATGCCGTCATCATTCAATGTCTGCTTGTTGGCCATTGCTACAGGGACTCAAATCAAGGTCTGATCAACCCTTGCTGGGTCAGCCAAGTGAAGTGGCATGATGCGAAAAGACCCGGACATTGCAAAATTACACGATATTGATAATGTCCCCAGCAGGTCTGGTTTTTGTATCAGGACCTGCTACTTGATATTTTCCACAATAGAAAAATAAAACATATTTTTACTCTTTTCCACCACGACTGAGCCTACTTTACTACCTTTGTGATAGTAACATTTTTTTTCAACTGACATTAACTATAAATGTCTATTGACTTTTCCCTGCTATCATATGTTTTATGGTTCAAGATGAACTCCACTAAGCAGAGTTGTGGTGGCTGTCATGGATTTTAAGGTACTCATTGAAATATATCCAAACAGGTTACTAGCTTTAATGGGCCAGCTATGATCATTTCTGACAGCTTTTTATTAGCAACAGAGTTTGACAGTCAAATAGAAAACTGAATCCCATTTGTTCTCCAGTCTCCCCAAAGGCTGTAAAGGAAACCTTGTGTATCTCATGAAAAAAAAAGGGGGGAAAAGGTCTTCAATTGTGATAGTCACAAACAAGATTTTTTTTATTTTTTTTTTTTATTGGCATTTAGCTCCTGCCATAAAAACTGATCTTCAAGCAACCAAAAGGCATCGTAGGTTATACAAGAGCTATCTAAAAAACAGTCTCTCAGCCCGTTTCATCTCACGATATCCCACACACAAACACACACAGTTTCCTGTGGACTTATATGTTGAATGAGTTTTTGTTTTTTTCTTTGTCTCCCAATTCAGAACTTCAAAGAACAACCTTCCAAGTTAGAAACATCAGTGACTTTACTACTGGATCCAAAACATCATCTAAAAGCTGAAGGATCTGCTCTTGCACCATAGGTCATATGAAATTGTGTGTTTTATGAAGCCAGTCACTTTCAAAAGAGGAAAAGGTTATATTAAGAGAGCTGAAAGAACTGTCATAAAAAACTGAATACTTTAACAGGAATACAAATTTCCCACCTCTGAACTTGCCATCTTGAAACCTTAGCACTTTCCCAGAAAATGTGTTTTTTTTTTTAAGGTCAAGGTTGGGCTTCACTGAGATGAGAAAAATTATTGTACTTGGGCCCAGAAACTGGTGCAAAATGTGTGGGTTCCTTTTTTTTTGACCTGCATTATTTTTCCTACTTTGTTCTGCTGCCACTACAATTAATTTTTCCCACTCTGGGATCAATAGTCCTACGAGTGCCCCACAGTGACCATAGTCGTTTATGGGCTCTCATGGCAGGTTGCCCAGAGAAAACTCACGAGTCCAAAATAGCAGAGCTGAAATTTAGTCCCGCTTAAGACTAACAACATGCAATCCGAATTAGTCTGCTGAAGCAGTCCGGCTGCAGCTGGAAAATCCTGTTCTCATGTTGTGCATATTCAGTTTGGTGATCGGTGCTTGATGCTTGGCATAGCGAACAAGCTCGTATGCTGCAAGAAGTAAAAGGAACACTGGAGTTTCAAAACAGGCGAGAGAGGAACAGAAGGGACCGGAGCAGTCCCATGACGAGAGTTATTTTAGTTAACGAGGAGAAAAACTAAAACTAACAGTGAAAAAATAATCATGTTAAAAAAGTTACGATTTTTATAAAGCTGAAACTAAACAGAAACTACAGTGAACAATGCAGAAATGACTGAAATTAAAAGGAGTTGCAAATAAAATGAACTTTCTTTTCATTATCATTTCATGCCTTGTTTTGCTTTATATTTCCAACTTCATTTTTCTAATTACTAATGATTTTTTTTCTAATTTAAATTGCTCAAAAGGAAAGAATAATAGGTTTATTTGTACTGTATAACATTGTTGATAGGATTCTTTCATCCTAGATTAAGTCGATGGGGACAGGCCATATGTCAATCAAAGTTAGCTTTGCTCCAGCGAACCCAGCAGAAATATCTGCAGAGCTGCCATCAGACGTTTAAACATATTTATTATTTAACATGTTGACTTAACAGGTGGTTGTTTTCCTAAGCACATTAGCACGACACTTACAGATAAGGAAAAGATAACAACTAGCCAATGGCTGAGCAGGATGTTTATCAGTCCTATTAGAAATAAATTGAATGCTTTATAAATTCTCCTGGTGTGATACAAATCAAGTCATTCACCTCGCAGTTGTCACAGATGTGAAATCAAACGATTGAGACCAAAATGGCTTTTTTGAACCAGGTTGTAAATATGTTTGTTTCTGCTCTAAAGTTGGACATTTTAACATGGGACTCGAGAGAGATTGACTGCAGCAAGCTTTGTGTCAAGCTGGTGATAAATAATTCACGTGTTTCTAGATTTCAACTGCCCTTCTGAGTCAAAACCGCTTCCAAACTACTGAAAATGGTTCTCTTTACAAACGAGATCTTCGCTGTCATTTGTGTCAGCCGGCGGCTGTAATCCTTCCATGCGGCTGAGTGAGTCGAGCTGCCACTGGCTGCATGCACAGTGGGGGGAGTGCCGGCAAGATGCAGATGTGTACGATGATGGATATGAGACTTCTTGGGACCTAAATGCAAATTCTAAACCTTGTGCAAAAATATATCAGTACAAATGAATATACTGATATAAGCTGATGTTAGATAGCTGCATGATCGCATGATGACAGAATCAATGAGTGGATTGTTCTTGTCTTAAATACAATTTGAAGAAATATTACTATGTGCTTTTCTTTTTTTCATTAGCAGAATATCTAATGGGTTGGGTCACCTGACACAGGGTGTCCATTGTAAGATAAGGATACAACACTGATGACGTGCCGTTAGTGCATCGGTTAGTAAATGTATGTTGAACTGTGTTGTAACACTTCCTTCCACACACCTGCACTTCTAAACATAATCTGACAGGATTGGGTTACATTAACGAACCCTAACCCTTGAATTCAGATGAGCTTGTGTGACAAATGTAAAGCTATTCCTGAGCCCACTAAACCATGTACAGATGGAAGACTTGTATCACTCTCACCATGGATTTTGAAGTGGGGGACGTCAAGAAAAAAGCCAAGGCAAGCTGGCTATGCTGTTTTATGCCAGGATTATGCCAACATTTAATATGCACAGAAGACAAAATCTGTATAGTGTCTCAAAAGAAAAAAAAAAGAAAAAAAGAGAAGACATTCGAATACTCCAGAGTGAAGACTACAGAGGGGAACTTTCTCCGTATGCTCTCATTTTTCATCATTTTCTGAAATAAAACATTCTTTAAATCACTAACAGGCTTTGACTAACATTTTAAAACAGCAAGCAATCCAACGCACAAATGCATGCTAAATTTAAAAATCACACATGCACGAACGCCCAGGCCTGCAGCTCAGTAAACGTGCACGCAAGCTTTGCTGTCACTTGTCACTAGTCTACAGAGAGAGAGACTGTCATATACAGTCATGGAAGTTTGCATCCAGACCAATGGGGCCACATCTGGCTTAGTGTGACACAAACCTGGAAGTGATGAAAACTGCAGTTCCTTTAATTGACCCCCCCCCCCCGTGTTAAAATGTTCAACTCTGCAGTAGAAATAAATATTTACAGCCTGGCTCCAAATTCAGTTCTGGTCTCAAACAGTGTCGCTCGTATTTTAAAAGATGGTGTTTTGCTGTGCTGCTAAATGTCCTAACAGACTGTACGCTGCATGACTGGCAGCAATTTGGTCCAAAATGGTCTGAGTAGAAAGCTTAGATTAACTGTTAACGATATTTTCATGTATCGATGCTATCGGATTGCTCATGATTAAATCACTGTAGATCAATGGATCTTTACACACCTACTACTTAATAGCCTCTACCTTGTTGGCCACCTGCCCTGGCGTAGCTGGAAAAGCTCGCCCCCGTCTGGACTAACTTGACTGGACTTCTGCCGGGACTCAGCTCTGAGAGACCTGAGGACCTAAAGGCCGCTGTCAGTGTTTGCATGAGCCAAACCAAACTAAAATGGCTAATATGCAGTAACTGAGTGGAGCTGAGGAGGGTTCCAGGCCCTCCACTCTCCTCCCACTCGCCATTTTTGGGATTGCGAGGGAGCGTTAGGTTGACTCTGCCTTGATAAAATAACTTCAAACCGACTCTTCAGAAGTCCCATCTCAGGGGGGTTTGTCCTATTATTTTCATACACAGTCTATGATCTGAACCTTAAAGGAACTTTTAGACTGCAGTGACTCATAAATGGATAAACCAGGACCAAAACAGTGTGTATGCTTCTCTATTGATGCTTCTATTTAAGGTTCTGAACATCCATGCATGGTCTTTGTTCAAAAGACCTTTATTTCAGTATGAATATAAAATGAAAAACAAAAACAGAACAGGAGAAAGAGGAGATTCAAGATGATCATCTTAACCATTTCTGTAGCTGAATAGTGTAATATATATATATAGCTCATGTAATGTATAAAATAATATATTACATGAACTTTACTTTTTGTTTGCAATGACTGAAACCCTTGACATTAAGTTTCTTTTGTTTTTTTTTTTTAAGTCAGAACAAGTTTTTTTCAATGTATACTAATTAAATAGTGATGTGGTTGAATACATAGGAAGCTTTTCCTTATAAACTGCTTCTTGGTGCCACAACTCTTGCACGGGTGTCATTTATGACTTTTGACGATGAGCTAAGCTGCCAGTTTAGTAAATCAGGTGCGGTGCCAGAAAAATGACAAGATTAAGTTGATTAAGGTTAAATTTGGTTTTCACAAAAAAATCTCCTTAAATTATTGATCTTTTATTTTTCTTCAGAATTTATTTTATTCAACAGAACTATTATGTTCCATATGTTATTTAAGCATTTCAAGACCATACGTTTAAGTGTACACAATAAATGGCATGAGAAAACACACACACACACACACACACACACTTAAAGACATTAACACGTACAGCCTAAGTGGGAACGTGATGCACTCTGAACAGTTTGTTCCATTAGCAGCCAGCCATTCACCTACACCCACAAGTATGACCCGTTTTGTAACAAGCACACTTACACAGACAGACACACATGTGCACACTTTAGTAGACAGCCCCGTTTATTTATGGTTGCCATTTCTGCTGTCTTGTTGTCCAGGGGCAGAATTTGTGGTGACATGTGGAGGACTTTATTGCCAGTCTCTTCACTTTAGTCTCTTGGGCGCTCTGACTACTTTATCTCCATCTGCTGTGCCAGGACAGCTTTACCATGTGTATTCCTTATGCTCACAGGCTCACGGTAATTTTGTTTTTTGGGGGTTTTTTTTCCTCTTTTTCTTTATTTCTACCACATCCCTTATCGCTCTGCCTTACCATTTCACTTTCTGCTTTGTTAGACTATGCACCATCAATTTCCTTAATATTTAACTCCCATCAGATCATGCATTAACATTTTTAATTATCACAGTTACAAGATCTATAGCAGGAGAGACATTTTTATCCAGGCAGCTATGGCGTATTAAGATTCTCCATCAGTCATAACTAAAGCTGATCAGAAATATGATTTTACAGCTATATTGATTTCTCGTCAGAGTTGGATGATGGCTCAGTATTATCTCTAAATTTCTTTGCAAAACAAAGATGGGAAGGATAAGAGAAATGTACTCCAATTATAAAAATAGGGAAAATTTTCCTCAAAACATCTTTGCTTGGCATGAAAGCGATCCTTAAAGTAGAGAGACATTAAGTGGACATCAGAGCCTTTTGCAAGTGCTATGTTTGGTTAGGACTGGGTAATAGGAGCAGGACCAGGGGCAAGAAACCAAGTCATGTTGTAAGTAACTAATGTAACTGCTTCAATATTTAATAAAGGACAAAAACTTAAATTAACCTTTGCAAGTTCAGTAATGTGCATGTCCAAATGTGGGCCTCAGTTCCATTTAAGTGACTTTTTTATTACCACGTGTAATGCATGGAGACGACAAACCTTGAAAGCTGGAGAAAATTAGTTGTAGAGAATAAATTATTTGTTAGCACTCTTAGTCGCCAAGGGCCAGATGGGCAGACTAGAGGCCAGCTCTTTTGCCCCTTCATACAAGCTCATATTTGTGAGAAGAAGTGTAACGTGAAGCCCTTTTGTTTTTTCTCCTGTCAGGATCCTTTCTGTAGTAGTTCAGAACCTTTAGCCTTTTTTATAGTGGTTTTTGTTCTGAAATAAAGGAGGGAAAAGGGTTGTAATTCACCAAAAGTGTGTTTCAGACTAATTTTTCATAAAGATGCACTGTTTTTCCGTATCTACAAACATGTGACCCAACCAAATTCATTTTTTATTAAAGAAAAATCTGCATGCATTTGCACCTGACAGGGATTGAGATCTGTAACACGTGTGAGAAAGAATATACACAGAATATTCATAAAGTTGCACATTGTTTTGTGCACCGTGTTCCAGGTGTCTCTGAGTCTTTTACTCCCCGCTTTCCCACCCCTCCTTTTAACGGGTCACCACTCCAGATCATTCATTTCCATCTCACCTTGTTACCTGCACCTTCCTCTGTCACACCAAGCTACAGCAACATCTTTCACCACATCCAGAAATCGACCCTTTGGTCTTCCCCTTTTTTCTCCTGCCTGGCAGCTCCGTCTCCTGCATCTTTCTACAAATGTATTCACCATCCCTCCTCTTTACGTGCCTGAACCATCTCAGTCTAGCTTCTCACTTTGTCTCCAGGTCATCTAACCCTGGCTGATCCTCTGATGTGCTTATTTTTAATCCTTTCCATTCTCATCACTCCCCGATGAAATCTTCACATCTTCATCTCTGAAACCTCTAGCTCTGTTTCCCCTCTCTTGGTAAGTGCTGCCTTTTTAAGGCTGTAAGGAGCTGCTCTCACCACTGCCTTATAAACCTTCCCCGTTACTCATGCCTCTACTCTACCACAGATGAACCCAAACACCCTCCTCCAACCACTCCACCCTTGATGCACATCCGTTAATACAAGCCAGATTGTTGTAATTTCTGCATACTGTCTTCATCAGGCAGACTCCAATGCATAATGGTCATCTGCTTTCATGTTGCTCTGCAGCTACCACTCATTACATTCCTGCACTCATTAGCCATGGACACATTAAATGCCAGTGGTCTACTTGTATGCAGCTTTTTCTCCAAAACAAACTTCATGAAAAAATGTAAAATTAAAAATATTCAGCAACAGCCTCTGTGGTTTACATGTCAAAGAGAAACAAATAAGGAAAGCACACCAACACTGGGGAGGATACTAACACTCTAAACCAAGTACACTAAAATTGTGTGCTTGGTTTTTCCAAACAATTTCCAATTCTGGACGAAATAAAAAATAAAACAGGTGCCGGAGTGCGAAGTAAAAGTGTGAGTTAGTACTGTTAGGTGTGTCATGGTGTTTGGGAATTGGGAAAGAAGGTGTTGACTAAAGAGATAGGATTTCTTGAGATTCTTTAAGGTGGACAGGAAAGCCCCCGCTCTGACATCCGGTTGCTTATTGCACCATCATGGAAGCACAAATGAGAATAGTCTGTCACTGTAAATACATCCTGGCAGAGTGAGAATGTTTCACATTGTTCTTGAGGTGTCATTTTTTTACGTTTTAAAAACTGAAAGGACCAGATTTTTATTTCTGATTTATATCCTGATATATGAAATCTTAGCTTCATGAAGAAATATTTTTTTTACTGCACATGTAGATTCAGCTAAAAGAATTAAAATAAATACATGAATCAGTTTGATGATTTCATTTTTCAAGCCTCTTGTGCAGTTGCATTGACGGAAAGTAGAAATTTTCACGGTTGTGAAAAAGACCTGAGCTCAAGTCTGGACAACTGGAATTTGCTTGATTTCCAAAGCGGACCGTATTGTTCATAAAAGGAAGAATTTTTGTTTGTCCTTTCTATACATTCACTGTGCTGCACATGTCTGCCCACCTTTGATGAGCCAGGTTTTTCAGGTTTTGCTCTATTTTTAGGTTTTGATTGAGACTTTATTTTGTGTTCCAAATCAAAAAGTCAAAAGCTGTTATTAGAAAAATAAAAATAAAAATAAGAAAGAGTTTGAATATCACAAATCGGCCCCAAAGGGTTTTACAGAAAAAAACAGAACTGACTTGACTTGGTGAAAGTGAGGCCAATTTATTTCGACTGAACAAACTGCTGTTCAGTGTCTGTTGTAGGCTTATACAGAGGACGCTCGCTTCAGCGGGAGGTTTAGACGCAAGGTCACGCTTTTACATTGTTGCCACAATTCTATGGACATCTCAGCAGAGCCTGTGCTTCCCAAAGGAAAACAGTATTCCTGAGTCATTGCAGTTGATGTTTGGGTAACAACAAACGGTAAACAATACACGAGTCCCTACTGCCAGCTTCATGAATTAAAAGCAGCAGAACACCTGCCATACTTTTATTTAAATACTTCATGACTCACTTGTATACAATTGTAAAAAGAAGAAAAAATAAGGGAATTTGAGATTCCATATTGGTTCAAAATGTATCAACTCATGCTGAATAATGCAACACACACAAAGGCCATCTTTTCCATCAGTGAAAAACAACAACTTTGTAAAGCGACAAAAAAAAAAAAAAAAGCCCTGAACTCTCAAAATATGCCAATTACCTCATGATTTGAGAATAAAAAAAATGAGCTTAGAAAACTACCTAAAATATCAGTTTTAGTCTTAGCTGCACTTTAATTTAAAAGAAACACTGAGCCAAGATCTGTTAGGCTGACAAATGACAAATAATTGTAACTTAAAAAGGTAGGATAAGAGACTTTTCTGGATGGCATGTGTACCGACTGCCTTGGAAACTTGAAGAGCCACCATCCTGCTGAGGCCAACCCTGCATTTTCCTCCTGCAGCAGTGGAGATGCACCACAAACACCAGCAGTGATTGCAAAACTGAGGCCACCTCTGCCACACGCATCATACTGGAACAACCAGGTAGAACCGTGTATTTGGCGCTGCGTTTTATTCGGTCATTACTGGATAAAGCCCAGTGAACACAGGCATTTAGGACCCAATGCTGTCTGTGGAGCGCAGCTACAAGGAACACTGAATGGTGGGGAGGCGTTATTCCACCTTTCCACTATACACATGACTACGCATCCGCATCAGACAATAACGTTACCATCAAGTTTGCTGATGACATAGCAGTTGTGGGGCTCATCTCCCACAATGACGAGCAGGCCTACAGGACAGACATCTACATGAAAAATTGGTGCCAGGAAAAGAATCTCCTGCTGAATGTCAGCGAAACTCAGGAATTGATTGTGGATTTCAGCAGGAAAAAGCAAAGTCTTCCATCCACTTCCATTCACTCTGCATCAGTGGGTCTGCGTAGACGTAGTGGAGATTTTAAGCATCTTAGTGCAACAATCACACGAGACCTGTCTTGGTCACCTCCCATAAAGATCACAGTGAAGAAGGCCAGCTTCTTTAGCACCTCAGACATCTCAGAGACTTCAAGCTCTCACCAACAAAGCTCAGGAACCTTTACACCTGAACCCCTGGCAGCATCCTGTGTGGGAGTATCAGCACCTGGATCAGCAGCTGCTGCAAGCTGGACTTCTCGGCCCTCATAAGGGTGGTTCGTTTAGCTGAGTGGACTATAAGATCTACCGTCGTTTTTTTAACACAAGTATCTTAACAGCATTCCATTTGATTTATTTGATTTATTATGTATATGTACATACATCTCTTGAACCTTTGTTTTTTATTGCAACTGGACGCTGATACAAAACGCATTTCACTGCACATTGTACTGTGTATAATTGTGTATGTGACAAATAAACATTATCTTTTCTTACATCTTATCAGCTTTGGGCCCCAATGCAAGAATGGCCCCTTGCAGTTTGCTTTCCCTTTGCATCAATACACACATTTATCAAAGCATATTAACCGACAGCAGCCCAGGGAAATGTGGTTCAGACTCACAATACTACAGAAATGTAAGGATGTAAGGATTTAGGGATCCTACCCAGTTTTTTTGTGTGTTGCTGCTGTCCTTATTCAATCATATCAGCAGGTTAGTGCTAATGTTAGACAGCCGTGGGGGTGGGGGCGGGGATGCCACATTTCACTGAAATGACACCTGCTGTATTTTTAACAAGGCAGCAGTGGCAGCTAGCTCAGTCTGGGAATAAGGTTGTTTTAATTATTTAACTTTAGCTGAGAGAGTTATATCAATGAGTTTGTGGTCAAATGTGCTGAGACGATATAAGATCCAACAGAATACGACAACTGGAGAGACTGGCTCGGCCTGTTACTGTACTTGTCATTAAGACAGAATGGAAAAAGGAAAATCTGGATACAAACAAATCCTTAGATGCATGCATATGGTCTCAGTAGTGACGATATAGTCTCATGACAGTTTTCCATTTTGAGACAAAGTGTCTACAGAGACTTTGCTGCCTTTTGGACTCTATTACACTCTTTTACTGGCCTGGATCCAACATTTTCCTCTGCTCTTGGCAACAGGATATGATCCCCTCGGAATATTGAACAATTTCCATCCATCTGTTTTGGCGGGTGGTAAAGTTTACTGCCTTTCATATCTGTTTCCGAGCCTGAGTCTGCCAAATAAACTGGGATGAGAACTGCTTTTTACCCCCGAGTTGTCCACACATCTCTGGTGTTGCAGAGAAACCCCATCAATTGACTCAAAAAAAAGAAGAAAAAAAAACCCATCCAAATTATAGGTGAGTTGAAAATGCTCCAAATACACTCTCTCAAAAGTTTTGTCGTGTTTAGAAGTTATAGAGCAGATAAATAGAATCAAATTCTAAACCCTGGATCCTCATTTCTAAAAATATTACCAAGCAATGACATTTTGTAATGTTTTAATTTATTAGCACCTTCATTAAAATAGGCAAATCCAAAACAATAATTTTTTCTCATCGAAATCTTATTGTAGTTCATTTTGAAAGTAAGAAATTTATGGATTTTAAACCTGCAAGACACTAAAAAGTGATGACATATAGTCTAAGACATCAATGCAGAACATGCAAGTGTCTTTATTCTTGATTGTACAGTTTAAGTGTTGACAGGCAAGAGTGTTAAGATTAATGCAAATGAAACATATTTATAAAAGCTTTATCTTTTGAAACAGTGGTTGATCATGTCTCATCATGTTGTACTAGAGTATATAACTTGTATTAAGGGGGAAAAAGAAAATGAAAAATACAAACAAACAATGAATGCAAAGTGCATAAGTAAACAAGCAAGGAGACAATCATGTATTAACTCTGGACGAAAATGCTGCTGCGTTCTCTGGGTTCAAGCTTATCTCAAATAAACAATGCACATGTGTTCTGTGGTCAGATGAGTCCATGTTTCAGATCACTTTTGGGGAGGAAAAAAGAAAAAAAGATATTGGATTCTGCTTGCCAAAGATGAGAAACGTCATGCTGACTGGTATTACTAAAAACATGTGTAAAGTCAGCGTCTGTGATGATAGGGCTGTACATCAGTGCCCATGTGATATGTGAAGGTTATATTGATGAGGTTGCCTTAAATGGGAAATATTTCTCCCCAAATGTTTTAGTAAAGGTGCCACACTCATGGCAGCCTGTTGTAGCAGCTCTGGTCATGTGAGAATTTGTGCTTTTCTATCGACACTGATTTTGCTAAAGTCTTCCCTGCTTTGCAAATCTGTTTTGATGATTAACCATATCAAAAACTTGTCTATATGTGAATCCAGTCAATTAAGCTCCATAAAGTCCATGTAATGCCTGGAATAAAACTCCAAATGCAGATAAATTGAAGAGAAAACATCAAGATGTGAGACGGAAGGAAATGGAGAGAAAGGAGGAATTTTGAACCATTTCTTCCCTAGGTGGTCATAGTGAACATTGCATCTCTGACAAATAAAATGAACAGGTTTGGAGAACCCAAAATTATCAAGGCTACAAATTAAAAAGAAAAACACCACACCGGATTCATGTAATCTCTGGATATGTCAGCCACATTGCTCTCCCCTACATTTCCAGTTTTACTCCGGGTTTAATTCAATTTGAGTTTTTGTAAGGGCAGCATGAGGCTTGTATTTCAGGTTAATTGTTGATTCTGAATAACCGACAGGAGTGAATTTGAGGTTGTCTATATATGGCAGTGTATCAGGCCTCTAGTGTGTATGCATCCTTTCATCCAAAAAGAACCAGAATAGGCTCCAGCAGGAATAAGTGGGTGTTGGATGGAGAGTTTGTTAATTTATTCTGCAACTATATAATTTCTCTACTCAATTATTTATTTGAATTCTTTTTGTCTGTAATATGAGGTTTGAATCACACACACACACACACACACACACACACACACACACACACACACACACACACACACACACACACATATATATAAATATGAATACATATATACAAATAAATATAATAATGAACCCGTTTTTATCCAAAACCCATTGTTTTGTAAATACAATAGGTCCAGCCATCCAAAACAGCTTTGCACATTAACAGTAATATCACAAATCTTATATTATTTTAGCTGATGGTACATCTTCACGGGACAGTAGCAGCGCCTACTATTAATGGTTCACTGACATATACACCAGTCTCTTGTTGGAAACACTAATCTTATAAATCATTCCCATAAGTAAACGCATCAAATTTTCAAATAGGGTCCAATGCATCTTCAATCTGAGCAGACTCGGGCAACCATACATAAAAAGCAAATATGTTGCGTGCCAGTATCTTTAAAATAATGTCAGCCTACATGACCAACCTGTACACTGATTGGTAACACCTAAACAACTAGACATGGCCTATAGTAGGAGTTGAATACCGTCACTGTTCTGTGCAGACAGTACTAAAGCAAGAAATCTATGTTCCGGAGCTCAGATTGGAGTAAGTTTCAGAGCCGGGGAGCAGAGTGACTGAAGGCTCCCCATGGTAGGGAGGCAGGCTCCCCATGGTACGGGAGGGCGTGGTAATGTAGAGCAAACTGGACAGATAAGGAGGGGCCATTTTATGGATTTTTGTATGTATGTAAGTATGAAGCTAATTCTGTGTTTTATTAGAAGCTATTGGAACTGTTGAAGAACAGAGGTCTTGTGTTCAATATAAGAGGTACAGGTTATGGTTCAAGCAGCAGAGTTCTAGAGGAGCTGCAGTTTATGAAGGGAATTGTTGGAAAGTGAGTTACAGTAATCAATTAAGTGGATGAGGATGGCAGCAGTATGAGGAGTGAGCGATGAACTCAGTCAGTTGATGTTTTACAGGTGGAAATAAGCAGACCAGGCAATGTTGTTGATGAGAGCTTGAAATTATAGCGTGCTGTCGAGGATGAAGCCTTGTGGGGAGGATGGAAGAGCCATTGATGTTGATAGAGAAACTGTTAGAGTGGAGGTACTGCAGTAGAGTAGAACGTCTCTTTAATTCTTGTCAAGTTTGAGATAATTTGAAGCGAACCATGCTTGATTTCCTGAAGGCAGTCAGAAAGGGAAGTAGGTGAAAGTGAGGAGATAGGTTTGAAGGAGACGTAGAGCTGGGTGTGGTCTGCATAGGAATGGAAATTGGTATATTTATGGAATTTATCCGAAGGCCAGTACATAGACAATGAACATGAAAGTGAACCTTTTAATTACCATTTTCAAGGATTTTGGAGATGAAGGGAAAATTATAGATTGGACACAGGTTATTAAGGTAGTATGGATTGGCACCAGGTTTTTTTTTTGAAAATAGGAGGGACAGCGGCTGTCTTAAAGGCTGACGGAACAAAGAGGAGTGAATAATGGCAGTGGTGCAAGGAGCCTGTGAAGGAAGACAGGCTTTGACTAAAACTGTAGGAAAAGGACCAAGCAGGCAGGTGGAAGATTTGAATTTCTGAATCCTCTTGGATCTATTAGTAACGGAAGGAAGAGTAAAACTTGACAATTTGTGGTTTTTTGGAAAAAGAGGGAATTAGAGTCTTTGGTGGTAGCGGCAGCTCCTTTAGAGACAAGTTGTTGATGAATGTTGGAGATTTGTGAAGTAAAGAGAGACAAAAGGGTATTGTAAAAGTCAGTTTACTACAGATGAAAAGGGAGCGAGTCCAGAGAATGATGTGAGTCTTGCAATGTTGTTGAGCAGAGAAGAGATTTGGAATTTCCTTCACTAGAGCAGGTTAAACAGGATTATTATGTGGAGCAATACAGTCCTTATAAAACAAAATATGGTTATTATTCATATCCTTGTGAATGGTGAGTCCAGTTTTCTTGGGAAGCTGGTGCCCTTTAGCTTTGAGTCGGTGCAGGGTGGATGAGAACCATGGAGTGGAGTTGGAAAAGTAAACAGATCTGTATTTCAGAGTAGCAAAAGTGTTAAGAAGGTTGTTGAGATTGTTGTTAGTGGGAAACTTGTTGTGGGAGACTTGTTGATCGGAGACTGTATGGAGTGGAGAGGTTTTCTATGGCAGATGAAATAAAGTGTTCAGATTAATATCCTTGATTTTCCTGAAAGAAATGTAGGGGGGAGTGTGGATTTTGGAAGGAGACAAACATAATTTAAGTTTGTCATCAGAGAAGGGAATTAGATGGGCTTTGCAGTTTGTTGGAGTAACACCAGAGCAGCAAAAAAAGTCAAGAATATGATCTTTGGAGTGAGTGGGGAAATAAATGTATTGTTGTAGTCCAAACAAATCTAGACATGATCCAAACTCTCTGGTAAAGGCATTATTGTCTTTGCCCATATGGATATTGAAGTTACCAAGTATTATCATGTTTGGGGAAAGTGTGGATATATGAGCAAGAAGAGCTGTGAAGTCATTTAAAAAAATCCTTATTAGGTTTAGATGGTCAATACATAAAGTAGTGGGATTAACTCCAGAGAGTTGTGAGGCAGTATATTCAAAAGCGTGGAAAATGGGAGCGTCAATTGGCATGATTTTCCCCTGCTTGCGGTGAATAATCATGAGACCACCACCCCTGCCTGAGCTGCGAGGTTTGGAAGTGTAAACAAACTCACGGGGAGTGGATGTGTTGAGATGAATAAAGTCTCTGGGCTGTTGCCATGTTTCAGTTAAACAGAGGAAATCCAACTTACAGCCTGAGGCAAATTCCTAGACAATGAAACAATAGAACAACGGATGTTTAATAGACCAAAGTTAAGAGGGGTGATTCGTTAGTGCGTGGCATTGTTAATTGACCTAGCCAGGCAGCCAAACACATTGTGGTCAACATCACAGCAAGTCCTCAGATTTATGGGATTCACTGCACGTTGACAGGGATGAGGAGAGCAGACTTAAAATCTGAATTTGTGCTTGATACCAACAAAGTTGACAAAGTGCAGTGGTTCCCAAATTTTTTCTGCTGGGCCTCCCTTTGGTGACCAGAAAATGTTTGTTGTCAATGGTGGCAGGTACTGAAAACATGCATAACAAATCAGCGACAAGATCTGTATTTAGACATGCAATGATGTAGTGACAGATTTGGTTGTGTAGCTGCATTGTTTTTGAAGTTAAAGTTGAACACATTGTAAGCTGCAAAGAACTTTACGTTACTGACCTTTTGGCAGTGCTCCTTTTCAGATTTTAGACAATTTTGTTGTGTTGATTCCCAAAACCAAATTAGGTGTATTAATTTAGTCATTGAAACTCAGCCTGGTATTGATGATTGATCACATCTTATTCTCTTATTCAACAGAGCTTTGCGGACAAAGCTCTGTTGATTAGATGTAAGATTAATCATTTATTTTCTCCATTGCGTTAACCATATTTACTCACTTGGGACAAACTAATTTCCACTGCTGGTTATGTTGACCTACAGCAAAGCTGTGAGACTGTTGGACTCTGCTGGGACCTGCTTAGTTGCCAGCAAACGGCCTACGTCCTATGGTCGTTTTATTTCCTGGGGCTATTGATCTGGAGCGGTGATTGGATGGGCTCCAACCAATAGGGAAGGCAGAGATGCAGGTGTGTGGTTTTGGGTCAAGCCCCTCCAAGCAGTTATAATCAGGGTGACACCAATGGAAAACAAAAGACAGCTGGGTTTATAGGGAGCCGTAACACTCCCCCGTGAAATGACTAAATGGTGAATAAATAAGGTATTTGTAAACAAAACCCTTTATGGCTGTCCAAGTCGTGAAAGGGCATCAGCAAAAACATTCTCTGAACCCTTTTTGGTTGTGGTCAGTGTAGACCACAATAGGTGCAGCACTGGCACCCAGGTACACCTCAACCAGGCCTAGTAGCCTAGACGACCAAGCAACACCGATCGGCTAGCCATTGATTAGTGATCTGGTTGGAAGGGATAAAAGGAGGCAGACGAATAGTTTGCCACAATGATCAGTTGAGTTAAAAAAAATATATATACATACAGTTTATTACAGATACATACAGATTATTTCACTTTTTACGTAAAGCTTGATTTCAGTAAATGCCAAACACACTTTGTTGGCATTTGCTCTAATTGGTTTTTTTTTCAGTCCCTATTTAAACATCACATTGTGGAGTTTATGGTTTAAAGTGAACTGTTGACCAAACAAGTCAATGCCTGCTGTGGAGCTTTGCAGCTGTTTTAGAGTCAGGTTTGCAATCTTTGTTACCTCAGTGATTGATGCACCGTCAAGGTGCATTAGTGGACAGCTTAAATGCAGGTTTGATGGTATTAAGCAAAAATGAACTTCAATTACACACTGAAAGCACACTCAAAGTGTTTCTGCAGTATATAATCAAACAGAGTCCATTAAAAGAAGAATCCAGTGGTACAATCAGCAGGGTAAATAACCAGAGCAGGAACATAACTGGGAAAGACAAACAATCTGGAATGAAGCCGGACAATTCAGGAGGTATAAATGCCGAGGGAGGTAATGCCCAACATAACACAGGTGTGTGAAAACAGCAACTGAAACCTGATGTGAAACAAAAGCAGGGAGTAAAGCTAGCAACTGACAGCAACCAAGATGCAGAAGGAAACCAAACCGTGAAATGAAACAAGAGGTCTAGAGAGTACAAGGCAGGAACCCAAAATACGAAAGCAAGGTCAATGCTTAAAGACAACATGACACCATCCTTCACAGGTCTGTGAATCCGCTTCTATGCCTTTTCTTTCCAAGTTCATTTTGGTGCCCTAGTCCTTGAACTAGCTAATAAAAGATTTAGTGGTGTCCTGAGGTGGTATTCAGAGTACTTCTGCAGAACTTTGTCTTGAACCTGTTGCGTGAGCCCCACTGTGCTGCTTTCTTTGTGATGTCTCCTGCTTAGTTATATTGAAAGATTAGGAGCCTTTCACAGCAGGACCATGTATACTGAAATCTAGTTGGACTTAAGACACAGGCAGACGTAATTTGTACTGATTATGTAACTTCTGAAACCTATTGTCACCAGAAGATTACACTTTATGTCGAAAAACAAAGAGGATTAAAATATATGCATACACTTTTCAGTATTTCTTTTATTTTCATGTCACCAGTTTGGACTATTTTGTGAAGGTAATGGTTAAACTCCTGTATTTTATCCATTTAAATTAAAGGTTGTAATGCAACAAAAAAGGGACAAGGTTGGAATATTTTTTCAAGGCACTATAATTACGCCTCACACATGATGACACAAGTCGTAATGGTGAGATGAGCAAACTGTGGGATGTGAACTTTATCATTACAGCAGTTCAACAGTTCATTTCTGTCAGAATGCATGCATTTATCATGGATGAACTGTCTTCTTTTCTTTTTAATTATCACAAACTGCAGCTGTGTGGGGAAGAAAAAAAAAATCCAAGATGCATTGTGCCATATTTTTAGTCCAACATTTTCAGGGCAAATTTGTCACTGCCATTGTTCTACGAGGTAAGATTAGTTGTTTACACAACATTCAGGTCATTACTGTGTCTCATAAATATTCTGGAACATCAACTTTAAGGGCAGATTCAGTACATGCCTAACGTACACCCACAATTTAGGAGACTATGAATAGTGCACATAGAGGTAAAAAGGAAAAAAATGAATCTAACTGAAAAATGACCGTAAAATATAAAATCAATAAATAATAAAACCTTTGGCCTGAATCAAAGATTGATGAAAGAAGTGTTTTGAACTTAAGAATGAGATTTTGACAGAGTAGATAATATAAAAACAAAACATTTTACTCAGTTTTTTGCTAATCTGTGATACATTTATGCAAAGCGTGAATTCAGTCAAATATATTCTGCTATCAATAAAGACATCTTCTTAAAATATCTTAAGAAGGTGCAGAGTTTCAGATGGAAAATTAAAGAAACCCTTTCATTACAAACTTGCGCATAATTCACCTTCACATTAAAGTTGTATATGTCTTTAATTTCCTTCTGGCTGAATTTTACAAATCTAAAATAAATTAACCAGGCAAAAAAAGAAAAAAAACTGAACCATTAAACTTTTCCAGGAAATTCTAAGATTGGCACTTGGTTAGTAAATGGATGAGCTGACTGTCAGTCAATCATATTAGAAATAAACTTTCTTGGCATGGTACAAGAAAGATCCCTGCTCTAAAGTTGGACGATTTAACATGGGAGTCAATGGAGATTGACTCACTTTTGCAGACCGCCTCTAGTGGACAGTCAAGGAACTGCAACAAGTCTTAGCTCTGCATGGGCCTCAATCCGAAAGTTAGATGGTTGGTGCTTGGTACCACCCTGAATGAAAAGCTTCCAGATCCACATTTAGCAGCAATAAAATAAAGTAGTCACTCCTTGTATGACTTTGTTTGTCTCTCACATCACTGTGGAAGACTTTTGGTCCATTCTTCTTTACAACATTGCTTCAGTTCATTGAGGTTGTTGGAAATTCACTTATGCACCACTCTATGGTCCCTCTACAGCATTTTTGTTGTGTTGTGATGTTCCAAAACCATTATACAAATACTTTCTTTCCCTTTCAGTCATTCTGTCAAGAAATGGCTGATGTGCTTGGGATCAGTGTCCTATGTATGATTCAATATCAGCTTAGCTTTCGCTGCTGGGCAGATGGACTCACTTGTGCCTCTAGATCTTCTGCTATACATACAAACCATACATGTTCAGTAATGTATTCAGTATTTTATTAACTGTGCTGTCGTGGACTTTATCAGTTAACATGCTCAATGAGGAGCAGAGCTGTATATACTTTTTTGTATTTGAGGCTGCATTTATGTTTTACCAAAGAAAGATAGGATTGAATGAGGGGATACTGTCTTATGCACATCCTTACTTAGAAATAAGGTGATAATGAGTACTGTTCTGTACTGTGAAATTGAGTGACAATAAATACTGTTACACTTTCTTGTTGCAAGCTATAAATAAAGAGATTTGAGTAGAGGCCTGTACATTGTGTTCTATTAGCTTATGAACGAAGCTGTACCGATGCCTCCTCCTACAATCTTTGAGTCAACTGTGCAATTCCTGTGGGCTCAGAGGACCAGTCAGACGTAAGAGAGAGTGGCACAGCTGCCAAGATACGAACACAGAAATAGACCTTCAAATAGACTTGAAACAAGCAAAATGTAATGTTACTTTATACAATGATTCAGAGAATAGGAAACTGCCGTCCTCCAAAAGTAACGCTTTCATTCAACCTTCACTTTTCATCACCTTTTCAGTAGCTCAAACTCCTAATCAATCAAAAAGAACAAAAGTGACACCAAAGATTATCTTTGTTAATATGCTGGTGGAGGTTCTCAGTTATCCAGGTGATGGTGAACTTAAAAAACTTTAACTGCAGGCAGTTGGGCTTCTTTTCTTGATTCTTGATTATGTTTGACCTCTCATTATGAAAGGTTTCTTTAGTTCTTAACAACTGCAGGGAATTTTCAGGTTTATGAGCGATTGCGGCATTCAGCTGACCCATCCGTCCCCCTTGTGGGTTACTAGGGTCTTTTGTCATCAGTCTAGTGTTTAACCAGTCAGCATATCAAAGTGTGAATGGCTGTGAAACCGACTGGGTGAGGAGAATCAAGGATGCATTGTAAGAGTTGAATAGGCCTTCTCTTATGTTTAATTTTGTTTTTTTCTTTTATCTATTTTCTTAACATTTAGAGACCACATCAGATGGTTCCTTTTATGCCTCTCTCAAACAAACATTCTGTCTTCTGTGTCCAGAATGTGTGTTTATCTGTACTCAAGAGTTGTGCTTATGCTTGAGATGCCAGTGGACCGCTTAATTTTGACCCAAGGAGGTGAATTTCCTGTGTTTGCGGAGTTGTAGTTTCTCCAACAAAGAGCTGCGTGTTCCTCACTGCATTGGACTGTTTTGTCCTCAGGGTGAAAGTCTTTGTGCATTCTTCAATTTTCCAAAGCAACCCATTTCATCTAACATTTCAGTCCCTGCAAACCTAATATTTTTGTTAAGAGTGTTTTGAAAGGTATGCACCCTTCTGAAAACTAGAGACAGTAATTTATATTTTCTAAAGATGTTTTCAATTATTTCTTACCCTTCTTCTTTTCTTTTTTCTTTGTTTCTCATTTTAAGGTTGGCTAGTTGTTTTTCATATTCAGGGCTGTATATCCAAACAATTGCAACATTACCCCTTCATCCTTCATCCAACATTTTTTACGTTTTAGTTTAGAGTTTGTAGCTTGAACAGTAATAAGTATACTAAAGTAAATCTATGTGTACAGATTAAAGTGTATTAAAACATGCTTTTCTGTATTTATCCTACTGCTAAATATTTTTCCCCCAACAACACTAAATTGTAACTTTAACACAACTAAACACCACATTTTGCTTCCCTTAAAGCTTTGAGAGTTTGATTGTGCTTCATTGAAGAACTCGCCCACCCATGAGAAGGGAACGCTTCAATCTTAATCCTGAATTTTTAATTTCTACACTTTTGAATGTGTTAACAGCAGTCTTCATTTAGGATACAATGGATGACTGGATACCGCTGCGGAGTGACCTGTCTCAAAGAGAATCAAATTTGATTTCACAACTCTGCCATGTGGAGTTCACCTAACCAGCCATATCCATTCACTTGGAGAAAATTCTCCTTCATGAAATGGGTCTACTAACCCTGTCATTCACAGCCATTTCTAAGAAATGCTACATAGAATCAAGAAGCCATGAAAAAGTCATGCGATTTGATGCGTCCAGATTTTTCCTGTTCCAGAGGGATGTGCTTACCAGGGTAATAAGACTGGCAGATGGAGGGATGCACCGGCCGTGCCTACCATGCAATCCTCTGGGGGCAGTTTCATAATCAGGGGTTACTTCAATTAGTCAGGCCGAGGTTAGTAACATCAACATATGCAAAAAAAAAAGAAAAAAAAGTTAACTGGCTGCCCTAGTATCTTTTTAGTAAACATTTTTACTTTGCATTTTCTCTGTACAAAAATCGATCCTTTCTTCCCTGATGTCAGAGGCATATTCCAAGATGATAAATTCCTTGAGTCACCGGGCTCAAATTGCAAAAGACCATCATTAACAGGTATGGGGTCTAGACCATAACCCACACATGGGGAAATATGGCCTGAGGTCTGGGTGTGGCTCTTGGACAATCTCAGCACTGCCCTTCTTAAATGAAAAACACAAAACATAATTTTACAAAAAAATCTAATTTTAAATCTATTCATTTTAATGAGTCTAAATGTGAGTAAAAACAGTCTACAATTTATGCCTCCATTGTACGTGACTAGTGACGATAGTCACCATTAGATGTAGATTGTCACTAATTGTCATAAGTATAATTTCAGTAGCAGTATTTTTCTGTGATTCAAGAGATTACTGCAGCACTCACTACAAGCACACAATATTTTTAGATCAAGTATACTAACTATAGCACACACACTAATAATTGGTGTAAAGAAGAAGAAGAAAATCCACAAATGTTTGTTTCCAACTTAATTTTCAGAAGGAACATCTTTACAAAGCAGTCAAACTTCCAAAAATATGAAAGGAGAGCCAAGAATATACCATTGTACAAGTTTATAGAACAGAATAATCCATCCAAAGAAGTATAAGACTGGATGATAGAGATGGTTAGTATACTGCACCCTTGTTCAAATAAATCCTTTAAAATGTGATCCTTTGACTACTAAAATTGTGTCAACATTGCCCGGTGGATTAAAAAAAAAAAAAAAAAAAAAAAAAAAAAGTCTTAACCTCACCACTTGGTAATAAATGTTGGAGAAGACTTTGTGCTGTTGTCCAGCTCTGCCATTGTCAGTATAAAAACCAGTCCAACTCTGGACAGAAATTTAATTTTGAGTTCCATAAATTTATCAGAATTGCACCAAGCTGAATACATAGATTGTATGTTCTTTTGTCGTTTCTTGGGTTTTCACATACACCTTTAACACCTCATTGAACCAGGTCATATGTTTCAAGAATACCACCATCATTGTAATGCCTTCAAAAATCCACAAAATAACCTGTGTCTTTGACTACCGCCCCATGGCACTCAGTCCCATCTGATGAAATGCTTCAAAAGGCTGAGCAAGCAGCACATTGTCTTTAAACTCCGCTCCACATTTGATCCCTTCTACTTTGTTTAGTGTCCAAACCGCTCCACGGAGGATGCCATCTCCTTAGTACTACACCTGGAAAAAAAAAAAAAAAAAAAGATCAGCAGATGCTGATGGTGTTGCAGCTGCATGGCAGCACATTGAAAAACCTGCAGAGAATGGCATAAACAACTGACAAGAATAATGGGGCTTCTCTTTTCTCTCTCCAGGGGATACGACACTGATTGCCTGGTGCATGCCAAAAATATCATGAAGGACTCCACTCATGAAGAACTGTTCTCTTTGCTGACCTCTGCTAAGAGGAACCGCAGCTTCAGGAGCAGAAAAGCAAGGTTCTATAACAGTTTAATTCACCAAGTTCATGACTGCGTAGCATACTAGATTGAGATTTTTTTTTTTTTTTTAGAGGTATTAGTGTTGGACAGGGCTGTGGTTTGGTAGTTAACGCTGTCGTATCACAGCTGGGGCCAATCTGGGAGGAAATCACCTGTTCTCTCCATTTGTATCTGTGATGGTCAGGTGATCTGTCCGGGGTGTACCCCATTTCCTCCCCGAAGACAACTGAAGGAAGATCCAGCCCTCCTTCAGACCTGGAATAGGAAGAGGTGGGGGTGGAAAATAGATGGATGGTATCGTTGTTTCCAAAAGGTTGTGACATCAATAAAAACAAACCAGCAAACACAACACTGCGGAAGCTGAAGAAACTGGAGTATGAAACCCGATACTTCATCATGACAACAAGGCAAAAGCCACTGTACACACTTTTAAAGCACTTAAGCCAGAACAGCGGACCGATAGAGGACTAAACATCTATTTGTTTTCAAATCAACACACGTTCCCTTTAACATGCCATCAAAAGATGTTGAAAACATTCCTTGGAGATTCTGCTCCATGTTAACAAGTCCACATTATATGCTGATTAAAGCAAAGATCAAATCAGTTTCATGGTTATAGTGAAAATCTGTGATTCTAGCACATCTCAAAGTCATTCTGTTAGCTTTAGATATGATTGTCATACATAATACATAAGTCTTTCTTATTTACAAAACATATTTGATAGAGGTGTAAGATAATTTCTACAAGAGGTTGGGATGTAAGCTTTATAGGAGAATATGTGGACTGAAATTAAATGTCTAACCTCCCACACATAATAAACAGCTAAAACATCTGTATTACCGATTCATGCGTTAGTGAGGCACAACGTTTCCAGGAACAGTTTGTTTTTTTAGCTGTGGAGGGCAATACTTATAGACTTATATATAAAAAAAAAAAAGGAAAACATGGAAAATGCAAAAACAATGCAGCAGTTCTTACATTTATTTTGACCATCATTTCTTTGTAGGCAGTATGGACTCAGGATAGTTTTCATTTATTTATCAGATTAATTTCATTTGTTAAGATGCAGTATATTCCTCTATGCATTTCAGGGATTCAACACATTCAGAAAAAAGTTGGGACAACACTTAAACGACATGCTTTGTAGGATGTGTTACCGGCGTATAGGTATATAAGCCTCGGGTATACTAACTTATATGAAGTTAATACCAATAACTATTTACTTCTTGCACCATAAACAGAGTTCCAATTCTTCCTTTCCCTCTAAAAGCCAGCCCAGGACTTTAGACAAAGCTGCCTTTAATACTTTCTTGTTACAAGAGCTAGCGACGTATAAGTATTATGTTGGCAATGTGGTATCATTTTAGGCTGGAAGAACCCATCCGGTAAGATGACATGCTCATTATGCCTTGGAACGTTCTACCAGCAAGCTCATTCCCACGTAGGATTCATGAGTTGCTTTGCTTTTGAGCAGTTCTGATTACATGTTCTGATTACACGTTCTGATTACATGTTCTGATTACCTTTAACAACAAACTGTCATGAGATCAAAATGTGTGAACTGTGGTGGTGAAATGATAAATAATGCCAGGAGCAATGTTTAGAGTGGTTGTGCCTTTCGAACGGCTCTAGCTGTATTAGGACGGCGGAGCTTTAGTCCCAGCTTCACACCACCGCTACCTTTGCCCCAACTTAGATACAAAGCAAGCGGTGTCCATCGATTAATGTTGTTGATGCCCCCTTCCAAAGGCTCGACAGAAATCAAAATTTATCATATTAGTTGTTCAGTATTGCTGAGCCTGTTACCGCCGCAGCCAGAGACTTCTGTTGTTGGCTGACAGGAAAACAACTCGGTGTGTTTGTCGACTGCTGTGGTCAATCCGTTTCAAGGTTGGATATGCTGCACGTACACAGTTGTGCAGAGTGGTCATCTGAGGTACCATAGACTTCCTGTCAACTCTAGCCAGTCCGGCCATTTTTCTCTAGCCTTTCATCAATAATGTCTTTCCATCCAAGAACTGCAGCTCACTGGATGTGTTCTTGTTTTCAGTCAATTCTAAGAAAACTCTGGTGACGCGATGAATGAAAATCCGAGGAAATCAACATTTTCAGAACTATTCAGACAAAGTCATGCCTCAGTAAAAGTAAGATATCACAATTTCTTCTCCCCTCTCATGTTTGATGTCAATGTTAGAGAAACTCCGGGCCTCTCTCTGCATAATTTTACACACTGCTGCCTCATATTTGGCTGATTGGATAATTGTATGAATAATCAGGTGCACGGATGCTCCCTAATAAAGTGCTAGGTGAGAGCATATTCCTACTGAAGTTATAAACAGACACTAACAGACTTCAATTATGGTACCAGCTGCCAGGAATGCTGTGGCAGGTTAGGTGGAGGACCCAGGTGCAGGTTCACAGGTGGAGACAGGATGATGTTATGGAAAAAAAAGTAAGAGGGCTTTAATACCTCGCACACAAATGGCTTCAACATCAGGCTCTGAGTATCTGCACTGCAGTGTCCGTGCAGATACCCTAACAAACCAATAACAACAGAGGAAACCCAGTAAATGTGAGCAAGGGCAACGCAGGAATATAAGCAATGAAAGACATACTGAATTTTTGTGTGCCTGCTCACTCTCTTTATGGTTGTACTGTCATGAACCAAGCTTTTGTTTTTATTTTAGAGTTTCTCTGAGAATTGCTTGGTCTGACCTTGAGCTGAAAATGGTGAAATGTCCAGCCCTGAAAAGATTCGCAACCGTCTTGAAAGTTTTCCACTTGTAAATATTTTTCCTCTGTAGAAAATTGACCTTAAAAAGGCCATTTTGCTTGTGTTGTGCTTCGATGCACTGAAAAGTCAATTCTTGTCACTTTTCTTTACCTTGCCATTTTGATTGACCTGGCAGCCTAACAAAAAGACATGCACACACACATGCACACACACGTGCACACACATCGAATGCAGGCAGGGGAAGCAGCATTCCTTAACTGAGTTAAAGTGAATAAATTACGTGTGGTTTCTTAGAGGCAGTAGCTCTTAAATGTGTCTCAGTCACAGTGTCAAAGTCCAGAATGATATGAAAGCAGCCGCAAACTTGCCTGATATTTTTAGTGCAGTTTGTCCGTTTTTTGTTGGTTTTTTTTCAACTATTTTTTTGTTTTCGTAGTTAGAATTTTATTTTTTACTTCAAAAAAAAACTTTAAAATTACATAATTGCAGCCACGTGGCGGAAGAAAAAAACAGACTGGTTACCATCCCGATACAAATACACAATTCTATTTAAGTAAATGTTTGTAAAAAGTTTGGCGTTATAAGAAAAAAACAAGGAAATGACAAAAACTCTAGTTAATGAGGGGATTTGGCTTCACAAGTTACTTTACAAGTTTAAGCTAATCAGAATTTGCTAATTGTAACATCTGCCAACTCATTTGTTTTTATTATTACATTTTTCTGTCTTTCACATTTTTTTTTACACACACACACACACACACACGCACACACGCACACACACACACTCCAGTGATAATTTTCTTTGTATAATTTATCTGGAGTACTTTTCTACGTGATCCTTGAGAGACATTTGGACTTCCTTTTTATTCTGACTGGGTCAAGAGCTGGAGCTGATAAAGGCTCAGAGCTCTGGCTGCCGGGACATGTAAGTGCTGAACAGGCTAAAGGTTCCTCCCAGATTGCCCTCCATCACTCTTTGTTTAACCTAGTTAGATCAATAACAAGCTCTTAACCACAGGTGGTCCCCAGGGAGCCAAACCTGGTTCTGACTCTGACAGAGCAAAGCTTTCCAGCTGGTCCAATGCAAAGATTGTTCAACACTGTTATATATATATATAAATATATATAAATATATATAAATATAAAATGATGATTCTGTCTGTATACACAACAATGGATTTAAAATGAAACAAAGATCCCACTAAAGTGAAGACTTTCAACGTTAACCTTCACAAAAGATTGCCATTTACCATTTAGGAATTAAAGCCATGTTAAGAAAACTACTTTTTCATGGGCTTAAAAACATTTGGATAAATTGACATGAATATCAATATAACTATAATTTTAAATACATTAAAATAATTGGCAGTCAAGGACTACCTGAAGTCCGAAGCCCTTGGACAACACCAAATCAGTCACGTCTGCTTTGCCAGGCCTTTCAGCTGCTGCTTGCGGTCGTTTCTGCCCTCAGTCTTCAGTAACTGAAAAACGGTTTCTGTTGGTTTGAGATCAGGTGATTAACCCGGCTGTTGAAGAATATCCCATTTCTTTGCCTTTTAAACAGTTCTGAGTTGCTCTCTCGGTAATGTTCAGAGTCATTGACCATCTGTATTGTGAAACGGGGTCCTACCTATTTTGTAGTGTTTGGTTCAGTATCAATGGAGAGTAAAGCCTTATACATAGAATTAATGTTGCAGAACCATTTCCTTGCACCAAATAAATATTCTGCAATCATCCACTTTAGTAGACTTCCACTGTCTTTTAGATCTTTGTTGCGCTCTCCAGTGCTTTCTTTCTCAGTAAGAATATACCAAACTAACGATATGGCCTCACCAAAGGTCTTATAGGTCTTTTGGATTTAAATAGTTTTTTTCTTTTTTCAGCCTAATGACGCCGCTTTCATTTGCACTGGAATTTCCTTAGACTTCTTATAGGTATATCCAGTCAAACGGCTGAAAAAGGCCAACTCAATAACTGATTATCCACTCCAGACTATTTATCTGCAGGTCTCTGATTTTTTTCCCCCCCAAGATAAAGGTACTTTGTTTAAAATGGTTTTAACTTCTCTATGTTAAATTCCACTTTTTCTTTTTTTTTGTTTTTGTTTTCCTTTTTTGCTTTGTTTGTTTTTTGGAAATTAAAGCTGTCTACAATTTGAACATATCTGAATAATACTGCCCATCTGTATTGTCTGCCTATCACATGACAGAAGCTATAAAACCAAAGCATTTTGGCATATAGGAACGGTCAACAATACCTGCCGGCGTTCATACTGAGCATCAAAAGGATGGAGCGTCTCCGTTCTGTCCAAGGGCCTGTGCAGACCAACTGGCTCCTGTCATCATTCAGCTTTTCAACAGCTCTGTGGAGATGTGTGAAGCTCCCTCCTGTTTCAAGTGCTCCACAATCATCCTGGTTCCCAAGAAATCCACCATCACAGGACTGAATGATTACAGACCTGTTGCACCGACATCTGTAGTCATGAACTCCTTTGAGCACCTGGTGCTGGCCCAACAGATGGGCTCGTCTGAGTCTTTCTGAAACTTCTTATCTACTGAAATTTTCACACAGAACCATCCCTAGGGATTTTAAAGTGGTCCAAAAAAGAGAAAATGCCTACTGAGCAGTGGTTCTTTGGGTGAAAATTCCTTATTGATACTGAAGGACAGCGTACAGGCTTGTTTGCGATGACAGTAACGGCAGTTCAAAAAACCGCTCGTTAAAAACCACAGTACGCAGAACTCCATCTTTCAACACACAATTTATCCAACTTTAAAGCGGCAGCAGCAGGAGACCACAGCGGGTGCTGTTGCTGGTGGTTCAGAACTGGAAACTGAGGGTACAGTTCGCACAGGCTCATCAAAATTTGACAACAGAAGACTGAAAAAAAATGTTGCTAGGTCTGATGAGTTGAAAGTGGTAAAGTACAGAATGTGGCCCCTTATAACCTCTCAAAAGAACAGTTATTTTCCATCTGCCTCTGGGAGAAATTTGTTGCTACTCGTTGCTGCCCATGTCCAGAAGCAGATTTATGCTGCCTTTAAGCCTATTTCTCTATAATTTTGCCTCATATATATATATATAATATATATATATATAATATATATATATTATATATATATATATATATATATATATATATATATATATCTTATATATATCTCTCTATCTCTCTATCTATCTCTCTCCTATATCTCTCTCTATATCTATATCTCTATATATCTCTCATCTCCTCTCTATCTCGCTCTCTATCTATCTCTATCTCTCTCTCTCTATCTCTCTATCTCTCTCTCTATCTCTCTCTCTCTCTCTCCCTCTATCTATCCCTCTCCCTCTCTCTCTCATCTCTCTCTATCTCTCTCTCTATCTCTCTCTCTCTCTCTATATATATACACACATTATCTTGTTGAGTCTATCCCACCATGATTTAAGGCAGATCCTAATGCAAAAATGGGTCCAACCGGGTACTCGCAAAGTCCAGGTACGTGACCAGTCTAGGTTTCACAAAATCATCACACATTGCACCTGAGCAGTTTGAAATGACATCTGGTAGAAATGCCAGAAAGAAAAGTATTAAGAAAGTGGGACAATGATTCAGTACAGAGGGAAAAAGAAGACCTTAATTTTTGCTTTTTCAAATAATCTGTATATATGTAATAACATTTCTTTTTTGTGTTAGAATTGAGGCCCTTCAACTGTCATTGTTTTTTACAAAATTTGTCAGGAAAATAAAAATGTATGCATCTGAAACCAAACAGGATTGGCTCAATAATAAATAAATAATATTATATAGATATAAATAGGGTATGAAAGACGACATGCTCTTGATGCACTTTAAAAATAAGCGGCGTTGAACAACTCACTGGAGTCTTACATCTCCCAGATTATTCCTCTTATCTCAACGGGATGACATCTTATATGTTCGTTGTCATGCTGGGAAACATCTCACAATAAGTGCTTTGTTATTTGCATCATTTATGCATATTTAAAGGTTGTTCTATAACAGTAGCATATTCCCTCTAAAAAAATCTACACAAATAAAACAAGGATTCTTCAGATGTATTCCATTGTTTTTCAGATGTTTAAGGTTCTTTGCTTAATCTCATTTTTTTAAGAGTATTATCCTACTTGTTCAAAGTTCCTTTAAAATCTATCACAAAGTTTAGTTTGGTTCCTTTTTTTTCCATATGTTTTGCACAAAACATCATCTGTGTTTATGTTAAAGATAATGACAAAGTTATATCTGGATAGTGTTAATATAGTTTAAGTTTACTATTTCCTGAAAGTTTGAGGAATAACGTTGACATGTGATCCTTTAAGGTGTTTAATGAAGCGTTTTGTCAAATTTAACAAGCTGTCACAGCTTTCATTGCTAGACATTTCTAAACCTGGGTCTTTCAGGGTTTCTTCTCCTTTCGTTCCCTTTCTTGGCTCGGTTACAGGCTGCTGATGAGGAACGGCCAGGAATTACAGCTGGTAATTATATACAAATCACCCTCCACTATAAAAACTGGTTTCCAACATAAACTCAACATCTTATCGTAGACTGGCCTGCCTTGTAAGTTTTTTCAGATCATGACAATATTCCAAATGATTTTTACTAATTATAACTGGCATATCTTGTCTTATCAAGCCCTTTGGACCTGCCAACCACTCCCCTTATCCCGGAGCAAGGGATCTACTTGTCAGTATAACCTCAAAGGCTCCTCAACGCTCAAAATACTCTCGGATCAGTTATCAGTCAGACTCCATCCTCAGCTTACTGCAGTGCCCATTCAAATGAAATCCGACAGCTAAACCAATTCTCTGTTTCTGTCTCTGCATCTGGGTTCACTTTTCCTCGGTGCTGAAAGGTTCACCGCATCAATCAAATCTGTATGATTACATAAAGGAAGTGCTAAATGCCTGATCTTGGGAGTGCGAGGTGTGGTTCTTCTTTCAAAACTCGGCTAAAGACACAGAATCCGTTTGAAAGTCTGAGAAAACTGACATTTATATTTTCAAATAACCTGTAAAAAAAAAAAAAAAAGATATATCTTCTTTCTTTCTCCACCTTGTCCTGCCCGAAAGTCATCGTCAATACTTAAAGTGTTAACCTGCGTTTCAGATTTGTTTTGTTTCAACATTTTGTAACAAGGCAGGGTTGTTAAAAATAACATAAAAGACTACTGTGAAAGAATGTGACGAGACAGATATTTAATCCTCTCTATGTATGTAATCTGTTTTATGCTTACCTATATAATAAAACTTTAGTTTATTTTGAGGTCTCGGAAGAAAAGACACCGATTTGAATCTCATCATAGTTTAACTGGCAAGTGTATTCTTTATATGTACGTATGTAATTGTGACGTGTTGTAAAGGACAACTAGGCCAGTGTTTTCATTTCAAGCCCTGAAGGTTCTAATAAACTGCCAGTAGTTAATTTGTCAATAAGTCCAAACGCCCGTGATACCTCACACACCTCCACTCATTGATAAGTAGTTTCTGTCCAACAGATGAAACTCCACCCTTCCATAAATATCACTTTTGAAGAAACAGAAAAAAAGGGATCTAATTAAAGCAAAAAAGAATTCTGTGTGTGACCATTTTATCAGCAGCACATTTTGTCAGTGCAGCACTGTGATTTCATTCAGCAGCAAGTGGACGATAGTGGCACAGATTCAAAATCGATTTTTCCACATTTTCACACTTTTCCTGTGAATACGTTGATGAATGCAGGTATTGATAAGGATATAGCCGTACTGCTTTGTTTCCCTTGGCACTATAAGGACACAACAGTAAAGACCAGCATGATTCCTTTAATGGCACCATGGTAAAAGCAGAGCAATCTGACACAAACAGGCAGATTTCTCTCACAGCATAAACTCCATTGCCCATCCTCTATGGCAGGAGTGTCGAACTCCAGTCCTCAAGGGCTGCTGTGCTGCATGTTTTAGATGTTTACCTGCTTCAACACATCTGATACAAACGACTGTGTCATTAACAGACTTGTACAGACCTTGATGATTGAATCAGGTGTGTTAATGCAGAAAAACTTCTAGAAAACATGCAGGACAGAGGCCCTCAAGAACTAGAACTAAACAGCTGTGCTCTGTGGAGCTGTGGAGCTTCAGATGTCTGAGCTCTAGTCCCCGTGGGACCAATGATCCCACAGCCATTGGCAGTTGGGTCTTACTGATAGGTCAGTTGGTGCACGTCGAACTTGAAGCCTTCATTGCATTTGACTGACTAAACTGAATTAAATTATGCAAGTATTTGTATTTACATATGCAGGCAGGGGGGGGGGGGGTAAATTATCTTTAACCAAATCAGTCTTATGGGTGTAACTTAAAATGATATTAGAACTGCTGGAAGTCCTTTGTGTTTGGAAGACAGTAGTTTAACCCACCTGAAGACTCAGCCACTTCACACCCACTGACCTATACATATCATCTCCTACACCCATATCCTGGCTAATGACAACTTTTTCTACTTCTAACTGTTTTTGTTTCCTGTAAAACATGTTAGTATGTATAGCTATTTACATGAATAAAATGATTGACTCAGATGTAAACAAACTTTATTTAAATAAATGAAAAGCTGATTTCTGGAGCTTTTCTTTGTTTGTTTGATTATGCTAAAGGTATGTTTTAAGGAAATTAAATTAAATGCCCGCAGCCCTATAAAATCATAAAGACGTTTACATTGAAAACACGAGAAAAAAAAATGTAGTGCAGTCGATTACCGATTTGAAGTAATGAAACTTCCCCCTGAGCACAAGATGTGACTGGACACAGCAGACCTATAATGCTCTCTCTGAGCACTTTCATAGCTCAGCATGAATCCATGCCACTAAAAGGCCTATAATAGACTTCAAAGGTGTCTCTTAAAAGCTTCTCCAAGCTTGGTGAGAGGAATAGCAACTTACTAAATTGACCACAGTGAAAAATCAGAAAAGTATTCATTCATTCTATTCACTGAAAGCAGCCAGCCTTTGAATCAGTATAATGGGATTTAGGGGTTAGACACATAGAAAAGAAGAGCAGGGAGCCAGGACCCTGTGTGACGAGGCCATAACATTTTTCTGTGCTTTCTCTCGTTTCCCTCAAGAGTGTTCACATATGTTTTTAAATAATTTTAATACATATAAGTGTGTTGACATGTGTAATTAAACCGATGAGTTTGGTTTATTTATATTGAAATTACTAAATGATCTAATACTTAGTAATTGAAAACTAACAACTTTACTACACACACCTGGTAAATCTAATGAAGAGCTGAGTCTGTGTATACATAGAGACTAAAAATTTTAGATGCGTATCTGTAACAGACAAATACTGAGGAAGATTAAGATAGTTTTAGCCAGATGTGACCAGATGTGACCAGTTTCTAATGGAGGAATTTGATTTTCTCATCTGGTTCCAGCTAAAAGCTACCGAGCACAAAGGGAAATATGTATAGATTTTCCTTTGTACCAAGTGCGATTAAAAAAAAAAAAAAAAAAAAATTAATCAGAGTTAAGTGTCAGTAGCACTTTCAGCAGCAGTGTAGCACTTTATTGGCTGACTATTGATTATGTCTTATTTTATCTACCCATTACAGCTATTACCCCTGAACACTTTTTAACAAAGATATATGTCTCGTTAGGTTGTATCTTAGGTTTCATGTACTGTCATGTGTTTTGTCTTGTGTTTTTATGTAGTTATTACTACTGCTGTGAACCAAATATCCCATAAAGAGACAGTAAAAGGTCTGAACTGAACAACTTTATTTGGTATACCAGGTGTACCCAATACAGTGGCCGGTGAGCGTAGGTAAAAAGTTCTGCTTCCTTACCAATTTGTATAATAACATTTCTCTCTCAGAACTAAACTGTAAAGCTTGCCCCTGTAAGCTTTTAAAGATTTAAAACTATTGTCAATTTTAGTTATAGTGAATAAAATGTATATTAAATAACAAGATCTTCTGATGTAACATTAAATCATGAACCTGCAGTATATCATACTTGACAAATTTCAAACTAAAAATGTTCCTTCATATTCGTACTCAAATGTGTCTGACTGAAATATCTGAATCAGGGAACCCATTTCGCTTTTGATTTATAGTTGTTTTTCCAGTGGACTCTTCCTAAATGATGGCCTTGCTCTGCTCTTCTTTGCCCCCCCATGGAAAAGCCCCCCCCGTGTCATCAGTTACCATTTTCTTTAAGTGTCAAAATAAATTCATCTGCCAAAACTCCGGCATCAGAGACACGTTTTTGCTCTGTGCTCATTCAAGTAAGTAGCTATACGTTATGGAATAGTAGATTTAAACTCGAAAGGAGCTCATATAGCTGTGGGAACGTCTAGTCCCGAAGCAACCTGCCACCAATTAAATAGAATTGTCAATTCCCAAACAAACCCAACATAAGTTTGATTTGTGTCTCCTGGAGACTCTAAACTTTTGCTGGCAAGTCTCTGGAACAAAGTTCAGAGGCTTTCAAAATAGCAGTTTCAAACTTTATAGTTCTTGCTGTCAGTCATATCCAAACCAGCAAAGGCTTTTTGGGCTTTTCCAGCCAAAACACACAAGAAAAGTAAAATCTCCTCAGAATCTGACCATTCTCGCTTAATCCAACCTCTCAAAGAGCAGAAATAGCACGCATCGATATGTATTGTAGCGCACGCCATCCTTAATTAGATCTCTGTAACACTCTGAACATTGTCACTTTTTTCCTGCAAAATGTGTCCAAACAGCAGGCACACTATAACACCAAAAAAAGAAAAATGTACAGAATGTGAAAGTAATGCACTTGTATGGAAGGAAAGACACAATATTTTAGCAGTAAAAGCTGTAAAAGAAAATACTGTATATTGAGTGGGAGCATGCGACTATAGGCGTAAAGCAGGAGGATTGGAACATCGCACCAAAGCCAAAATGAAGAAAGAAAGAAAAAAAAAGGTCTGTCATCAAATTCAATGCAAAAGGAAACATTTGCTGCACATTGAAGCGTTGATGCCACTGGAGGAGGTGTCAGGATGCTGATCCGTCATTGTAGAAACTACGTTTACTGGCATCCTGACAGCACATGCACGCGATTCAGATGCTATTCGAAGGTATGATAGATAAAAATATTCTTTAGATATTGCTTAGTCATATCTGTTAGTACTAATCAAACTTTGAGACATGTTAGATTCATATTAAAGAGACTACATTTGGTTACTTTAGGGAATTTATTCCAATTCTGATCTAATTAAATAAATTTCCCTTTGGGGATTAATAACAGTTTGTTTTTTTTTATTTTGGCTTTTCAATACAAATTGAATTTTAATGTTTGCTTGTTAAACCAAAGTGTAGGAAATTTTAATATACCTTTAAGTCATGTGGATTTGTCCGTCTCATAAGACCAGCATAGCCAGCTCGGGGATAACCGAGAGGTCCGACCTGCCAATCATCATCCACTGCAAGGCTTCTCTTGCTATAGGAACCTGAGCTGGGTGAGGGCTTCTACATAGTACAACTTCTCCCAGTCCCTCTCTGTAAATGGGACCGGTTTAGCACAGATATTCAATAAAAACGGGATTCGATGGAGATTGGTTTTACAACCAGCCTCGATTGGTCAGATGAGGAACTCCAATGAACCGTAGCTCCTCATGAGCCTCAATCCAGAAGTTAGATGGTTGGCGCTCGATCCCAATGTGTTGGTCCAACATGGTTATGGAATCTACATGTCTGTCATTCTATGACTTATATAAATACATATGTTGTATATTTTTGTCTTGAACCTATCAACATAAAATAAACATGAGTTGTGGGCACTCTTCCTCCAACTGCCACTTATTCCTCCGACCGCAACAGGCGTCTTGTAGACCGCTGGTATTTACACTGCAGGTGGTCCCAACTGCAGATTCTTCTGACCACGTTTTCACCAGTAAATGCATTGTTTTTTTGTCCCTCATTTTATTGTTGTTTTCATTATATTACACTATATGTCCTGGTCTGGAGAGAGAAAAGAAGCAAGGGAAGACTCATGTTACAAATCAGATTTGAAAAGCTAGAAAACACACACACAAATACAAATAAAAGAAATGACTCCACTGTAGAGGAGACTATGCAACTTTTGGGAGAAATGAGCGAGGGAACTTCAGTGATGAGGACTGGATTGGTAAAAGGTCAGACCAAAGTCAAGGTCAGACGTTGATATATTAATAAATATTTTAATAGTTTTAAAAGAGATCTACCTTACTTTGATGGCCAGTAGACAGCAGCAACCAAGACCCTATTCTCAAATATGCTCACCCAGAAATGCCGGACAGTGAAGACGTATTTAATGTATAATTGTTGTTGGATTTTTTAAATTTTTTTTTTTTTTCTTATGAAGGGACAGTCATAGTCTAAACAGCAGATGGTCTGACCTGGTCTTTGACCTGAAATGGTTCCATTATAAGCTGTTGCTGGTTTGGTGACACATAAGTGTCCTCTATATCTGTGAATCCGTAAGTCTCTGACCGGCCTTAACGAAACCATCCCTCCTTATACTGGCGTTAATGGATGAACTCTGTAGGGTACACCAAGATGCTTTTTAAGACATCCTAGGTTTCTTATTTCTGCTTTCTTGTAGCCCTCGGCTCTTTCAGGCAGCTTCCAGGCTCTCGACCACACAACTGTAAAACCTTCTTCGTTTAGAAATGCTCGTTAAAGTTTTCATAGTGGCTTTTGGTTCTATTCAACATAACACTGATTATCTGAAAAATCACCACCATTCCAGCTGGTACCGCATTGTCAACCCTATCTATGGTACCAATAAACAAGAAATCATATTAGCGTTTTGTTATATTATTAATTATATTTATAGTGTTTTGGCAGACTTGGTACCAGATTTATTGTTTCTGTGACACCCTTATGCTCAAATTAAATGACTTCCAGAGAAAATCTGCATCAAGCATTCCTGCACACAAAAGTTGCATGTAAGCCTTCCGTTTGCCCCGTCATTCCAACTTATGGATGTATCTGTCAGCATTCACATCAAAGCAACCCTGATGGGCTTTATAACTTATCTTCATAACAACAGGAGTTGTTGGCTTATTAAAAAATAATATAACCTGTTTTATGAGGCAGAAAATGTCTGGAGAAACATCTGTGAAACAAGTTGCATATTAAATATGTAGGAGCTACATTCAAAATTCCTTTTTGCATGGGATGGCAGAGCTATAAAGAGAATTCGGAGTGCGGGGCCCCAGGCTCATTCATGTCCCGCCATTCTCCGTATCTGACAGTCAAAGCAGAATGATCTTTCTCTTTATGCTTCACTCCTGCCATTTCCCCAACTCTGTGGGGATAAAACAGTCAAAATGTTTCTTTTACAGGCAGAAATTAGTGACTCAGGAATGCCTGTGATCGTTTTATAAAAATCAAAAGAAAAAACAAAGCATCAGAAGTATTTTTTCTTGTACTTTTCTTTCCCTGAGAGCAATGCGCAGGCTAAAGAGTTCATTAATGCCACTTTTGTACTGAAGTGGAGGCCTCTGGAGACATCCAGGCTCCCCAGGCTAGAGAAATGAAGGAAGGATGGGGGTGTGCTGCAGTACAACAGGAAAAGGAGCACAATGTTAGCAGATAGATTAAAGGAGCTGGATTTCAAAGGCTTCTCTCGAACCTATTAATGTTCTGTTGCTTTATCCTTCAGAATTACCATGAATTGATTTTTCAGTTTATCTTCATACAGCTGATTTTCCAACTTAGATTGTAGAATCTGCATTTGTGCTTTAATCAGTATCAGTATTTGCACTAAAGCTCTGTGGAAGATAGGAAAATCTTCTGGTTTTGAAGCAATTTGACAAAGCCTAAAATCTAAAAGCCAACATTTCTTCCTCTGCCTTAATTGTAGCTGAATCATGTAGACAGTGATTAAAAATACTACCATTTGTAATACTTTGATATGGCGTGATGAACATTTAAGCTTCGTCTCTGCAGGAAAATACTCTTCTTTTTGTTTTTTTTTTTAAATAGAGATCATTCAAACATGGTCAGCAGTAACGAGGTAGCATGGTAGCTCAAAGGGAGAGAGTTGAGCAAAGTGTGAACAATGCAAATGAAGACATCAAGAATGGTTCCCTGCAGAGTAGAAACTATAACACACAAATGAAAATTGTAATCAAGAAAATTGTGTAAGATTGGCAATTTCAGTGTTCTTCAATTTGACTGGAAATTGGAAATCAAAGGAGCCCCACTGCCAACGTTTAGTCAGTTGCTCTCAGGGGCAGCCTGATTGAATCACACAGGGGTTTAGGGATTACAGGAAATATGTGTTGCGTGTGTGCAATACAAAAGGCATTGAAAAAAAAGAGAGAGTATACTCTCTTCTGAGGTTTTACATATGACATTAAGCAAATGTCTGGCCTCAAAATAAAGGTTTATCCATCCTCAGATGAAAAGGAGCATCTTAGATATTATACCATCTGAAAGGATGAACACACACACACACACACACACACACACACACATCCTTACTGCTTCAACAGAATTAAGAGCATCTACAAATATGCAAAGTCAAAGTTTGGAGAATTTGTTGGTCTGGAATATTAAGGTGTGAAAACACAATTTATAGGAGGAAATACAAAAACGATTCTACAGGAGTTGTTTCTTCACATCAGCCTAGGGCGGCTTATGAGGCCGTTTACAAACAATATGGAGTCCATCATTATACAATTACACAGTTTGTTAAAAATATAAGCCCGTTTTTCTTCCCAGTCTGCCTTTTAGCGTGAAGTCTCATAGTGACGAGTCCTCCACAACGAGAGGAGCCAGTTGAGGTGGTACGGACATCTAGTCAGGAGGACCCTTGGAGCCCTGCCTCAGAAGGCGTTTTGGGCATGTTTAACTCTGAGGAAGTCCTGCAGAAGATCCAGGACATGCTGGAGAGATCATTATTATTAGTGAACCCATTTGGGTTTTATATTTGAGTCTTTGTCTAAACCCGGTAACTGTCTGTCGCTACCTGAAGCTTGCATGGAGTCTGTTGAAGGTGAAAGTGCTGATGGCAGGTACGGTAATGAAGGTTGCTGGGTTTGTGAGGAACACAGAGCTGGCATTAGCGGAGTGAACCTGGGACCGCAGATATCACCGTTTAGCCTTCATCCCGGAGGTGTCATGCGACTAATGACGAACCGATGAAAAGGAGAGACCCACCTGAATCCTTCAAAGATGCGCCAATTATTGCTGCTCACGGGAAAATATACTCAAGTTGTGCTCCAAAGACGGTTTAGCACTCTGTAAAAAACAACAAACAAACCTCGGGACAAGTTTCTTGTGTTTGTTCTAGCCATAAAAATAAAATTGGGAAAAAGACCACACAAGGTCAACAGTTCATTTCACAGCACAGCTGCCGTCATGAACATGTTTCTCCTTCACGCCATCAGACCTTGACCGAACTCGTTTAGTGTTTGCATTGTTGTCATAACTTGACTAGTGAAGGAAAAGCTTGTTAAAAGTTTCTGGCTTATGTCGTGTTTATGAGCTGTGATCAATATTTATCCCACTTGCAAGACGTACTAACAGTAAAATGTGTAACAAGAACAAGTAGCAAGCAGGATTCAAATGAGATGTGCTGGCGTTTCCCTCCTCTGCAATAATGAAACCAAGATTGTTGACGTTCTCTTTATGAGAAAGACAGTAACACATGTAATACATAATCGTAAAAATTAACACCACGTCAAAACATCAGGAGTGAGTTCATTATTTCCATTTACAATAGACTTATCCGCAATCTGCAGAAGCATGGCCATGTCTTGTAACGTTATTAATCAACATCTTCAGCCATCTGCTCTGAGACGCGTCTGCAGAGGGCGGTGACTGATAGATCTCACGTTGGCTGAAGTGAACCGCACAGGGCAGAATGGAGTTTAGAAAATTTAACAAAATCAAACCATTTAAAATGGCAAACATACCCTGCAGATATTGAATACTTTGTTACCTTCCAGCTGTTGACTATACTATGCACCTGAGGTCTCAGCAGGTATAGCACGCTAGCGGCAATGATAAACCGTGGCAAGCAGTGCATCCATTAATCCTGCTGTCTTTATAATGCCGTCTCTGGTGAAAGGTTGTTAAACCGCCAGGTGAAAACTGAGGCCGGTGGTTATCCTCAACTCTTTATTACCATGGGTCCGCACCAAAAAAACGATCAGTCCAGAGTATCCAGAGACCCCAGTGACTCCTCTGACTGTGGTTCAGTAGGTGTGTGACCCTCTAACCCCCCCAGTGGATTAATGGCTCTTCACAAAATTAATCCATAATGTGTAGCTCAATAAGTATATGCAAGTAAAGTCCCTTTACAACCACAATGGGTTTAACATTACAGCGTGATAGGTCGTTATATGTGGTAGAACACGCACGTGCAAGCCTCATCTACATAGAGCACCAGCTGACCAAAAACTTTACAGTAAGTTAGTAGGTATTAACCAGTGTGTGCGTGTGTGTGCGTGTGTGTGTGTGTGTGTTACTGACTTTAGGGTGAGTCAGAAGCCTGTTGACAGCATGTTGAGTCTCACAAAAATGAGGATGTGTTTTAGACACTTAATCATTCCAGCATGTTGTAAAAATAGAAAACATGACATTTCTACAGATTCAAAATAAATAAATAAATGAACTGATCCTCAGCTGTAGCTTTTTTACCCATACCGAAGCTTTCCATTTTATGTCCTCAGTATTTATTGTACTAAACTCACTTCCCAGGGTGGGAAGTGAGACAGCATCAACACTGACTTCATCATCGTTGTGGTTTGTCACTTTCTCTGCAACTGAAGGCGTTGAGGTGTCAGAGCGTTGCACCAAATGTGAAATTTTAACTTCAAAGCAGGGCACAGGGACTGCATGCATGTGCCTGTGCTGCAGTCAGCTTGGTGAAAGTCTAAAAAGTCTCACACAGTTCAACACAGAAATGAACGAGGTTGATGGAGCGCAGTGCAGTTTTTACTTTTGATTTCTTAATTCTGAACAGAAAAACCATTTAAGTCTCACTAAGGTACAGTCCTCAGTCTTTTAAGATATTAAAAAATTTAAATTCGTAGCTCAATTAGAAGGTACATCCATGTATGTGGGTCTGTAGCAGTTAAAGACGTCTTCCTTTTGGTTTGCTGCATCGTTGCTGCCTTTCAGCCTTGAGTAATGTGTCTCAGTGACTGATGGAAAGATGGAAAGATGAAAAGGCACCATTTTGAAGTCATTAGTGCTGGTGTGCTCAACTGGCTGCCTTGTATTCTCCCTCCTGTCAGTAACACTTGGCTAGACACATGTGGAAACTTTCTTCCATCTGGAGCCTTTTATCACATGAAAAGGCTGCTGTCTGACCACGGGACGGTGCCGAGCATGTAAATGTCCATCACACTGTGCAATTTACTTTTCAGCTCAGGGGACCTGAAGTAAACAAGGAGAGAATGCAGTGGTAGTACTTTGACTAGTTTCAAAATCCTGAGCCAGCTGTGTAGCCCAACATCACCGCTTTACAGCTGCGGAGTGACTGTAAATGGAGAGAAAGTACAGTTAGTATGCATAACAATGGACGGGGGACATCTGGGGCTGCTTTGTTGAGGGAAACGTTTTGATTTAGGTGCTGTGATTTTAATTTCACTTGTCTTAAAGTTTTCATTAAGTAATTTTCTAACATGAAAGCGTTAGATGCAGCAGATGCTTGTTGTTGAGATGAAGAGCCACTCATTTCACATCTGGGACTTGGAACAATAGCATGGAGCTATGAGGAGGTGCCTCATTTTACAGTTAAATAAAAAAAAAAAAATTAAAACAAAAAAAGAGTTGTGAAAAGGTCAAAAGAGATTTATATCCCATTATTGTTTAATATAAAAAGGGGAACGACTTTGTTGCATGTCATTATTAACCTGATATCAGTGTCTGCATTCATATCACCTGCACCCTTTTTGTAAACTGTTTCTAAAAGAAATAAAAAGATTTCAAAAACACAAGTGTCAGCCAGAACTAGATAACCAAGTCTACCATCTTTCATAAATATTTTTAAGCTCCAGAATAACTAATTCTATTTATAAGTCTTAAATACAAGATATCTGAAAAAGTAAAGTACTTTTTATATCAAACAGATCGCCAACATGGTTTTCCTTTGAAACATGCCGCAGCTTAAAGGAATATTCCAGAGTTAAAATTAAACCAGGTCTGTTCAGCATAAACTTCACTTAGAGAGCAAAACGATCGAGCTGATGCAGTTTTGAGTGAGAACAGAATGCGTTTTCAGCAAACCGATTCATTTCCAGCCTAATCGGTGGCGTCAGAATTTATTGACATTTTAAAACTTCTGACAAGATTCAGAAATGTCATTTGCTGAAATAGTAGCGTGCATTGGGTCCCGTTAGGCAAACAAAGGTCAGTTTAACAGTAACAATTAAGATTGGATTCTCAAGCAGAATTTATTTTACAAATTAAAAAAAAAAAAAGGTAAATCGTAACATCCAGATTCCAACCAGAACCCCTTTATCCAGAGTATGGGCCAGTGAGGGCTATTAAACAACATTAGAATATATTGTTAATATTGTTCTAAATGCATTTACAATAATACTGATGTCTAGGTAACTTAATATCAACTGCATATTTTTTAACATTTATTGCAAAGGTTTAAGTTTGCAAAACAGGTCTGTAAGGAGGAAGGTTTATGGCCACTGCTCACCTACAACGATCAAACCTCTCCTGTTCTCATGAAGGAGCGACCTTTTATCTGGATGTTGCTACTACTACTACCAGCAGTACATTTAATATAAGGCAGTCAACTGTGTAGAGTAAAAGGTGGCCATATATATATATATATATATATATATATATATAAATAAAAAAAATAAAAAATAAAAAACTAATTTTAATACACTTTTTGTATACATTCAAAGGCAAAGCTACCTTGGTTCATCTGTAGGTGAGTTGTTGCAGCTCAGCATTCTACACACACACACACACACACACACACACACACACACACACACACACACACACACACACACACACACACACACACACACACACACACACACACGATAAGTTGCATTTTTACCAAAAGTTATTTTTTGGTTTCATCTGACCACATGATTTTCTCCCAGTCTTCTTCTGGACCCTCCATATGCTATCTGGCATACTTCAGACGGGCCTGGACATGTGCTGGCTTCAGCAGGGAGACCCGCCTGGCAGGATTGAAGTCCCTCTCACCATAGTGCATTACTGATGGTAGCTTTTGTAATTTTGGTCCCAGCTCTATGCAGGTCATTCATCAGGACCCTCCGTGTCATTCTGGAATTTCTGCATCGTTCTCATGATCATTTTGACCTCACAGGGTGAGATCTTGCGTGGGTCCCCAGACAGAGGAAGATTATCAATGGTCTTGTACGTCTTCTATTTTCTTACAGTTGATTCATTCACACCAACCTGCTCGCCTACTGTAGATTCACTCTTCCCAACCTGGTGCAGATCTACAATGTTCTTCCTGATGACAGCACTTTGGTCTTGGCCATGGTTGAGTTTGGAGTCTGACTGTCTGAGGCCGTGGACTGGTGTCATTAATACAGGTAACGAGTTCAAACAGGTGTCATTAATACAGGTAACGAGTTCAAACAGGTGTCATTAATACAGGTAACGAGTTCAAACAGGTGTCATTAATACAGGTAACGAGTTCAAACAGGTGTCATTAATACAGGTAACGAGTTCAAACAGGTGTCATTAATACAGGTAACGAGTGGAGGACAGAAGAGCTTCTTAAAGGAGAAGTTGCAGGTCTGTGAGAGCCAGAAAACTTTGGCCTTGATATCCTTCTCATTGACATTTTTCTTTTTATAAACACTATGAAAAAGCCTATTAACATCTCAATCAGTGTGACTGCTAGAGACCAAACAAGGCTACAAAGTTACTTCTTGGTATACAAACATAACTTTTAACACTTTTTAACTTTTTACATTTAGTCCCAAGAATTATTAAGTTTCAATGGTCTTAATGCCAAGTGCCAAATATGATGATGTCCCTATTTTTATAAATGAAAAATATATATTTGGATTTTAGACTGTCAGAAATACATGACTTTATAAAGATTAATGTGCTGACCCCAGCCAGCAGTATCCCGGCACTGGATGGTTTCTCATTCCCGTCTATTTCCTCTTATATCCTGCCCTGTCTTGACTGTGTAAAATCAAATAAAGGCACAAATTGACACCATTAAATGCAGGGCTGCTTTTTGACAAACAGAAAAGCCAACTTTTCTAGCTCAGAGCAAACGCAGCCTGACAGCAGTTCAGGTGGCTCAGACAGTCATGGCGTCCTAGTTACAAGCTCCTTCTGTCCAGTTACTCGTGATAGCACAAGTTACATCTAACACAGCGTTCTTGACTCCTTTAATGGCTGTTCGGTTTTACTATTTATGTCCCCCACCTTCGACGTTAGCCAAGTTCCCATAGGATATATTGTGTTTATTTAAAAGTTGGAAAGATTGGAGTGATGCTGAAAAACATGCCGACACTGCACGTAATGATGATGGAAAAACTATGAAGGAAGAAGGAGTTACTTGTTTCTGCTATCTAAGATTTCTTTGAGAAGCAAGTGACGCATCATTAAAGTGGTTAACAATAGAACTTTTGAAGGTTTTAGCACAGAGGGTCCCTCTAGAGGTGTGGAGGTTAAGTCACTTTTACGGCATTATCCAAGATTTACTCTGTCAGGCTCTCGTTTTCTCCCCTGGCATTAGTTTCATTACTTTCTTAAGTCTCTTGGCCACCATTGCTTTTCATCAACATTGATATGTGACATGTTTGCAATAAAAATTAAGATATTGAACTTGAACTGTGCTATATAAATAAATGTTAATCTAAGTAGGACAAACATCACCATTTGTCACATTCAGTAATTCAGATTTAGAAGGAGCTGCACATCTAAACGTCTAAACGTGGTCTGTGCGACACAGAACATGCTGACTTTTTGTGTGATCGTAATCAAGCATTTTAAAAGTGTCACTTGAACTTCACATTATAAGAAGAATAAAATCATGTATTATTGTAATGCCATAATACAGATACGTTCCCAAACCACAAATAATTACATTATCACAGCACTTAACATTGGAACCAAATAGAACTTTTTTATAATGTAAAGTTCAAGTGGCATTATAATGTTGGCGTAATTGATTGACGCATTGGGAAGCATCAATATGGTTATCTTTTGAACTATACATCGCAGCTGTAGTCCTTGATGCCCATCTTTAGTTACTGCTGCTGCTTTTTCATTGCTCGAAGAAGCTTTAAGTAGATCATATTTCACATTCAAACTAAACTTATTATTATTGGATTCTCCAGAACCATGTTCACAGTATATATCAGCCATAATGTTGATGGATTGAGCGACTTACAAAAAGGTACAGATGCATTTAATGGGCAGTCGAACATTTTAATGGATAGAACAGCACCTTGGTGCCTTTTTCTAAGCTCCTGTTGCTATTAAGTGCAAGAACAATGGAATTATGAGGGCATGAAAAAGGTTTAATGAAAATCAGGGGTTTAGATCCAGACCACAGAGAGTATCAATAGAAAAACAAAAAGACTATATCCCTGCCTTCTCATCCCATCTCATCTCATCTGAGGCCTTGGGTCACAACTGGGGAAGAATGGAGCGTCGTATCATCGGGGGTTTCATGCACCATCTGCAGCACCAGTGTCAGACTCATTTTTCATCCTGGGCTACATACTTTTTTAAAAATATCATTTTACATTATTGCCACTGCATTTAACAAATAATAATAGATTCATAGACTTGACTTACAAATCTACCTTCAGGCCATAAAAAAAATGAGAAAATGAAATGCTGGTTTGTCTCCATTTGGCAGAAACATGTTTTTGCTTCCCTTCTTTATTTAAATTTTCTTCACTCTTTACAAGTATTGCTTTTCTTGGAAATTTAAATTTCAAATCTATGACTTGACTTGTTTTTTAAAATACTTCCATTCAGTGAGTGACAATGCCATCCTGACGCAGGTAACAAAATCAAAATGTATTGTGGCACGTGTCATTATGGTCCATCAATTTTACAGAAATGGTATTGAATTTTGTTGCAAGTACATAAATATCTCTGCGTGCTCCTGCGGACCAGAAAAATTGAGGTGGCAGGGCGGATTTGACCAGTGGGCCTTGAGTTTGACATGTCTGAACAACAGCAATGTGAACTTTGTCTGAGTCTGTTGCTGTGAAAAGAGGGCTGAGCCAAAAGGCAAGGCTTTCTGTTTACTGGTGGACCTGTGTTCCCACCCTCACCTGTGGTCATGAACTGTGGGTATTGAACCAGAGAGCAAAGATCTGGAATACAAACAGCTGCAATGAATTTTCTGTGCTGGACAGCTGAAATCTCTCTTAGAGACAACGTGTGAAGTTTGGCCATCCAGGAGGGACTCAGAGTGGAGTCGCTGTAAAAAAAGTAAAACAAGAAAAACAATTTTGTTGTCTAACCTTTTCTAAAGGATGGTTGAATATGCTAAAGGCGACACTAACGGACGCATTGTTGGCCATTTTCTTATTGTTTAGAGAGTTCGTCCAGCTCCTAACGTTGCAGCCTCTTAGATATGCCTGGATAACTTCAGTCAGGTAGAAACATTTCAAAGCAGAAAGTACGTCTTGAACAGACCTTGGACTTTGGAGAACTGTGCTGTAGGCAGAGACATTATGAACTGTTAATGAAGCGGTACTTATAATTTTCATATTTTTTACATAAATTAAAATTTTCATTTACATATAACATACTTTTTAAATGCAGTGTGCCCTAAAGTTTGGTCTAATTTGGAACTGAAATCTTAATTACAAATTTGAACTATTAAATATTTTGAATTAATAATTTTTTTTTTTTTTTTTTTTTTTAATCTTTGGTCGTGTAACTACACGGAGTTCAGTCCTCCTGGGTGGTTTGTTCCTCCAAGGATAAGCACAGGAAAGCCGGTTTTTCAGCCTGTATTAGAAAAAAAAAAAATCTCTGCATCGTCTTCAGAGTCAAACAGCAAGTTCGGTGTACCAGGCGAATAAGTACACAAACAACAGCTGATACAAACTCCACACAAAACAAGACCATCAATCAGCTCAGATATATACGTTTCCTGTGATGATGCCAAACAGACTATAATCAATAAAGCTCCTTGTACGATCTGGCTTGTGCCAACGCCAGCTCTGTTTACGTGTGTGTAACCCTGCCCGTGTGTGTGTGTGTGTGTGTGTGTGTGTGTGTGTGTGTGTGTGTGTTTGTGTGTGTTTGTGTGTGTGTGTGTGTGTGTGTGTGTGTGTGTGTGTGTGCGTGTGTGTGTGTGCGCGCGCGCGCGCTACCTGCAGCCAGATTTATTGGATTTGAGGATCTCTCCAGCTGTGAGCTCAGTGGTGCAAGTGGGCATGACTCAGTTTCTCAGTGTGAAGCTGGCAACGCTTTGGACTAACCTTGCAGTGCAGGTGTCACTAAGTGGGATTGTTGTCATTACTCAATTAGACAGAATTAGCCACTGGCTAACATGACAGTAGCATGCTGTGAAAACTGACTCTGAATTACATTGCAGGCTTGGCAAGGTTAATTTTAATGGAACAGCAATAAAATTAGTCACAACAGGCCTGCTTTTTTTCTTTTCCTTTTTTATTGTGGTAATATATTGTATACAGCCTCAGGATATTACTCCATCCATGTCTCCCTGTGTGGAAAAAAGACAAAAAAGCATGCACGCAAATAGGCAGTGAGGTTAATGGAGAGTTTAGGTCAGGAGAGACGATCTTAGACACATAACTTAAACCTGTACTTCAGCACATATAAAACACAGCGGGAAAGAAAAGGTCATTGCCTTGCTTTTTCTTTCTTTAATAAATTGCACTAACAACCTAAATGATAAGCTATCCAAGTACGAAACTGTACTGTAAAGGGAAGAGGGCAGGACAAATTAGTAATAAAACAGTATATTTTTTCTTTTAAAACAGTTTTCCAGCCCCTCTAGGCTAACTTTTGTTATAGTTTTTAAAAAAGATATTCCTCTTAAAGCCTCCATTACGCCTCTCCTTCAAACTGACTGCATCTCTGTCAACACAAGTCCTCCCCAGAGCTCTGCGTTGTCCATCGTTGTCCATCGTTCGCCTCTACAATGTTCGCGTGTCGTTGACGCGGACTGAAAGAAACATGGTTGGAAGGTTTCTTCTACTTCTTTTTTCATCGTTTTCAAGTTGACTGATGCTCAATATTTATTCTGCTCCAACTCCAGAAATATCCTTTATTTGCCCTGTTGCTTTGTCTGAACTACATAGGACGTAGCAAAAGGAAACTCGGCAATGCGAGCGACGGCGCTGCTCAAAATCAACACAAATCCTTCTATCAAGGCATCACTGCGCACAACTGTTAAGGAGATCCTAAATTAACGCAAACTAAATTAAACAACAAATAAACCTAACAAGTAGAACTACTCGGGGACTTTAGCTTCGGACACCATTAGCATCTGTTAGCTGTGATGCTAACCAACGAATAACTCCCATCAGACGTACTTCAAAACACTAAGAATCGACATACGCACATCTTAGTTTAATGCTGTTTAAAATAAATAAATGAAAATCCAATCATTGCCTAAACAAAAGTAAATGTATGATTCAGTTCCTCATCCGCGGTTCCATCGGTCTGCAGTTGTTGGCCAGAATTACACATTTTACAAAAAAATAACTGTTCCATCATTATCAAATCACTTTAGTTTAGATATCACCTGAGTTGTCAAAGAATATTGTCGTTTTTGATTGATTTTGAATAACTTGCATTCTCAAGAGCATTACTGGCATTCAAAATATTCCCACAAATATAGAATAAAATGATTAAAATGATTATTATTTTGGGTTGGAGAGCACGATTACGGCACACATTGACCTGCATACTTCCAAACCTGTCTTTTTAGACACTCAGCATGATCAGGTGCTAACACATCAGTGTTATTTAAAGGTCTGCCTGAATGATCACATTTTCACGCTCCGGCTGTACTGCAAATGTATGAAAAAATAAAATAAAATTATGTGTTTGAAAGCAATATCACAATTTATCACAATCTTTTACAATATTACAATTTTTTTTTGACGATTTCTCTTTTGTGGTGTTTTGTTTTACAACTGTGCTCTTTTTGTGCTGGTGTTGTCTAACTACCCACGACGAACGAGTCCAAGACCAAGACCAAGACCAAGACTTTTCCATGTTGGAGAAGATAGAGGAACGTTTCCCTGAGACCGCTCCTTACATGAGGTAGCTCAGACTGTCTACAAAATTATTAAAGATTTATTAACCATGTTTTCCAAACATGTGTTGTCCGTCCAATCCTCTGAAACAAAATTCAGGCTATTTCTTATAAAAAAACTAACATTGTTAATTATTAGCACGGCAAGGTTTTTTTGTGTTTTTTTGTTTCACCGTAGATCTTTTGATAACCTAATACATTGTGTTCAACAAGTACTTTTCTGACACGCCGAACTGTGCTTCAGTTAAAGTTTGCAACCAGGCTTTTTTAGCAGCTAAATCTACTGAAAGAATTAAAGTTAAAGAGTTCATTAAACACCAAAATGAGCTCAATGAGGTGGTTAAATTTACTGTTTAACAATTCATTATATTTTACACAATCATCAATGTGTCGTGATAGGTTTTTAATGTCTTAATCAGCTCAGTAACTATAGCTGTAAGATATATTCAGTGGAGTAAAATATTTTTGTGGGGTCAAAATAGAAAGTAGAAAGCTTCTATTAACTTAGCTGAGTGAGTTTAAGTGCTCGGCTTTATTTTTGGCATTACATTAACAAACTTTTCAAATTGTAAGTTTAGGTAAATAATATGTCCTAAAACTTTTTTTTTACACAAGAGCAAATCCGCCAACAGACTAGTAGCAATATTACAATCGTTTCGTCTTCCTCGTGGTGTTTGAACATGCCGTCACCTAAAAATACTTACAATACGTAGTACAGCAAAGTCTGTAAATCTTTCATCTTCGTTGCCGTCTCACTGTGAGCTGTGACAGATGTCAAGCAGTGTCAGACATGTGGAGGATTTACCTCCGACACCTGCCTGTTGCTGCTCTGCTGGTCCAAAGTTACGTACCACCTAAAGATGTTTGTGGAAGTCCTTAACACTTGTGGCTTATTCTATCCATTCGCAGACATTTTCACCGGTACAGAACATACCGTCTTTCTGTGATAATTCCTACAGGAGCAGCCAACACTCACTATTCAAAACAACCAAGATGGCTGTAGAACTGCTATTAGCACCTTGTATGAGCACGTTTTTATATCAGAACCGGCAGCCATTATTACGTTATTCCTACGCCACTGCAGGCCATTTTGCATGTCGCTTGTTGATGCCGGTCTGCCGTCACTCGGCCGACATGACATGGTTCATTCCTCTGAATGGTCGTATGCCGATTTAAATGTGTCAGAAGCAGTTTCTGTGCCTCCGTTGGCAAAGTTGAATCCAGAGGAGCCTAATTCTTTGATCAATTTGATCCACTTTGGATCAATGTCAGTCATTTGTTCTACCAATTTGGTTTAGACTGAAAAATGGGGGGAAAAAATAATTTGCTTTATCAAAAATTGTGGAATCTACACTCATTTCCCCGAGACATTAAAGACTTCCACTCAGCTCATAACGTTCTACACAGGCCAACTGACACCATCACTTTAAAATCTTATTTCATATAATAATTTGGTTTCTTACCAAATATCATCAATTCTTTTTTTTTTTTTTTTTAATCATCCTCAGATGATGCGATGTGTTTAATTAACAAATGTTCGCTGCAAAGACGCTTGACTAAGCATTACAGAGTCATTTAGTCCCACGGCCAGTTTCTTGCTCGAGGTACCGTTCAGCCACATTAAGGCTGGAATGTTTTTATAACTATCTTTCAAGGGCTTGCATTTGAATCCGCATGAAAAGGGAGTATCCACCGCCATCTGGCAGGGAAATATCCCCTTCATGCACCTTTTTTCATCATTTTGGTTGATAGTTTCCTGCACATAGCTTCAAGGTCCTGTCGTAACAAATTATAACATATAAGGGCATGATTTACGTCAATATCTGCGCTTTGCTGTTGGAGCCGAATAGTTAATAAAAAGCTGCTGACCAGGGAGGGAAATGCTTCATGTTTCATCCGTCGCGTTTTATCCACTCTTTAACCTCTATGAAAACACATCCCTCCTGATGGGTAAATACGGACTCCAGCCGATGAGCCCCCCTCGTCTTCACTGTCTTTGCAGACTAATGTTCGAGCTATAGTTAATAGTTGCAGAGAGGATCATAGCTGGTGATGGGAAGAAATAATTCTTCCACATCCCTTGTGTGCGATACAATTTTCAGGCTTAGCAGAGGTCACTCCATTTCCTCATTCAATTACAGACAAACATAAATCAAGCGGTTTCACCAGCCATTTTGGGGGACTGCTGACCAATTTATTATGACCTTGTTCAAATTTGCAAAGGATATTTCACTCTGTGCCAGTCTACCCCTTACACTGCGTATTTTAAACAATGACAGCTTCGGCTCATTAAGACACCATCTGGTGAGGTACACAAAAAGAAAGACAGGGCCGTGCTGTGTACAGACTTCCAACGTGGACAAATAATCCTCTTTGTTACTTCCCGGTTTGTCAGACGGTTCCAGGTAGATTCCAGGTCTTTATTTTGGCACGGAATGTCAAAAGTGATCCGAATCTTACTTTCAGCAAAGACATGCAGCATCTTTCACAAACCGTAACATATAAATCTATGTAAAACTCAGCACTGCTTCATTTTTGGGCCAACTTTCTTACTTCGCTGACCTAAACTGTAGGGTGTAGACAGGTTTTGTTTTTGTGACTCTGAGTACTTTTTAAAAGCACCCAAAATTAAATTTTAATATGCAGCAGCAAGACAAAGAGTTAAGAAAGTGTTTTGGAATAGCCAAATCAAAGTCCTGACCTTAATCACACAGAAATGTTGTGGAAGGACCCGTGGCGAGCAGCTAATGTGAGGAAAGCCGCCAACTTCCCAGAGTTCAAGCTGTTCTCCATAAAGTTGTTGGCTAAAATTCCAGCAAGTGGATCTGAAGGACTCATCAACAGTGACCATAAACGTTTAGTTGCTGTTATCGTGCCAGTATGAGGTCACACAAGATATAAGAAGCAAATTTGCTTTCATAGAGATGTAATATTGGAAAATGTACCTCAATAAATAATACATTTGCTTAACTGCGTTGATCTGTTTTAAGATTATGTGTGTATATCGGATAATCTTTCATATTTAAACAAGGACTCCGATGGAGCTGTGAGGTTTTTCTTACAGTGGCATTAAAAAGAATGTGAACCTTCTAGAGCTGGTTTTTCTCTCCATCAGTTAGTCACAAAAATGTTGGCCTGATTGTCATTAAAGCGGCAATAAAAGACAAACACAATGCACTTCTGCTGGTAGCACACAAACGATTATAACGCTGCGTGTCTTTGTCGAAGCCACCTATTTACCAGCTGTGAGCTGCCTTATTAAGGTTATTCCACCGGAAGGATACGATTAGGTTCTGGGCTCCGACTGGGCCACAGCAAAAGGCAGATTCGATTTTTGTTTTAATAAACACCCCCCCCTCAGAGTTGTCATGGGTGTGAAATCAAAATGATTGAGACCAAAATGTTTTGCTTTTGTAACTAGGCTGTAAATATGTTTATTTCTGCTCTAAAGTTGGACATTTTAACAACGGAGGTTGACTCACTTTTGCAGCCAGCCCCTAGCGGTCGGTCGAGGAACTGCAACAATTCTCAGCTCCCCATGGGCCTCAATCCGGACGTTAGATGGGTGCTGCTGGAACTGAGAAGTGCCCCGATTATTTTCACGGGGTTCACATGCTTTTTGGCACTGTAAATCCAAGGCAGAGAGGTGGACGCCAGTCGTGCACGCCAACAGTAATACCAGCTGCCAGTTTAGAGTCACCAATAAAACCAACACGTGGATGGGTTGCAGCAGGAAACTGAAGCTCCGGTAGAAAACCCACACTGATGAGGGGGCGCGTGGGGCGGGTGGACGTGCTGTGAGGTGGTAATCAACAGTACAGAACCAGGCTGATTGAAATTAGGCTAGAATCATTCTGGGGCTTATCTAATCATAAAATGAATTAACTTGACTGAATACTGCATAAATATGGATTAGAAAAATAGATTCTAAAATTAGAAGTTCATGAACTAAAAAAGTAATTGTCATTGCAAATAATGTCACTTATCTTTAAAAGCTTGATGAGAGAACCCCAACCCAGGTTTTACTACCTCAATTCAATTCAAGTCAATTTTATTTATATAGCGTCGGTTACAACACAAGTTGTCTCCAGGTTCTTCCCAGAGACCCAGAACACTACCCCTGAGCAGTTATTACATAAACAACGGCAGGTAAAAACTCCCCTAGAGGAAGAAAAACCTTAAACCAAACAGTGGCAGGAAAAAAAACTCCCCTTTAAGAGGGAAGGAACCTGGATCAGGACCTGGACCATAAGGGGGGACCCTCCTACCTCCATGAGGCCTCGCAGGACGATGCTTACAATCACCTACCCCTAACTCACACTGCAGATCTCTCACTCCGGTTCCCTCCATCCCTAACCTGTCCATCACGTTAAAGGTCAGCACAACATGGTGGACATGGTCCCCATGTACGAACCCGCCCAGCAGCACACTGTCCATTACAGTCAGAGACAGCGATGCAGCCCCCGCTCGCCATGCTCTCTCCAACTGTCCATCACTGCCATTCCGGTTACGAGGAAACTGGAGCGGTTCTGCCCAAGAAAGGACTCGTCCTCCGACAGCATCGAAAGTGTTCAGAACACGAATCTGCCAGCGAGCCAACACGTGGTTTGACAGCAGCTGGTCAACATATCTGCGAACATTATAGAGGCTTGTGTGGAGGCCGCTGCTGCACCTGCAAATCCACGAAAAAGAGAAAAGGGCTTTTTTATAGCTGAAACGTGAAATTGATTTCTTTTTTTGTTTGTTTTTTGGTGCGTCGTACCAACACGTTTGTGTAAATGACGTTTTACTCAGTCCGTACATTGAGGTTAACACATACAGTAACTTCCAGCACATTTCCATTATTTGGCAATATGTTAGAAAACTGTAAAAAAGAAAGAAAAAAAAACACGAGGCGCTGGTATGTGGGTAATAGAGAAACACGCGTGAAGTGATGAATTACTTTGTGATGTATTTCAAAAAGAAAAATCGCTTAAGTGGCATGTGCAGCCCTGTATATCTGGGCATTACATTCACATTTAGATGTGTGTGCAGTCTATGATTTATGTCCAGAGCAAATGTTTCATGAAAGTGCACGAGGAAGTGTGACCTTTATGTAGCAAAGTGAAAAATATGGATATGGCGCTTGGGTGTGTAAGACATTTGACTTTCCTGCAGGTCTCTGCAGCTTTTATCTAGTTGCAATGCAGCATTTCAAGACTGATTTCAAGATTGCCTCTTATGACGAATAATTAGACCAGAAAAGATGTTTTAGATATTTCAACTAAACAAAGTTTACCTGCCGTGACATCAGTCTAAAACTGAGTGAGATGGGTGAACTGGTCGGTCCCTCCCTCCTAAACTCACCAATCTGAGAAAGTGGATGAGACTGAAGGATGTCCAGGAGTCGGAAGGTATGGATCAGCTATTTTATTGCTTTTTCCAACTTTTGAAAAATGAAAGAGCGAAAAGAACAAGGAAAGAGAGCGAAAAATGCAAACTTGCCCTCCAGGTCCATTCAAAGAGCTGAGCTGGAGTTGAAGGAAGTATAAAAATATTAACGCCAGAAACTGGGCTTTAAAACGAGTTGTTTAGGAAAGCAAATCCCACCATTCAGAGAGGATCGTGACTCGTCTAGAACAGCATCTGATAAAGAAGATATAAAAACAAGAGTAAAAATGAAACCTCAGGCTTTTTTGTATTCTCTTATACGATAAAGCTCGAGGTGTCATTTTGTGTCTCTTCAAAAGTGTTTGCTATGGATTTGTAGCAGTAATGACAGTTGGTTGAAGTGGAAATTATTGATCCACTCCTGAACACTTTTATTTTGTAAATTTGTCAAGTTCTTGGTAAAAAATAAGGGAATCTAAGGAAAAATTTGAATCCCAACACATCACTGTACAAGAATGAGATTTATTTGATAACCTTTTTACTCTCCAGAGCCTGGTGATTGGGTTCAAAAGGTCTTTCTTTCTTTTCTGAATCCATAAGAGGCGCCTCTTCACACCATTCATGTCCATATCGGCAGATGGCGAAACGTTTAGTGTCAGAAGGCCCCTGACACCCCAGACGGAAGGCCAAAATACCATATTGCAACAGCTGGTTATGCGCCATTCATCAACATTTTCCCTCTGGGACTGGGACGGGCATTTTCCTCTCCGTCTGGTTTTTATAGTTGGTCCGAGGTACGTTTGTTTTACTAGATTAGAATTCTGATTTAATCCGTTCAATACACCACATGCCATGTGAACATTTCTCAAAGCACTAAAATCCCACACCGAAGTGACATTCCTGCTAACATCATTATGTCCTTTTGATTTTTATTTTATTTTTCAGAGAGCAGGCTGTTGGGCATCATGGCTTGTTTTATTTGGAAAGTGGACACGGACACACAGAGGGATTATTTTAGTTGAGACGGCACCACAGCCAGGAATTAATCCCTCCATTAACTGGATTGTGTTACGGCTTCTCCCCCGTGGCCCCGTTTCCTAAACAGAGGGTACTCTGGTGATGCTCGGATTCCCGACGCGTGCTGTGTTTAATGGTCATTAGCGGTACAATGTGGACACATAAAGAAGCTCATTCATTATCAATGACTGAAGCAGAGAATTATCTAAACTGGTGTTGCGTGAACCATTATCTGGACGGTTCCGCTTGTCGATGCTTTTGATTTGATTCGTGAGAGATCAAGGTCATGAGCAGCAATTAGTTGATTCACTTTTCTGTTTCAGTGGCAGTTGTGGGCCCGCGATGCATTCAGGGGCTTGATAAAGCCCCTCTAAAAGGAATTCACTGTGCCGTCTCTTAAAATGGCCTAATTCACTGGAATCATTCACCATGAAAGCAGGTTGTTGTCAGGTTTAAACGGTTCCCCGAAAAGCCGTTATGCTCTGCAGTGCTTCGGATTGGCCGTCTCCTCACTCCTCTGTCTTCACATGTGGAGTCACCAAACTCCTCCGTTATGAGTCCCAAAAACATCGTGTGACTGGCGATTGTTGTTTTGGAGCCTATTGCTTCTGAAAAACCTTCTTCTTTTTTCCAACTTTCATTTCCATGACTGGAAAACTCAAGAGGGCTTAAAAGTGATTGATATTTCCTCAAAACCTGTCTCAAACACCCGAGAGACTGTCAACACTTAAATATATTTAAAATTGACTTAAATGTCTTATTTTAACACAACAGGAACCGTCTGGCTCCTGGGAATGGATCAACAGAACGACAATCATGACTAAGTTTTCTATAGTAAAAGTGAGAAGCTGTTTTTTTGTTCATCAGCACCAAAAGCTGAAAAAAGTCTGAGTATTTATACTTGTTAAATAGGTGCTTTTTGTGCAGTTTTTGTGTTTCAAGATACTACTATGAGTAGTGCTGTGCCTTGCGAGCACCTCGACCACAGAAGGGACATGTTAAGAGGATGCATGTTAATTGGCAGAGACGCAGCACGTCGCTTCGTCACAGGTAACTGCTATGGTCTCTGTTGAAAGTTGAATTTCACCACCCGCCGCTGTGTCGACATTTTCTTCTTCGTTGGTACTCTCCGCTCCCAGTCTGCGGCGCCAGCAGGAGTGTTGTTTCCAGGAGGATTACCTTGGCTTCTTGGAGCTCACTGCTGGTTTTACACAACAGGGCAACAAGTTCTGCACCAAAGTTAACGGCAATCCACACAATACCGGCCGAGTCGCTGCCCTTAAACCACAAATGTCAGCCTTAGGGAGACACTCGTAGAAAGCGTTCTGGGTCAAGACCTTTCAATCTGGGTTGATCTCTGGTGATCGGCGAGGAAAAAAATGGAATCCCTTTCCTCACAGAAATCAGTTAGAGCGGAGGAAATGTCAAACCAACGATGGAAACGACGAAGCAGCTGACAGGTGATGCCAGAGGATCACTGATGTCGGCAGGACTCGCTATCGGGGGAAACATTCATTTTTGTGTAAAAAGTCTCGTAGTAAATACTGAACTTTTACTAAAGATAGTCAGTGAGAGTTTCTGACCTTCCTGGCTCTTAAGAAAAGAAACGTAGGAGATGCCTGGGCAGAGTGGATGTGAGTGAAGTCAGAGCGATTCATCCGAGAGCTGTGGAGACATTTCATTTGTGTTTGTGTGAAAAAGCTAGAGAAAATATCAAAAAGTAAGCATTCACAGCCGACCTTAGTCCAATTATTTCAAGTCACATTAAAAGGATGAGTCAACCTGTAACCCCCGAATCAATAAACCCATTACGCAAGAGATTACAAAACATGATCTCTTAAAACATATTTTTATCTAAGAGCCTTTTCTGATTTTATCTTACTCTTGATTTTGATTTTCATTGCTCGTTTGAAGCGCTGCCCTCCTATTTTGTAACTTATTATACCGCTGAATTGTTCTAGTGTTCATCTAGTTGTTCTAGTATTTTACACAACTCATAAGCCCGTAATTTATTCACAGCAGAACACAGAACACTTATAAAACGCTGAAAGTGAGGAAATGTTAGTTTAAGAGTCCGTGAGTGGTCCGAAGAGGTGCGGTAACCATGGTTTCCGTAAAGAGGCTCAAGAATTACATATGGCTTCTTCTTTGCATGGCAGAACGTTGACCTGCATTAGTGGTTGCCATGGCAACCGTACTCATGATTTGCAGAAATGTTTCAGTTTATGCAATTTCCATCCCACAATCATGCCAGTTTTTTAATGAGGTGCTGCCCAGTTTTTTTTTGGAATCTTTTTATGACATGATAGAGGCTATTTTAAAAGTCTTTGCAATTTAAAGAAGAAGAACGTTATTGTGAAAATTCTTTTCCAATTTGTAGACAGTTTTGTTCCGATGGCGAATCCCGGCCCACCGTTACCTCTGAGCGCCGAGGTGCTGTTTCGTACCGAGTCGTGTCACCGACCTGTTGCCAGTCAACCTCATCGTTTTCAGAGGAAGCGTTTCACTTTAGCAGCATGTGAATTTCCCATCGTCGTGTTACCTTGAAAAGAGTGAATATCTTTTTCATGAAATGGAAGAAAGTCTTACTTTTACCAGTTGGTACATTTGCTGTTCTGTCATAAACAAAAGAAAATGTACAAATTGTTGCAATCTGTTTTTATTTAGATTCGTTTCTGAACTGGGGTTGTGATAGCTCACCCGCCTTGTCGAACACATGTTTATTCCAATATAGGATGAAACATCAGCTGGTGGCTTAAGCTGCAGATTTCTGATAAGCATGAATATGCCGGGCCTGTCAGATTAATAAGACTCTGAAGCAGCTGGGGAGGGCTTTAAAAAAAAACACGGGAAGCTTGGGGGGGTCAAGTTGAGGAATTTATTAGAGAAGAGTGAATATAAAGGTACCGTATGCAGGGATTCTATTCTCTGAGCAAACCACAACTACTCAAACCTCTCTGTCTATATTATATGCTACACAACTTCCAAACAGGGTCATCATAGTTAGTGATGTAATAATTAAATAAAAGAGATTAAAAAAAAAAGAGAAGGGAATACAGTAAACCATAAGTGTGCTTTGGTAAAAGGAAAAACAAAAGCAAATACTCGATGGATTATATCAGTAGATAACTGTGGAACTGGGAAACTACTCGGATGCTGATACTTCCCAGTACCTTAAACATTAGTTTTTTTCTAGCACTACAAGTTAACATTCAAGTTGAAAAATAAATAAATAAAAAATAAAACTCAAGGTGTCATATCCAGACTAATATGCTCCTGCTATCGCGACTCCCCCCTGAACCAGTTTTAGTGTTCGCACGCAGCCAGTCAGTAGCACAGTAATGATATAGCTAGAATACCAACCGCCACGGCTTCTTCTTCTTCTTCTTTTTTTTTGTTTTTTTTTTAAATGCCATTCTTCCTCTTCTGATATGTTTTTAGATTCAGTATTTTCAGAAGCATTTTGTGTCACATATTAAGCTACAATAAGATCAATAAATACTGTTGGGTGTGCGCTGGCTGCCCGTGAGCCATGAAGACCGGCGTGTTGACAGGAGCGCCCGTAAGGCAGTTTAATACGCACTGCAGTCCTCCTGAGGTATCACACGCACACAAAGAGCAAACAGAAGTGACTTAACACATTGTAAAAAGGAACTTTTTCACCAACTTTTCACTGTCATGTTTTGTTGTTTTTCATTTTTTTCATGACATTTTCTTGATTTTTTTTATTTTGACACTCTTAGAAGGAGTCCATGGCCTTGAATTCGCTGAGAGCCTGGACGGGGGAGATGTGTTTTTTCTGCGAGCCTCGTCGTACACGCGTCTGGCATTCCTCTGGCTTCTCTCTTTTCACCAGAGGCTTCTTCTCCGGGGCCTTCATGCGCCACGACACCACAGGTGAGTTGACTGCGGCTGTGCCGTACACCTTCTGGTACTTGGTGGAAGCTACGTAGGACGCCTTCACGGTCAGCACCACTGCGTTCATTAGGTTCTTGGCTGCTTGGATCAGAGAAGTGGCGCTATCCAACTGCACGAGGGTAAAGACAGTTGGACAAGAAAGATCACAGAGTCAATTTGTGTGCGAAGAGGAAAGTGCAGCAACATTAGGACGTGTTAGCCACGTAAAGCACCTACGAAGCTGCTCTGCAACGAGCAGTGAAGCGCAGTTTGAACACGGCCCTCTCCGTGTGACTTCTGATTTTAGCACTTCTTAATGAGCAGAGGCAGAGGTCAGGTGTACCTCTGTCTCCCTCTGTTTTCTTTGGCTGACATTTAAGGGTTGTTCCTCCTACATCTCAGTGTGAAGAGGCAACTGTTTGGATTTAATGAGTGTGGATTCCAGCTGGCCGCTACGAAATGGTAAAAGCCTCAGCAAGGCCTGCGCGTCTCGTGAAGGGAAAATAACTAGAATATGCGGAGAAATTATAAAGAATCAACCTGAGGTGCAAGGGAATGTGGGGTAAGCATGAAAGTCGAGAGTTGACTTTAGGTCCATGAGCAAAACATGAGAACATTCGAAGATTTGTGCCAACATCATGTCTCAGTCAGGGGCGGACACAACGCTCCCCGCGGGCTTTCAGGGGCTTCTGTCGCTGGTTCCTTTTCATTGGCAAAATGACTGTCCAACACTCTTGTTTTTTTTAATATAAAATGAGCCCGGACTGCTCTGAACAGTGTTTACTGCCTCGAAGCTTCTTATTAAACTGCCCAGTAAATCAAGCTCGGACGTGTTTGATGCTCGGACGTATTAGACACGCTGCATTTATACTTTCGTCACGTATGTACGCTTTTTCCTGATTTCAGAAAACCCCAAACACATGTAAATTTAAACGTATTGTTACTACCCCAGAAAAGGCCGGGAAACATTCCCATGACATCCATTTTCCCGGTGAGCGTATAAGCTGATCACTGTTCAGTGGGATGAAAATGCCGTGTATGCTGCGATACATCACGTCATTTCTTTTACCAGTGAGGTTTATACAACATGTGCAAAGGTGGGCTCTCTTTTTCACGAGTTATTTCACTTATTTACCTGTAAGAATTAATTCTGTTGGACTATTTACTTGCTAAATAATAGCATCTTAAATTTAAACCGAAAGCTTTTGTACTGAAAAAGTATTATATTAAGCCCGTAATTTTTCAAAGTGAAATAATCAAGGTTGTCAAATAATTAAAAATGCAATCTAAAATATTGGAAACTTATTGTAAAGTGTATTTTGTGAATTTCTGAAAGACATTATGTGCTGACAGTCCAAAAACAATAATATTCAGAAAGAAGCTAAGAAAAAAAAACAAAAAACGATGTAGTGAAAAAGTTTAAATGTCAAGTAAAAGTTTCAGTCTGGGAGTAATAAGAGAGCTCCTAGGGCATGAAAAACACAAATGGAGAAAAGCCTGTGGTGCACATTTCAGGTATCATTACATGGCAATCTAATAGCATCAGCCTTAATCTGCGTGACCCTTCATCTCATTTTATGGGCTCGGAGAGGTTTGTACACGCACCTTGCAGAGCATAAAAACGATCTTAAGTCGACGCTAAAAGCCCACGTACGGCCCTGGTGATGGTGAAACAAATCTTACACCGTTTTGGACACACTCACCCCGGACACAATGAGCTCTCCTCCCAGATTCTGCACCTCGGCTTTCACCTTACTGCAGATGTTGAGCTGATGACAGTACAGAGCGATTCTCTGCAGGTAGGCCAGCAGATCCTGCTTGCAGGCTGAGTCGGGGCACTGAAAAAAAAACAAAACAACAAAAAACAAACTGTAACAGCACACGCAGAACAAAAACAATTATTGGCTTTAACTAAAGCAGCAAAATGCCACGGCCTGGTCTTGGTTCTTTGGTGTTTTCTCTCTCGGCCATTTGAACTATTCTGATATTCAAATACAAGTCGGAGATCAAGTGTACGTCCTCAGTCTGCACCACTGCTCTTTTTCCAGTGAAATTACTCCTGATTCCTTCAATTGTTTAACGATATGCCGAGCTACATATTAGAGGTTCCCTCCGGTCTTTCTTTGAGGAATACTTTCAATGATTTTCTCTTATATTTGTTGACAAAGTGGAGCTTCTCTCTTCATCTTCTCTCCTCAGTGACTTAGTATTTCTAGGATTCAGCTTTTTCCATCTTCCATTTCAGCTCAACCCCGTCTCATCTGGGGCTATAGCGCTGCTGTGTAGGTGTTAGGGTGGTATGTTAATGCTGACACCGCCTGAACGTAGTTCTTCTTAACTAAACTGAGCTGGGTTTACGGTCCGTGAGAATAAACTTGTTTCAACACAGAATAGAGAGAACATCCACCTCAACACAAACGAGGCTCCAGCCTGCTGGATTGCTGTTTACGGCTCAACGTCTTTGTGATAAACACAGATTTTATTTTAACACTTTTTTTTTTCTCCATTGTTAGCTTGTTGCAGACAAACCGAGGTTGCCAGACTCATTTATTTCACATCAAACATTTTTGTCACAGCATGCTGCACAAAAAGAGAACAGAACAATCAACGGTGAATGTACTTTCAAAGATGTAAAGATCTGCTTTCACGGCAGCTGTTCTTTTGATTTAATCCACCATTTTTCCCCCCTCTTCTTTATAAAAATCACAAGCCCTGACCTGGCCTTGTCGGACTTCGTAGTACTCCAGCAACAAAAAAGACCACTTATACTGTGCAGCAAATGGAGCAACATCAATACGAGGACAACCTCCTCAGATGGCCTGCTCTCACTCAGTTTGCGCCTCTTATTCCATCTGGAAGCCTTCCAGACGGCAGTTATGGCCCACTAAGCTCCCAGTGGGTTAAGAACACTGCATCAGCTGCTTAAACAGTGTGAGCAACATTTTGGAGCAACACCTTTCTTCTTGCCATTAATATTAAATGGTCCAAAGTAGGACATTCGGCAGTGCTGCTTGGGAAAATGCACAGCTCATTTCCTTGTCTTGTGGGCTTGCACAAAGGGGGATGGCAAGTTAAACACCAAGCTGTAATATGAATATACGTCCCATAGGACCGGAAGCCGTCTTTGTCATCCTGTTCTTCCCTTAGACAAAATGCCTCCTCTGCTACAGCAAATAGTACTGACAGGCCACACGTGCCCTTCAGGAACGGTCACATTTAAGGGCGTTTTAGAGTTTTTGATTTTCTCGGGTGAAATGTTTGCTTCTTTAACTCACACGTACAACTGCAAAGAGCAGTTCAGGGCTTTGGTAGTCACAGCCAGGAGAACATGGCTTTAATGACGCTGAATTCAGCAAATCTGCAAACTTTCTGGAGACATTTTGTAACGCCGAGGACGACACTGACGTGATACATTTGTCAAGAGTAAAGCTGAAACCGCACCACAGATGTTGAAGGGGCAAACCACCCGCTCAGGAAAAAAAAGCAAAAACAGATTTCTGCTGGTGGATTGAAGGGCTAAATTAATAATGTTGTACCGAGGTTGCTATGGGACTGCATGTGCATATTCTCACCGAGCTGCACGTCATGGATTAATTTTGTGAGGAGCCGGAGCGTTGGTTTGAGGGCTGCACACCTTCTCGGGGAACCACAGTAACTACAGAAAATGAAGGCTTAGTGAATTGATTTTGTGAACACCTGCATCACTTCTCACCTGGCTGTTTTACAAACTTTCAGCAGAGACGGCTGGGGAGGCAGGGGGGTGCTTCTGCACGGGCATTATCACTGCATCACCACTCCTGGCTTGCATCACGTTGGACAACACTTCCCACTGCTTCCTCAAACACACTCATTCCTTCACACTCCCGCCGCACGCACGTTTGATGCAACCATGACACAACTGTTCCCTGTTGTACAGCTGACTAATTGCCCGCTTCTATCACAGATTCCCTGTTGATGTTAATAAATCGTACGGCCCATTACTTTGCCAGGCTCATTGCAGCAACTCTCCATCTCTCTTTATGTGTCACGGCGAATTTCTTACCTACTAGTCAAAAAAAAAACAACAAAAGACAGAAAACTTGCTGCCTGCTTTGGTTTTCATTCAATGCTTCTCTCAATATTTCAGAAACATGTCTTTAATTCAAATATTACACTGTTAGTTATTTGCATAATTTGGTCTAAAATGGATAAAAATTTTAATGACTCAGAAAAATAATGTGAAAATGCGGGCGAACATTAGAATATCTCGTGCTGAGTGACTGATTTTCTTTTTTTTTCCTCCCCAAAGAAGAGTTTGTAAAAATGTGGTAATTAGGAAATAAAGACAGTTTTTCTTCTCAGCTTGGCCTCTTTTGGTGTTTATGTTTTAAAATTGATTTTTTCCCCCACATCTCTGACATGTTAAATTGTTAAAAATAGTCGAGACATTCAAGAGGAAAAAAAAACAACGGGTGGCATGATGATGGCGCAAGAACGGTTAGAAAGGGAGAATGTTTCAGTTACAAAGAAAACAGAAAACAGTTTGGCCGCGTGTTATACAAATGGAGTAGAAAGAGCCGCAGTTTTCGTCTGTTCTGAACAGGACACCGTTCATGCACTGTAATGACCACCTGCAGCCATGGTTTTTTATTTCTTTGTCTAACCATAACCAATTATGAGTTAAAACTGAGCAGTGTAAAGGGCTCCGACCCCACATTTGATCCTTTCCTTCCTTCTCAGAAGCACATTCCTGTGTACAGTATTATTTTTCTGGGAATGTAACTAACACCATGGGATGCTCTGTGGACCAACGTTAGTGAGAGTGAGACGGAGCTGGACTTGGAAGACTACATGCCCTCTGATAGGAGGCTGTCATTCAACTTCAATTCAGAAATGCTTCTATGATCTCCGAACACAAATCCAGTGTTGAAGTAGTCATTTAAGTCTCCGTTGAGTCATTGTAGAGTCACGGCTGTTGGCAGGAAGGATCTCCTGTAGCGGTCTGAGTTGCAGTGGATCTGAAGACGCCTCTGACTGAAAATCATCTGTTGAGTCACTGAGTTGCAAAGAGGATGCTCAGGGTTCTCCATGAACCCTGAACCCATGATGGGTTGGGATGAAGTATCCTCCTTTGCACGATCAGCTCCAGAGGCTCTCCCCAACAGATGACTGCAGATGTGACTGACAGACTTCTAGAAGATACACAACATCTTGCTGCAAATGCTGAAGGACGTAAGGTTCCTTAAGAAGTAAAGTCTGCTCTGTCCTTACCATAAACAGCCTCGCTGTTGCATCTCCAGTCCCATCTGTTGTCCAGGTGAACTTCATGCATCATACATCAGTTCACTCAACAAGCAGTAATTGTGCGTTGTTTCAATATTCAATCTTTAAACGATTAAGAATGTACGTTAACATTAGCTTTCCTAAACTTTTCACAGCTTCGTCAAAAAAATGTAAAAATTTGCAACGGCAGAATCCCCGCTTTCATAATTCTCAGGTGAAAGGTTTTGATCAGGAATATTCGCTATTAAATGCTGGCTGGTTCCAACGGCACCACAAGCAGCTGCTATTAAACTCTACTTTCCGCTTTTATTTACAGTTCTTTTGATTACACCTCAGTCATGCTTGGTTTCACTGCTGTCAGCAGGCAGCAGGAGCTTTGCTCTCGTCCTTTCATATTCAAAGCTACGAAGCCATTCGCTTTGACAACTAAAGAAAAACCCAGTGTTTTGTTTTATCCTTTTGTGCATTTTTCAGCATTTATGACATGACAAATCTTGTTGAAATGTTTTAAATCCACACACAAATCAGATTTAAAGCTGACACAAATGCATTAAAAGTTAAATGTATTTTTTGAGAGCAATAGGAAGAAAAGCAGGAAAGGTCATTTGGTCATTTTCTACAACACACACTCCCATATCTGTTGTGGATCGACGCTTTCCTTTCCTGGCCCGAGTTTTGGTGGTCTGTCCTTTTCATGCTGTGGTAATCGTGGTACCCTTTTATTTCCAGTTTATAAAATTGGATTTAATGCTGCTTTTGAGCAACACTTCAGAATATTGTTCTGACATGTTTGGAGAGCTTCGTGCTTATATTGCCGTGTTGCAGCCACCGGGCCCTTTCAAAGCAGCTGTCTATTTATACTGAGGTCTTATTTCATATGAGGTGATATTTAGGAATTATGTGACTTCTGAGGGTAAATAGCAGAACCAGATCATGATCTACATAATGTGAGTGTGCATTACCACAAAGACATGTGTATATACTCCAATACAACAATGATGAATTATTCTTAAAGATCTTTTTTCTCCAGATTTTTCCATGTTAAAACATTAGTTATAATTTCATTTGGATGAACAGTTGGTAACTTTCAGGAAGTATTGTAGTCTAGTTCTTGCTCATCCTCATCCCCACCGTCTGTGAAAACCACCCTAAGTAACTTTGGATGCTGTTCCAGTGGTTTTGTGACAACTACGTTATCACTTTACAGCCTCACGTCGCACACTAACTACGACGTCAGCAGGTCCACCGGAGCCGTGCTCACAGAGCTACAGAGGACAACGTGGCAGAGGCAACAACTGTGTTCACACCACAGGCCTTAATGCTCAACTCTGATTTCTTTTTTTTTTTTTTTTGTGGTTGTAAACATTAAGGTAAGACTTTGTTGTGAACGGGCATGTCTTTTCAAGTGGCCTGCATGGGCAGGATGAGAAAGTGATGTCAAAAGCAGTACATCAGGATGTAAACAAAGACGCAGCAGCAGGGAGCCTGTAGGATTTCTTTCTTGAGCGGTAGAAGTGGACAATTTCATAAACAAATGATGATGAGAAGAAACCTGAGGAAAAGGAGAGCAACATTTTTAACACTGGCTTCAATATCTGTACAGAGATGGATGGCGGATGAGGAATTGGAGCCAGGGGTGGAGGACCGTGATGTGACCAGCTTTACTGAAGCAAATCACGCCAGCGCAGACTTGTGACAGGAATTACATAACAGTGACGTCAAAGACAAATGAGATGTGACCTGACAGTTCAGACAGATGTCTCTTTAGAAAACATCCAATTTAGGACCGCATATGAAAGTGACCCAGGTCTGATGTGACTTGGGGGACTGGGGAAGAAAAATCAGTGTATCAGTGTGAACTTGCAGTGTGAACACAGCTTAAGAGACCCAAGAGTGATGGTGGAAGAAACAAGGAGGAGAAGATGAGCAAAAGAACAAGAATAAGTCTCAAACAGTTTTGTAAAAGTGGAGGGAGGGTAGCCATTCAGGGTTTTATGCCATCCATCCATCCATCCATCCATCCATCCATCCATCCATCCATCCATCCATCCATCCATCCATCCATCCATCCATCCATCCTTATCCGCTCATCTGGGGTCAAGCAGCGGCGGCAGTAGCCTGAGCAGGGAAGCCCAGACTTCCCTCTCCCCAGCCACTTCTTCTACCTCATCTGGGGGGATCCCAAGGCGTTCCCAGGCCAGCCAAGCAACATAGTCCAATGGCCTGGGTCTCCCCTGAGGTTTCATCCCAGTGGGACATGCACAGAAGATCTCACCAGTGAAGCGTCCGGGAGGCATCCTTACCAGATGCTGGAGCCACCTCATCTGGTTCTTTTTGATGTGCAGCACCTCTTCTCTGAGGTCCTCCTGGATGACAGAGCTTCTCATGCCTATCTCTAAGGGACAGCCCGGACACCCTACGGAGGAACAGCACACCATCCCCATTATACATAGTATTGGTGGTGTACTGCTTCCCCCTCTTGAGCTGCTGGATCGTGAATCAGAATTTATTTCAACTGGAAGTCATTCTTCATGGCCTCCCCAAACTCCTCCCACGCCCTGGCTCTTTGCCTCAGCAACCGCTAAAGCCTCGTACCCCTTGGCCTGCCAATACCTATCCGCTGGCTTCAGGGTCCCACAAACTGGCATCCTCCCCCACCACCAGAGCCAACTCAGCACCAGGTGGTGATCAGTTGACAGCTCCACTGTTCTCTTCAACCGAGTGTCCAAAACATGTGGCTGCAAGTCCAATGATAAGACTACAAAGTTGGTCATTGATTTGCGACCTCGGGTGTCCTGGTGCCAAGTGCACATATGGCCATTGAACATGGGGTTTGTAATGGACAATCCATGATGAGCACAGAAGTCCAATAACAAAACACCACTCAATTTCAGATCAGAGGGGCCGTTCCTCCCAATCCCATCCTTCCAAGTCTCACTGTCATTGCCCACGTGAACATTGAAGTCCCCCAGGAGAACGATGGAGTCCCCAGCAAGGGCAGTCTCCAGCACCCCACCCACGGACTCCATAAAAGGTGGGTATTCTGAACTGCCATTGGGAGCCTAAGCACAAACAACCGTCAGGACCTACCCCCACACCTAAAGGCGGAGGGAGGCTACCCTCTCGTTCATGGTGTAAACTCCAATGTACAGGCACCAAGCCGGGGGGAAATGAACAAAAACACAACATATTACACTTTCCTTTATTTATTTGATAAAAACTCTGAAGCAGTGTGGAAAAATGAGTACAATCATACTGCTAGTATTGCAAGTAAAAGAGTAATTTGCTGCCAGGTTCTGCAATCAAACGCGCTTCGTTAATTGATCATTGGCAAATGTGACCATCTCTCTAAAAGCGGCAGTTTGGACAGTTTGCTCATGTGCAGCATGCAGTGTTTGTGTTTACACAATGCCCAGGAGGAAAGACATCAGTAAAGAACTACGAACAGCGACTGTTGCAGCTCATCTGCAAAGGGTTATAAGGTCATTTCCAGAAAAGTGAAATCCTTATTCTACAGTGAAAAAGATTATTTACAACTGGAAAGCAATCCGGGTAGTTGTCAATCTTCCCAGGAGAGGATGTCCCAGCAAATTCACCCCGAGGTCAGACTGCTCAAAGCTAAGAGGAATTGCAAAGAAGTCGGACTCACATCTCAGGTGGTACTGGCCTCAGTTAGCATGTTACCTGGATATGATAAAGTTCCTGACAGGACAAAGACTGAAGAGCTGTGTGCTGATTTGAAAATGGCAGCACGTCTTAGGTTTGCAAAGCTGCATCGGAGCACAAAGACGTTTTCCCTGAAATGCAATAATGGGTTGTATATAAAACGAAATAACGTTGATGAGAAAAAACAAATAACTTTGATTCCTATTGTTCTAATACTTTTTGTCCTGGCTTTTTCTAATTTAAAACAAAACAAATAAAAACCAATATTGTGGAGAAACAGCATAGCATTTTGAGAATACTGATGATCAGTTTTAGGAATGCCAGCAGTCTTAATGTGATAAGGTAAAGACTTTAATAGTAATGGTTTTGGGAGCTAGTGCTACAGATCCAGCGGCGTCGGGAAATGGAAAGGGAGCAGAAGGGAAGGAAAAAGAAAGGCGTCACTGGAGTGAAATGGGGTGATATTCCCCCGGGGTTTTTTCTATGTCAAACGCTGTGGTTAATAGACTATGAATGAGCTCGCCATCCTGCCGTCCTTCCACGCTGAATTGCCCTCTCCTTCAAATGTGTTCATCAATAGGGCTGATGTGGAATTATGGTGACAAGGTTTGATACTTAAGGAAGCTGTATGGAAGCAGCGCAGCAAACTTTCTTTTTATTGTTGCTTTCAACAAGCACAGATTACCTACTATAAAAGTGTGAATGCAAATACAAAGACAACTAATTCGTTTTCTGCTACTTGTGGTGTAATTCTGCTAAGATACTAGAGAGTAATTTGTGGCAGAATGTCACGACAAACACATGCCCCAAATGACTTGCATAATAAACTCGTGTAAATTTAGAAAAAAAAAGGGTCCTCATATCGAACGTTTTGTGTTACAAAAAGCTCTGGTGTTTCCGGACGTGCGGCAGAAGGCTTTGAATATTCAGGAAAAACTGGTGAAAGAAATGCTAAAGCGAGAATTAAAAAATGGCAAGCCACCTGCTCTTTTCATTACAGCAAACCGTTAATACCGACACGGGTTCTTCAGGTGATTTGACTTGTGGCACACACACCTCCAATAAAGTCCTGTGAAACACTGTCACTTGGCAATCCGCGAGCCAAGAAGGGAATCAGCACACAAATAATATGAGTTCTCTCATACTTCATCTCGTCTGTCGTGGATCTTAACTTTACATAACATACTTGACTGCAAACAGAAATAAATGTCATATTTCATGGCAATATAAAGATGACATGTTTACCTCCAGGACTACTGCTGGGAAAAAAAAAATATTTATATATATTTCTTTTTATCTCTCTATTTGCACTTCTTACCTCATTACAGACAGTGTTGCAGGGAAGCATTCATATACTGTAAATCTGTCCTGCGATGCTACGCAATATGCCCCGGGGAGCAGGAGATTGTGGCACAAGCTGAATCGTGGCAACAATGACTAAAGATGCCTTCTGCTCCACTCAAAGCGTAACATACTCTTGAGCCACACAAACTGACTGACATTCAGCAGAAAGAGCAGAACGCTTTCCAAAAACATTCTTGTGAAGTCACATCCTGTCATGGAAAAGGGGAAAAATGTAAAGAGGTTTGCCTCTTCTAAGGAATTTAAGATCGTGGATAATGAAAGTGATGGGACATTTAAAAAGGCCCACATATGTGCTCTTTTAAAGACTGTCTACAGGAGTATGCTTACATACACATTTTTTTCTATCTATCTGGTGGAATTTTTTTTTTTTTGTGTTAAATCGAAGCAGTTTTTTGCTGCTCCCATATGGCTCACTCACAAAACGCCCAGTCTGCTCTGATTAGTCAGCTGTTTGGCGTAGTAAGATGCAGCTGTTCATTCTATGTCTTAGGCTGTAGAGAACCAGCCAGTAAGTGGGTGTAAAAATGTAAAAAGAGGCAAACATAAGTCATTACTGTATTTACCTCACATTGTACATGCCTTAAATATTTGCTATGGCATCTGTAGAGGGTCACAACATGTCCAACAGGTCAAAGTGTGATCTGCCAGTCGTGTAGCTGGCACACTGTTCAGCGCTCAGCTGTTATGACTGAACAACTTAAAAGATGCATCACAGAGCCACTCCTGACAGCAGACAGAGATCTAGCATGCCAAATACCTGGAACTATGGGACGACTCCCCATTCATGTCAAAGCCATTGAGAGCGCGGGGCAGGGGCTGAGGTCACCGCAAGGCAGGGAAGCCCAAGAGGAAGCAAAAGCAGCAACAGAAGCCAAGGGGCGATACTGCAACTGACCCAGAACACTGCCACAGTTCGAGTTGGCAGCTTTTTTTTCCTTGCTATTTTACTGTAGTATTTTACTAGTAACTGTAGTTTTGTGCTTGGTAATTTTTCTGCTGATTTGTTTGATGATCGAGCGGCATCACGCATACGTTGTATACTGTGAAGATAACGGTGGCTTCGGGTCGACCGATTACAATTCAGCGAGCAGCACAGAAATCACAGCGCAGAAATCTGCCGGTGCTGAAAGTTGTGCAGTCTGGACGCACCCAAAGAAAAAAAAAATTTTAAATTTCAACTTTTAATAGAGGTTTTAAAACAAATGCAATGGACACGCTTCACAGACACCAAACGATTTTTATGAAAAATATTTCATGATTGTGATTCTTGGTCTTGACACAAACTTCAATACTCCTCAGCAACCCTGGATAGAAGCTCAGTTTGTGATACTGAAACCAACAGTAATTATTCTGAGTTTGCAAGCTAACAGCAGTCAAAATTACAAAAACAACAGGAAGCCTCAATAAATCAGTGACTTCTGAGCCTAACTTCATCCTTGATTCTTATTAGAGGCAGAAGAATTGAAAGACAGCATTATGCATTACCTGGAGTGAGTGCTTTGAAATGCCTCCCACTGAATTAACACACACCTCCACAGCATAAACACCTATTTCTTTTCCTTCCCATCTTCCCTCGGCACAGAACTGATTGATTAGATATTGAAAATGGTCTGTCAGCATGTTTTAGAGAGGTACTCATCTGATAATGAATGCATCACCTCGGTGGGAAGCTAATTATATTAGACACAACTTAGTTCTGCTGTCTTGCTCTCTCAGTGTTGGCACCACCGGGAGAAAAAGCCATGCAGCAACAACGCTCACCCACTCCAGCTACGTTCATCAATACGCTCAATAATGATTTCCTTTGCCATGCCCACTTACTCTAACTCAAAATTTGCTCTCTTGCCAAGCTGTCGCGACAAAGTCAGGAACAGTTTCTGACAGACAGAGAAGCATTAAGTAAAAAAAATAAACAAATAAAAAAAAAAAAGACAGACTGGGTTGCACAACTACCTGGTCTGCAACAGCGCGAGCCAATTTGTCCATCCTGGAGCCAGCCTCTGCAATCTTTTTAGCTGCGTTGATCACGTCCGAAGAGTTCTTCAGGGGGCCTTTGCCTCTGTTAAAAGTCAAAGAGTTAAAAAAAAAGAAAAAAAAAGGAGGAGGAGTTGCTGAGGCAGTGGACATGCGTGGCTCTTTAAAAAGACCCGGTTTACCCCTCCGTGTACACCAGCTCATTTAAGCTGCTGCCAGCTCAAATGTTTATGTATTAAAATCCACCACAATAAATACATCTTCCAGGTCTACCTTTGTCCTTAATGATGTAGCCTAGAAATGTGCTTTGAACATGGGACGCGTGAAGGAAACAATGCGTGTTAAAAGCACAACAGCATCATTTTTGATTGGAACAATTACGATTAAAAGAAGAAAGAAAACCGTAAAGGTTTAATGTCTTTTAATTAAATTAGCTGAGACAGCTGCGCTTGCCAGCAGGTACCTGGGTCAATGCAAAGTGAAAGTGGAGGAATCTAAGCGCCGTGGGAGTAAACACCAACATGTCTTTAGTTTTTTGTTTTTCTTCCTTTACCCAGATGCAGTCAGGGAGGTTAAACCTGATGCTTTTGGCTTGTGCACAGTCAACCATTAGGCATTCCTGGGATATCTGACCCCAGATAGAGGAAAATGAGGGGAAAACTGGTAGCTTTTTCTAAATACGAGTGAAATGCAGCACTCACAAACAGGTAACAGGGTCTTTGAATGACTTATGATGACCATTTTTCACTGGATGTCACTTTTACCTGGTGAAGTCCGTCATCTCCATCATGATCATACACATCTGCTTGGCGAGCACAATGATATCGTTGCCATTGTCATCCCACTTGGCGACCTCAGCATCTAACTTGCACTTCTCCTGTCTGAAGCTCTCCACCTGCTCAGCGATCTTCGCCTTCTCCTCCTGGGGAAGCTGTGCCATTATGGCCTACAGGCAACACAGGAAGCAGAAGTGTTAGATGAGGAGGAGGAGGTGTACAATTCAAAGGGTTCAAATTGAAGTGAAATTGGAACAATGGCTCAGATTGAGGGGTGAGAGAAGAAGAAGATGAGGCTGGATATGAGAGAGTGAGAGGTAAATGAAGAAAAGAGACAAAGTATAACTTATTAGAAAAAGAATAAAGGTGGCAATATAAAAGAATTGCTGAATAATAGCTGAATAGCTGGAAGTTTCTTTCTGACTAGTATTCCTTATAATTGTTCCACAAAACTACGAAGTTAAACATAAAGTTTGGAGTCTGCTTATTGCTGTCTCTTTGAAACGCTTTAAAATAAAGTTTATAATCTTTGCTTTTAATGATTAGACCTTTTCAAAGCCCTTGACATCTTATACCCTTAAAATGCAGATCCATTTTACCCCTTTTTCCATCTCTGAGAACACATTTGCTCTCTCAGCAGCCTTTGAGGGCAGGCCCAAAATGGCATAAATCTTGTGGCAAGGTCAGAGGCGCAGTAAGGACCCGGTATTATTTGGGAGATAAATGTATAATTACCTTGCTTCTTAGACCAGAGAATGAATAATGCATTTGTTCAACATTGTGTCAGTGAGGCGAGGTGGAAGGAAGAGTAACCTGGTTTCTATTAGGTCGATTCTATTGACTGGAGAAGGGAAAAGAAAAAATGGGTGCAGTTTAAAAAAAAAAAAAAAAAAGCATCATTGTGTTCTTTTTTTTTTTTTTTTTTAAATCTCATTTATTATTGATTGTCCTCCAGGAACTGATATTCTTAAATGAAATAATCACCATAGCCCTCTTTCACCCTCTTCCTCTTTTTTTTTTTTTTTTTGTGTGAAAAGTTTATTACTTTGCTCGAGTCAGGAGGAGAATGAAAACAAAAAAATATAGATGGCCTGCTGTCCTGAAATTGTTTGGAAGAAAATAACCAAGAAGGAAGAGGTGGGGGAGCAGTGGAAAATAGTGCATCAAAATCAGCGCTGAAATCACTAGATCTCGATGCTCGCCTCGCTCGCTTTGTTCGAATATCAAAATATGCCACATCATCCAGAAATCGCTTACCCTACTTTTAAGTAACCACGGTGTTGATTTTGTGGATCGTTTCTTTAACAGAAAATACTTACTAAAGTCTTTTGTGAAGCACTTAACTTTTGGTTTTTCAGGGTATGTGCAGTGAGAAGAAAAGTTAAAAACAGGAAACTTTTCATTTTAACATGTTTAGTTTGATGACTACACCCCAGAAATGTATCCTTGTCATCCATCTATGTTAGGTGGTGTACACACACACACACACGCACGCACGCACGCACGCACGCACGCACGCACGCACGCACGCACGCACGCACGCACGCACGCACGCACGCACGCACGCACGCACGCACGCCCATTACGATTCAGCTCTGTTTGGGTTGAGCCAGGTTCTTCAGTTTTCTGTTGTCACCCTAAAAGGCACTAAACCATAAAACATACAGTCATAATTGTGATTAAACAGTACTAGAGGTGCCTGAGAGTTTTGCAGACTTCTGTATCTGTAACCAGCCACGTGAGTGCTGCTTTTTCCGTGCTCTTCAACGTGTCGCTGCAGCGTAGTTGATCACTTTTTGACTTTTCAAATGTCATGATGCGCAAACTACTTCAAAGGTGACGTTTTGCTCACTCCTACTGAATCCCTGCTGCCACCCTAGAAACCAAATTTTATCTCGCTGCTGTGGTGAGATAGCAACTCATTCAGCATTTTTAAACCTCCACCTACATTTTGAACCTGCTCCCGCTGCTGGAGAAGTCTGGAGCGTCGCCGCCCGCCCACCGCTTACTCTACATTCACGTAATAACCCTCGCTGAATAAGTTAGCGGACTTTGTCTAACATTACAACCCTATTTTTAAAGAAAGTTTCATGCATGTAGCTGATTTAAATTATAACCTGTTTTTAACAGAAGACACTTTTAGGGTTCTTGTGCTCTCAGCTTCTAGCTTTGGCTCCCTGAGCTTTGGTCTGCTGATTACATACTCGTGTTCAGTGTGACCAAAAATATGTCTGTAATTTCTACCTAATCAACAGCAACACTGGTGGAGAGCGTGCTGCAATGTTCTCGGACTTCGATCGGTTGGCAGCCATTAAAGGAGACATATTAGGGCTTTTTCTTCCCCTTTTCAAATGTTGACTACTTTTCTTCAGGTGTGATTGAAATGTCTGCAGCCCCTTTTTCATTGCTGGATACCCCGGCAGTGTTTAGTAACTCAGTTTAGTGTGTTGGTCGTCGGGTGTTGAAGCAAAACTCGGGTCATTAACAAATTTAAGAGCCTTAAAAGAAGGAAGTTCTATGACCACAACAGCAAGAGTGGAAGAGGAAGACCAAGGGGAAGACCAGACCAGGGACTGGTCAGATTTTGATTTGTCTTACACCAATTGGGGAGGGGTGGGGGGTGGTGCTTCACTTGTTTATGTTCAGGGTAGCATGGATCCACCATCAGCTCCATCTGCTGCACCCAGCGGTGTCTTCAGCCAGGTCTTCTGATGTTGGCCAGTGATGACAACCAGACAGGCAGTGAGGGCGTCATGTTACGCAGTACCACTCGACAACGCCCCCTTGCTCCTCTTCCCTCCCTTCAACTCTGGTTCAGGCATCAGGGAGGCAATAACACCTCTTTCATTTACACTGCCCAGCACGCGTTAAGCACTAGTTCTTCATCCAGGGAAAGTAGCGGGGTCTAATCTGAAAACACCTTGTGAGAGTCTTTGAAATACTACAGAGACACAGTCCAAAAGCACCATTTCCATTTCAGCCATATCTTTACAGCTTTGTTCGCAGCAGCCACTTTTGCGGGGTTGGAATCAGTCACTTGATGTGACTTGACCTCTATCCTCCATTTGAGGTCTTTTACTAGTTATTAGCTGGTCTTCAGACAGCTCAACCTGCTGCCCACCGGCCAACAACTTTCCTTTATCCTGGCTACTCATCACAAAGTGTCAGAATTACCAGTAGAAACCCTTCAGGCAGAACAGCAATCAAAACCAGGAGTGAAAAGTCTTTCAAAAATCATAGTTTGAATGAAAAAAAGCTAAAAAAAAAAAAAATGCAAAGAAAGACATAATTTGACAGAGCCACTGCAACAGGCTGCTACCTGGGCACCAGTAAGAAAGTAGAGAATTACGTGATAATTATTATTTTTTGTCTCTTTTAACATCTTTGCCGTTTATATTTTTTTCCACACCCAACTGCTGAGGCATCAATTATACACTTCTTTCTGCAATTACACTTAATAGGGTGCAGCTGGTGTCAAAAGGAGGGGAAACATGTTGCTTTTTACGCCACCAGATAAAGTTATCAACGCTCTCTCTGCACATAACAACGACTCTCCCGTACAGTTAAAAAGGAGCAAAACTAAAAAGTGCAGACAGAGATTTAACTGAAGGGAAAAAAAATAAAAAAAATGGGATCAAGGGAGGTTGGAGAGAGGGATTGTGTTAGCATACTCGTTTACTCTAAAAATGGTGTTACAAAAGAGGGCACGTCAGAGAGGAAGGGAGAGAAGGAGCTTCTGTATATTAAAGGGGGCTGCAGCACATGGGTAAACATAGGAGCCAATTGGGACGTCAGGGGAAGACTAAGGCCCCTGGTGAAGCCCCCCTCCCCTCCTCCTGCACAGCTCTCTAGAATTCACTTATCCCCAAATCCCTTCCCCTTCTTTACTGATAACAACAAGAGCAGGCCTTGGGAGCTTAACATAGTGGCAAATCCGGCCAAGGGAGCGCCGTGCCAATACACTCTGCGACTCGGCTACGTCTGCAGGGATTAGAGCACTTTCCGGGTTTCTTCACCAAGTGGGGCGTCTTGAAATGACTTTAATTTGTTTCATTTGAAATAAACTGCCCAGACATTCACAGTTCAATTTTATGGATGACCTATCAGCAGGGTTATCCAATCACTCGCTTTGAAAATGCTTTCTGTTTGTGCAAGGGCAACTTTTATGTTTGGCTGCCTGTTTATTATCCGTGGCGTGTAACAGAAGGAGGTTTTTTTTGCTTTTTTTTTGTAAATGGAAAGACTCAAAAATACACTGTGTACAGCCGTCCCTCTCATCCACGTCCTTGTAATGCATGTGAGCTCTAATAACTAAGCTTAAAGGAAGTGAAGGAAAGCCCTGGTAACAGAGGGTCCTGTGAACGTGATTTGGTTCCTCTTAACGCTGAGAAAAATGGATAAAGCAAGAAAAGAAAAAAAGAGTAAAGCAGAGTTATCACGCCTCTGTCCTGTGTGTAATGTCCGCAACTGGATAGATTTGCTGGGATCACAGCTGTCAACCTTAGTGTGCTCATGTCAGCTCCTTAGGAAAAGAAAATGGATTACTCTCTCTCGTCCCTTTGAAAAGAAGTGGCGAGCACCAGTGTGGACTGGACATGACCAGGAGATGACAGCAAGCTTTTTTGAGAGATGACAGGCTAAAGCAGATCGGGCAGATAACCTGTGGTCCACAGCAAGCACATCTTTTATGGATGTACTTGTCTTTTGCACGTTTTAAAGTTTAATCTCTGAGGGCATGACACTGTCTACTAGTGGGAAAACAGGCAATATTTAACCGTGTAAAGTCCTTTTCAGATATAAGATGTGTGACATTATTGGCTCCATCAATCTGTTAAAGTGATGGAATTCAAACATTCAGACGTTGGTGACTTTTCCTTTAACCTTGCTCTGGTTTCCTACAGACATGCCTGTAAAAGTAATGGAATGAGCCATACACACGGCGTACTTCCCATCCAATCAAGACCGGATAGTATATCAAGTGACGTATATCGTTAAAGTCCTCACAGACTCACAGTTCGCTCACAACAACATGGTGTAATGTCACAACAATTCAAATGTGTGTGCCAGTTGTGTGGTGGTTCTTTAAAACATTGCTGTGGATAGAAGTGGCAGAGAAGGAGCTGTTACGGGGCTTCATTTGTCCAGTCACGCAGCAAGAAAAACACTTAAGACCCTTAACGTTACGTTTTGTGTTACATTTAATCATGTTGAGTTGAAATCAATAACAAAACCTTGTCATTATGGCAGATATGTTCTCCAAGATAACGTGAATGACACCTATGAACAGGATAAATCCTGCTAGACGACACTGTGATTCCCTGTGCTGTGCATTTATTTGAGTGCATGCAACACATGCTTATAGATTTGAGTTCACCTTAATGTATATAGTTGTAATGAAGTCAAAAGTTATGACAAAGAGCCATACTGTGACTTCAAACTGTTTCAAAAAAAGATCTGCCCACTCAAAGCGCAGCTGAATGCCAGGGAAACTAATGAACAGTTTGGTGCTGTAAATCTCCTTTGTGTAAGAGCGTTGGTGCATGTTAGCTCAGATGGTCCCGCACTGTTACACTGCAGGAGCCTTAGTGGGAGGATAAATACAACAAACCAAAAGTGCTTCACACCCAGAACCCCCCCTCCGCAGTCGTTCTGGAGCGGCCCAAACCCTGGATCTGCTCCTAGTGTTCATGGCTAGATTTCAAATTAAACTTTAAGCACTTGCTTTGATTACTTAACTAAACCCTTATCAACTATGTCATTATCAGGGGAACACAAAAAGTCATTTGTACGCCGCCGAGCCACAAAGGAGTTTCTTCCACGTTACTACAGTACTTCTTATCTTCATACTCTGGGAATATCCGTGCAACTTATGTTTCATAAGCATCTATAAGTATCGCCTTATAGATGCTTATGGGTGTAGCTCTGGATTTCCTTGGCGGTTTCCAAGCACTGGAAGCTGTCGGACCTTGGGGTGAGCACACTGGGATGCTCATGCCTCCTACTGTTGGAAATTGTCTTAAAGGTTTTTCACTTTTGAATCATCTTTGTGACTGTGTCCTGACTGCTTCTCACCAACAGAAGCCAGTTGACTGGCAGAACTTGGCTGCTTCTTCCCCTCTTAAAGCTAACTCGTATTTTTCACAGCTGCCCATGCAGGAGGCCTGTTTGATATACATTTTCTCTTCTGCACCAGCATGCAGTGGTCCATCTCATTTTTTTTGGCTGACCATATACGGCTCAAAGATTTGTAGAGCATGCCCGCTGTGCATGTGCCAGGCTTAGTTTATGTTGGGTGAGTACAGCTTCAGATGAACAGGAATACGTGAGATGTTACGACATATTATCCTTTATCTAAGTATAGCACCTGGAAGGGACAGGTGCGTTTCAGAGTTTTAGCCTTTAGTGTGTCAAAGCCGACCAGAAGATCGATAAATGTGCTACATGACTGACGGCATTTGTTTATCTTTACTATATTAACTGTGATTGAGCTTAAACATGACGTTTTTATTGCTACTAGTGGTTCGTTATGAATAAAGGTTTTTGTTTTATTGAATAGTCTGATGTTTTTACAAAGAACAACAACATGTAATTATTTGGGCTTTGCTTGCACTGAACAGGAATGAAACTAAATTAAGCTGTTGTTTGATAGGATTTATTTCTCCTTTTATGGTGAATTACTCTAGTGTCTGCAACTGTATAGAGTCCTAGGAAAGCCCGGGCCACAGGGAGAGGTATTGAGCCAAGTCACACTCCTGCCATCCACAATCCATTTCAACATGCAACACCGTACTGTTGCTGGAGGGGGCAGGGGCTGATACCCCCTTAATGCCCTTTAAGCTGGGCCCAAGTGAAAACTTGCTAATGTGCAACAAAGCCCAGACCCCGGTGATCATGACTGAGGTCTTGGCACTGTGCTACGTTGTATTTTTGGTGGTGTCTGAAGGGAGTTTGGTAATTACTTCCTTGTTTGTGATTATAATTTTACACCTACTGTCCCTGAACAATGTTCATTTCAAATAGCGCTGCTTGTAATAACAATTTAAATGCCATGCAAGCAAAGATAGTTTGACGAAACATTTTACATGCAGCCAAGGAACCAGGGTGGATGTTGGCCAACTTAAGTAAAATTAGTGGGACTCAATGAAGGACTTGGGGTTAGTTCCCACGCTTTAACCAAACCAAGGAGTTGTTATTTTATATCTCTGTTACAGTGTCTATAACTTGGGCAAATCCTTATATGAAAGGTATTGCACAGTGGGGAAATGAACATCTACTCACCCGAGCACTCTGTCCAGCAATAAGCTGGTCATCCTCAGTCTGGACACTAGTCCTGCTGCGAGTATCATAGTCCTCCTGTTCAAAGTCAGAGTCATCTTCCAGCTCCTCTGGTGTCTGTAAGAAGCACAAAGGCAGTCAGACAGAAATCCAGAGATCAAGGGTGAAATGGAAAAAAAAATAATAAAAACTTCCTACAGTGGTGTCTGAATTTTGTTTCTTTTATACCAAACTCAATTCGGTGGAATATTTTTCTTGTATGTCTCCATCTGCACCTTTCAGTATAAAATATTTCAACTTGAGTTTTAGTTCAAAACAAACCCATCAAGCAAATAGAAATGCACAACTTCTAGAACCAGATTGTTTGAGAAAATGCTTCCTGAGATGTCAAAAGCTCGAAAACAATGATACACAAAAAAAGCTAGTCTACAAACACACACGGCTACACACACACACACACACACACACACACACACACACACACACACACACACACGCACACACACACACACATATATATAAATAAATATACATATATATGTTATTTGTTCTACTGCTACCACTGCAGTGTGTGCTAAAAAACAAACAAACAAAAAAGCAAGAAAAACTCTGTCCCCTCCATGTTTATACAGTTTACCGTTTGTGAGCAGCCAAAAATGCGCATTACCGCCATCAGATGGTGAGCAGTGTTATTCGTTCGGTCAATTGTTCTTGCGTGGCGCTACGCTGTAATGGAGACACGGCGGATGAAGGGGCTGAGGAGGGGGTCGGCCCTGTCAGATGTTCTCGTCTGGTGGTTTACCACTGAGCCCCCGCTGATGGACACTGATCATTAGTCACTGTTACTCAGATGGACATGAAAACGACTTCATCTTTTTCACCCGAGCGTAAATCAAAAGACAAGAAATACAAAGTCGAACTGTTTGGCTTTCAAAAAGCTTGTATAGTTCATTTTTGATCTTTCATTAGTTCTTCGCTTTTTATCTGTGAACATCAGGATTTGCTTTGTTTGTCTGTGCTTCTCTTTGAAGAAGCACAATCTTTAATAATCTCACTGGGTTTTATTTTGCAAAAGCATCCTTTAGAATTTCTCCTTTCAAGCAGTAAGGAAATATACAGCACTACGTTTAAATATTGGAAACAGATATGTAAAGCATAAAGTAAATATTCCGTTATGTCTTTCCACTAGCACAATTTATATATCTCATATATAGATAAATACACATACATACATATATGTGTGTGTGTGTGTGTGTGTGTGTGTGTGTGTGTGTGTGTGTGTGTGTGTGTGTGTGTGTGTGTGTGTGTGTGTATATATATATATATATATATATATATATATATATATATATATATATATATATATATCTATATATATATATATATATATATATATATATATATATATATATATATATATATATATATATATACATATATACATATACACGTGCCTGCTCAACCCATTGAGCTGTCCGGGGCCCCAAGCACGAACTATTTGACTAAGTGATTGAAGGGTATTTTCTTTATTCCATCCAACTGGCTTTAAAGTCCCTCTCTCAGACAACGCAGGTCTTTTGATCTGGTGAAGTCTACAACACCCTACACCAGTGAATATCAGTTTAATTTCTCCATGCCAGTATCTGGGCTGAATTTCCAAAAGCTTCATCAAGATGAAAATTGTGTAAATCAAAGAAAGCGTTTGTCCACTGTGCAGTAATAGCGGCATTAATGAATTACAAATAAAAACAAAAGCAAAGTGAATAAGCATACGCATGTGGCAAACGAGCTGCAAATGATTTATTTACACAATGCTCATGCCATATGGAGCAACACTAGAGTCCCTAAATCAAGTCCTTACATTTTTCCACAAAAGAAGGGACACTATTGGCACATCCCCTATTGCTCATTTGTCATCAAAGCTTCATAAAACAAATCCTGTATTTTACAGTGGCCCCTCCATGACTCTTCATCTTGTTGTAATGAAGGGCTTTCGTTTTTCCACGTTCTTACGTTTACGGGGCCATAATGGTCCAGCGCATTGTGGATTGAGTGGCAGCTGGAAACAGACACCTTTGTATTGTGATCCCTGGATAAAGTATAAAGCTACATCCCTTCAATGATAGAGGGAGAAACAATTGAACCGTTATGGGAGCTTGAAATACATCATGAAGATATAGTCTAACTTATATTTCGCTGTAAACAGTAGAAAACCTTCAAGTCATGGAACAGGCTCTAACTGCTAATAACATCTGCTTTGTCCATTTGTTCTGTTGGACTCACCATTAGGGAGAGCGTGACGAGTTTGGTCATATAGAAGGGACTTATTAAGGAATTATTGCTTTTTGCATCTAAATGAACCAGATCTGGTGGTTCAGGCGTCTCATGGGAATGCCTTCTGCACGCCTGCATGAAGCATTTTAGATATGTCCCACTAAAAACCAGTCCTTAGTGTAAACTAAGGTCTCACTGGAGAGGTATCTTTAGTGAAGTGAAAGAAGTGACTGAAGAGAAGGAGGCCTGGGAATATTGGGTTTAAGTGGTGTCCCAATTCCATGATGGATGGGTGGAAGGATGGATATTTAACAAAGTATATGTTAACAATTTCTCTAGCATGTTCCCGATATTGGATCCTTGATTGAATTCATTTACTGGTAAGTTGATTTGTAATTTATTTAGTTTGGTTTTGCAGGCTTTCACCTTTATTGTGCTTCTCCAAATAATTAGCCTGGGGACAGGATGACTTTGAGAGTCCATTTTTCACTTGTTTTGATTTATTGTGTCTTATCTCCTTAGCTCAAACTGACTTTTACCTCGTGCTCAGCACAGGCCAATCAAAACTCAAAATTTAATATGTGGCAGGTTTTATGCAAGAAGACGTCCAGTGGAGCATCAAAGTGGGATGCAGCATGGCATGACTGTGTGTCAGGTGTGTCAATGCTTTAATTGGTGGTAGATCTATCCAGTTGTGTCACGAGACATCTGATCCAAAACTTGTTAATAACTCTCCTTGGAAATCAAAACTGAACTGAGAGGTTCCAGAGTAATTCTCATTTGTGGACTTGCTTTGCTTGCCAGACTACCAAATCATATCACTGAACAAAAATCCCATAGGAAATAACAATCTCATCTTGCCTTAGATTAAATTTGGTTTAGCTGATTAATTTTTGATGCATATGTTAAGATGCTTGTAACATTTTCTCCCCTTATATGAATACATTTAGCTGCATGAAAGGAAAAGAAAATCCTGGGTAATGAAAATCAGAAATTGACCAGCTGAAGTATGTGACAAAAGAATATTAAGGTGACCAATTTGGAGAATAAACTCGTCCAAGTGAGGGAATATTAGTGGTCTCATGATATGTGTTTCAGAGATGTATCCTGGCACTTACACAGGTTACACATGCAAATGACCATTTGGTGTTGGAGTTATTAGATGTAAAAGATAAATGCAATGATTTAAACCAGAGAGGTAAGTCAAACTGGGATTGTTCCTCCACCCAGTGACGACTGAGAGTGATGCTGTGTATTACATGACTTCAGTGCAGTTGAGGTGCCGTCTGACTAAAGCCATGTTCACACATACATAAAAAGAGTGAGTATGAATGCAGCCTCCTCCATTAGCTTCAATGAGGTCACTGTGTGGCGCAGCAGAGGTGCCAACCCACATCTAGTTACCTTGGAGACTGCTTGATTATGTGCTCAGTGAGAGTCGGCTATTTACCTCGTGGTCATAACAGCTGAGAATGAAACCAGATATTCTGAAAAATTTAAACGCTTGTAAAAATTCTGGTAATGATAAACATTTAAACCCAAGAGTCTTTGTATCTCATATTATATTTCTGCATTTCACCTGTATATGAAACAACATGATCCCATCTATACAGATGGCTTTATTCATTTATTATATTTTAACTTGACAGATGGTTCAATATACATGCAACATTAGTAATGTTACAGTCCACAGTCACTGTGGGATTTCACTCATCCTTCCTTCCTTCTGTTCAATACTTGCCTCTCTATTCAACTACGGTGTTGTGTGCATGGTGTAGGTAAATAGAGGCCAAGCCATAAATCTGTTTTATTTTTAATTTTCATTATAACTTTACTCTTTTCTCAAGACCTGCCTCAAATTTTAAACACCGTGGAGAATTAGCTTCTTAATCCACTGACTTCTCATGAGATTTGCGCTGTAAAAACTCTAAAGGAGCTACTGCGTGGTTAAAGTGGGAGAAAATTACAGAGAGAGAGAGAGAAAGAGAGACTATTACATGTGGCACCAACATTTGCTATCTGTATGATGGAGTCAGACAACAGAGAAAGCACAGATCTTCCAAAGTTGTTTCCTCAGAAAGTAATTGAACTTGGATGGGATTATGAAGCCAGCTGGTCCCGGGCAGTTCAAAGCTGCCTGTTTTACATTATTTACCAACAACAAATTATTTTCCATAATTAGATTTTTCCAGAGCCGCACTGGGAAACCTTCCAGCCTGCATAAAGTTAAATAAATGAATTATATGTTGAAAAGAGGAGGGCCAGTTTGTGTGAAAAATGTAGGTACTTTAAAATCAGAGTGGGTATGTAAGGCAGTTGTGCCGCTGGCATCTTGTTGGTGTAACACATTTTTATCGTGATTCGCTTTTAAGTGTACAACAAGCTCTGTAAAAAAGATATGACGGATATATTTCAATTATGTTTTACTATTATCATTTACAGTATGCCAGCTAATAGCGATTTTGGTGCACAAAAAAAGACTGAAAGACTGACATATTAGTGCTGAGTCATGGTTGAGCTCACAAGTTACACTTTTAAATAACTAATCTCCCTGGAAATCATCATAAAATATGCACTGAAGCCAAAGTAGGCGGCATAAACTTAAAAAAAAACCAACTAACTACTTACTGAGTGAACAAATTGTTCAGATATCTATATTACCAAAATACCCAGTGAATTTGTTTTTTTTTTAGAAATGCAAACAGTTCATTAGTGGAACAGAACTGAAACTATTAAATGAATAAAAGAGTGCCGTCCGACTCTTTGAGAACCGGTAGGGACCTACCCTGATCATGAGGACAGCTTTCCTGATGTCGCGGACGCCATCGTACACCAAACGCGATGCGTCAATGAACTCGTTCTCCTCAAAGGGCTGCGGGGGGTTCGTGCTCAGCGCTTCAATCGCTACCTCCACTTGTTCAGCAAAACGGGGCATAACTGTGGAGAGATGCACAAAAAACAACAACAAAAAGACTAAATATGGAAGGCAGGGACCAAAGGACGGATAAGACTAATTTAATATGCTAGGTATCGGCTTCTTTCTATGAGTAAAAAGGTTATCAATTAGAAAAAAGTTTAATTTCACAAAGAAATTAGGAATATCAGTTCTTTCTCTTCTTCCTTTGAGGGCATGGAAACTTGTCTCCACATATTCTTATGCTACAGTTTCAGGAAAAGGCAAAATGTCACAATCATATTCTGATTGTCACATGGTTGCGGGCCACTTAGCATACGAGTGTATGTCGGCACTGCGTGTACATGTATGACTAATCTGGAAAACGGCTGTGTGTGCTGCTGTGTTGCCTACATGGTGGCCCAGACTGTCAAGTGTGATGACTGGAAACAAATTCAAAGTCTCTATAGCCAAACAAAAGCCAGTGAACAAAAGAGAAGTCCCTATTGACCATAAAAAATGGTAGGTTTTGTTGTCGGTATCAACTAGACAGAGTTGACGGAAGAGCTTTTTGCTCTTTGTGTTTCAAATCAATTGAACTGAATGTGAATAGACATTTTTATATTCAAGAGTCCAGGCTAAATGTTTCAATATTTAACAGGCTACCTTTCTACGTAATCGCCTGTTGTGTCGCAATAATTGCCCTGCGGAAAATTACCATAACAATAGCAATGGTTTGCCTTGACAGACAGTTGCCAGCAAGTAAAGTTTTTTCCTCAAACAGTACAAATATCACTTCAAAGTGCCATTTGTTCAGGTATAAAGATAGATATATGTACCCCCCACCCCCTTAAACAATCCTCAATAAAACACATTTCTAGGACATAAAAATTGGGAGGGTGTGAACAATCGAAGAAGCGAGGATTATAAATTCATAGTAGATAGTTTAAACCTAGGAATAAATATTTACTGTTAAAATACATTTATTCCTGTATATGCTTCCTGTATTTAAGCATGCAACATATACAAAATAAAGTTGTGTCTGTATGTCTAGTAATTTGACCAAAAAAAAAAAAAAAAAAGCCTTGTTTTCATTACCAGTGCAACTGTGGAAAACCTACATATTGCAAAAAAAAAAAGAAAATGTAATAGAAACACATAGAAGTGTGAGATGCATGAGGTGGTTTTTTTCAACATGTCCATAGTCCAGCTTTTTCACATTTGCACGTCTTTTATTTATATAGTGTCTATTACAACACAAGTTGTCTCTGGGATCTTTCCAGAGACCCAGAACATGACCCCCGAGCAACTATTACATAAACAACAGCAGGTAAAAACTCCCCTGGTGGGAGAAAAACCTTAAGCCAAACAACAGTGGCAAAGAAAACCCTCCCCTTTAAGAGGGATTAAACCTTGAGCAGGACCTGGATCATAAGGGGGGACTTTCCTGCCGATGACCAGCTGGGTAAATCAAGAAAAGGGAGATAAGAAAGAGAGAATGAAGGATAGAGAGAGGAGAGACACAGACACATCGCCAAAGGTACAAAAGACAAGATACATAAGTATAAATATCCGTCAGCAGCAGACTTCCATGTATATATGACTGCAGGTCAGCATGTCAGCAGGTATCCAACAGAGACATTTATACAGACAGGTGGAGGTAAACACTGGGATGGTCAGAGGGTGGGGCTGCAGGTCAGCATGCAGCTCCTGAGGTTCTGGACTGCAAACGTGTACGGAAGAGAAGAAGAGGGGGCAGACCAGCACAACAAACTACAAGAACAATGGAGCACAATTATGCTCATGAGATACTTTTTATTAATAACTGAGGACTGAGCTGAAGAAGGGAAAGAGAAGAAGAGGAGGTGAGGGGCACCGCTCAGTGGGTCATGTTGGGGTCCCCCTGCAACGTAGGTCTACAGCAGCAGATCTAGGACGAAGCTGTTTAAGACCAGCTGCTCTAGTCTGCCATGAGCTCTTAGTGTCTGAAATACCAGTCAAAGCAAGCATTAAATTGCAGTTTCCATAAAACACATCCATTTTCTGTTATAAGGTTGAACACTTTAAGAAATACTAGTATAATAAATATAATAATAGTATTTTTGATATGGCATTAACACCGGAGCCGCCGAGACGGTCGGGTAGATGATTAGGGGTTTTATTGTATGAATAACTTTGTGACTTTTCCTAAATATGTGCATTTTATATTTTCTGAAGTCTTGAACATTTTAAAATAAAATACACATGAGTTGTGAGCACTTATTCGTGCGACCACCACAGCGGTCCTGTGTCCGTTGTCCTTTACGCTGCAGGTGGTCCCAGCTGCAGAGTTACTGCTATGTTATTGATCGTTACATTTCATTTCCGCAGGTCAGTGCATTTTCCCACCTCATTTTATTGTTGCTTTCCTTATATTATTTTGTATATCCTGAAGTGGACAGAGAAAGAAAGAACGAAAGACAGGGGAAGATCAGGATTTTACAGATCAGATTTGGGAAGCTAGTAAAAACGCAATTAAAAAAAACTAATACGGACGAGGAAAAATACTGTAGACTTTGCAACTTTTGGAGGCAATGGGTGAGGGAGAAGTTTTAAGACTTCAGTGTTGAGGACTGGATGATGAGAAAAGCTCCGACTCTGAGCTGAAACCCCGCGTAAAAAAAAAAAAAAAAAAAAAAAAAGATGCTGACTCAGCTGATAGGTCTACGATGTGCATGCGAGATGGGGAGGGTTTCTACACTGATGTTACTTATATATAATGTATATTATATTTGTAGATATTTATATACATATACAAATTGATTGATTAGCCTGAATATCTGAAATTACTGACATGAATAAAGAATTATACGCTGTTTCACTACAGCCACCGACTACTCATGTGGAATCGACTGATGTCCGGTTCAGTGTTGATATCACGACAATAAAAAGAACTAGGACTATTATTATAAAAATGCAGACAGAAAGTCTGGAGGGTTAAGTCTACCCTCCAAGGTGAGTCATTTGTGGGGCCAGCTCGAGACAACACCTCGCTTCACTCAATGTAAAAAGGACAGCCAGCACACTAGATCTGCACGTTAAACATGGGGTTTCCGCCAATGTAACAACACCTAATGAGTACAGGCCCGTTGCTCTGACGTTGCTCTGTAGTTATGTAGTCCTTTAAGAGATTATTGTTGAGCAACACGAAGGACATCACAGACTCTCTACTGGACCACTCCCCTATCAGCAAATGGGTCAGCAGAGGATGCAGTTAATGTGGGGTTACGCTACATCCTGCAGCATCTGGATGCACCAGGGACATACACCAGGATTATTTTTGTGGATTTCAGCTTTGCAGTTCAACACCATCATCCCTGAAATCCTCCACCGAAAGCTCACCACTGTGTCCGCCTTCCGCCCGTTAGTGGATCAAAGCAGCCTCCTGACTAACAGGAGGCAAAAGGTGAAGTTAGGGTGTGCCGCATCCAGCGCCCAGACCATCTGCACTAGCGCCTCCCAGGGATGTGTCCTCTCCCCACTACTTTTCTCACTCTATATCAATGACTGCTCCTCAGGGGACCCTTCTGTTAATCTCCTCAAGTATGCAGCTGACATCACAGTCAATGGACTGATTTAAAACGCTGATAAATCTGCATACACACAGGAAGTGGACCAGATGGTCCAATGGTGTAGTCACAACCACCCCCAACCTAAACCCACTTACGACTGTGGGGATGACAGCAGACTTGAGGAGGAAACCCCACTTCTCCTGCCCCTCACTATCCTCAACAACAGTGTCTACTATAAACACTTTTAGGTTTTGGGGAACCACAATTTCCTGCGATCTGAAGTGAACCACCCATATAGACACTGCCCGCAAGACAGCACAGCAAAGGCTGTACTTCCTGAGACAGCTCAGAAAGTTTAACCTGCCCCAGGACCTGCTGATCACCTTCTACTCTGCAGTTGCACAGTCTGTCCTGTGGATCAGCCACCAAACAGGTACTGATTGCAACGGACAGTAAGGTAAGCAGTAAAAAAAAAAAAAGAAAGCCTGGGCCGACCTTCCCTCCATCTAGGACCTGTATCGGTCTGTGGTCATGTAACAGACATGGAACATTTCTCCAGATCCGTCACGCTGTGCACACAAACTTTTCAAACTTCTCCCATTAGGTAGGTGCTACAGAGCAATGCGCACCAAAACCACCCATCTCAGAATCAATTTCTTCCCTCAGGCCATGACTCGGAAGTCATAGCGTGTTGAATATTTGTGCAACATCTTCATGACTGTAAATACTAGTTCTGTCTTGTATATAGTGTATATATATTCTTTGATTAATGTGGCTTTTTATCCTTATTATTCATTTCTTTTATTGAGTCTTGAGGAACAAAGTCTGCTGGATCAATTCCTCATTTGTTTGCACATCCTGGCGAATAAAATTGATTCTGATTCTAATATATAAATATTTCATATAATATAAACCCAATAAATATCAACAGAATCATGACAAACGGGTTTATCCATGAGCACGCACACGCCGTCTTCTGTGCGTGGTCTGTGTGTGCATAATGTGTGTTTATTATTCATTTAGTTCGTTAAAAATATGTTTAAAGGAGTGTTATGGTGCAGTGAACATGTTTTATATATATCACACTTAATATTCTCTACTTCACGGCACATTTAAAATAAATATTAAATCAATAAAGAAACAATTATCGGTGAATACGTCAGTCTACCCACCCCACCCCACCCACATCCCCACCCCACCCGCACAAAGACCAAATACAAAGGACAAGAAGTGTCAACGTACATTTTTCCACTTTAAGGACTGATTTCTGTGCCCTAAGAGTGAAATTAAATAAGATGGTCTGGGAGCTGGCTGCGGTGCTTGTAGGGGGCGCTGGACTGCTGGTGGTTCTAGTCTTAATCGCTGTTTTCACTGACTTTTGAAGAGGAAGTAAATGGGCTGCATTATGACAACACTTTTTTGGGATGCAAACACATTTAATGTATGGATAGATAGGAAAAAGATATCTGGGAAAAAATAAATTAAAAATGAGGGTACTGCAGTATCATCACTCAGTGCTTTCATTATTATTATTATTATTATTATTTCTATATTTTTGCTTCTGCTATACATGTGAAATAAACTTTATCAATTACCCCACTTGTACTAATGGTGTATCTGCAGTGTAGTTATTTATTTGATAAAAACATAAGCTATATTTCACAAAACATAAAAGGCATTACACAAAGTCTCTCCTCTTTTCATTTTTTAATTCAGTTTAATCCACTTATTGGAGAAGCGTAAAATAGGCTTTTGGGAATAACTGGGAAGGCGTTTTAAATAGAAATATTTAAATGTTCTCCAAGCTCTTAATGAGCAAAGTTGCTGATGGTAAGGAGCAATTTCACTCATTCCAGTTGAAAAATGATGAAGAGAATTAAATGTGACCATGTAGGAATGGATTTTTTTCACCCATCAGGCTGAAACACGCTTAAAGTGAGAAGTTATGGAAGTACAATGAATGTTTAAAAACCTCAGAGCGGAGAGAAGGTTTGCTGCTGTGATGCGTTTAACACATTATACACAAGCCAACCTGCACCATCTCTGAAGTGTAAACCTCAAAATCACACACTCCTTAACTGAAACCATATGTTATACACACAAGTGAAGCTGCATGAAAATACAGTCGTACACTGACCAACGCAATACTAACGCAGCGCTTTGTGCGATAGTATATCGATCAGCTGTTGTCTGCTCAAGAATTTTGCTAAATCAACTTAGTTGTTAACATATGTTAATTCACATACTTTCATAGTCATTATGGATAATCTACTGCATAAGGAAAATTGTGGCTGCAGCGTGGCATTATTGGATTTAACAATTAGTTTGACAAATCCCATCGAATATTACAGACGAGGCTCTTAAACAGGCTTCACTTATTTATTTATTTTTAATAAACAGTTCTGAATCTATTGCATGCCACTCATCTGTAAGGTGTACAGACACCACTCTTACAAGTTGGTATTTTATTTATATGTATATATTGCCTTCATCACAATACTTACAAATGACAGAATGCTGCTACCCATTTAATACTAAAAACATCATAGTCAGATTTTTTTGGGGGGCGATGACACAGTTGTAAAAACCTAAAACAATGCTGCACTTAACCTATTTTTTTTCTCTCTTGCGTAACATCAAAGTATCTTCCTGCAGCTCCAAATCTGAGGTGATCATGTTGTGCTCCTCTCTTCACAATAACACTATTATGTAATTTCTCAGAGAAGCCTTTCAGTTGTTGAGCTGTTGGCGTCATGCGTCACGGTAACTGGAAAAGCAGTTTTAAAGCAGTGTTACCCTGGATGTAAGCCATGCTGAGCATAAGATTGCAGGCAATTTGTTTTTTTTGGTGAAGTACTAAATACAATAATAATACATGGTAATACTAAAGAAGAAGTGCTGCATATCTCAAATGTGCACATCAGCCTGCACATCTGCTAGATGTCACTTTAATACAGGAAATGTGTTCTTAAAATGTGTATCTTAGGAGATTAGCTGAGGTAAACAAGAAATATCAAGTATACTAAAACTACTAAAATCTTCCAGAAAAACATATGCCATAATATTTGAAACGGAGACATTTTGTAACGTCAAACTCTGGACGTTTTCCTCTGTGCCCTCTACTTCTGTTGGTGATGAGATTCTGGAGAGCAGGCCTGACATGAAATGGTCTCTGCGTAGAGTTTATTCATTGCTCAGTTCATCTCATGATACCAGTTTGGACTCTGAAATGCAGGTGGGAGACGGACTTGTGGGAATCCATATCAGACTCAATTTGGCAAAAGGTTATTCAGAATATTTATTCCTCCTCAATTTGTTTGAGGCATGCAATAGTTCAACTCAAGGTAGTGCACCGTCTACATTGGTCCAAAGACAAATTGTACAAGTTTAAAAAGGGCTTAAATCTGGCATGTGATCGTAAACAAACTCCAGCCACGCTTTTACACAAATTCTGGACTTGCCCAAAGCTACACAGGTATTGGCAATCTACTTTTGACAGTTTCTCAGGAATATCTGGACAAACTGTACACCCATCACCACTCATCTCTCGGCCCAAGCAGATGCTTCCCTCAGCAAATATTAGAGGAATATGATAGCTTTCTGCTCTCCACTGGCCAGGAGACTTATTCTGTGTAGATGGAAGGATCCACATCCTCCAGCATATGGACACTGGTGGAGAGAGGTTATGTGGTGCATTCATTTGGAGAAGGTTAGATACACAATCAAAGGGTTTGTTAAAAAATTCTATATCTGGCAGCCATTTATATCTCATTTTGAAGGCACATCAGCAAATCATTTTGTGTAATGGTCCAATGTGGTTTATATTCTATACGCACTAACCTGAGACTCACTTGTATATGTACAAGCACGAGCTACATAAGTCTGTGCAGTAGATCCGGTATAGGAGGGGTTTGTGTGACTTGTGTGTTTTTGTACTGTTTACATTAAATAAGAACCCCCCCCCAAAAAAAAAAAAAAAACAACCCATCACTGTGAAACGTAAAGGGAGAAGAAAGAATGCGAGAAGCATTTTACATGAGCAAGCATAGCTATAGGTTTAACAACAGGTCAATAAACTGTAAATGTTCCAACTCTTTAATGGTTTTTTTTACTGTGATTAACCATTTTCCTTCCACTTGCTGCAACCAGACTAGGCTTCTGCTCATCCTTTGCTTGGAGCATTTAAAAGTGCAGTCGAACAAGAAAATAAGAAAAAAGAAACACTTCAGTTTTACCCAAGCGAGAGCCTACATCACCTCCTCTTTGAAACCAGCTGTGTATCAGAGGGACCTTCGATTTCGCTGCTCAAAGTTCAATCAGATTGAACTCTGGACTAACATGAGAAGAGTGGGTCAATTTGTGCGAATGTGTCCTGCCCAGTTTCACACTCACATAAATGTGGCCGGAATGTATTTTTAAATACAGCTTAACCAGACCTTTTGAATATTTTGCCCCTGCACAAACATAAATCAAAACGGCAGGCATGTGTGGAGATGCCGACAGTTTGTCCAGGGCAATATCTAACACTCTGCTGTTTAGACCCTGTAACCTCATATTTTGCCATTTTTCATATGAATCTTTAACGTATTCACAGCTTCAGTTTCAAATATCCTTCAATCTAGCCACAATTTAACATTCATGTAGTACTGACACACACACACACACACACACACACACACACACACACACACACACACACACACACACACACACACACACACACACACACACACACACACACACACACACACACACACACACACACAGGTAATAATCTTGTGTAAAATCTACATTTTTCTCCAGCCTTCTCCTGCACTGCTCCTCTGCTATTTCCTCATCAGTACTCTCGTCTAACTCCCACCTCTATTTATGCACTGATTAAGAGACCTTACCGCCTCTCCTTTCAAGCTTCGAGTTTGCCATCTGCCTCTCATTTGGGCAAAAACCTCTTTTCTCATCACTATAACAATGGACACATTTAAAAAGTGACTCATACGGCTCTATGTTTTGTACATCTATTGGCCGTATAAGGAAGACATTTTGAGCATTATTTAAAAAAAGGACAGTTTCACATTCCTATCTTCTTTTTTAAAAATAATTGTTGCTCTCCGTTTTGCTGGGTATTAATGTTACCAAGATACTCACATTAAAGATACTAATAATAATACTACTAACAATAATAATAACAGTCAGACTTGTCCTTGGAACTATTATTTTAGAAAGGCAGACAGTATGAAGTGTCTTTACCTCTATCCCTCAAGCCCCGGTTGCATTTCTTTTTAGTGCACTTGATCCACTGATTTACAGGCATGACATGTGGGAGTCAGTGTGAGCATATGTGTTATTACTCATTGCAAAGCCCTGCCTTAATCCTATTTGTTGTGGCACAATGTATTAACAAGGAGCAACATCAACTCACCTTTTCCAGATGGTACAATGACTGTAGACCATATATCAGTTTTTTATTTCTTAATCTACCCTCTGCAGGCACCACATTAATGAGCAACTTAAAATTTGTGTCCATCTTTTGGAAGATAGATTAGTTTAAATAGAGGGTGATAGTGCAGGAAGAAAAGTTTATCAGGGATGGAGGATGGAGAGGGGAAGAGAGAGAGGAGTCATAACCACTTTCCCATTAGGCTATTGATTTTTCTCCCTCTCAAGGACACACTTCAATCCTAGGCCAATGTGGTGACTGTCTGCGAGGGATCCATGGCTAAGCTTTGCACAGTGTGCCTTAGCTGCCTGCATTGGGTCCCGCCATAAATCCAGCCATGCTCGATGTGTGAAGGAGGGATGGGCAAATTGAGACAAGGTCAAAGGGCAAGTACTGTAGTTGTGGTGAGAAGCTGCGTCGGTGTGGCAGCTGTCAGGAAGACAAGTAAGTGCCGTGAGCTGCTGCGGGCACAAACACAAACACAGGGCCAATAAAACACAAACACAAGAAGCCATCTCAAACACACACACACACACACACACACACACACACACACACACACACACACACACACACACACACACACACACACACACACACACACACAACATAAATGTTTAACACATGCACACCACTGAGGCAGGAAAGAAAAGGGGACCCCATCAATGAATTCCACTAAAATCCTTGCTGAAATCGCTTAGTGAAATCCTCGGTGACAGCTATTGATTCATTTGGTGGAACCTAGTTAATTGGACTCAGTACCCTCTAAAAAAAGTGTGTGGTCCTATATCCTTTTTCTTTGTTCAGCTACACTTAATCATCTTTCCCCCAGCTATAGATTTCTCCTTGACCGTGCTCAGATCCATAGACATCAAGTCTGAGAGGACTGAGGGGAGAGGGAGGCAAAAGTTCACAAAGGATCAATAAATGCTTTATGGTCCAGATCAGATGTGCATGGTAGCTCTTAAAAACCCCAACTACCACTAAGAGGCAAACAGGAAGGGGAAACACAACAGTACTTCATCAAAGAGAAATATAGAACCAATGAAACACTGGTCCAACACAGTGGCTGCTTCCCTGTCTGAACATCTCTATTAGCATCCGGGATCATTAAAATTCACCCATAAGGCCATGTGAGTGAAGTATTTGTTGCATCTCTGTACACTTTCTTTTCAGACCTCAAAGACTACTTGAGGGGAAACCCAGACCTTTGAGTTGTGCATATGTCCCAGTTTTTTCTTCCATTGAATGGTGTTTTTTGAACGAGTGTAATTCTTGTATCTCGTCCTGCGAGACTTCAAATAAGAAAATCTCAACATTAAAGAAGATGGACTGAATCGTTTTTAGTCTTTGACAAATTATTGCGATTGCTGCTACCGCTGTTCAGAAAGTAATAGTCAGATGATGAAGGCAGCAGATGATCATTCAAATGATTATTTAGAGGCAAAGCCCTTCTGTAATCTATAATGATTAAGTGGTGTTGTAGCACCACTACATTGTACTAATGAGGCCAAAAACAGCTGGAAAATAGATTTTGATGACTTTAGATTGACCGGCTACGTCACATCCAGCGCTGCCACAGACGTGCAACTGTGCAAAAAGCATTTCCATTACACTGTTGCGATAAAGTGGATAATTGAATCACCTGAAAAACCACCTCCTGGAAGCATAAAAGGGTTTTTTGCGATGTTTGGGAGCTGTTTTGAATTAGAGCCGTTTCCATTACTGGATTTCTTTTTCGATATTTGGGTTTTGTGAGAATCCAGAGGTAATGGAAACGTGACTTGTGACTTCATTCATGCTGCTCAATTTGGCAACTGTACCATCTACAGGAGCAAAGGAAGAGTTGTCGCAGCAAGTCGAATCAAGTCTGGCCATTATAGTAATTGTTACGATGATAACGCTGTCACCTACTCTACAAGTTAATAACGAGGTTGTAGCATAGGTTTTAAGACGGTTTTTACTTTGCTTTTCTGTTCTTTTTTTTTTTCTAAGGGCAACAGGCATCTTTGATCTCTGGCAGCCTTTGAAAAGACAAACGATCCAATTTAGCTTGCAAGGAAAGAGTCCAACAGTCAGAAAATAAAATACTGTATTCCACAAAGCCATCATGTTTGTGTGTGTGTTTTTTTTTTTTCCTTTTGGCCTCGACACCCCATCTCCTACTCCTTTTGCTTTGGACATCAAAACTTTGTACCCACCACTTTGAACAGAGCAAAATCTGTCCTCTTCCAAGTATTCAAGAAAACTTTTGCAGCCAGAAATTTGTTATATTAAGAATGCGAGATGTGAAACATCAAAGACTTCACGACACCTATAAACAGCAACTTCAAAAGTGGAAAAACACTACACATATTGCAGTAAGACATTTTCCTGTCAGGGAAAAAAAAACATCTTAGCTGTAGAGCGTCCAAATCACCATGCCAACGTGCGCAGCCTCGTGCAATTACCGTTCTGTTGTCAACAAGGTAAGAGTGCTTGTATTCAAATCACATGTTCACAAACACACCGTTGTTGGCTGTGCCAAACAGATTTTTTCATGCTGCTCTCTTAAGAAAAAATTGCTTTTACCATAAATGATTGGTTGTAATTGGAATACTCTGAGCCGAGAGTGAAAGGCTTTGATTCATGTTTACTAATGTTACTTCATGTCCATTGTGAAGTTCATACAGGTTTCACAAATAAGAGTATAAAAAAGTATTTTCAAATACTCAGTCTACTCTGTTGTGCCTTGAATTTTGTATTAAAGTCTATCTTTGCACCAACATTTAGACACTTTATAAGATTTGGGAAGTTAGGCCTGCAAATATCTGTTGTATTAAGTCTTAAAAAGTAAATACCTGGCAAAAGCCAGTCTTTGAGAAATCAATGTGATGTTGCAACATCAACAAATCTCCATTTGTTGTTCTCAGCAATGCTGACATGATGCTTCTGAGTCGTGCTGACCCTTGAAACAAGATCCATGCTCCATGGACGATTAATAGAACGGCAGCACAGTTATCGAGTCTAAGCGGTGACAAGTGACAAGGTTATGATGGGAAAAAAAATGACCTTAAGCTTCCGTGAGATATTGCCACTGAACTTAATCAGTTAATTACTCTAATCAATCTAAATAAATCATGCAATAATGTAAGAGAATAAGGCTGAGATAGAATATAAGGAGTACTGTGGGTAGTCCATGATGATGGAGTCGAGCGTCAGAAGAGAGGCTCAGACAGATGGCTTTCTGAGGACATGTGACTCACCTAATGCTGTTTGCGACTTATCAGCTAACGGGGAGGGGAGCTGATTATGTCTCTCAATTATCCTGGTAGATGAAAGAAATGTGTGAAACAACAGATATACCGCCTCGCTAAATGGGCTCTAATGGAAGAGGCAGAAACTGGGGCGGGAAGGATGGGAGAGAAAGGAGAGGAAAAAAAAAAACAGAACGAGGGGTGGAGGCAGACCCCAATCGCACGTCAGAAGCTGTTCTACTTTTGTTCAGTATGAAAGAAGGATTTGTGCTAGATTTTATTTCTCTGGACAGGTAATTTGTAAATGACTGACTTTGTTCTATTCCACGTTTTTGTTTTGCTCACCTTTTGTAAGGGAGCAATTTCAAGGGGATTTGCTAAATTATACTAAAGAAAAACGTGTTTCCCTGATATAAGAGCACTAAACTCTTTTATTCCTTGATTAGACTCCTTTTAAATACAGAATGCAGTAATATGTAACATTAAGAAAACGCTAGATGGTTTGAAGCTGTATGGTTTCATTTAAGTGTGTTTTAAGTTCAAAAATGTGAATCTCATTTATGTATTCAAAAGATTAATAAAGCTTTTCTCAATATTCAGTCAAGACAATAAGATACATTCAGGTACCTGCTTCCTCATAGGAACAATAAAAAAGGTAAAGCCCCATTTTTTTGCAAAAGCATTTCAGGAGCAATTAGCAGGAGTGTAATCCACACTACAGCTACAGTCTTGAGAGAATGACCTTCAGGAAAGATCTTTAACAGCCACCAGAAAAACAGAGTACAGAATAACATCAAAGAACACCATGCTTTGGACTTGTGTCGCAGCCAGTTAAGATGCTGGTAATGCTGAATCATTGGTAAAAGGATGCTACATTGGCCTGAATATAAGACAGATTTTTTTTTTTCCTTTCCCTTACCGAAAACGTCATATATGTAGTCTTATATTTTGGCTGATAGTTATAAAACACCTGGACCGTAAAATCCACAAGCGGTGACGCAGTGTCATCAACCTGACTGTGCCTGTGACAACTGAAGCTTTAAATATAATGGTATAACAGTGCCAGGAGGCTTGACAGAGATGGCTGGCATCCCCACTGAGCAGCTCAAAAGTAGTGCAAGTGAGGAAACAAATGAGGGTTTCTGATGCTAACTCCAAGATTAGGGCGATGCATTTTGCAGAACTGTCGGACAGCTTTCAAGCAGTCAAATAAATGTGTCACACAGTGTAGTGTAGGGCAACTGCTAACCCAAAAGGAATGCCTTAATAAAAAAAAAAAATGATAACAGTGCCAGAGTGTGGTTACAACAAAGAAATGAAGCACTGGCACATCACTCTAGATCTTTCTCAACTACAAGCTTGGATGGCTGAGCACAAGGTTAATGCCAGCATCAGCTGGTGCGGATGGATGCTGAAGCACCAGTGTGGCAGCACAAGTCTAACTCTTACGCTTTAGAGAGAAGCTGCTGTCTTTTCATCACCATGAACTGGATCACATGAAGAAAAAAAAAATCTTGGAAAAGGTGAGGGCGGTCTACAGTTGGTCCATCATGGTGCTTCACTGATAGTAAAATAAAGCACCAGTGCCCTGCTAACCGCCTCACCCCGCCTCCCTTATTTTTTTTATTTATTTCTCATATAGCATGAAAAGTATTCAATCAGTATTCAGTTGCGGTAGCCTAACTCTGTCAGACAGATAAATATGGATGTTTCAGAATAATACCTGATAGTGCACAGAAAGGGAAAGGTGTCAGAGGCGTGCACAGGTGGTGTCAAGCATTTGTGTCAGAGGTGAGACACTTATCAAAATGTGGGAAACTTAGTATTTTGGCAGTTAGGGTGTATTTGTAAGTTAGAACTGAAATAGAAAGTGAAAAGCTAAAATTGAGTATTACTATGTGCGTATTCATGAACGTATTAGGCCACTTTACAGGAAAGTAGCCGCGCACGTCAAACGCTCATAGCAATTACGGATAATATTTCTTTTAAAAAAATACACATTATTCAAAACAGAAATGACATTCAACTGTGACTCTTCATGCAACACTGGCTCTGTGTGGGGTGCACTAACCTGTCTCGGACAGGAGCTTGATTGACTCCAGCACACGCTCGGTGTAGACCCCAGGTTCATAGTTTTCCATCTCAGCGTTAATGATGTGGACCACACGAGCAGCTCGGCCCCGAATGGCTCCGGCAGTTCGATCAAGAGTGTCCACGTCTCCCTCTTGCAGAGCAATTACACATTTGTTGACGTCTTCAAGAATATGGTTCTCTAGAAAAAGAAAAGGATGGATGTAATTCAAATAGAGAGACTGAAGGTTTTTCTTCCTGACAGATGACGCTAAGGTGACAAAAACAAAAAAAAAAAAAAAAAAGAAAATTTTCTTTATAAATGGAAATGAATCATCATTTTTTTTAGAGTATTCAGTCATTCAAGTCCATATGTTTTCCTTCAAGAATACCTGTTGATACATTTGCAAACTGAGAAAAACTTAAAGTGCCTTTTTTTAAAACTGTCAAACAAAAAAAACATGGCTAAAATAAAAATTTCTAAGGAAATGAACAACAAAGACGTCAACATCACATATCAAAAGATTTTGGTTTTCCCTCCAAATTTCAACACTGAATCAATGCTTTTCTTTTCCTACCTCACTTTGTGTGTGTGTGTTTTTTTTAATGTTGTTATAACTGACTCGTTATCTAAATCTAGTCTTTAACATATTCCTTTGACCAATCTGCTTAGACTTGTGCTGCGGTACCTGAAACTGAAAGGAAGTCATCCACAGAGGTGATGTCATCCACAGCCTCCGTCAGTATGCGCACTTGCTTCTCCCACTGGTCTTTGAAAACATCCATGTTGTCCTGGGCCACCTTGCTTTGGGGACGAGCAGCCAGGGTGAGCGCAGCATTGATAACCTGGCATAGAAGGAGGGTTCATGCTTATCAACGCCATGTGCGTCAGAAAGAAGACATTTTTTGTTACAAACCTGAACAAATGTGTAGGTACCCCTTATAGCTCATGAAAATAATACTCCATTACTCCTGCAGAGTGATTAAAAGCAATTGTCTCATGTGCACCTGCATGACTTCAGTATGTCATAGAGTAAACCAATAAAAACATGAGAGGATTTATTGTTGAATTTACAAGTACAAAAATAGCCTGGACAGCTGTGTATATACCTTTAAAATGATCACATATCACTGCATAAATTCATTCATTCAATTCATGTTTCGAACACACCGTCTAACCTTGAACAACATAACTGATGTCATCAATATTCTTAATAGCTTTTCATTTGTTTGAAGCGGGGAAGTTGGAGTGTCAAAGTTGGATAGCACTGTGTTTACCAAACTAAACATGGAGATGAGTAAGGAAATGACAGAGGAGCTCAGAAAGAAAATTATAGACACGCATGTTAAAGGTAGAGGGTATGGGACCATCGCCAAGCAGCTGCATGTTCCTACGACTGCAGTTATAAATATCTTTAAGACATATAAGGACCGCGGGATGATAGCCAACCTCCCAGGATGTGGCTGGTCAAGGACATTGAGCAAAGGAAAACACCCAAAGAACTTCAAGGTCAAAGTAAGTCAGTACTAAAAGAAAACAAAGAAAAAGGCACTTTGTCAGTAGTAGAAAGATGGTTAAAGTGAGGAAGGCACCCTTCAAACCTGAGACTGGACCAAAGGACTTGCTGGCAGATGAAGAACTCCCACGGAGAGCAACATTTTGTAAAACTGCTTGTTGGTGGGGACGGCTGCATTTTTGCTCCCGCCATTTTAATTTACTGTTTTTGATTTTATTAAAAAAACAAAAAAAAAAACAAAAAACAAACAAATCAAAAGCAAAAGCAAACCACGACTTGGGAATAAAATATTCCTGGATGCTGTTTGATTTGGGTTGTTTCAGGTAACAGATTTAAGTTCCTTATTTTTCTCGGAAGGGTACCAACACATCTGTCCACATCTGTCCACATCTGTCCACATCTAATGTACCGCGGCTTTTGGCCCCAAAATCAACCACGCGACTCTTCAAAAGCGCATCATTTACAGCAACTGGTTAAAAAAAAGAACAATTTTCACATATGGATTCGTTATTTTTGTGGAAGCTGTGAAACTTTTCGTGGGATTGATTTAGTGCCTATTTTTATCATAAGAAGTATAAGACCCACAAACGGATCATCTATGCACTTTAATATTTTGTACAGGAAAGGCCTACGGTGCAAAGAAATAAGCTATCAGGCTTTAAATTCATAACATTGCTAAGATGATTAGATGGATTTGGTCTTTTCATGGAATTTACTGTCAATAAGAGCCACACTCGATGGTTATTTGTTATTTTAATTGGTTGTCAAGCTTTAAGATGGCAAGCTGTATCTAATATGAGCCTGTAACATGCTGCCAATAAATGCAAAGAGCCTCTCTTGACTCTGAGGTTATAATAACAAACTATTGCAGGCTAAGTCTGTCTCCACATCTATTTGCAACCATAAAAGATACAGCAAGCTCAATATATATACAGCTGACAGTATGAAATGAGGAGCAGCCTGCAAGTTACTGACAGAGGTGACTAATGGTGCATCAATAGCACGGTAGGTGACTCAGCTCAGGAACAGTCACTCTAAGCTGTGGCCTGTTGGTAGCTGGTATTGCAGAGAAGGTTAGTAAGTAATCCCCTAGACCAAACAAACGTTTTGTTACGCTTAGTGCTACGACCACAAAACATACCGCTGGTTTTTTTATGTATTTCAGTGATGAAATCACATGCATATCAGACAGCTTCAAGAACATTTGACTTTAAGAGTAACAAGATCATCACACAGTGCAAAGTGACATTTATTGTCATGCTTGGTGAAAAAAAGGATTTCTCTAAAATTATATGATCATTTTTTTGTTATGGAAATCGTACTGATTTAAATGCAATAGACTTAAAAGCAATAGACTTGTACCCTAAGAAAGGGCAGTATTAATCATGTCACTATGGCAACTGGCATTTGACTCCAAGCACTATGATTTTTTTCCCCCTCTCCCCATGTTCATCAGCATTTCTTGTCAGATTTATTTTTCAGTTAAATCACTCTTGACACAGTGGAAGAGACGCCGTGATCTATGGCATTGCAGTTGCTGAGTGTGTTTATATTTGTGTTTTTTTTTTTTCCTTTTTTTTGTTTTTACGTGAAGGTTAAAGGGCCTGTGTTAAAGCGGTGCTGAACAGGTGGAAACCTCTCTCCTCCACCTCCGCTCTGTGACTGGGAAAAGAGTAACAAAGTCTGTGTCTGTCATGTTTTGTAATATATGTAAATCACTGCCAAGAGGCATCATGAGAAGTTTCCTAAGTTGGTAGGTTGCAGCGGGTTTACATGGTGATGGGTGAACATTAGTCTCACATGAGTCGGAATCGTAAATTCAACCTCACGTCTGCACTTCTCTTCCCCGTAACTGTGTCCCACGTGAATAAGGCCCAACCTTCACCTTGGAAGTAAAAGATCGATTTTAAGCTTCTCCTTTGCCTGCATTTGGAGAAACTGTGCTACAAGTTCCTCCTACACATAATGTGCAGCTCTTCCCCTGGCTGTGAGAAACTACCTTTAATTCACTGCCATTTTACATCATTTCAATTTCATAAAAAAAAAAAAATCTTCGAAGATGAGAACAATTTGGAAGGGCTCAAATTTGACTTATGTTAAAAGCAGCTAGGAAAAAAAGAGATTTGTATAAGGGATTAAACTTTCTTTTTTTTTTAGTTAAGTACTCACCTGTGGACATAGGCTGTCAATTTGGGTGGCAGCCATTCTTACCAACTTCACACCCTCTTCGTTGTTGGAAATGGAGCAAGCCAGGTTGGCCACCTGAATGAAGCAAACACAAGAGACACGATTTATGAAGATTATTTCACTCTCCAATTAGACAAATGTTGCTGGTCTAAATGCATCTACATGACTTGTCAAAGGCGATCTCACAATTTCACTATTTCAGAGGGCAAAAGCAACTCTAGGTACGAGTATGGTTCTCACCAAAACAGTCGTGCCAAGACCTATCGGATGAGGTGGTCTTGATGCGGTGCAACACTACTAGGATGTACTCCACGTGTTTGAGCTAAAGAGCCTCATGGAGACGGCCGTCTGGTTCACTGTGGGTCGTGAGGAAGCATTTTAACAAACAAAAGACGGTACCGCAAGCAGCTGTGGACAAACGACTTCCGGCCGCAGTCGTGCTTCATTCACAAACTGTATACACAACATTGGCACACTTTGGGTCAAATTGAGCGGAGTTGTTGTTGTCCGGCCTGTTGTCATGGAAACGCAATGCCTTGCCTATGCTGACACTGACTGACGACATACTTGTCGCTGTGTTGTATGAGAAATCGACCTAAATCAGAGTTAAATGTAATAAGTGGTCAGCCGCTGGACTAAGACCTGAGCATTTTCAAATTATGTTGTTTTTGGTTTAAAATTTTCTGTGTTTTGCACAAAGTGACGAGTCACTACCCGCCCTTTGCTTTAGAAACGCCGAGCCTGACAGGAATCAGCACACACACGCCCACACTGTCCCTCGTGTCCCTCATGAAGTAATCACATTTCTCAATGGTATCGCTGTCGCTCAAAGTTAATTCTTATAACTTAAAACTCTTCATAATTGCAAACCATCAGCATACAAATCAGATTTCAGCATGAGCCCCATCTTTGAAACTGAACCAGACACATGCCTGTTGGCGGCAATATGTGCCAGTCTGTATTAGCACTTCTAGTGCTTACATGTCACTGTTTGAGTGAAATGGAGGTAAATCAAATTTGTTTTAGAGGACTCTTGCTTAGAGCTCTGTCTCTTTACTCATGACAGCAATGAGCACATTGATGGATTGCAGTCCTTTATGTGAAGCATGGCGTGTATGTGTTCAAAGTGGCGTGTTTGAAAGAGTGGAAGACAGAGTGTGATTGAGAGTCAGCGCTGCATAAACGTGAGTGGCTGGTTAAAGAGGATTTGTTTGAGAAGCATGCAAATCATATTTCATAGTCCCTTCCGTTCTCTTACTGTTTCACCTTATGTAGACTTTAAAAGAGAAGTTTCTGGAATCTTTATCGTGCTGTAACATTTTGCACAATTTCATAAAGTAGTCCCAGTGAAAAGGAAAAAGTGTCCAATTTGAAATTGTGATAAAATGTTCCATTGGCTTATTTCTTCCTTTAGTGGACTACGCCAGTCGAATCAAGTCAGCCTTTCTTGTTTCATTTGTCCTCAATTTACACGTTAATGTGCCACTTTCATGGGCTGAAAAAGAAATTACACTGAACCTTTCCTTGAAAGAGCTCTGATGTGTCATGTTCTCCACCTCAGTATTGCGAAAGACTTTCAAATGTTTTAAACACTTAATAATTATCGCTCAACTTAGAGTACAACGGCACAACTCGTTCAACAAAAAGCTTTCAATCTGCCCCTTGACTTATGTGGCAACTCATGTGAGGCTAAGGACTCTCTGGAAGCTGGAAACGCACCAAACAGGCTGAGTCTGACTCCCGGTTACCCAACGCGGGGAGCAGGGCCAAGGCCAACGCTGCAAAATCCAGCCAAAACCACTAATTGGAATTATCTAAGGAAGCACTTCTCCTTTGGGTGTGTATCAATCTATTTTTGAAACGGAGACAAAGAAAAACCCCAGACAGAAGGTCTGACACAACGCCATGCAAGTCTTACGCTGATATGGTCAAGGAGGACAGAGAATAAGCAGTTCAAACAGGCACATGTGTGCGCGTGAGAGAGAGAGAAAAATCTCTGCTCAATGACCATTCTTCATTTTAGCTTTGAACAAAGAACTATCGATTTCGTCCTTTAGCTCTGCCCTGGGTAATCACTTCAATTCTAATTTGATGAAGGTTTCCATGGCAGTTGGAGATATGGGCATTCTCATATAAGCCATCTAAATCATTGAAATGGAACTGAGTGACTGGAAATGGCTCTGATAGTGTCTGGGTTTTTTTTTCTTTCTTCCTTTTATTACTTTAGCAATGGCATTGTTTAATAGGACCTATAATGTGTCATCAGGAAGTAGAGATGACACTAAAACAATAAGTAACATCTTAGCAGCATCTCTTTGGTGCAATTTAGAACTGACTGCAAGCAAAGTTCACAATATGTTGATCTTCATTTAATCTCAAGAACTGTTTCTGTGGTAACTCCTCGTGTAATGTGCAATGCTGCCGGATAAAATGATTTCTAATTTCTGTTCTGACAGGACGAACAGACACTGAAGGCTTCTTGCGTCACAGTGCGTCCTTAACCATGACATTTCCACAGCCATTTGCAGCAGTTTCACCACATAAATCCCCAAGAGTCCTATAAATAAGAACAAGCCGTGGTTAACACCAGCCTTTAGGTTAGATAAGGATCAGACTGTGGAGGCGACGGTTTAACCTACTGTGACGTCAGACAGAAGCACTTGTTTAAATTAACACTTGATGCAGGGATGGTGTTCTTCGTGGCCTAAAATGCCATTTTATCCATTTTAAAATGCACAAGACCACTAAACGCCTTTTCCGCCACTCTCCCACAAGCACAGGAACTGGAAATAAATCAATCTGTCAACATAGAAGGAGCAGAAACTGGAATAGGAAATACAGTATGCAAAATCTAAAAAAAAAAAAAAACAACAACAAACTACCCAGCTGGACTACCTCCATTTGTTTCAGTCACGATCCATCAGCTCCAAGTGGCGACTACATTCACAGCATGGAACAGGGGTGACAGAAACGGGTCGTGGTGCCAGGCGTGAGCTAACACAGGCAGTGGAGGTTGTTCGAGGTTCATGTCTACGGGGTGATTCCGAGCTGCAGGAACCGACAACCTGCTGTGACCGAACACAAACCACGCCTTTGAAAATCAATCCCGCTTAAAGGGTGAGGTGCAGATTGCCTCAAGAGGAATGCCCACCAGGTCTGCAACAACATCAAAAGCCAAGCCAGACCTTGTAGCATATTAAACAAGGAAAGTGTGAAATAACAAGAACAAAGGCAGCGGAGTTTCAAACATGTGCAGAATGATAATGACTCCGGTGCCTGTTTTACACTTGTTCCGTTTGGAAAATGATCTCCTACTGAGCGACACTGATGTGTTCAAGCCATATGGTTAAATTAAAAAAAGAAAAAAGACAAAAGGAAAAAAAAAAAAGGCCCACCTAATATAGCTTTTCAATCAGGAAAAAAATCTTTTTTAACCTTAATCTGTATGGTGAGGCTACAAGACGGAGCATTTCACTTTGATTACAGGTTGCTGTTGGAATTCTCCCTCAGTTACCTTTTCCTGTCTACCCACGCGCTGTCGACTAAAAGATGAAGTGGACCTAAATTGCGAACGACTCTAATGCACTTAGCAGTTCTGACTACACTTCTTAAGTCAAAATGGAAATGAGTCATTGTTCAGGAACATGTGGATGGCTGGGAAACCATCACACCCTCCTTCACAAATCGTCTCCCCTGCAGACCCCCGCTTCCACGTAAACACAGGCACTTGCACACAAAACACTATTTCACTAACACTAACATTTTACACTTCAGTCACGGTTCTAAACAGAAGAGTTCACACATAAGTAAATAATCTGGATTTCACTCCTGTGTTGCTTTTAGAGGGAACTTTTTTGTCTCTGACATCAAATTTGCAGGATGAAAATAAAATTAATTATTAAATACCTTTTTGTAATGCAAAGCTTTACATCAACATGTATCAGCAGCCAGTGTTCGACAACAGAACGGCAAACAGAATTAATGTAAATGCAAATGAAAAGCAATTACCAAACCACCTACAGTAAATTTCAAACAATAATGAAGTACACTCCTGTTTAAAAATAAAGTGCCTTTTATCCCGTGCTGCTTTAGTGTAATGGATCAAGGCGATGACACTCACAATGACCCCTTGATGGCAACATGGAAGTTCAACAACCTAATTCGATACGCTCCACGACTCCTTAACAAAGCTGCTACCAGGTCAGCACGAGCAATTGTACGCATCGCCTTTGACCAAAACCTTTACAACAGGAACACGGAGGTGAGGTGGGGACCTACAAATGGGGCAGAGGAAAAGTCGAGGAAATGAGACGGCCCGCTCTGTAACACGGGGATAATGGTTACATGCCATGACGCGCTGGAAAATGACTTCCACATTAATTACCCTGCGATGTGTTTAAAGCTTTTCCTCAGAGCCTTAGATGATTAAACCCGTCTGTCGATGGCACTGCTTTTAATAAGAGCGCTACTGCGTCTGTTCAGGTTGTAGGAATTCAGAGTTCAGATCTTGCATCAATGTTTTAAACCTCTCATGTTATGATCAATACTGTCTTCAGTGTGCGCAGATCACATACCCATACAATTATTATGGGCCAAATGAAGACCAAGATGCTCCTTTTAATCTTGTCGTGATTATGAATACACTTTTTTCAAATAAAATTAAAAAAAAATCAAGTGAAACATAATACACTATGTGCTAAAAACTTAACGCTACTTGTAAAAAAACCCATAAATATAAAGAAAAAAAAAAGTCTGTCCTCTTTATAATGTTGATAAGTGGAAAGGTGCTTTGACAAAATATTTGAGATGAGACTGATCCAGTCTAATCTCAGTACCTGGCGCTGATAATGAACTAATTCATTAAAAAAAAAAGAAAAAAAAAGTGGTTTGGTGCATATTTTAAAAAAGTGTCATAACAGTATCTGATGAGCTGGGAACACGACTGTGTTTGTAGAGCTCACACGAGGCAAAACGGATGCTGCACAAATTGCAGCTCTGTTTATAACACAAAGATGACAAGGAAACCCATCCTTAATGGCGTCTGTTTTTGCATTTAAATCAACACTAATCATATGCATACAGCACACTGACAAACCTGTGGAAATCATCATACGGGCAGCAGAGAACCATACGAAGCAGCAGCTGCTGTGACCATACACTTGCTTGCCTTGAATTCCCAGCAGAATTACCTGCTGTATTCACACATGGCCTCATTTGGAGATTAACCCGATGTAATCAAGCCGGATGAACTCGTGAAAAAGTCCAGTAACATTTGACGTGGGCATTTTCGTTCTGACAAACAGCCCCTTCTGGAAAATATGCTGAAAATTTCAGGTTGCAGTAGAAGCGTGAAAGTACTACTGCGAGAAAACGTTTAACAGCATTTCTGTGGCTCATGCATAAGACCATCATTTTAACCCCATCAACTCCAGAGCACCTTTCAGAAGTACTAACACACGAAAGGAAAGTACAACCCTGAGATCCATTATCACACCTGAGAAAGCAACTTGCTGCTGCATCAGAGTAGCAAAATTCAAGTCCTAATCATACAAAACCAAAACTGAAGTGAAGCCCAGAATGAAGCCCTTCGGGCATTTCTTGGACCTCTTTGTCTCACGAGAAGCACATTTGACCGCGGTCTTCTTGATATCTGTGTGAGAGGCTTTGCAGCCAAAGACTACACGTTATTCAACTAAACAAAATATGGAGTTCCAGCTCACACAACCCAGAAAACAGGAGCTCTGATAGCACAGACGCACAGTGACTCATTGTATAAACATCATTACATTGTTATATTTTCACTTTTCAAACAGTTGTAAGCTGCTGTATGCTTATGGGGGCTGTATAATTTAGCCCTTAAAAATGTAGTGCAACAGTGTGTGTATCAGTTGCTGAAGGGAAGTTTTGACGCACAATAATCAATATAGAAGCATGGATTCAAGAAGTTCTTCTTAACCTTTTCTGTTTCACTGAGAAAACTAAATTGCACCTGCATTGCATCCTCTTTTTTCCTCCTCTTTTCTTGTTGGTCTATAGGATTTTGAATCAAAGCTGTGCCTAAATGCTGCAGAAAACAGAATAACCATTGCAATCACGTCACTGTCTCCTTGACAACCACGAGCTTGTATGAAAGGCTGACAGTGTGATTTACAGTGGTCATTTCTGGAGCTACGCCGGATGTTTGACTATTCCTACTAATACCATGGCTGGCTCCTGGATAATTTGGTGCAGGCTCCCGGGGAGGTGGGATATCATAAAACAACAGGGGAGGATGACAGCCCCGTTAAGACAAGTACAAACAAAAGCACACGGCTGCAGAGGCCCACGGATACGCGGAGTGCGAAGGAAAGTGAAGGCACCTGATGTAATACAAAAGAATACACCAGCAATCTGTTTGCAGCAGGCCTGTTCATCCTTTTATAAATGTTGTGGGACCGATGGGTTTTTATGTGACCGCATAGAGGCATGACAATGTGATTCGTATTTACACTGAAATTTGAATGCCTATATGACAAAGAATCAAAGAGGACAGAATGGGCACCTAGAGATAAATATCCACAATATAAAATTTGATTGAGCGCAACAAGGGACAGAGATAGGTAATTGAAAGCAATATAAACTAATCAAATCATGAGCCTGGACATGCTGTAGTGGAGTGCCTTACAGCTCAGCTTCACTTTAAAGTCTTTGGTATTATCTTGTTCACATGGATTGGAATGACAAGGATTTAAGTTGAAAAGGGAGAGGAGAACAAATGCCTGACTCCCTTTGCCTTAGGCATCGGACAACTGCTGTATTCACATTTTGTATTGGCCTTGGTTTCCTCCTGTTTTGCTGTTCTTATATCTATGCAGGGTAGACCAAGTTCTCTCATTTTACCATAAGGTTCAGGCATCGGCAGACCCTGTTTACTGGGTCATGTGCCCCGGCATTGATCAGCTCTGACTCGTGTAACACGGCGCACGCACGCACGCACGCACGCACGCACGCACGCACGCACGCACGCACGCACGCACGCACACACACACACACACACACACACACACACACACACGCACACACACCGCACCGCAGATAGTGAATTGTTTACTCATCAAATATATCAACGCGGTTTAATTCAAAATACACCTAAAGTGAAAAGTAACCTAACCTTGATTTGTACAATCTTGAGTATTTCGTCGATTCATGCGCATGCTGTAGACTATTCGTAGCACACGATGCGCCTTGCACCGGATTACGAACCGTGAGTGTTTAACTAAAAATGCAGGCCGTAGCGAAGCTGCTTGGGACTGCGGAGTATGGTGCGTCATGTGTGGCAGTGTGCACAGATGCACGCTAATCTAAACAAGATGGTTACTCAAATAAGATTTCAAATAGTATTTTGTGTCAATCGCAACAAGAGTGATGGAAGCGACTGGAGATTATTCTGTGTGCTACTTTTAGCTGCCTGTCAACTAACGGTTAATATGTCTGGACCATGCACTCTGCTGAACTGGCACGCTGGTGGAGACAGCTGCCGAAGTAACATAGAGCCCCCTGCAACACCAACAGAGCCAGTTCACCAACATCAATTTCACTTTTACATCTTTTCTATGCATTGGGGTTGCCATAGAAACCAGGAGGATCAAGTCACCAAGCACAAACAGATCACATCTGATCACAAGCAATATGCAATGTAAATGGTCAGACGGGAAGATTGAATTGTGATCAGATATGTTAAAAATGGGCTGGCGGAGGAAGCATAGCCCGCCTGGCTCTGTCTGGCGCCGTCTGAGCTGCTCGCATCACTGGCAGCTAAGATAACTGATTCACTTTCTTATTTTTGTAAAAGCTGCCACAATAACTGTTAGTCAGAAATGTCCTGGGCTTTTTGAATCAAACATTACCATTAACATTTTGGGAATCCCATTTTTATTCAATAGGTGTACACAAGTTTTTGTTTTTTTTCCTGTTATTGTTGTTTTTTTAATTGTTAATTAAAAAAAGTGAATGGTTAATTGAGTGAACCAACACGTTGCTGAGAATAAACAGAAAATAAAGAAAATGATGAATGAAATTTACCTGACTGCATTTCCCACAATATTTAATAAGAATCCATTTTCACCTTCACATGTTCTTTACTTTATGTTCACTTTTTAAGACTGCTTCTCGGCCGTCAGCCCATAGAGGGAGTAAGGAGGATTTGGAGGGAGATCAGAGAGCAGCAACAGAAACTTAGAGTAAAGGGGCCAGGTGAGGACGTGGACAGAGATAATTATGGTGCCAAGGCATATTCTGTTTCACCCCCGTTCACTCCAGCGGACTTCATAGTTACTGTGCATCTCTAAGCATCGCACTAAAATAATATCGCAAATTGCATGAAGTCTATAGTGGATAGGATTTTTGATAGAAGCAAGAGTAGAACATTGAAGGAGGAAAGACAGGGAGAGGGAGGAATTGTAATGAGATAAAATTGAAAAAAGAGATGGATGAAGGACAACATTTCACAACTCCATGTTGAAACTGAAGAAGTTGTCCAGATTAATATCCTAAACTGACATTTTTTACATTTACCTGCTTCTTGCCATTTCAGCAGCAGCTGCACATAGAAAACAAGGCAGGGCTCGGGTACCTGAGATCATCATGTTTCACACATGTGCAGGCCTAAACATTAAAGAGGAGTGATCTGAGTAAGCTCTACTGGGACCGTGACCCAGTAGCGCGCTCAGTTTAGTAACTCCTCTGCACTCGGGGGTAGGCGGTGGGTGTTCATGCCATGTATACAAGGGAACGTCAGTCAGGCTGCTGGTACAGTTTGTTTTGTAATGTCTTCTGCCATTTGGTCAAGCTGTAGCCACCTCTCACAAGTCCTCTGCACTCCCCCCAAAAAACACAGCTAAGCCCGTTTTAACTGAAGTATTGATTTCTCTTCGCTTTTCCCCTCTCTCTCCCACCCACTCTTCGTTTCAAGGAGTGCTAGCCAAGCAGCCGTGCTTGGCACCAAAACATAATTATGAAAATGGACCTCTGGGTTGTTTCTTTTAATCTATCCGTACATTCCACAGTCCCTCTGCAACAGAAGCTATTTAAAAACTGTTTCAGGGAAATTGAAATGTTTAACCCACTGTACTGTAAAGAATGGTTCAGTTATTGGTGTCATGACATAATTTGGTGTCTAAGTCGGATATAAGCCAGGCATCGCCACCTCTAGCCAAAGTTATTTGGGAATACCTGAACAGATATTGTACAGACTAAAGTCCAACTACTAAAGTGTAGTGTAAGATGTCAGTGCTTGGCGGCTTCTGACAATTGCAGCATTCAAGTGTGATTCGGGAACCAAAGCGCTCATCTATCCAAGGTGGTAGCATTGTGCATCAGTGGGCTTATATACTTGTTGGAAATTGATATTTCCATAAAAGGTTATTAACAAATGTGAGGAGAGCTTTGTAATTTCACTCACATCTGGATTTCCAGCTGATCCGAAGGAAAACTAACCCCACATTCAAATCTCAGACAAAATGTGAACACAGCAAGACCTTGACATTTCTTCACATCACATGCGTCGGCCTTCTCACATCTATTTGAGGCACAAGAGAAGCATGATTAGTCCTTTTGGATAATAGATGCACACGGTTTGAAAGGTCACTGGTTGTCATTCCTTAATGCCTCAACCTTTCAACTGGGGGACAGCTGAAGGGACGGTATGATTTAAAAAAAAAAAAAAAAAACCAATAAAATCAATAATTACTCAGTCTTTATCGTGCACATGTAAAGCATGAGATAAAAATGTAAACATGTCAACCAATGAGCCAGGAAAAACTCTTTTCTGTCCATGTGTTGACATAATAAAGAGGAAAATGCCTGCTGTGATCCCTCACTACTTCAAAGAGGAGAACAAAACCGAGAGAGAAAATAAAAAGTAATAAAATGAGCCATTTTCCTTGCACATCATTTTCCAACCTATTTTGCTTCAGGTAAAAAAATAAAACTAAATAAAAGCAGGGTTTCTTTATTAAAGCTATTTAAACACAACAAACGAGTCCCTTGGTGATTCCAAAACACGTCGCAAAGAAAGATGTATGCTCTGGGTTTGAATCTGCCAGTGGAAATGTCACACCGACTCGGGTGCTTTTGAATCAGTGCTTGTGTGATTTTCTCCCAGGTGAAAAATAAGGACGTGTGAAGACGTGAAAGGCCATCATTTCCATGTCTCTATGCAGAATCAAGAGCACAATTAAAACAGGCACCATCAAGGCGGTCAATGGTCCTAATCCATTATGGTTTAAGAAATAACACTTCGTGTGGAATGAGGTGTTATAAGTGCAGTTTCTGTGATAACGCTGCGTATATTCCAGGGTGACTGTGACTCGCTGGGTAGAGTAGCTTGTCCTCCAAATGAAGGGCCCCCAGCTCAATCCCTGTCCCTGCCATGTATTCAAGTGCCATTAGGTAAGATGCTGAATTGTGTGAGTCAAGTAGAGACAGAGCTCTACGTTCTGCATTTAGAGAGCATATACAGCATAATAACACACTGCAAAAATGCTCTTTTAAAAAGGTGCTATGTAAGTGCAGAACGCAGAACAACAATTACAATGTCAGGACCGTCTGCGTTTATCTGAGCTACAATGATGCATCCGTGCTGACACAGACAGCACAGGGAAGTAAGACCTGTAGCCTGGGAAACATTTTTCCATAAGAGGTTTTTCGCCTTGATCGTTTTTCTTGTATTTCACTTCATACACGCAGAGCTCGGTCAAAGTAAGGTGAAGAAAGTCATTGTAAACATCTCATTTTGCAATTTGAGGACATATTTTGGGTGCAGAATCTGCAGATTTTGGGTCTGATGTCTGTAAAAACAGAGTGTGATAGAAGGAAACTGGCATACTTGTAGGAAGAGGAAATCCATCATCATCAAAGGCACAAGCCTTTGATGCGCTGATTTTAATATTTCCATTCAACAGTGGGACCTAACGTTTGCCCCGGGTGACCTATCGATGCGCACTCTGGAACCACATGTGTAATAGGTCATCTTTGTACAAAGCAACGATAAAGGACAAATTAAACTAGTAATTAAACTTCAGGAATCTTACACTGCTATTTCTGTTGCTCCTTGGGGGTTTATGGTCTGGATGCTCCCACAATAAATAACGCTGTTCACTCTCCACCTTGAAAAATGCTCTTGTGCATGAAATGCTTGCTAAAACATGCCGTGGTAATCAGCTGCTTTTAGTGAATAGAATGGGTTCACTCTGTAACATTTAGGGTTATTTCAACAATTTGAGCTCACAGATGAACCTTAATGACTAGAAATGGTATCTAAACAGATGCACTCTTAAAAAAAACAACAGTAGCCATGTGACTCTTGGCCTTGTATTATGGTTTTTTCTTTAAAGAAAAAAAAAAAAAAAAGCTTAACATTTCTGAGTAAATCAACTGAGGTCTTCTCTTCCAGGCAGAGGGAGATCTTGCATTTTTCTGTCCCAAAGCTCAGAATAAACTCAGCTATGACCTTTCTTGACATGGTTCAATTTTTTTGGTGCACTGCTGGTCAGTCAATACACCGGCAATTTATGAAAAAGTGGCAAAAGTGCAGTGAATGTTTAAAGGTGAAATTCTCTCATCTGTGGTCAAAGCCGTGCCCATTTAAAGCAACATTTCTAAGCCCCGCTGCAGATAAATAACAGGGATGGATGGATTTTTAGAGGGTTGAAAAGAAAAAAGAAAAAAATAAGAAAAAAACAAAAACAAGCAAAATTGAAAAATAAAAGTGCAAATTAGAAAATAAGAACAAACACAGAGACTCAAACATGAGGAATACAAGTGCACTTTTTATGATAGGAAGGCCTACTACATATGCCATACTTCTTCATTGCTTGTTATTTTGCAGGAAGTATGAAGTATAAAAAGAAATTCTGGCTCTTTGGGTACGAGAACACTTGAATGGCCTCACCCAGCCCTGAAACTAAAGTTGCACCTCGATGCTGACGATACACCCGTACCTAACAGTACAAGAGCAACACTGTAGTTTCAGCTGAAAGAGCCAAGCAACCAGGCACATCAAAAAAAGAAAAACAAAAAGAAAAACAAAAAGAAAACCGAATCATATGATTTCAATGGTTCTGTAAACACGTACGGTTCTGTTTGCTGAGCTGAGGGTGAATAGTTGAACATATTTAGAAACCTTATTCGCTAAGCCAACAATCAGCTGTCGGAAACATCGGGGGACTCAGTGAATGTCTGTCTCTGTTGTAGTCTCTGGTGAGTGATGCACCATCTGCACTATTGGACCTTGTCAAGATTTTCTCTCCCTTTTTCTTTTTTAAGCTATGTCAGCATGTTGAATTGGACTTTGAAAGAAGGCGACAGCCCTGATTGGCTGTTAAGTCTATATGTTAATGAGGCAGTTATTAAGGACGTTTTAAAGCTTAACAAAGTCATACATGTACAAAGTAATCCGTTTTAAATTCCTTAAAACTGAAATATATGTTTTTGAGTCTTAATTACACATAAAGAGCTAAATGAGGGAGAGATAAGCTGGATTCTGGAAACTAAACTAATAACAACCCAAATATTCAGATATTACATTTTTATCTATCATCCATACATCCAAGGCAGGCGATATGACGGACCGTCACATTTTGTTGTGTAATGTTAGTAACGTCGGTTTGCTGTAAAAAAAAAAACCCCACCATATCCATTCACTTCATAAAAAAAATCTCATTTTATGAGATGGGTCCGGTCCCCCTCCCTGTCAGTGCCTTTTCCACCAGTATACGATGGACTGAACCCATCATAACTGGGTGGGATTTATGTGATGATTCATACAGTAGTGTCCAACAGCCTCTATTCAAAACAACCAAGCAGGCCTCATATTTGTTAACAACCCCTTGGATGAACAGGTTTTTACAGCCACACAGACAACAGTCATTCCTTGGTGTTCCTATTCCTCCGCGTCCACGGACAGTGTCCGTTGGAACTCTCCTACGGGACACGAAGACGAATCCGGAGGAAACACCGTGGAGAAGAAGAATTAGGATGGCTGGCCAGGCTACCTTAAACGTGTATAACAAAACAATTTACATAAAAAAAAAAAAACACAACAAAAAACCCAAACCCGCCATTGCCAATCTGAGAAAAGAGTATTTATAAAGACGTTCTGAACCATATGCCACTGTGACTCCTGTCTCATTTCTTCAGCTGACAGTAGTTTACACCTCTGTTCTTTGAAGGATTTCTCTTTATCGCTTCCTCACTTTCCAGGATGAACGTAGTCGAGGAACAACTAAATTCCAGTGAGTGTGTCATTTGCTGTTGGCGAAGCTGCAGTCCACCCCCCCCCCCCCCTGTTTGCACATATATTAATGGTTGATACCAAATTGGTAGGACCCAAAAGAGATTATATATATATATATATATATATATATATATATATATATATATATATATATATATATATATATATATATATATATATATATATATATATATACACATATATATGCATTTTAATATATAATCAAGGGGGGTTTTTTTGTGTGTGTGTGCGTATGTGTGTACAAGTGTGTGCAGATGTGTACCCTTCACCGGCCCTAATGACAGTCTAACTATTTTTTTTATTGATCCCTAGGTAGGACGAAGAAAAACAAAAAGTAAAAATAAATAAATAAGTAACTAAATTCTGCCAAAGAGGGCTAAAATCACCGGGTGTGGTATGTGAGCAGACTAGAAATAGAAAGAGAAAGAGAGAGAGAGACGAGAGAGTGGTGGTGCAGTCTGGTGTCTGTGTTGTAATGTGTGTTAAAAAGGGAAAAAAGAAAAAAGAGTAATAATGTGTTGTTTAAGGAATAGAGGTGGACACAGGACAATAAGGTGTTAAAAAAAAGAAGACAGAGGAAAGGGGGAGGAGCATTCTATTCTCTATTGCATACCTGAGTGTTTGGGGGTGTAGGGGCAGTATTTAAAAAGTTATCTATATTATAATATGCGTCGAAGTATTTAAGTACTCATGCATGTCCACATATATCGGATATAAGGAGATATATATGCAGTTAACTAATACCTATTCATATACATTGTAGGCAGATAAAATAAATTTTTTTTTTTTTGCAGTCGTGCATCTCAACATCTCAGCAGAACATACCTTAAAATCACAGTCGTTAAAAAAAATTCTCACTTAATGAAGAAGTAATGACTTCAAAACGACCATTCTGTGTTTAAATCAAGAGATACTGCGATATCAACAATAGTGGGATATTTACATACAGTTTTTCATTTCAAGAAAAATATTCAACATAGCAGTAATATGACACGCAGTTAGGATGTAGTACGGACTGCCCGCTGCATCACTGAACAATGTAGGAACTCTCTGTGAACTGATAGATGTTGAGGTGTGACGTGGTGCCACAAAGTGATGCCGTTGCCCCGAGAAACAACCGGGACGAGAGTCCACAGTTGCGGGTGGTTTCTTGCCAAAAGTAGGGTCAGAGGACTGCAAGATCAAGACAACACCTCCTAAAAGTAATACAAGATTCACATGAAATTAAAACATTCAAAAAAATCCCTGTTGTTCTGCTTCAGTAAAATCTCAGACCACATGATCACCGCTGTGTTCATTCGTCTCAACAGTTCTGTGGTCTGTATCAGAAGTCAATGCAACTGTGATGTCACTCTTGGTAGATAATCATTTTGATGTGCAGGAAGTATAAAAAAAAGAGCTCAGGAAATGGCAATAAAAAAAGGAGGTAGCATTTATTTCTCCAAACATTGGCTCCAGCTGTCTTTTTATTTTCTCCTCCTCTTCCTCATCATGTTCTGAAACATGTGCTTCCCCTGCACAGCGACCGCTGCCAAACATCAGTCAGCCCACACATCTGTCATCTCCATCACGGACCTGTCGTGTCAGCATTCCCTTTGTCTGTAGCGTGATATGCAAGTCGTCTTGTTGTTCTGGGCATATGGGGGTCAAATAAAGGTGTTAAGGAGTTTGCACTGGAGTCTGATATGGGTCACATTTTAAAAGTAATGTGAACAGGACAAAAAAAAAAAAAAAGTGCTAAGGCTTGCAGTGTAGTAGTGCAGTAGCCTTATTGAAAGTCCAGGAGAGACACTACCGGGGTTTGGACTTGAATCTAATCAACCTTCCCAGGAGAGACCTGAAAATGGGTGTAAACATCCAATCCAGCACGACTGAGCTTAAACAGCTCTGCTAGGGGAAAAGAAAACATACACAGCCTGATAAATTCTATGAGAAACTGTCATTTTGATTTTCATTTAACAATTTTAGGGGCTTACACCTTATTTCCTCTTGTCCTCCACCAATCCGTATAAAACACGGACGATGTCCCCTGGTGTTCACGGAGACAACGGCTCTTTACGGATGGGTTGGCACAATGTTAACGCCATCAGTGTGGATGTTAATGCTGCCAACGCCATCTTGCGTCTGCCATGGAAAAGAGACGCATTCGCTCATTTCTAACTGGTGACTCAGTGGTTTGCACCGTCTCCCTTCCAGTGGGAAGGATCCCCAGCTCCAGTGGGGGTCTGTCTGTGGTGCGTTTGGGTGGACTGCGTCAGAAAGGGCATCTGGCGTTCTCTCGGAAATCCAACTTACAAGGTGAAAAAATGTCAACGTGTCCAAAGCCAATGACTCTGAGAGAAAAACAGCAGGAGGAGGATTTTCCTAACTGCGCCAGAGATTAGGGAGTTACTCATAGAAATGACTGAACCCCAGAGCGCACAGATCACGGGAGTGCACACAGGCAAGAGGAAACAAAATGTTACAATGGCAATATCAGAGACAAGAGAGTCGGGAGGCAACATCGCAGGGGTTATACAAAATCACAAGGGTACTTTGGCAGAAGGGGGGAACAGTGTTAAATGCCACATCATCCTCCATTTGAAGCAGAGCCACATTCTCTCCCTCTCTCTCATCTTCTCCTCCCACTTCTCCACCAAAAGTGTAGCTCCCCTCTGGAGAGAGGACGGATGGCTCCTTCTGCTCCATTAATCTAATGACAATGCCCCGTGACTAAGACCAGCTTAGGAGGCATTGCTCAACCCCACTGGCTTCTTTTTCACTTATCATGCCATCTTTGCATGAATGCAATAGGGTAATGACAGCAAAGGAGGGAGAGAGCAAATATAGAAAGGCAAGGTGGAGACAAACAATGGCCAGATAATATTACATTGGTATCCATGGTTACCAGAAAATATCACATACCAGTACTGGCATTTGTGGGATGAACTCTATTTGAAAATTTGAAATGCCAAGGATCCATGAAGGTGACATGGAATTCACGTGCGCCGTTAGTCTACTTTCTGAGCTGTTCGCAGCTCTTAACATGCAACGATTTGTCTTTCTCTGTAAAAGCAGACAAAAGAGCTCTTCAACATCTTATGATTCAACTGCCGCAACTGTAACCATTTACACACTGAATGCTAGTTTTACTTAATTTCTATTTTTCTGACAGAACAATTGCACATAACTACAATGCAGTTTGGCAGTTGAGGACGCTGAACGGTGAATGGGAGCTGTTGACGCAGAACAGTGAATCATAGCGCAGCATGCCTATGATGCCGCATTAACTCTAATCCGTGCTTTACATGATGGCGGTGAGCTTTTAGTTAGTCCCCGTGTAAAGAGTAATAGAAACATCCCCTTCAGTTTGACACCTCTGGGAATGACACCGCTCCGTGGTATTGCTTGCTGATGCCTGCAAGGAGCGCAGACTGTGTGTATGTCATCACAGCGTCGCATAGGCAAGACGTCTGCTTCAGCTTAACCTCTGGGGAAATGGCGACCAGAAGTTGGCTGTCAAATAGCAGAGCTGTTGGCCTAGAATAGCGCGTGGTCAGAGTGAATAAATGGGTCTCCAGCAAAACAAGAAGAGACAGCGCCTCTTAACTGAATGTGTGACGTGTAAGTCAAGCAAGCATTCCTACTCACATTAACGGTTAATGGAACAGAGCTGATTGGTGTGACGCTGCCCTATAAACACATAAGTGGTTCATATGACAATACTTTGAATTAACAGCTGCAGAAGATTCACAAGGCTTAAATGATAAAATAAACGATGCACCAAAGATTCAGAAAACATATTTCTGAATACACATAGTGTTTAAGAGTCAAGCAAATACTATGTAATGGCCAAACTTTTTATGAGAAAGGGGCATTAAATATTGTTTTATTTTAAGTATGACATTGACTGTGGATGTTTTTGAGAACTGTTAAGCAGACTCTCTTTCCTGCGTTGTTTTGGAGTAAAACAGTTTTGGATCGAGAGTTGTTCTGCTGTTTCATTAAGAGGGATAATTGCTGCCATGGTAACTGAGAAAGCAACAACCAACACACTTTTGATTACTGACTGAACAAAGAGAAAAATCAAGCATAAATCCTGAACTCCATTCCGAAAGACAGCCGAAGAGTCAACGTTTTTTACGTTGTCATGTCATTTGTGACAGCAGGTACAGTAATTACAAGCTGACAAAGCCATTACAGTTTATTTGCAACTGTTTACACTGTTGATGTTAGTGATTTAAAGCAATGATGATGTGCTGTAGAACAGCGGCTCCTTGCTTCTTGTAGAGAATTAAAAATGATCCCCAAAGCAGAATGCCTTTATATACTTTTGCACATTAAAAATGTAATAAAAAAAAAAAACCCACCAACTCCAAGTGTGCCCATTGCTGTTAAGCATAACAAAAGAAGAGAGGCCACATAAGAACTGGAACATCACAAGTTAGTCTGTGTGCGTCATTAGGAGGTTTATAGATATTAGACTTTTGGACTCTCAAACTAAGCCGACTTGACGATCCAACTGACCATCTTCCGATCAAAAAATAAAATATACCACTTGAATATATGTGTGATGACATGTGTACACAACTTGACTGAAAAAAGCAGTGGTGTATTTATTATTCAGCAACATAAAAACCATAAACAAAGCAGTAACATTGACTTTTTTCTACACCGAGGAGGAGTCATTCAAATTTTAATCCGTTTTGGGGCAGCTTTTGTTTTGGTTTTGAGCATCAGACAAGGTTTGGAAAAACACATTTGAGACTATTTTGACTTAATAAGACATGCCCACGTGTCCCATCCAACATGGGAGCGCCTTGGCACGGCTGTGCTGCTGTGAATTTCAGCCACTTTAGTCACGGACGGCGGTCCATCCAGCGGCGTTGCAGCGTCCCAAATATGTGCCAAATCTATTTGGGAACTCAAATGTGGTATATCTGCATCGACTGATACACGCCAGGTCAAACTGGACGAAAGTCAGACACACGAATGGCACACAGAATCTGCTGCAAAATCAAACACGACAAGTGGGATCCATTCACCCCTGGAGGCTGCGGGTAAACTAACAGGTGGGTCTCAGAAGGGAAGTTTAGTTTAGAAGTCATGCATTGCATTTTATTTGACACCACTCATAGCATGATGTCCTCATGTGATCTCGAAACCTTTGACTAAACTTGCAATCTCACAAATCCAGCGGAGCAAGCAGCGCCGGCGAGATCTCTGCTATTGAAATGGCCCCGGTGAGACCCGAGTGTGGAGAGAAAAAAATGATGCATTCCCAACTGAGGAATGAAGCTTTACATGCTCTGCTTCTGAAACTGTTAAGGTCATGTTGAGGACAGAGAACCCCCCCCCCCCCCCAAAGGTGGACCACTACACTTCTGCTCTCGGCGGGACCCAGGCTTTAGCGTGGCGTTTAACCTTGATACACAAGTCTCTGTTAAATGCAAACAGTGAATGATGGACAGATTTTATTTTTATTGGATGGGGTAGGGGTGGTGGTGTGTGTGTGTGTGTGAGAATTCACATCTGAATAATCTTTGTGAAAAGGCTGTATAATACCCAAGTGTGTGCACTCACATGTCGTAATGCATCACCAGGTAACTCCTGATTTCCATTACAAGTAGCATTTCTTCAGCGTGCAACATGTGACACTATTTCCCCCCCTGGCTGCCTGCAATACTATAAGATCAAACCAATGAATGCATAATGGATCAAATGAACCCAAAATAACAAGCACTAGACTTGCAGGGTAATATAGTCCATTATATGCTTTTAGCAATGCCCGTTTGATCATGTGGGTACAACATGAAGGGTTTATAGTTTTCCTAATCGTATGAGATGGTCCAATAAACTATGTTTACCGTATCGGTCCCGGAGTGAGCGAGCTAATGTGGCTAACTGTGGTGGTGCAGTCTGATGACGTGAACGGCTAGCGGGAGTGGTGAGTAATGCTTTATGTGCCTGTGTGCACATTTCATTTACATACTCTATTGATACAGATCAAAGAGGCTGGGATGAGCACTACCTGCCTTATGAATATGCACAAGGCAATGTTCCATTTTCATCACGAGCCCATTTAGGCCTGAGACGCACTGCTGGGTTTTCACCTTCTCCAAGATACTCTCTCAACCTGCAACCTTTACGAAACAAAACCACTTATCTGGCTTAAAGTCTTAAAAGAAACTGGAAAATGGAGAGGAGAAAGTAAATAAACAGCACACAAAAACTGAAGAGGAGAGAGATAAGACTATACCCGGTCAGAAAAGAAAGGAAATGAAATTAGGTTTATGTCCTCTTAGTGCTTGGCTGGATTTATCCTCCTCCTTTACTTGTATCATTTAGGAAACTAAACCGCTTTAGCCGCCATACCCAGGATGGCCTTTGTGTGTATGGTATTACCTGCTGTCAGGAATTTAACCGGGAGAATGAAAGAGAATGAGTACAGGCCCAAAGTCAGAACACTAGGAATGATCAGACAAAATAAACAAACAAATTCATTAATTTAAAAAAAAAGACAAATTCCCTAACAGGCTGTGCTTGAAAACTTGACATTTTAGGTTGCGCCAACGTACCAGAGCAAACAAATGTGTCCCACAAGAGTAAACAAGAGTAATCACACTGAGGAGTGTAGCGCACATACCTGAGTCTGAGAGGAACGTGAGAGCAATCAAGTCCTCAGATGTGTGCACGACTCACTCAGGAGTGCACAGCAATAATGTGCTAGACGGAAACTAACTTGTAAGCCATTGAAAAAAAAAAAAAAAAATCACTTTTTGTAGGGGTAAATGTTTACCAAATCATAATCAATCAGTTTAAAGTGTAGCACAAAGCTGAAACAGCTGAAACCAACTGAAGCAACACTGCAGGTGAATTCAAAGCCACTATGAGAGAGCACAATTTTGTAGTTGGTGGTTTAAAGAACAAAAAAAGGCCAAAAAAATGATCTCAGTGAACTGCTGTCTGCTGTCTATGATCTGTGTTGGTTTTGACTGTGTCATTATTGTTGTGGATTTTAACATCCATGTGGACAACCCTCAGGACAAAGGGACTAAAGACCTGAGTAACTCTGGACAACTTTGGGCCGACTCAGCATGTAACAGCAGCTACACACAACAGCAGACACACTCTGGACCTACTGACCTCTAAGGGTCTGAGCATTTCAAAGGTTACTGGGTCAGATGTGGGCCTGTCTGATCGTTCCTGTGTTTTCTTTGAGAGTGTGATTTCAGTGCACACACATGCGTCAACAGCAGCGATCACTAAACGGTGTCTAACTGAAAACAGTAGTGCGATCTTTAACCAGGTTCTCTGTGACACCTGTCCTGTCCGGGGGTTCAGTCGATGAGCTCGTCAGTACCTTCAATGATAAAATGTTGAATGTTATGGACACTATTGCTCCCATTAAGGTGAAGGTTACCTATGGAAGGAAGAAGGCTCCACAGTGAAACTCCACACTGGTGAAAAATGGGAAAAGAAAGTCGGAAAGCTGAAGGCAGATGGAGAAAAACAAATCCCCAGTTTGATTATATCTATAAAGAGAAACTTCACTCTTATTATTTACAACTGAGGAATGCAGGGAAGTCCTACTTCTCTGACATCATCACCAAAAACAGTCATAATTCTCAGGCTTATTTTCCAGTTTCCAGGCAGACGAACCCTCCTGTGTCAGCGGCAGCTGAACTTCATTCCACCACGACCTGCAATGACTTTGACAGATTCTTCACAGACAAAATCAAAAATGTTAGACAAGCAGTTGGTACGTCAACAGCAGGTTCAGGATATGTACTGTGTCCACCAAAACCCGGGTTAAACACCACAACACAGTTTCACCACATTAACAGCAAGGACCTGGAGGACGTCTTACGTCAACTCCTCCACTTGGTGTTTAGACGTCCTCCCAACAGGTTTTTTCAAAAAGGTCTCAATGATTTGGAGTCAGACCTGTTACATATTGTGAACTTGTTTAATGTCAGGTGTGTTCCCAGAGTCACTGAAAACAGCTGTAATTAAACATCTGCTGAAAAAGGAGCTTGGCAAGACACACATGGACATCGTCTACCGATCTCAAATCTCCCATTTTTAAGTAAGATAATTGAAAAGCGGTTTTTCAACAACTTAATTACTTTTTAACACAAACTAACTGCTATGATGCCTTCCGGTCTGGTTTTAGACAGCACCACAGCACTGAGACGGCTCTGACCAAAGTGTTTAAGGACATAAGCTTGAATACAGACGGTGGAAAAATGTCAGTCTTAGTGCTGCAATTGATACAGTTGACCACAATATATTATTTAACCAACTACTTAGAGAACAGGAGAACAGGCTTGATTACTGTAACAGCATCTTTACAGGTCCACCTGAGACATCAGTCAGACAACTGCAGCTAATTCAGAACTCTGCTCCAGTCCTCACTGAGACCAAGAAGTGGACCACATCAGTCCAGCTCTGAGGTCTTCACACTGGCTGCCTGTCCATCAGAGAATAAACTTTAAGTTCTGATGCTGGTCTGTGAAGCTCTGAATGGTTTAGTTTGGTTTGGTTCAAAATTCATCAGTGACCTCCTGACCCAGTATGAACCTTCCAGACCCCTCAGGTCATCTGGATCCGGTTTTTTATCAGTTCCCAGAATCAGAACCAGACATGGAGAAGCTTCCTTCAGCTTCGATGCTCCACATGTCACCAAATCCACACCGTTTTACTTTTAAGCTTAAGTTTCAAAACTTGATTACATTTTAACCACTGATTATATCTATTGTTCTTTTTAATTTCATTCTTTTGTTTACATTTAAAATCATGCTTTTTTTTTTATTTATGTGATGTTTTAATGTCTCTGTGAAGCACCTTGAATCACCTTGTTGTTGAATTGTGCTGTTCAAATAAATGTCCCTTGCCTTGCCTTAGCTAAATTGGAAATTGGACAACCACCTGATAAATAATTATCAGGATGTCCTGAAGTGTTTTGGCCCAGCTCTTCTTGTTTGGTTAATCTATTTTGGGCAACTGCTGTCACACTGTGGTGCAACATGGCGAACTCGGGAGATGAGGACACTGTAGACATAAACACATTAAGACAACAAAGACATAATTCTTCATTTCACTTCGGTCTACACTAATATGAACATAATTATGACAGCATGCCAAGAGAACATCCAAAGACCCAGCTTTAAGGGCACAACAACACCCACAGCCTTCACACATAACAGTGCAGAAGAAAAAAAACTAAACACAAAACAAAGCAAAACTCCTGCCTGTGCAACATAAGGCTTTCATCACAAGGATGAGGTACAAAAAAGTTCTTTACTTTCACAAAGCCTGCCCCTGTCTGCTGCTTTCAAAAAAAGTCCATGGCACCATGTTAATCATCTAAAGAGGAAGATCTTAATTATCTTTAGTGGTCCTCGCTCGACCGATACCTCCTGCCTGGTGCCAAAACTCTCTTCCCCTCTGAACCAATCACTCCAGAATTGACAATGAACAACTTTCACTCTTACCATCTATTCTATTGTCTCATGATTAAGAAATGACAGCGTGTGCAACCTCATGCCTCCACAGGACAAGGCGATAACGGTTGAAGAAGTTAAAGGTTTGTATCTAAACAGGATGCTTCCCTGGAAGGATGGAGGAAATCCTTTAATCCATGTGTTATTGCAGGAAAAAAAGAAGTCACTTATTCATACACCTAAAGTTAAAGTTAAGATACAAGAAAGGCACCGCATAATGGTTCCTTAAATTAATTTGTTCTCTCGTATATTTTTCCCTGAGGAGGTGACCTGCAACATATTGGGCTTTACCCTTAAAAGCTATGTAGAACAAGTTCTCGGTTTTTATTCGTGCATCTAATTAATCAGTCGTGGGTGGTGCCTGCCATCGCTGCCTTGTGTTTTGTACTGTTGCAAGAAAAAAAACTAAGTCATAGCCCTAATTAGGAGAGATGATCTATTTGCCATAATGAGAATTGATGGTTTTCCTTCTGCTCCACCAAGCATTTTTCCATTTTTTTGCAGCTGAGGGCCCCAGTCTTTTCTTACTCCATCATATAGACACAATTCAGAGCTGTAAAGAAAATACTTAATGAAACACTATGTGATTAATTGACTTAATTTCCAAAAGATTCGGCTTCACAGTGACGGACTATTTAACGAGAAAAGCTTTCTGATCCACAAAAAGTCAGAGTTTATGAATAAATGTATGTCCTTGCTCAAAAAAGGCTCCTGAAAAGCACAAATACATTAGTCACCTTGTAAAGCAATGTACCTATACAAAGGATCATTTTTGGACTTCCTGTTGGTGTCAGAACCGCCTAATCTTTGAACAAAGACATCCCATCTCCACGAGGCTTTGCAAGGCTGTACTAATGTTATGTAAACATTGCTGCTGCTGTTTGCAACAGATTTAGCACAAGTTAATATTACATGAAACAGAAGGCCCCTTTGATGATGTAAGTGAAAACTCAAACTAGGCCTTTTTACCTCAGGGAAAGGGAGACGGGGCTGTGGAGCAGCTCCTTTGAGATTCGTTTCACTTCCGCATTTGCAAACCAGAGAGCTGAGTTTTTTTCAATTGCATTAAAACAAACAAAAATAAAAAAGACCTTCTCCTCTGGTTTCAAAAGTCATCACAATGACATCATTCTTTTCAAATGTTAGAAGGGACAAGGCTACCTGAAGACAGGTTCGTGTTTGTTCAGGTTGCTGCGATCTCGTCCTTTCATCTAAAGTAATTTAAAAGGAAGTTCCTTCTATCAATACTTCAAAAGCTGAAAGAATTCTAAAACTGTTGTATTTTCACGTTAAATGACATGAACGATTAGCAGCGAAAAATGGCAAGAATGAAGCGGTTTTACTTAGAAGCACATTTTGTCATTTGTCGTTTTATTTAGAAATCTCTTTATCGTTATAGCATGCTTTTGCCAAGTGCCAGCTATTTAACTTCAGGGTTGAAGCCAACCTGGATGCAACAAAAACTGAAGTTCCTCAATTGACCACTGGGATGTGCCTCAAAAACAGATCCAGTCTCCACTGACTCCCATGTGAACATAAACCTTGTAACAGAAATAAACATATTTACAGCTTGGTTCAAAAACCAATCACAATCACACCAATATCAGATGCAATTATATAAAACAATACTTTTATTTACAATATGGTGCATTCACTTTTGACTGGCAGTCGGCTTCGCCCGAGGCTAGACATGATCGATTCCTCAGCAGTTATTGCGATGCTCTGAGGCCTAGTGAAGCCAGCCAGTAGTTTGTACTAACCCTGCATCGGCTAAATCAGCAGCCATCTCTGATCTTGCCACTGAAATGACATTTAAAAATCAGACATTCCACTGCAAATGTTTGCCAGTGGCTCCATTGGCGTGGATCGGCTGAAGGAACAGGCAGCCATGGCTAACTTAAGGTGGGCGTGTCCCAACCACTCTGTGGCTTTAACGTGTTATGTGCAATTCCTACGATTATAAAGCAGGGTTTTTGATTTAAAAAAAAAAAAAAAAGATGCATCAGCTTGCTTGCCTTATTGTTGTCTCTTCTGGGAGCTGCCTCCCAATACTGCCAACTTCTAACAAACTTACACCACACTTCCTACATCTTCAGCTGGACAGTTCAGTGGAGATGCTGATAGAAAACTGAGCCCTTTGTTTATGCCTTTCTACTCCCGGAAGCCTCTCTTTCTATTGTCTTTCTGCGACTTCGACCATACACCACATTTTAGAGAAGAGTTGTCACGGCGGCACACACCAGCACACAAACCCATACTTGCAGACACTAACTGCACAATATCACCAACAGAGCAATACAAGGACGAGCAGGTGCAAGAATGAGGAGATTAGTTTCAGGAGAGAGAACAGACTCTTGATGAGCCATTAACCTGCTGTCGGTAAAGTAAAATGGCTGTGGGACATGGTTTAATTTACCCTTTTATAAAGAGGTTGTTGAATTGACGAGCCACAAGAAAAGAGTTACACTCCTAGATTGGTTTATTAGCATTGCTGATGGAGAAAAAGGTTGAATGAGGAATTGGAAGAGTAGTCAATATTCCCAATCGATCAGAAATCCCAGCTACATTTGCAGTTAAATCATTAAAACTAATAATATAGATTTGGAACAAGCTTCTAAGACAGGAAAGCTCCAATTTGGAGAGGAAAACATTTGAAATTATTTCTCAAACTTCTTTTTCCAATTAGTTTTTTTTCCAAAAGTTATAACTGAAAACACAGATTTATCTAAATTATTTTGTACTTTATTATATTTTACATTGTCAGTCAGCATTTCATTTATCTGGGCATTCTGACCACTAAAATCTCTCTTTAAAAATATCCATCAGCAGGTACAAAGAGTCAATTTTCACTTTGAAATAAGCTGCCAGAAAGTCGTATGTGGTCTCCTCACCATCCATTACGCTGGCTCCATGGATGATAAAATTTAATGGACAAAAGATGGCTACCGAAGGTCTCTCCATAAATGGAAAAAGTGATGAGAAAAATTGAAAATGATGGTTTTCTCTGTGAGTACATGTATCAAGGCTTTCTGTGGTATTGCAAGTTGCCTGCTGACCCTTTTCACAGGAAAAAACGTGTAAGGCAAAAGCAGACATGAGTGTTCTACAGGAAAGAAAAAAGACGATAACTGAGTTGCTCACGATTTAAAGTGATTTACTAAAATCTCAAACAGGTTATGCTTTTGACACCGTTATGTATATGATAGTAGACTGGTTAAACCTTGCCTAAGCCTAGTGAGGTTTAAAATCTTTGACTTTGACAGCACCTTGTCTAAAGAATATTAACAGACGATTATAATTCTATAATTTCATCCATTGTTTACTATAAACACAAATCTCAATACTTACATCGCTTCTTCCTATTTAATTGGCAGAAATCATGCAATATCTTTAGGTGTCATAATAATCTAATTCAAGCAAACACTTTTGTTCTCACATCTTGTCACACTGATCTCCTCACATTTCCCACAGACTTAAAACCGTGAAATCTAACATTTGTAAGCAGCTGAATGCCTCTGTCTTTATGCCGTTTGCTTTTGTGAGAAGGATAAAGTGCTCTAATGCATTCCATATCGCTGAGAGTAAAACAAAGACAGACATTAATTGAAATTTCAAAGCATGCAAGAACAGAAGGCATGGCGTGGAGTAATAACTCCTGTGGCCCCATGATTCTCATTCACCTTCACTGTAGAGGTAATGCTTAATTTTAAACTGCTACGGGAGGGGAACTAGCCATGTGAAGAAGGGTACATAGAAAGGGCTTATCATTTGGACTTTTGGTGGATAGATAGAAATGGTCATTTGTGAAGGTAACATACCGAATTGTTGTCCTGGTCAAAGATCAACAAGGTTTCCATTCAACTTTGCTTTGGACACGAACACTGATTTAGCTCTCATTTCTGATTGCATTTTCAACTGTATGACTGCAAAATCCCTTGTTATACAAGAAAATACAGCTACACAGGAATACAGTGATTCATCTGGACAAACACTCATCTATCTATAGCAGTCCTTAACAAAAAAATGTCCTTGAAAAGATCTTTCAAATTCTTTTTTTTTTTAATTGCCTCATTGCTGAGTAAAATATCTTTTTAAGATAAAGTATTTCTGAATGTCCTGCACTTTGAATCACTGTATTATTCATCTGCTAGGAAAAAGGAAATAGATGCACCAAAGAGGGAAAAACAATGTTGCATCATGTAACATCGGAAGTAATAACACTAAGCCCTGGTGGGCACACAACTAAATTAGGGGTTTATACTTGGCTATATATCATATTACAGAAGGTCTTCCTGTTCAGTGGATACAAACCATGGTTACCTGACAATTCTTCTTCTTCTTTTGAGTTGCTGTTTGACACACTTAATCTCAAGTAATCCACTTAGCGTTATAAGTGAAGAAAAATGACAGGAATACCACCATGTCTTGTCATGTAACACCTTTACAGGCGTTATCCAAGCTCTTAGCAGAAATGCTGACATTGATGTCTCAGAGAAAAGCTTATCTTTATGGCAGTCTGCTTGGGCGAGGTTTTGTGCAGCGTGTCACACAAACATCATCGCCAATTAATGAATTCTCAAGGAGATAACAGAACTATGAGTTCATTTCCAGCAGGCTGCAGGAGGTGTTCAGAGGCAGCATTTTGTGAATATCTGAGTGATGTTCACCCAGGTATTCACTGAGTGAATATCTGAGTGATGTTTCTTCCCATTTGAAGGATAGTTGATGTGTAAAGAATATTTATGGACAAAAAAACCCCACCAATTCCTGAAGGGTTTTTTTTTTTTTTTTTTTTTTAAATGTCTGAAGTGATTACAGGCCAAGAAACGTTGTCATAACAATACGTAGCCTCTTGAGTTAGGCGACTGAATATTACAATATAATTCAGTGACCGGTTCAGATTTGCGGGTAACTGGGGTACTGTCACTGTTGCTGATGGGATGTAGCTGAACCAGGTGCAGATGTGACGGAAATGAATTATTATCCAAAAACAAATAGAAAAAAATTATTTGTGAGGTCACCCACTGATGTTGGACCAGAAGACCTGGCTCTCAGTCTCCGCTCTAATTCATCCCAAAGGTGTTCTGTCGGGTTGAGGTCAGGACTCTGTGCAGGCCAGTCAAGTTCATCCACACCAGACTCAGCCATCCAGGTCTTTATGGACCAGCTTTGTGCACTGGTGCACAGTCATGTTGGAAGAGGAAGGGGCCAACTCCAAACTGTTCCCACAAACCTGGGAGCTGGAATTGTCTAAAATATCTTGGTGTCCTGAAGCATTCAGAGTTCCTTTCACTGAAGTTAAGGGGCCAAGCCCAGCTTCTGACAACCACCCCACACCACAATCCTCCACCACTTCAGACAAGTCCACCGTTGTCGCAACCGCCAAACCCAGACTGGTCCATCAGGTTTCCAGATGGAGAAGCGTGATTCGTCACTCCAGAGAACGTGTCTCCACTGCTCTAGAGTCCAGTGGCGACGTGCTTTACACCACTGCACCCGACGCTTTGCATTGCAGTGGTGATGGATGGCTTGGATGCATACAGCTGACAGCTGACAGTTGATTGTGGAATATTTAGGAGCGAGGAAATTTCACGACTGGATTTGTTGCATAGGTGGCATCCTATCACAGCTCCACGCTGGAATTCACTGAGCTCCTGAGAGCGACCCACCCAGCCAATACTTGTAAAAACAGTCTGCATGCGAGGTGCTTGATTTTATACACCTGTGGCCACGGAAGTGATTGGAACACCTGATTCTGAATATTTGGTTGGGTGAGCAAATACTTATTTGCAATATAGTGTATGTTTATACACACACACACACACACACACACACACACACACACACACACACACACACACACACACACACACACACACACACACACACACACACATACAAGATTAATATTAGATTAGGAGCAGCCTTACTTTGTATCTTCGAGACTAGATTAGTGTAATGTATTATTAGCAGGACGTCCAAGTAATTCTCTGAACAGCCTCCAGCTGATCCAACATGCAGCAGCGCGAATGCTGACAGGAATCAACTGGAGACCACGTCTCTCCAGTATTCGCTTCCCTCCATTAGCTCCCCGTAAACTCAGAATCCAATTCAAAATTTTATTACTTGCGCATAAAGTCGAAAATGGCCTAAGTCTATGATATTTGTAAGACCTGAAAGTGCCTTACGTTCCTAACAGAGCTCCCCGTTCTCAGAGTGCAGGTTTACTCGTAGTTCCTAGAAGATCCAAATGTAGATTTGGAGGACGACTTTCTGCTATCAGGAACCATCACTATGGAACCTTCTTCCAGTTTGGGTGAAGGAGGCTGACACCACCTCCACCTTTAAAACCAAACTTCAAACATTTCAGTTTAGTAAAGCATATAGTTAGTGTAACCTTTAGTGTGTTAGGGCCAGTAGTCAGAGCTGCAGCTGCAGGACTTCAACACAGCTTCATCCTAGACCCACGCTGCAGGGGGACACCAACATGACCCACTGAGTGGTGCCCCTCACCCCTTTTTACCGTCTTCTACTTCTCTTTCACTTCTTCAGCTCAATCCACAGGTATTAATTAGAAGAACTACACACAGTTGTTGATTTTTGATGAAGTTTTCTGTCTCACCTATTTGTATTAAGCACTAATGTGTGAATATGTATATAAGATAGAATCAACATGAGCAACAAAAAAAAAAAAGTGATGAAATTAGTGATGGCTTAGTAAACAGGCTTATACTTATTCACCTGCTTGGCTGGCAGAGTTTTAAATGACACAATGATCTGCATTCTTTGCGTATTTTGTCTTTCCCTGGGATTTAAGCTGACCTGAAAATCACTAAGTGAGAAATACCTGAGATGGATTATATATCCTTTGGAATATCTTTATGTACTTCTGTGGCTAACTCTACCAAAGGCAGATTTCTTGAGGGGCTCACAACTTTGACTGAAAGAGGATTTTTGTCAGCCTATAGGTCTGGGCCATCACAAATACAACTGTTCAGTGATCCACGCTCTCCCCGTTTAACTGTCCAGTAAAGTACTTAATGCAGTGGCCCCCAGTATCATGTTTACTGCTGCAGTTTATCTCATGTCGCTGAGCTCCGAAGGCCAGCTCACTGGTGGTTACATTCAACATAATATTGATTATGCATAATAAAACACAATATCGTTCCTTTTCATTTTCCTCGTGTTCAAAGTAATGTCAGTGCTGTAAACCCGAACAAGGAAAAGTTAATGAACTGATCACAATAAAGTAAACATGAAAACAAGACTTATAAACACAGCAATATGCTGCATTCCTGAAATAAGGCTGTAGTAAAACCGCTGTGACTAATTAGTGCGTTTATAACCCAGTACATCAATTCTGTAAAAATAAATGTGGAGTTTAGCTTGTAAGAAGGTGCAAAGTGTTACATGTGGTAGTGAGCAAGTTTATAGTAAAGATATGAATGGAAGCACAACAGCCGCAGGGAGGTCAGTGAAATAAAAAAGCTGCAAGACAATAGTCAATAAAGCCTGAAAAGAGGATGATAAAAGTCAAGCAGCCCCATCAGGTAGGGAATATCACACGTTTTGCATTAACGTGTCTAGGTGGTGAGCAGCTCTGCTCAGAGATATGGCAGATGTAAAGGTGTCTTTCATAAAACTTCTGGGGTTTTTTTTTTGAGAACAGCTCAGAAATAGAGTCAAGGTCGAAGAAAAATCTGACATTACACATTAGAATAGTGATGGAGTGTAACGTCCTTTAGATGTTCAAGAAATGCTGGCACGAATACATTCTCATCGCAGAGGCAATAAAAAGGAACCTTGGAAATTTTAAAAGATTGGACATTCATCCTGCACACGTTTGTGTGGGCAGCAGTAATTCAATGATGACCTCAGCTTCCTGTGCCAAAGAAAACGGCATGTTAAATAAAGGAAAATTAATTATTAAAGCCAATTACACATCTGTGCTAGATGACACGGAATAGGAAATAAAAAGTGTATATAAATAAGGTAGACGTTGTACATGTAGAAATAAATTGCACGTATCTGGGTAATCATTGTTGAGCAGCGCTGCCTCATAAAAATTTTCTGGTTTTGTTGGTTGGGATCTTTAAAAAGTTACACATTATTTCTCTGTCTTATTCTACATATACTTCCAGATTACTGCTACAGCCCTTTTGAACTGGAAAACAGCCTGGATTTATGGTGGTTTGGGATGCAGCTTATTTCATAAACTAAATCTTTACAAAGAGACTAGTACTAAAGAGGGTATTATACCAGTCTACGCTCACCCCATTAAGGTCTGAGACACCATGTGTATATGGAAACAGACATCCTTGTGCTTTATTGTTACATCCAGTCTTAATGGGTTAAGCACTTTGTTCTCTGTTCACTTTATTTAACTTTAAATATAGCTTCCTCTCTTTCAACACCTTTTCATGTCCCAATAAAGATACCCAAGATAACAAAGTAAGAAAAACCCAAACAAAAGACCCCTGGTCTAAAAAAGACATGTTGTCAAAGGAAGAAAAGGGGAAATATAACCATGTTAACATAATGCCGGTTCATTGTACATCAAAGGCTGTGACTGTATCCGCACACAATGTAAATAACGAGTTCACGTGATAACATCAATATTACAGTTTCATTTAGCAGTTATAAAAGCTCTTTCGTTGACTAGGACAGGTCAGTTTCATTAGCTTTCATGAAGCCAATACAGGATTTTAAGCCAATCATATACCCAGCTTCATAATAATTAGTTTCCTGTTGCTGACCAGTTGGATGTAATGAACATTAGTGATTAAGAGAGCTGGCAAGGTGAACTTGGCACTTCACAGAGGTAAAGCAGCGAACAATAGTAAAGAAAAGTGAACGCGGTTTTTTTTTTTTCCTACGCTGCCAAAAAAGAAAAAAGAGCAAACTATAACTCAGAAAGTATGAAGAGAGGCACCTCTTTAATCTGATACTGTGGATCATGTCTCAACTTCAAGCTAATGGGCTCCCTGACATCAGAAAGATGACTGCAGTGACACTGATCAGAATGTTTATTACCCTAATACAGTGGAAGACTGTGACGGTGGGGAATAATGATGATGACATGATGATGCCTATGACAATGATACTGCAAAGTATTGAGGGTCTCTAATGTTTAAGCTACTTGGCTTGTACAGATCAGTAATGCACATACTTAAGCACGCAATTTCACACTGCGTATCCTTCCAGCTTTCACCATGTGTTCATTATAACGCAGGTTGATATGGCTGTTCCTTTTTATTACACCGGGACCCTGACTGGAGTAACAGCTTCAGCGGATGTGCACTGGTTTTGTTTGAAGCATTGACTTTTGCAGAGAACCTCCGCCGTTATTCTCCGTGTCAAAGAAAATATACTTACGTTACAACACTGTATTACATACAACTGTTTTAAACTTCACATTTTTATTTCCCCTTCCATGGCACAGAGTTTTTTTTTTTTTACGCATTTTGAAAAAGTATGATTTAATTTCAAACGCAATATTTCTTAGATGAACCACTATTACGTCGTCTCATTCACACGAGTTCATACGATGCATTTACTGAAAGGAAATTGGTTCCTAATGCGATGCATTGTTCATTTCTAACACTCGGAGAAAAGAACCTCAGGATTACAAGAAATCAAGATCTGCAGATTACAGCTGAAGCACTCAAAGAGAACTTGAGTGACAAAGAATTTCAAATCTCATGGAACAGAAATTTGTGTCCTTGTGTTGCTCTGTCATTTATAGTAAGATGAACCCATTTAACTTCGCAGAGCCCTTGGGTATTGACGTGTCTTTCTGAATAAAAGTTCACTGATACATAGTGGCTTTTCATCCAAAAAGCTCTCCTTCCATTTGGGGTGGGCACTTAAAGAATCACACTGCTTTTTAGTTCCAAAAGGTTAACTTTGAAACTAACATGAATATCACACTGAATAGTACGGTGTGTGTGACCCTGAGTGTCTAGAAAGGCACCCATAAATAAAATCATACCCACACACACACACACACACACACACGCACGCACGCACACGCACACGCACACACACACACACACACACACACATTTATATATATAAATAAAATGTATAAAAACCTGTTCTGAGTTCTTAATGGTTAGAACTGAATAGGTCTATCTTTTGAGGGAATTTCAGCTTGTGAATCACGTTCTCATTTCCAATACAGTCAAAATATTTGTATTACGTAAATCCTTTATCCTTTTTTTAGGCCTGTATTTCTTTTGATAATTCAACACATCAGTTTAAAAGTTTACCATGACAATGACAATTTTTAAGTGTGACATTTATAATAAACCATGTGTAAATAACATAAAATAAGAAACATAAAGGGGTTAACATTTGCATACCAAGAGTTTATCAAAGAAAAACCGAGTACTTTCTGGATTCAAATCTACAAAAGAATATGCCTAAGATGACTGATGGATGACGTACTGCATGTCCCCTTCCACGCCTAGAAAAAAGCCAACTGCCTGCTGTTTCGATGGATGTATGTAACAAGCAGACTCACAAAGGGCTTTACCAGAGAGTCAAGTGTGCCATGTCGAGATTCAGACTTTTAGAGATGTTGCTTTGATTAGGCATGAATGTGCACAATTAAGGAAGATGAAGCCTTGGTAATTATGATGACATCATTGGTCAGGACACTGAATAAAAGACACAAATTAAAATGCCATCGTAAAACCTTGCATATGGCTTGTCAATAAAAAGAAAAAAAAAAGAAGCTTTTATACTTTATTTTAGGGTAAATCCACAAATCCTTTTAATAATTCTTAATTATATTTAACGTGAGATTGCATACACGTGGTTTGAATGCCCCCCCCCCCCCCAACTTTCAGCAGTTGGTCTTGTCAATAACTATTAAAAATAAAATAACTGCCTGGGGCTATGTCAGTGATGGCTGCAAAGTGGCACCATCTGCAACTGCATTTGTCAATAGTAAGCAACTACTGAATCAGTTTAGGTGATAGGTTGAGTCTTTAAGAATGTGTTTTAAAAAATCATATGCTTTTCTATTGCATTTAAGATTCTTTTAATTAGATTAACCCCTCAAAAAGTCCCAGATTAAAAAAAAACAAACAAACAGAAAACTAGATTCATAAATCCGGATTATTATCCATTACCCTTCTCCTTAACTTTTTTTTCCATCTCTTTAATGACAAAAGCAGAATGCCTAAGACGTCCTTGGGCCACACAACGCTTTAACAAAGCTGGATGCAAAGGGCCAATTTAGAATGTGGCATTGGTCTCATCAGCAAACAGCCGGGGGACACCAAAAGGGCACACAAATCACTCACTCCCCAACTGATGTCAAAAGAAGCAAGAGGGCTGTTTTAAGTGACAGTGTGCTACAAAGGGTCCGTATAAAGAATTCTGAAAGCTTGTCGCAATTGATCATGAGAACAGTAGATAACTCCCACTAAGAAGCAGACAAACTTATCGCAGCTCATTCTGTACCATATGAGGTGACGGGCAAAAACGAAAACCTTCGCTGCAAAACAAATGATGGATGATGTTAAGACTTCATCGCAATATACCAAACTCATATTCCATATGGAAAAAGAGATGAAATGTGATCAGAGTGACATGCCATCTCCCCTGACGTTAGATACATCATTCTGTGTCTACTTGTAGCTGAATTTAAGATCAAGTGTGAATGGTATTTGGTTGGCAACAAAAAAGACGAGATGCATCCTTGAAAGGCACCTTGCAATTTTCCACTTCACTCCAGAGAAGGAAAGTGAAGGATTAAAGTACAATTCGGGAAGAGAGAGAATTAAAAAAAAAAAATTGGTAGCGCTCTTTTGTATGGATGAATAGTCTTAAAGAAGCTGAAAAATATAAATACATCAAATTGTCAAATGCAGTCCTGGTGAATCAAACTTCCTGAGCCTGGCAAGATAAGCTGTGCATCAATTAAACTGTGGTTGTTACAAACACAACTGTATCACATGCAGTTCACACAGATGCCAGGTTAGAGTCTTGACTCTTACCACACAGCAAATAATTTATCAGTGCTTCCCCAGGAGGAGGGGGGAGGAAAAGCATGCGTGTAGTTTCCAACTAGTGAAAGAAAAGTTGTGTATATACGCTCCACGCATTTCTAAAAGCACTGTTTCTGTGTAAAACGGTGTAAACACTTTGCTTTCCTTGCACCACATAGGTTTTGATTACACACTTGCATTAAAGTAAGATGTCCTTTGCTGCTTTTTTGTGCCATCATAAAACAAACAGCCACTGAATTAGAAGAGATATGTGCAGGTTTTTGTCCATGTGTGATTCAGAACTGACCTCCACCAGCTTGTTGGCATGCTCACGAAACACCTGGGCGTACTCCTTGACCTCCTTCTCATTTCCACTCTTCGCTGCCTCAATCAGCACCAAGAGAGGGACGTTGGTTTCGAGGAAGGAGTCTGAGATGTGGTCCATTACTGCCTTTCTCAACTACAATACAGAGGGACAGAAGCAGACACAGACAAGAGATCACGTTAAATAATATTGAGGATGACTTCTCTGTATTACATTTGGCAATGAGTACACATCACATAACACTGTAATGAATGCGGTGTAGTAACATAATGGGGTAAATGGACAGAGGAAGAAGGGCACCGCATTAGGGAAAAGAAGGGACAAAAAGAAAAGAGAAAAACTGTCAACGGTCAGGAGTGTAATTTGCTTGTAAGGTGGCATTTTTCCCATTAGGGCTTTTACAGGGGCAGACATTGTGACTTACATCTTTGTTTATGGAATAATTTCGTACCAAACTGGCAACTGGGACTGGGTGTTTTATTGGACAGTAAATGGTCCCTGATCTCTGTCACCGGTAGATCTACGAGACGGTAGGGTAACCCAAGAGAAAGCACCGCAGACATGTCCTTTATCTTACACAAAGTGGGAGTTACTCCAAACACCCCAGCACTATGACAGGGAGGAGTGGACTACTGGGAGGATTCTTACATGGGCAGCACATCTGTTTTAAGGCTACTTTTAGTCTCATACGCCTGTCATGACATCATTATTCATATGCAGTACTACTACTGCGATGCCATAAAGGTGGGGGGATTTAAAGACTGTAGTTTAAAACGAGTAAAAACACAATGACTTCTTGTTCAAAACAATTTTGTACGAGATTCTGGTGCAAAGGTACTCCAATTGTATTAATCAAAGTCAACGCACTGGATTCATTTCTTCAGCAAATCAACATAATTGGCATAAATTGATAAAAATACTACAAACTGTGCAGGCACACTACAATGGTACCCATGAGGGGAACAATGGAAAATTATGACTTACTACAGGAACACAACGCATCTTTACTGGTCATTCAGTGGACACGACAGCTTTGCACCAGCGTGCACGTATACTGAAACATGCACTCTATGTAATGAATCCATTATACTGGTGAAAAAAAATTAAATAAAAAGAGGTGTGAGCTGGTTTTTTTTTTTAACAGGCTGATAACAGGCGTTTTTTTTTTTTGTTTTTTTTCCCACTTCAACAGAATATGGTACCCTTTTCATCCTGAATTAGTGAACTTTGTAACCTTGCTATCCTCTCACCTAGTGAGAAGGGTGAGGAATCAGAACAGATAAAAATCTTGCAGCCCCACAGCTACTTTCACATTCTGTTAGTGCTGTTGCAGAAGAGGAGAAAGCAGTTGTGGAACAGCACTAGTTTGGGGCAGGTGAAATGATCCTGGTTGTGTGCAGGCATAATCAGTGATTACATACTCGTACTTTAAGATGTGCGGTTGTCATGTTTTTTGCAGCATGATATCGACCTCGTGGTGACGGGGGCTCTGGCAGTAGGTTTCTGGTTAAAAGTGTAAAGGTATACCAGTGGCAGGATAGTCCGAAGCTTTTGGCGTATCCCTTCACAGCAGATTGTAGGGTGACATCATCTTATATATTATTGAAACATAATGTAACATTTTCACTATGTCAAACATGTTAACGATGGAGATGGAATAAGTGACGAGCTGCGAGCACAACAACAAATACAAAGAAATGTGTTTCTATCTATCATGTAGCATTTATCATGTCCTTTCAGGTGTACATTGGTTGTGCATTAAATCAAACAGAGTGGAATAATCCTCCTGTGTACTCAAGGATGTCCTGAAATGGCTTCAACTGAGCACACTTGTTTTCAATCCTTTGCTTTGAGAGTTCTGTTTAGGACACAGCTGAGCAGAGAGGGAAACATAACATTCAGGGTCAACGCAGGAAGGCTGGAGGTGTACAGCTTGCATGTATTCAAACACTGTAAAACAAAACAAGCACAACACAATCATGTACCAGTTATTACTGCATCAGTATTGCTTCAGGTAGTAATTCATTTCAATTACAGTCTGTACATTTTCTGAAGCAAATATTTTAAAGCAGGAATATTTTAGCTAAAGTTAGATTTTTTTATTTATTTTTTTTATTTTATATCTCAAATAAATACAGCTGCCATCTCTTTGTCCTTTCTAATGACCTTTGTCGGTATTTTTAAACACAGACACACACAGTGTGGATTTAAAGAAGCACCCTTCCTGGGATTATGGACCAATTCCTTTCTTTTCTTTTTCTGTTGCAATGAGATAATGTAGAGAGTTTAGAAAAAATAAATTACAGCCTTGTCAGCATTATTATGAACATTTACCAAGCCTTTGTTACTGTCATTAATGTTAAAAATAGAACCGGGACGGTAAGTTAAATTAAGCTGGATTTATTTGATAATTTCTACCAAATCAGATTTTTCAGTGTTTCAGATACCAGGTATTACATTTTTATTCAGGTATAATAATGGATATCCAGGTTTTAAAAGACAAATACAGTCTTGAAACTAAAAGTACATTGATAAAAGGTTTTATATAATCTGTTTAAGAATTGGCGATGTATAATTAGCTGTTAGTATCTGCTTTGGTTTCAGTGTTGTTATGGATTTGATTGAGGTGTTACCTCGTCATACTCCTACAGATAATATAACAAAAAAAGAAACTGAAAAACTTTAGCGTGCCTTCTTAATTACATTATTAATATGTCTTATTTGTAAAGGCCAATCTTTCATTTTAAATATGAATTATGTATGAATCAGCCAACTGTTTAAGAATTCACAAATATTTGTTTAAAAGTTAAAAAGCACCGTCTGTGAAACGTCTGTTGATACAGTACAGCACAGAACAAGATTTTCGTTTTAGTGGAAGAGATTGCTTTGTATTCGGAAGCCAGTTGAAATATTTAAGCTATATTCATATGCTGCAGAATTGAATTAAACAGAATGGGTCAAATAAATAGAGTAGCCCGGTAAATTCTGGTTTCCATTTGCTTACATGTGGTGCTAAAAGCACATTACCTCCAGATAATATGGAAAAAATAAATGTCTAAAACAAAAAGAAAAAAGAATTGTCCATACTAACTTTTAGTATCACATTTCTCTATCAAGGCCTCAACGTGCTTCCTATTTTCTTTTGTGCCTTGAGGTAATTCCATAATAGTTGCACCTAAAATGACTCAAATGCTTTTTCATCATAACATAATGCACCAGAAATGTTCATATTATGAGCTTAATAGTCCTCAAAGTCTCTTTTTGCTTTTGGCATTGAGGATCCTTCAGAGGGATGGTACCAACTTGCCACTCTGGGCGTCGTTCCTGTGCTCTTAAATACACCGTTTTGTAAGAAGAAGGATGTAGGTTGAGTACACAGAAAGTGGAAAATGCATCCGTGTTTAGCAGCCTCACTTTTAGTTTGAAATGTTTTATTTTAACTTTCTTTTATTTTCATTTATATGTTTTGCTGAATGAAACAATAAGGCTATGAAACATTTTAAAGGATAAATTGAATTAGTAGGTCGAACGTACATGAGAAAATATTTTAGGTCTAATTGAATGGACCCGCTGCGGTACATTGCTGTTAGAAGTTTTTATTAGTTGTTACTCAAGAGCATTATTAATTGATAGCACACTTAAGTACATATGCATAAGATGCATATAAAAGTGTACTCAGCCTTGGGATGCTCATAAATGTCCAACAGTGAAACAGATTCTGATGGCGGATTTAAGTGGAGCAATGATGCAGACGAGTAATTTCCCAAGTTGTGGTCTCTCCTGCACCATCAGCATTCTAATGCCCACACACCACACCCTCAGAAATCCATCTTCAATATTTCAGAGCTCCCTTCCCTCCGCGCTCCATTCCCACTGTCTCTCCCCTACAACTCCCTCTGTATTTCACTAATACTTAAAGGAAATGGAACTGGAATTCCAATAGATGGCACAAGCTCGGCTCATTACAAGTTAGTGGGGAAGTCATTTGTCTCCATAGTCGGGCAGAGCCACAGGGTTGCGGGGGTTTGAATGCAATGGGTTTTTGTTTTACAATTAAGTATTTTTGACTCATTGCTGGCATTACACTTCCAATCATAGCCATATACTGTTTTATTTTTTGCAAAATGCCACTGGCATGTTGGCTTAAAGCATGAAGGCTGAGAAGAAATGTCACATATGAAACGTCAGCCTAGAGTGGGGATATGACAGCTGCGTAGACAGATGAAAATATGATCTATGATGCAATAAAAGTCCAAAAAGGCATGGAAATGTTGGACTGGAGTTGTTAAGAGCGAGGAGTGTCAGGGGCACTGACAAAAATGGGAATGTCTTTTCATAAAAGCAAAGGCAAACCAGTGAGCATCTTTGATTGCAGAATGTTTTTGAAAATCCATTTTTAATCAGATCTTATTGCTAAACAATAACATTAGACTTCTGACATATGTTTGTAGGTGAATGATGACGTATTCCTGCAGTCAGGCTTTAGACTTTCAAACCTTTTCTTAGTGAGTTAACATGCTGCCGAAGCCAGGAGCGTCTCGGGAATATACACACGATGCCCACTGGAGCAAGGATGGCAATGGCAACATTTGACACCCACATCCAACATCGGAAATAAGATCAAGCCAGCCTTAGTGAGTAGAAGTGACATGAGTGAATAAGTAGCAGAGGTTTGTTTTGGAGATGTTAAGCACCTAAACTGGTTATTAGTTCCTGATCTGTGTTCCTCTCAAAACTGAGAGGAACGCAGATCCTCGCAGACTATTAAACTGGCACCTTGCTATGTGATGACAAAGCTTCAGTATCTGATGCACTGGGAGTGGGACCAAACTCAATTTACCTTCATAAAAATTGATAATAAAATCAATGGAAGGAGATGATCCAACACTCACACCAGTGTAAAATTTATATTGCTACATGATCTGACAGTTGGCCCTGCGAATCAATGGATCGGAGTCTATTTTACAAGTTTACAAGAACTCGAGAAGCATTAGAGAGATCCTACAGCAACTTTCTTTCCTCTTCAAAATTACGATTAAACATGTTTTTGTTTAACACTGAAAAGCACAAACAGCGATCAAGCTACAGACTCCACAGCTTTACTGTAAAGAAGAAAGTTCTTGAGCTGTTCTCCTCACTCGGCTGACCACGTGTGTCAGGTGGATCAAAAGAAGCTTTATGAAATCCTTAAACACATGCGTATGTATCAAAACTTGTCGGATGAATATGGATGTAGCTCGCTCAAATGTGGGTGGCTTAAGTGATCTTCCAAGATAAGATTAGCATTCATTTTGCATGTTTTTGCTTCCTTTTGGGGAGGTGTTTGTATTTCGTAGGGACCTGCTCCGTCACAAAGGCAGACGCCTGAGGGGGACTGTTACAAACATCCACTATGATCCGTCCGTGACTCAAAAAGGATTTCTGTTCAAAGGACTGCACAGAAACAAACTGAGTTATTATGAGTATATACATGGATGCAGAGACTCCGGCAACATGACGCGTTTCCAGTTCAACAGAGCCGTAACACATGCAAAAACAAGGATCAGAATTCAAAAGAGAAGGCTGTGCTGGATTTCTGGATGTTTGTAGTCGCACTTATGATTCAGAGCGGTCGTTGGATGGGCATCTTAAGGTCAACACGGGACTGGTTTTTTTTATTAAAATGTCAAGGGCAATCAAAGTATAAACGCAGAGTCATGGCTCAGGGAAAACTGGCTGGTATATCAAAAATTAAACAGTGGCTTTCGTTAATGTCTTTTTTTAATGAATTAAAATAAATTGAGCTTTGTTTTATTTCTCTCTCTCTCTCTCTCTATATATATATATATATATATATATATATATATATATATATATATATATATATATATATATATATATATATATATATATTAATATGGTGAACGTGTAAGCACTATTTCCCTTTCAAACGTCATGTCATGTCTTTTCAGTTTGAGTCAAGTCCCTGAACCAAGTGCTGGTGCCAGTTTAGAGCTTGTTCACATTTAAAAGCGTCACAGAACCATAAATATTTCATCTAACATGAGTTGTATTTGGTTTCAACCTCCCTCTATTATCTTTGTCTTTGCGTGCGTTTGTCATGTTTTACCTGTAACCCAACATGTCAATATATGTATAAATGTTAAAAGTGGTAGTTATAGTCATTTATTATGAATGTGTGCAGAGTAGCATTTACAATTATTACTTAACACGAAAGACCACAAAGATGAGAAGGATAATGACCATGTGGGCTCACATTTCTACCTTGAATTCATTTGTTTTTTTTACTCTCTCTCTTTCAAACCTCATAATTGACGAACAAAAAATATTTGATTGCCCTGATCTTACAATGTTATGAAATGAAACTTGAAAAAAATAAAAAAATAAAACAAAAATCACTTCACACAAACATATCTCATTTCACAAGCTGTCAGAGATGAAGTCTGAGTAAAAGCGGTACAGGACAGCAGCACCTTTTTAATCGTTTGCTCAGAGAAGTGTGTTTGAGGAGCTGAAGTGAGCAGATGTACTCAAACCCGTCTTCTGCAGGGTCTTCCTGTTGTATTATAGGTGTTGCACTGTTGTGTTACCCAATTCTGAGGTGGGCAGAGATAAAGATGGAGAAGCTGGGAAATTCAACTCTAATCCAAGTCTGTGATGTATCAGTAACCTATAAACCTGAACTGCTGACTCAATTGCAGATTTTCAGACTCAGGCAACCTTAAGCAGAGTGACAGCGTGGTATTATGCCAGAGTTTGAGTAGGTAGTCAGTGGAGACGAATATATGCTGTCAAGCACAGATATATTTTTTTTTTCTTTTCATAATGTAAGCAACAACTTGCTGGCAGCGAGGCAAAAAAAAAAAAAAAAAAAAAAAAAAAAAGAGAGCCTTTAAATAAAAACATCTCAAAAAGGCTCAGTGAGGATGATTCTGCTTCAAATGTTTAGTATCAACATTGTGCCATGCAACTCTACAGGAAGAAAGGAACCAAGTTAAAATGCCAATGTCTGACTTTATCGACCCGAAATGTTTTAGAAATTACTGTGCAATCTTATTTCCGTGAGCAAACAGGGAATATTTAATCAGATAGATATCAATAATTCCTATGATGTCAAAACATTTTGAATAAAAAAAAAAATTAAAAGAAAAAAGGTCAAAAAGATTGCAAACAATTTGTAATTGTTAGTCTGAACAAAAAGTTAAAGCTTGATGAGAATCGTGGCAGGTGTTTCTTTTTAACACAAAAAACCCCTCAACAATCAACAACAGCTGCACTAATCAACAAACTAATGGCAGAAATAGAAATGATTTCAACACCCCAAAGCAGACATGGAGACAGAAGTAACATATGAGGCGGAATATCTGACGCAGCTACCGGGAATACTGGAATCAACCATCAGTCAAAATCTGGCCCAAAGAGATCACTTGACAGACACATTCATTACAGACAGGAGGACGACATGGCTCATTGTAAACCGCTTTGTCAGGTTGGAGACGTGGAGAATGCTAATTAAAATAATGAAATAAATTTAAATACTGGGGATTATGCAAGAACCGACAGGCCTGAACATGTACTTTTATTCCTGAAATCACCAAATCCTCTCTCACTTTTTCACCTCTGGCAAAAGTGTCATCTTAGTTCTGAAATGTCGCTTGCAGACACGGTAAAAAGACGTAAGCCATCCATCAATTTTCAACATCTGCTTGATTGTGATCTTGGTTGGAGGGGGCCGGAGCCTAGTCCAGCAGTCAGTGGGCCAGAGGCGGGTCCATGACAGGCTTAAGACAGAGACACACGGCCATGCACGCTCATACCGACAGTCAGTAATGAAACTAGAGGTTGTGGGTTTGGACTATGGAAGGTAACTTAAGCACCCAGAAAAAGACAAATAAAACAAAAATTAAAAAAAGGGAGGCGGGACACGCCTTCTCACTCAAAGCATTTAGGTTTCCGGTGCTTTGATGGTCCTAACCACTTCATGATGGAGCCAATCCGGTGCATAAACAAGTCAAACATTTACATGGCTAACAATACTCTGATGTTCATGAGACTAAGACAATACTCTGAAGAAGGAACCCTCGTCTAAGCTCTGACCTCTTCTGACCTGCAGCCCCACCCTCTGACCACCTCTGTGTACCAGTCATATATACATGGAAGTCTTAGTTCTGCTGGTGACAGATATGGTATATATCTTGTCTTTTGTACTTTTGACGGTGTGTCTTTGTATCTCCTCTCTCTATTCTACATCATCTCTTTCTGATCTCCTTTTCCTGCTCTACCCAGCTGGTCTTCAGCAGGAGGGCCCCTTCTTATGATCCAGGTCCTGATCCAGGTTTCTTCCCTCTTAAAGGGGAATTTTTTCCTGCCACTGTTGTTTGGCTTAAGGTTTTTCTTCCACTAGGGAAGTTTTTACCTGCTGCTGTTTATGTAATAATTACTCGGGGGTCATGTTCTGGGTCTCTGGAAAGCGCCTAGAGACAACTTGTGTTCTAATAGAGGCTATATAAATAAAAATGAATTGAATTGGATTAAGAAAGGTCATAACCATTGTAAACTATAGTGAGATTAATTTGTGTAGAGTATATTCAGTAATCGTATTATGAAGACACGTAAACAGTCATCCATCCACCATCAATACCTCCGTGTACTCATTCAGGGTCACATGGGTATGCAAAAGCTTATCCCAGCTCCCTCTGGGTGAAAGGCAGGAATACTGCCTGGACTGCCAGTCACACCATCCAGTCAAAATGTGAATGTCCTGTTGGGTTTCCCCAGTATTTTGAGGGCACTAAGTAGCCGCAGAGTTTGAGGATGCCAAGCAGTGGAAAACAATAATAAATAGCACTAAAAATAAGCTTGAAACTAAATCAGGAACCAAATGTTGACATCAGTGTGTGGTATCATTAAGCCGACGGACTCATGCTAGGTGGCATTACGTGATATTCTAAAGGAAACGCCAGAAGAGGTGTTATGCTTAAGTATAAGCTTAAGCTTAAGTTTTTGTATTCCTGTTTAGAAATATTTACTTTAAAAGACTTTAAAACCCTAGTTTGGACGAGGCTAGAATAACTTCTAGTTTCTGTTAGCAGTGTGCATTTTGGGGATGAGGAGCACCAGGAATAGAGATGTACAGGATTAATCAAACTTTCATATTGAAATGGATATTCTTAAAGCAATAATACTCTTAATCATACACTGTATAAAAGAATGGACGAAGCATTCGGTCACATGACCCATTGGTTTATGATGCCCGTTTTTGCTAAGCGCTGTAGCAAGACGAAGGAACTGTCAATCAATCATGTTAGAAATAAATGTTTTGCTTGATATAAAGCCTCCTGGTGTGGTACATAAAAATTCATCCCGCTCAGAGTCGTCATGGATGTGAAATCAAACGACTGAGACCAAAATGGTTTTTGAAACAGGCTGTAAATATGTTTATTTTTGCTCTAAAGTTCAATCGGTCCGTCGAGGAGCTGCAATAAAACTTAGTTCTGCATGAGAATCAACCAGACGTTAGATGGCTGGTGCTTGGTCCTAACATCCCTTGTTATAGCAGTTCGTTTTAGAAAGCAGAGCGAGTTCCTTGATTTGACTCCACCCCTCTGATGAGTCTAGTGTGTGACTTTTGAAATCAGTGTTGCATCTTCTGAGGAAATGCTAATTTTGCATCCTATATTTTCAGGTGGAGGACAATTTCAAAAGACTGGAGTTACATGGCCTCGTTTGTGTTTGGATAGGGTCGTCACTTCAGAAACCCAAATATACACACACACACCCACACACACCTTTCTAAGGTGTTGTGATGGTTCTTGTTCTGCCACTAACTAAAATCATGTGGCTGGGTAGCAAGTCTCCACATTTACTTGAAGAACGCTCTTTATTAAGATCATTACAGTTACACAGGGAGTTACACACCCTCCCCCTCTCTTTTCTCTAGGCTGAGCGGAGCAGAGATTGCAACCCGACAAGCATTTCTCTTGTGCATGATTGTGTATTGATCCAGAGAGTATATATTAAAGGGGAAGGGAATGGTATAATAGTGTGTGTGTTTGTGTCACAACAGCATCCACAACGACTGATTCCCCCACTTTCTTCCTCTTTGTTGACATCTGAATAGTATTCTTGTATGCGACTTTTATGGCAATAGGCCATATGGCCTTCCTCCCGTACAGAAGGACCTGCTGCAGAAATAGATATAAATGGCTCACTCTATGGTAATAAAAACCCCATTCATTTAACAAAGCGATTAGAGACTAATTGAAACATCTTTTTTTGTTGTCGTTGTCACCCACCCCTCACCCCACACACACACGCACGCACGCACGCAAGCACGCACACACGCACACACACAAATCTTTGTTATTGTGACACAGCATGGAAGACTTTACCATTTTGTGTTACTTATTTTAATTTTATTTTTTTATATAATCTTAGTGTTATCCTACCAAAACAGGGGTGTGGTTTGTCAAAATAATCACTAATATTAGATAAGTAAATTCATATTTTGTAAAAAAAAAAAAAAAAAAAAGGCTCAGAGGCTCAAGTGAAATTAGACCATGTCTACTTTTATATCAAGTAAGTAGGACCTTAACTCAAGTGCATTAAATTGCATAACTAATGCATTAATGCAGAACCCTAATGCAGACTGACTGGGTGAACTCCAATTTGGAGAGATGATATTCGTCGATGCTCAAGAACACAATACATCAGGAAAAAACGGAATCTGTTTTGGTTGTAAGCTATGTACCATAAGTACTGCCAGTGAAATAAATGAGCCTTAATTGTAAAATATTACTCACCTGTGTCTCAATTTACCTGTGTTACAGAGTTTTATGGTTTAGGAAATCAAATACATGTAGTCAAATTCTAAAGATTTAAAGCAATTGTCTCATGTTAAAGATATAGCGAGAAGAACAAGTATTTAAAATATTTGCCGGTTTTCCCACCTGCAAAGCCTATACAAGTCTGTCATTTTTATCACAGGTACGCTTGATTTTTAATCATGAATTTGCATTTTATTGCATGACATAAGTATTTAATTACCTACCAATCAAAAAAGAATTCTGGCTCACAGACTCATTACCTCTAATAACTTCACCCGTTTGAACTTGTTAATTGTATTAAAGACACCGGTCCACACAGTCAATCAAACAAACTCCAACATCTCCACAATGGCCAAGACCAAAGTGCTGTCAGGACATAAGGGAAAAAATTGTAGGCCTGCACGAGGCTGGAGTGAGCCACAGGACAATAGGCAAGCAGCTTGGGGAGAAGGCCACAACTGTTGGTGCAAATTTAAGATGACGGTCAATCTCCCTTGGTCTGGGGCTCCATGCAAGATCTCACCTTGTGGGGCATCAATGAGGAAGGTGAGTGAACAGCCCAAAGCAAACGGCAGGACCAGGTCAATGACCTGAAGAGAGCTGGGAGCACAGTCTCAAAAAACCCCATTAGTAACACACTATGCTGATTAAAGTCTTGCAGCGTACGCAAGGTCCCCCTGCTCAAGCCAGTGCATGCCCAGGCCCTTCTGATGTTTCCAATGACCATAAGATGATCCAGAGGAGGAATGGAAGAAGATCATGTGGTCTGATGAGACAAAAATTGAGGACAAATACAACCCCAAGAACACCTTCCCAACCGTGAAGCAAGGAGGTTGAAATGTCATTCTTTGGGGATGCTTTTCTGCAAAGAAGACTGGACCGTATTGACGGGAGGTTGGATGGGACTATGTATCGCGAGCTCTTGGCTTTGTAAGACACAACTCAAGGTCCTGGAGTGGCCTAGCCAGTCTCTAGATCTGAACCCAACACAAAATCTTTGGAGGGAGCTGACAGTCCGTATTGCCCAGCACTAGCCCTGAAACCTGAAGGATCTGGAGAAGACCTGGATAGAGGAGTGGGACAAAATCCCTGCTGCAGTGTGTGCAAACCGGGTCACGCACTACAAGACATGTCTGATCTCTGTTATTGCTATCAAAGGTTTCTGAACCAAATGGTAAGTTCTATTTTTCAGATGTTTAAAATACTTATGCAATAAAATGTGATTTTCTGAATTTTTGTTTTAGATTCTGTCACTCACAGATGTAGAGTACTAATGATAGAAATTATAGACTTCTACACACTTTGCAAGTGGAAAAACATGCATAATTGGCAGTCTATCAAATACTTGTTCTCCCCACTGTAAGTTGAGCTATTTAAATGAAGGAAAAACAAACTATTTTGCTAATTTTCAAGCTTTTGTTCACAGGATAACGTATGCACTGAAGAACTAAAGAGTTAATTTGCTCCTTTTGACATTTTCTTTCTCTGTGTTAAAGCAGCATGCACTGGCGACCCACCCGGGTTGCAGACTTGCCTTTCACCCACAGAGAACTGGGACAGGCTTCAGTGGACCCCCGTGACCCTGAGTAGAAATAAGCAGGTTTGTTGATGGATGGATGGATGCTGTTAAGTAAGCTCAAGGTCAAAGCTCTGTTGACGTTATGTAAAATCTTGAATACATTCAAATATGTTAATGGGTTTATATTGGCAAGATGGAAGCCCCCCCCATAGTCTTTGTTGACAAGAACAATTACTATACATTATTGTGTCAGATATCTGTCAACACAAGGACTTTCCCCTGTAATGGGGTTTCATGCAAATGATCTATTCTTGTCTGTTCAAATGCCTTTCAGAGTTTCGGCTGAACATTTAAACTAGTAAACATACAACACGACTTGAATGAATGGTTTTCCGTTTGTCAGCATAAACAAGAGACTAAAAATCAAGAAAGATGTTTTTTTTTTTTTTTTTATGATGTACTATTTTAAGACACACTCTCGTCAAGTAAAGCTTGGCTGATCTAATGATGGTATGCTCAAGGCTCCGTTGCAGCCACCAAAATATTTTGTGATAGTTCTTGATGACTGCAGCTGTTTGTCTGCAGTTGCCGTTCTGTTAAATCTGTATGGGGCCAGTCAGGCGGCTCTCTAATAATATTAAGCAATGCATCACAAACTATTCATATGAAATGTCAAGCACTTTTTGCACATTGTCCTACATGCAAATAAGCCTAATACGTTAGTTGTATTATTTGGGACCTAAATTGACTTCAATTTTACCTTGTGTAATGAAAATGTCTGGCAGGATTCTGTACCTTTTTAATAAGTATCAAGATGCGAGTAAAAGTAGCAGAAAATAACCAGTTGTGCACCGATATTACAATATTTTTTAAATTCAGTATCTCACAAAAAATTGATATAATCTCTGCTATCGCTTTGTCACAAGTCTACCAGTGAAAACATGTCTATTCCTCCTTAACTTTAAAGTACCTATACCTGACAGAGAAATAGGGCGGCCGGAGGAGAAGGAATGGTGCCCTGGTTCGAATTTGAACTTCTGACATTGTGGTTTTGTGGTTTCCACCTCTTGTGTGTGTGTGTGTGTGTGTGTGTGTGTGTGTGTGTGTGTGTGTGTGTGTGTGTCTGTAAAAACTGAGTTTAGAAAAGGACAGAAAAGACCATTCTTGAATTCATATTGACCATGCTTTCACTCTTCAATTATTACTGTGTTCATGAATTTTTAAATGGTTTTTAATTTTTTTCACATGCCATTCTCTGGTCATAATTGCATTTTCATTTTTGCAGGGATTACATGCCTCAACCTCTGAATAATTCATTTAAAATACTGCTTAATATGTACAATCTATTGTCTTTGCCTTCTAGTTTTGTAATATTGTTATAACTTTTTTTTTTTTTGAAGGCACAATATAAGCATTTGTTTCCTTCTCTCTTTTTTGTTTTAATTAATTAAATCCCTATCGTGATTAGTTTCTTCATGAAAGAAGCTCGACTGCTGGCAGTACCAGATGAACAGCAGGAAAGCAGAGGGTCACCTGCTGTTAAAAGACTGCTGAGGCATCATGGGCACTGACTTATGGAGATCAAGTCCCAGGAAAGCTTTTTGTATTGATGTATTCTTGTAGGAAGAAGACTTCAGATACACTGTTGGGTTTTCATGCTTGGACTGCCCGTGTTGTTTGTAATGTTTTGGGGGGCTGGTGAGAGCGTATGTAAATTTCAGTGTGCTGCCCTGCTGAGGGACACAGTCAAGTTGTTACCTGCTACTATACAAGCCTAAACAGCGGAGCAGATGAATGACTGAAAGCACTTTGCTTTTTTGACTGGATTTAGTGAGGATGGAAGGTCTTATGTGAGGTCCTTGGATGGAAAATATACTGTTACTGCCACAGTGGAAATCACAAGTTTTTCTTTTAAATATTGGATGTTTTTTTTTTTTTTCCAGACAGATTTTTTTCCCCTTTCAATACATTGTCAAATGAAACAAATGGAGGCATGAATATAAAGTATGCTTGACATCGACTGAGCTCTCCATGGATAAACAGACAGCTGAGCATCGTCTCGTATGTGTACGCATCAGTGCGAAAAAGAAAACAATGCAGCATGTCTCTGGCGGCGGCGTCGCAAGGCTTGCTTCTTCTTACCTGCTCCCATTTCACAAATGCCGCCTGTCATCTGCGCTTGTTTGCTGTAATATTTGATGCCTCCTTTTCACAAAGGAGATGTTGGAGGCTGAAAATCTTAAATGCACAACTGTGATCCTCCCCTCAGGAGGGGCCGTCTCTACATGGCGCCACGACTTGCTAAACTCAACACGTGTCTTGTTGACATAATTACAGTATCACGACTCGATGTAATGCCTGCGTGTGTGCTAAGAGTTTGCCCTCCCATTTTAACTCGAAGCTTAAACACACCGCCCATCCTGTCACCCCAACCCCTGAGTCAATACAGCATCCTGTCAGAATGAATACCGCCTGCCAGCCCGTCAGACAGACAGCCAGCGCCAGCCCCCCCCCACAAATGCCCAGCAGGAGAGAGAGTCATAGCTTCTCATTCAGTATCATGTCCTGGTCTTCACAGGTCAGAGTACATACAATTACATACAATGAACCTTCCCGTATCCGTACATGACGGAAAAACCTGCGTGGGGGGGGGGGGGTGAAACCTGACAGTAAGGGCTTGTGAGTGTTTCTCAAAGGCAACATGGTCCCTCAAATGCAGCATATGTATAATACCAGTCCAGAGAATTAAAGTTTTAATTAATCTGATGTGAGAAGGCACCCCAGAGACAGTTATGTATGCTCTTTGTTATACTTACACTATCCAGCAGGGAAAAACCAAGATTAACCTGCCCTAAGTGAAAATCACAAATAAAATCAACGTTTCTGATATTCTCAATCAAAGCATGAACCATGAAATAATTTTTTCCCTTTATTTTCTTTTTTTGTTATTTTTTATCTGCTTTATGATACAAATAGTATAGTTTTCATACTTAAAGGGATCGATATTATTGAATCCCTTCAAGATATCTGACATCTCCTAAAAGTATCTGGTTCAACATGTTCGGCTACGGGCAAATAAAAACAAACAAACAAATAAATTATAAATGCAATTTTCAAATATTGCTGAAAAATTAGCACATAATAAATCTTAAGTAAAACCCTGTAATCCCAACAGCACTAACGTGGCTCAGCCAAGCACATGCTGGGGTCTTTTGTTTCACAAAAACACACTTGTGTTAAGAATATATATATGTCACCTGTCTGCGTGCCAGACAGGTGACATATATTGACCTTTTTCGTTCATACCCATAAATAAGTGCCATCATCACAAGAAAAAGGTACACAGAGCTGTCTGCAACGACATGAGAACGGAGAAGCGGCGTCATGAAAACCACGAGCTCACCTGTCTGCGCAGATCCCTGGTCTTTTTGGTCATTTTGTCGATGGCTGAGTTCAGCGGGTCACCCTTCTCTTTCCTGCCAGTCTGCAAAAACAAACAACAAAAAAACATGTTATTAAATTCAAAAGGTTTACTTTAAACATTGCGTTGTACGTAGAAAATGTTGAACACAACAATCACGATACACTCCCATGGATACATGCTGACATCAACATCGTCATGGTCTGACAATTATGATCACAGTAATAATGATAAATGAAACTGTTTTTTATGTTACATACTGTAGCAACTCCTCAAGTTGGCAAGTATCAATTCCTTAGCCGCCAATTCCCCTTTGTGCTGCACTTCCTGTAAATGCCAACTCCAACTGGTGGCTTTAGGAGGGTCCAAACTACCACATGCTTCACCTGGTACACACAGAGTCACAAGCTGCTTCTTTTCACTTGACAGTGGGGTGTTTCAGTGGGCAGGCAGCTCCTTACCGGTCCCCTTCTCTCCAGTTAACAAGCATAGCAACCAAACCAGTAGGAGTCACTGAAGGCAGTGAAATGACAGGATCTTTCTCAGACTTTCAACCTAAAATATTTCCAATTTGATTCAATAAAAAAGGCCGGTCTGAAGAGGAGGCTCTTCTTTCAGCTAAGGGCTCATTTTACCATTTTCAAGCCTTACTGTTTTTGCTCAGGAAGCATGAAGAAAGGGTTATTAGATTTCCACTTTTATTATCTGATTTGGGATGGCAGCTTGGCCTGGAGGTTACAGCGACGGTGTCAGTATCTTTAAGCAGACCATTTCCAGTGTAGGTCATATGCAGTCCTACACTGAGCCCTTTCTAAAGAATTAGGGAAGACTTCAGTCTTAGCTAACAGAAAGCAGTTAAATTCATTATATATATAAAATATAACACTATAATAATACCATCAATGCTTTTGCTGATACCATAATTTATATTTAGACAGGTTAGAACACTATTATTTTTTGCTCCGTACATAATGAAATTAATAAACCATAAGTATAACATTAAGCAGCGTTATTCTTGCTTCAACACGACAACTACACACCGAGCTTTCATGCGGAACCAATAGCCCCGCGTTTAACATGCCGATCTAGCGCATCGCCTGTCCTTTTTACATTGACTGACGCGAGGTTACGTCGTTCTGTTGAACTGGCCCCGTGAATAACTCGCCTTTGAGAGTGCACTTAATGACAGGTCAGGTCTAATGTAAACAGAACTAACGGGGAGGTGGCGGGTCGTTGGAGGGATTGTCGATCATGTAACCTTAATACAACCCATCAGGGGAGGCTTTTTGTTTTTTAAATGTATTATTATTCAGCAGCACTAGGATGTCACAGATGAGGCCTATTTTGAAAAGATGAGTAACTGGGGACAAGGAGATCTGTGAGCTACTCAGCCTCAGCCTCATAAACTGGCGTTTGTCCACAAAAGATGGTCCATTGTTTGAACAACTGGCCACAAAAATGACAAACCAGGACTTAGCAAGAAGCAAAACCCAGCCAAAAAAATGCTTATCCTGATGTTTTTCCATCCTCATTTTGCAAATTACACTTGTCTGACGGCGTATTTCATCCTACTAATGTAAGGGATAGTACATCATTCTACACGACCACACATCATACTTTATGTTACGCGGATAACGCCTACTGACTCGCCTTCTCTTCCCTCAACTCGCCTTCAGCCACGGGGTGGCAAATAACACGCCTTGTGTTTACATTATCTAATGCGCATTAAACACACGTTCATCATCCAGCGACAATAGCGGGAGCTAATCTAAAAACGCCTAATGTTGTAGCTTCCACTTTGTTGTTTGTGTCGCGCTGTAATTACTCTACCAAAAAGGTGGCAGTGTAGGTTATTTTACGCAGTGCTAAGCATTCATAAAAACTGAACAAATAAAGTATATATTATGCGGGTTGGAGGTGAATGTTAAGCAACAGTAACTTTTAAAGCCATTGCAATGATATATCTTTCTATTTGACTCACTAACAGTTGGAAAACAGTAGAAGAAAAATACAATTCAACCAAGTGGACCAATCACATTTGTTGCAGTTTTTGTCAACCTAATGAGTAGTTGCATGCCTGGAGAGATGCACAACAGGCTCCAGTGGAGCCCATGGTAAAAGATCCCCAGCAACAGCATACATGGGCCGTCAGCTCAACTTAGGACGTATATTCTGACTGGTAATTTTACGTCACAGCTCTGTTCAAAACTGCTGGTTTTGGGGGGTAGATTCATCTGCTCAAAGTAATTTCACCCTCTTCCACAGGGTGTCCGTCTTTTATTTATTTATTTTATTCTAACTACATCATCCACTTGAGAGGTATATCAAATACAAGATGTAAAAAAAAAAACAAAGATGTAGATGCTGAGCAGTCTTTTCAAAGTTGGGTCTGTAATGACACACTTCCCTGGAAAAATGAACCGCCCACAATGACATCTTCAGATTTTAGCACGACTGAATGAATGACTAAATAAATACTATCAACTTAGAAGCAATTCACTCTTTTTTTCTTTCATATTTTACCGTTTAAAGGAAAAACACAAGGTTAGTTTACTCCTCTGTCAATAACTCTCCCTCAGGTACTTTCAATTTGCTATTGTGATGAGTCAAATGCCACCACACTTCAAACTGAATGTCTTGAAATAATCAGTCATGTTAATTGCGCTGTCCTCTTATTTTGACAACTGACAAATGAAAAAGTGAGACTCATCTCCCTTCTGAAACCTCCTCTGTTTAAGGTAAGGCAGTTTAAGTGTGATTCATGGCACTTAAAAACATTGGCAGAGTTATTTGTATTGTTGCCAGGCAACTATCGGACTGTTCTGCACGGTACTGCATGAAGGCAGGCAACCAAATTGCTTATCAGCTCATGCAGAGTAACATACACCTGGTGACACAGATTCCCATTCATCCAAGTCTGCCTTTAAATGAGAACTTCCTGAGATGCACTGACCACTCAGAGCTCAAGTAAAGGAGCCATTTAGATTCTATCCTGTTTAATGAGATGCCAAATGTGGTTGCTTATCTCCAAAACTGTAATATTGTTCTGCCCTTTCGATAATTGAGTGGAACAAAATGCCTCATATCCATCTGTCACAGAGAAGCAAATGAGGCCACATCAAATGCACACAATGTAAACTCACTCCAAGGTTAACAGTGATTGTCACTTTCAATGACTTGGTCACTATCAGCTTGTAAAATAACGGTTTCCACAAAGAAACGGCATCAGAGGGAGTAAGTGAGGCACACTACTGTACGCTCAGGCCTGCAACATGACGACATTCAAGACGTGGCCCCGTTTTTTTTTTTGCTTAAGGAAACATCACATCAGTCTTACAGCTTGTGAGAAGACACCATGTTTTGATAGCTTGAAGCATCTTCTCTTCTCCTGTTTGAGTTCAATGTAGCACGTCAGAAAGATGCCAGTTCCAAAGCAACTAACCACCAGCTTTTTCTTGTTTTTCGCGATTTCAGACACCTCACATTCCTTCTTCAACATGGGTTTCAAATTGGGTATACACACGTGCAAGGTTGCCGATGTGAAGTACTGTTGGTCATGAAAAGCAGACACGAGTCCCTCTTCTGTTTAATATATTTCTGGATTTCCCTTGGCCGAGGCTCACATGCTGCTTTCATTCACATGGATGTTACACGGTGCAGTAAGAATGAGACGTTTGTCACTCCTCTTTTTAATAGCACTCACATCTCTTGGAGCAGTCCACCAAGTTGTAAAGAATTAAAAACTGGCGCGCACAATCCAACAATACATTTAAGATCCAGCCTGTTATTCAACATAACAAATCCCTCCTAACCCTAACCTGACTGCTTTAGTGCATGCATAAGGTTTTCAGACATTTGCAAGTGTAATTCTAACACATATAGTGGCAAAGGCTTTTAGTAAGATGTTGATTGGCATAAGAGAGAGGAGAGGAGATGAAATGGAGATGGCAATCAGTTACCTTCCATTATGTGCTACACGTTCTAACGAGCACTCAGACTTTGATGCACAGACAAGCTCTTCTATGCCAAAGCAGAGACCACAGCGGTATTATTCATTGTGTTGCCTTAAGAGCCTAGTGTATCATTAAGACTACAAAAGGGTACACGAGATAGTACATGCTCAACACTCAAAATCATTTTTTTAAGAGGAGGAACTTTTTTAAATGGAACTTTCCTGTTATCACTTCCAGCCTGCACTGATAATGCACAGTGGGACTAACAACTTCAGTTTTGAGAAATAGATTAAATTATTTTCTGATAACTTAATTGTATAATTTTTTTTTTTTTTGAATTAGACAACCGCAGGTGGTTGGCATTGCTGCTTCCTGCGTGGCCTTTCCATGTTCTTCTTGTGCTCGCGTGGCCTTTCCCCAGGGATCTCAGCTCCCTCCCACGACCCAAAAACATGCACGCCAGGTAAACTGGTGCACGTGGATGCCTATATGTGGCCCATGCGAGTGCTGGCGACCATCCAGGATGCACCCCAGAGCTAGGATAGACGACAGACCTCCGTGACCCCGAATAGGAAGGCGGGTATAGATAATGGATGGATGGAAACCCCAGCTGTTTTATTTCTTAAAACTCTTTAATCTGAGTTAAGGAGATTAAAACAGCGCAGTGATTTCAAGCTAAAAGGACAAATCCATGACATTTTTCTAGCTCACACTGAGCATTTTGGTGTGCACATCTTCTCACAAGCACAGCACCGTTTTGAGTAATTATGAACCCTCCCGATGTATGCGGCATACTTGTGACAGCTGCATCGAGCTGAAAGATTGTAATTAATAATAATAATAATAAAAATAAAAATGTTACTCTTGTACTTCAATTACTCATCTGCTTTGACAAGTTCATTCAAGACGGGATGAAAAATGTACTACTCATGTTGGGTTTTCAGCTAAACATAAAACACCCAATTAAAAACACTACGCATGAATCCCCCAGTCCAAATGTTACAGACCAAGCCATCCGCAATGATGATTCATAGGTTAGTCAATGTGTCGAGCTCACATTCAGCTCGACTGAGTCCAATCCGAGATATCCGAGTTGTGTGTGCGCATGTCCATGGAGAAAACGCAGACTAACCTCGTCTTTTTCCGTCTAGTGCATTTATCTGGAAATCTATTTGCCTTTCATGTATCTTCAGGTGTACCTTGCATTGTTCAATTCATGAGCACTTAAAAGCTTGGAGACGTGGCTCGCAGTTGATTCAATTGTCTCAGATGAAGCATCATTGATTGCTGGGTTTTTGACTGCCACATAATGGAATGTGCATGTTTGGTGTTCTAGTGAACACAATTCCCCGAGCAGCCTTGCAGACAATATTCCCAACTCTCCCTCATCCATTATTCTCCTCCCCCCTGGTGTGCACTCATTCACACTCTGTTGGGGGAAAGAAGACCGAAGAGGGTGCCTAACAATAAGTATCTCGTGTGCAAGATAATGGATGGAGTGGATGTGGAGTTCCTTTTGCCCACTCAGGACGTGGCTGGTGGATAGTGTGTGCTGGTGGAACGACTGCAGGCTGTGAGCATGTTTATCCTCTCAGGCCCACCCACAGTAAGCGTGTAATTTGCTGCTGCACTGCAGTGCAAACTGTTTCTAGCAATCCTGACCTTAAACCTCAAAGTAATAAGAAGGAAAAAAAGAAGAAGAAAAAAGAAAGCAAAGAAATCTGACACGCGTGGCAGTTTCTGTATCAAATGATGTATAGAAGGGGGCTGTTGGTACGCTGGTTTGTTAATATATAACATAGAAATTGTAGAATTTAACACTACACTTTGTGAGTCATTAATGACTTATTTATTTTCGTTTTATGTTCTGGCCTGTCAAAACGGTTTATTTCTGGCAAGAAAGAAACACACATGCTCAATAAGAAAAACAAACAGTTTTAGAGACAAGGTGACGGTTTTCACTTACTAATTGATCTAAATTATTTGGTATTATCACCATCTCTCCGTGCCTCCCCTGAAACTAATCCAATGAAAACAACAAATGCAAAGAAATCTGAAGACTGGTGAAAGAACGAGGAACGAATCTGGTAATTCATAGGCAATAACATGGCACATCAAAGGAGTGGGTAGATGAATCAGAGGGAAGAAAATAGAAGTCAGGTAGAGGGGGAGCACCAGGCTTTGTATCTTATTGTCTCTCAAGATCAATGTGTTAAATGATATCAATTCCGGCTCCTTGTCAATTCAATTAGGCAGGAGTGAGAGGTACAATTACTGTCCAATGTGGTTACACTGTCTGTGGCAGGCTTAAAGGGGAAGCTGATAACAAGAGGGTGAGCAAGTGTTTGTGTGTGTGATAGAGCCAGGAGTATGGGCCTCTAATAGTGGTAACGTGTTGGTCGGGTTACCAGCAGATAATGGGTACCCAGATCCTCATTAAGATAAATAGCGCTCCCTCTGCAGTGGTGCCACAGATGGGCCAATTTGACTTGTTCTCATTAAGTGCAACTTAAAGAGGTGCAGCGGTGGCATCAGCTGCTGTGATTACAGGATACGCAAGAAGAAGACGAAAAAAAAAAAACATGCCACAATGCCTAAAGCGAGAGAAAACCCTTCTAGATGAGTGGTTTACACGACTGCTTCTCATTTGTTTGTGATGCTAAAGCAACAATCAACGTCATTATAACCTCTAACAAGTCATTGCACGCTAATAAACAGCACGGGTAATGCTGTTCTGAGAGAAAAAAGAAATGTTATTTTTACTTTTGAGAGTCTTCATGTTCTATCTACACATGTACACAATTTAATGTAATCAACTATAACTGTTGAGGAAAAAAAGACCCAAGATGTACAAGAAAAAAAGAGCAGAACATATAGAAGTAACTATCCGTTATGTGCAGGGTCACAGAGTGAATGTGATCTTCAACAGTTATAACAAGGCTAACACCAACAGACCAACAGCCATTCACACTTACGTTCACACTTGCACTCACACAAGAGGTAATTTAAAGGCAAAAGTTCACTTGCAGGGCTTTCAAAAAGAAAAAAAAAATGGACCGGGCTTCCTGTTGGTGTTTTAGTTTTCCACTTTCATGGGGATGAAGTGGAAATCCTGCATTAAAACGATTGCTGTAGCACAGCTGTTGCCATTGACCTGTGGCGTATTTATGAATAACAGTTTTCAGGAGGACCAACGGGATAAAAGACCCAGATATTTGCCGTTTTGTCTAGACGTTTCGCTGCAGAGAAACCCGACCAAACCTGGATATACTAATGTGAATGCAGACGATTTGAATCACTTCATGCAGATGCATTTTGTGATAGCAGGCGATAATGAATCGACTGCAAGTAAAACAACAGAAAACTGACCAAAACTGGTGTAAAAAAGAGCAGGTTTTATCAGTGGTGTAAAAAGCACAATCATAAGTGTTGGTATTTTCCAAAAACTGTAAGACAATAATTAAATATAGAAGAATTGAGGGATGAAGTGGGGGCTATGTATGCACCATCTTCTACATTTCGTTAAGAGATTAAATGTGAATTATAATGTCCAGAGGCACTGGTGTGTTATTCATTATCCTTTAGGTTCTGCTTTGGTGACATCAGCAACAATGTTAACGAAGGTCAACAGAAAACTTGGAATCTTATACAATTATAAACAAGACCCAGAAAGTTAAAACATGGTTCGACTAAAAACCTACAGTTTCATTTGTTGTACATTAAATCACCAGTTAAACCATATTTTGATACATTATCAACACCAATACATAAAAATAACCTAAGTATTGCACTGTTTCATCATTTGATTGCACATGACCGTATGCAATCCATTAATATACCGCAGCACACACACACATATGTACACATGCAGTACATATATCTTTTAATAAACCAAACGCATGTATAAGTCTGGGAGATAAATGAGCATGCACATCTTCTCTGTCAAGCCCCAGAATGGCTAGTGCACTCTCAGCCTCCGATGTGCTGCTTATACAAGAACCTAATGTCTCTTCTGCTCACGCACACATGCCCATAGTATCTATGGCAGTGCTGTTTGAGTCTTCCAGTTTCTTGTCAGTTAGAGTTAATCCAGCCTTGGAGGGCACTGCCTGAGGAGGAGCCAGAGTGCCTCCAGGCACGAGCCCTCGTACGCTTTAATATCTGAAGCCGTTTACTTACTCCTCTGATTACACAGGCTTGTGTTTGGAGTGCAGGCCTGTCACTGGCTATCAGTGTCTGTGGTCAAGCAGGCTGCAGATGAGTGGAAGCATCTGGCTTTGATCGAGCACATTGTAAATGTGACATTAACAGTTTGTTTGGGGTGGAGGAAAAAAAAAAAGAAAATGCAGGGTTAACAGCCTGTGTAAACGAGTACATGGTTAGTTATGACACTGTTGTACACACAAAATACATGAAGAAATAAAACGTAAATATCAGTCATGGGGTCACGGCCACATGCTTCTGTTGGGCACCGCAGTACAAATGATAACTTCAAAAGATAAAAAATGAACTGGAAAGACAGAGAGACGAGTGCTGAAGGAAAAGAAAAAAGAGGGACGCAGACAACAGAGGCCATCCGCTCGTCTGTCCCCTCAGTGGGCTGCTTGTTCAAGTCCCAGATTTGAAGCATATTCAAAGTGTATATGTCGTCTGTAATTGATCTGCCACAACCCGATTCAAGGAACGGACTACCTAGACCTTCTGATGCATCTTCACATAGACAGAGCTGCAGACACCATTACGATGTCATCACTTGTTTTACTTTAGTCCAAATCAGTGTAATGGAAATACGCAGCTGCACTTTTCTGTTTTTAATGAAAGTATTCTGAAACATCCGGGAAATTAAGGTGTGCCGGTGACTGAACCAGCACATCACAGGATGGTGTTGATTTACTGATCTTCTCATAGTTAATGTGCCCTTAAAAAAAAAAAAAAAAAAAAAAAAAAAAAAAAAAAAAGCGAAAGAGAGAGGAAAAAAGCTAACAGAAGCAGAACCAGGAGGGTTAAATACTGAAAGCGTTGGGATGTAAGCCAAGGTTCTAGGTGCATAGTTTCAGGAGGATAACAGAAGGAGGTGAAGGGAAATGTCTGGTTATCAGACGTACAGAGAGCGAGAGAGAGAGAAAGCGAGGGAGAGGAGAATAACAAAGTCTAGTGCTGCAGCAGTATGGGGAGGTTGAGCAATGCTGCCTGCAGCCTCCCTGAACTGAATAGCAAGTAGTTTCTGAGGGAGGGACTGAAGGAAGGGCAGCAGAAGAGAAGAGAAGTGAGGGATGGAGAGGCTGAGAATAGGTTACAGAGGGTTAGAAAATAAGAGAGCGTTGCAATATCTGTGAGAGCAGAACGGTGGTGTAGGGAAGAAAAAAAAAGTGAGTCAATGGGGTGAGAGGAAGGTTCGAGTATCATTGATGTACTATTGTTTCACTGCAAAGCTGACAAAGTCGATATATCACACACAAGACACACACTTTCCTATACGTGCACGTACAACCAGGAGGTGGTCGTCTGTGCCGATGTGGGACTTTTTGAAAAGACTGAAGCTTCTGAACAGGTCAAAGGCAACAGAAGGAGTAGAAAACCTGAAACGGTGTCACAGAAGGGCGTACCAAATTCAAGGATTTGTTCTTAATGCAAGACAACATAAACCCACGCAAGTCTCTTTCCTGCATTACATCATTCCATTCTCCACCGCGCTGCAGTGGATCAAACAAAACACTGACAGGTTATGACGTTACCATTGACTGCAAGGCTCAAATTCTCCATTTCCATTCAAATGGATTTTATACTGAACTCTTAACTTTAACTACGTACAGTGCATCCTCCTTGTTTCCTATACATGTTCAAAATATCACCAGAGTGCTCTGGCCTTCATATAAATACAGATTTACATCTGCTGTGTGCCATGTAATTAAATTCAACCCAGCAGAACTGAGAGTCTACTGAGATAAGGAGAAACACAGGTAATGGCATATATCAGTATTCAAGGATGGTATCTGAAAAAGCCTCATATTACGTATAAAAGAAATGCTAAAAACGCACAGAAGCTTAGGAATAAAAGAACAGGCTTCTGTGCTCAGACATTATCAACCTGCACACTTGATTCAACTGTCAATACCCATCACTGCAGAGTCATAAGTCAGCGAGGTGGCTCCAGCAACCTAAATGGATGAAAACGAAGCTCGTCCGACAAATTCCATCTTTACTTGCAGTGTGTGGAAAGGCAGGAAGAGTGGGGGCTGGAGAGATGCCGGGGGTGCTACGTGACACAAGCCCACACAGGAGAAAAGTTTCAAATCATACCAAACATGTAGCCGGCGAAGGAGGATTCCAGAGCAAGCAGTCTTTTCTTAAGGTGGCAGTTTGCATTTTTCTAAACATTAATAATGATGACTCATGTTACTCCTCTGGGTGGCTTGTTGTTTTGTAGGTAGCGCTAATCAGGGATTAGGGTGGTTGAGGAAAAAGTCCACAGGGCTGACAGCTAAATGAAGGCAGCAGTAGATCAAAAAAAGGAAAGAAAAAAAAAAAGCTGCTAATGGCAATCTGATAACATAAATGTACAAAGCCTCTACTGTTGCCGACCCACAGTGACCGTCACTATGTACCCATACAGACGGATATATATAAATATATATATATATATATGTGTATTATATAAACACACACACAGATGCACTATACAGAGCTACAGGGTGTTTTTTTTCTCGCTCTAATGATCCAGGGTGCAACAACTTTAAAGACTGGTAGAGGTGGCTGGACTCGTGAAATGATTATGTCTCCCACTGCCTTTCATGTGGGCTTTGTCAGTTCAGCAAGGCAGCAGTAACTGAGTTGTTGCTGTTAGTTGCAAGGGATAAGGACGCTGCAGCCTCAGAATCTCAGGATATGACGCACTGCGATGGATCAGGGGCTGACGCTTACTGTCATGCTGGATATTTGGGGACTTGCATCTTTTCAAAATACACATATTCTCCTCCTAAAGATGACTTATAAAATATATTCTTACAATAGCTGAAGCTATAAAAGCCCAAACTGTATATATATATATATATATATATATATATATATATATATAGTTTTTAATAACATGCAGACGTCACCCTTGAAAAATATTGACTGTCATTTATCAAGTCGTCTTGGAAACAGTGCCGATTCAACACCCCGGGTGACATATGAAGCTCTGAGCAGGTGATTTATTAAACTGTCAAACAACATCTAAATGAGCACTGATTTGATCACAGACTAATAAATTGATTCAGCTGTGAAAACAAGGACATGCTGCACCAGTGTTTTATTTACATTTGACAGATGCTAATTTATGCCTGTTGACCTTTTACAAGGGAAACATGGTGATGTCACATTTCCAAGCGGCATGACTCAGATTAATCGTGGTGCAACTTGGCCGACAAGTTCTGTCATGTAAACATGTTTCCAAATATTTCCAAAAGAAAAAAAAAAAATCTATGAATAAACAAAACAAAAAAAAAAAAAACAACAAAATAAACTGAAGTGACATAAACAACTGGAATCATAGTTCAACTAGTTTTTATTGTGTTTATCATCTCAGTCTGAATTGACACGTTGAGGTAGTGGTCTTGTTTTATATTCTACAGTTTTTAAATCACATTATTGTACTGTTCCTCCAAAGAAAATTGATGAGTCATTGTTGGCGTTCTCAAACCAAACTTGATGTCCTTTGGACACTATGGAACAGATAACGTCAGAGTGAAGAGAACATACTTAATATGATAAGTAGTCGTATTGTGTATTTGCCTATAAAGCCAAAAAGACAAACAATGACAAACCAACAAATAGAGAGGGCGACTCAACTTATTTTCATAAAACATTTTTATGAGAACTTAACAACGTAGTTGTAAAGCCCTGGCCTTTATACTGCACGCTCAGCCTGGCATAAGTGAGGTGCACCTCTGGGAACCACATCACGGGAACTAGTAGGCATCTGGGATAATTGTGGCCCTGCGCTGGTCAACTTTATTTTCAAAGGGGTGATGGGGTCAAGGCTCTTCGGTGGGTTATGATCTCAATTATGCATGGCCCATCTGGTGCGTGTGGGCAGCTGCGGCCATAGCTAATAAAAGGATGGCATGAGGAATCATGTCCATAGTAGGTGACTTCAACAAAGGAATGCCAATAATCACTCTGGCTAGAAAGGCTAAGTATAATGTACGTAATGCTTGGAGCCGATAAATGCATTTTAAACACATTATGCATTAGCTCAGCAGTTATAAGGTTACAATTAAAGATCTTACCTCCTATAATCATGTACCAAAACTGAATACTTTTAAATGAATGAATGAATGAATGAATGACTGAATAAATAAATGAAAGAAAGAAGCTGCAGCAGCATGCAGCAAGAAACTTTCCATCTTTCATCAAGTTCAAAGACTTGGAGATACAACGAAAGCTCCGGTTACATGCACAATTCAGTATACCATTTCCATGGCTACTTAAGCACATAGACATGCTCTTTTTTATGTTTTGTCACCTGTCAAAATGTGATGTGTTGTAACTAAAGTGCAACTGCCGAGTGCATGATCTGACGATTCCAATTCAATTTCCAAAGTTTATTCTGTGGTGGAATTTCTGTGTTAAATATAGAAGTGACTCAGCTGAGCTGTCTTTTGTGAATTTTAGTCCTGCAAGAACAGATTCAGTCAGCACAAAGCATAGATGCCTTGTAATGAGGAAGTCCCCAGAGCAAAGTCGACGAGCATTTATACGGGGTTTCGTCATGTCATATCGTGCTCTTGCCGGGGAGAAGCTCAGTTACACCTACGCAGTTCAAACAGGAGTTCATATGGAAAACAGGATGGATGTAGCAACTGAGGCACCCGAGTCGCTTCAGCTTAGTGATCGAAATAAGATACAAAACAGGAAGATCAACAGGGGAGCGACATTTAGCACAATCGCATTTCTCCTTTCGCAGTATGCAAACACCAAAAGGTTACGTGTGAGACAAACAATGTAGAACGCAAGATGGACACGGGCTAAATCTTAATCTTCCACAATGTTCATTAAAAGTTGGTTGTTTTACCAAACGTACGGCCTTGACAACGCGTATCTGCAAGACTATAGTAAGGCATAGACTGCGATGACGCCGTGCGAATGGTCAGCATGACCCGCTGACCAAGTGTAAATTCTGAATTAGATTAGATCAAGGATGAAGGATCAAGTGCATTTTCCGTTGTGGTTTCGATTTATTTTTTAGTTTAATGTTTTTTTTTCTGTGACACTTTACGGAGGTAAGTAAAAGCGGTAAGTAAACCGCTTGTGCTGGGCTGGAAACCAGCGTGTGTGTGAGGAATTTACGGGTGCAGTTACTATATTTACCAAACCTCATACTAGCAAGAAAACAAGGAGGAAAACGAAGAACGGAAATCCACTCACTTATGCAACACAGGTGTGATGACCACAGCTTGAGTGAGCCTTGATTGTTGGCAACTATGGAGTCAAATCTAGCTCGGTGACAGCATCATTATCCTTCATTTTTCTTGGCAGCAGAGATTTTCTGACTCTACATTTTACTACACTTGCCACATCTATACCTATTTACATGGGTGTATAGGAACAAAATAAACCAAAAAAACCTGAATTTCTGTTTACCGAGTTTGTTTGTTTTCCTAGGACGGATAACGCAGTTAATATATTGAAAACGTATGTATATCTGGCAGCAGGAGTTGTGTGCAGTCACAAAGCCACTGACAACACTTCAGCCTTTTTTTTTTTATTTCAAAAAACAGCCTCTCTTTGTGATTTTTGGTGTTTATTGTCATAAAATAATAATGATAATGAGTTTTCAGAGCTATGCTGCTACTTAAGAAGTACAAGAGATTGAAATTAGATGGCTAAAAAGGAGCATAACAAACCCACTTTAGGCCCTTTAAAATCTAGAGGAGTTTTCTTTGTTTACAAAACCATGAACATGCTGACAAAGAATGATTTTGATTCAGTTCCATATCTCTAGAGCTGACATTACTGGAGTGGAAAAAGTAAATCATGCAAAACATTTTAAGCGGTTCGACGGCGAGCACAACGGATCCATTTATACACACCGGCACACACATGGTGGAAAGGAAGTGAGGCTGAGTTTTTCCTCATCAGAGGATTTAGCTGCCATTGTCTGCTCCCAGAGACGGCGTGCTGCATTGTAATCAAGGGTTCATTTATGTATCCAGTTGTCTTATGATGTAATACCAATTTCTTTTTCCTTTTGATTTCTCGTCAGAGGAGGGATTGGGGACGTGTCATCGCGTAGCCCCACAGTGTACAGTTCTGACTGGAATCTGGATCTCCTCATTACTGCAGTTCTCACTTTACATCATCTTAGTCTGAAAGGAGGGATACATTTCTTCTGTTAATAGAAATGTTTTCCTCGTCCGTAATTCAAGCATTTCACAATAATGCAAAAAATTCGCAATAATGGTTCTGAAGGCGGTACGCGGCGTTTGGGAGGTGGTCGTACGATGAACTGTTGTTTAAGACCGGAGGTGTTAATTCCTTAATTCCCACTACCCCTTTTGCTCCATGAATGAGGATGAGTCCGGACCTCCTTCCTTTTGCTGGCACACCAAGTCTGCGGACATTATTGCAATGACTCCTGCCCCGTAGATCTTCTGCCTTGCTTTTCAAAAGTTTTGCTCTATTTTCAAGTTTTCACAATTTTCTGCTGCGCGTTCATTTCGCCCTTTGCTGTTGAGAGGCGCTGTTCAGCTTCAGGGATGCGGCCAAAGCAGTCTTTGATGCCAGATTGAACACTCTTAATCGCTGTAAGCACACTCTCTCTTTCGGTGTGAAAGTCTCGCTTGAATGCCTGGATGGCGTTTATGAGATCCGCTGTTGACGGCGGCTCCATGTCCTCAGAACCGTCTGCATTACCTGCTGCTGTATCACAAACGTGGAAGGCCAGTCCCAACTCAGTCTCCTCATTAACAAGCGCTTCAGTAGTTCTGTACACGTCCTTGGTGGCTTTCTTAGGCATATTTACATACGATGCATGCATGGTGTGTTTCTAAAGTATGGGAGTACTTGCGTAGAGTTACTCTAAGGATCAGCAACAGAGCAAGAGGGGATACGTCTGTTCAGCTGGCCGCCATTACTTATTTTACTTTACTACTTTGTAAATGTTGCATACACAAGTCAGACTAACATAGAAAAATAATTCTTAAATATTTAGAGTGGAGACTCTTAGTTCTAAATGTTTCATTGGTATTCAAGAAGAAAAGGAAGAAAAAGAGGCAGACTTACTGAAGTCCTGTTTTTTTATGAAATTCTGGGCACAAGTTGTGTGCGAGGAGTCAAGTTGACCCTGTGTTATTATCAAAGACGCTGGACAGTCGAGGCCCATCAGATGTTTTACATCAAAAGTGTGAACTGTACACTGTCTAGACAGAGGGATGCTGAGAATCCGCAATAATATAATTCATATTTAATATAACACTTTTGGAATTTAAATCTGAGAGAATTGAGCAACGTACTTCAGAATCCATTCACCAAAAGACTGCCGGAGCCGGATGCCACACCTAAAGCAAGAACACCCACATCAACAATCAGGGTTCATCTGCTCCTGTTTTGACAAGATTCCGGCCCAATATCTGCAGACTGCGGCTAGTTCGCTTTAGCAAGAATAAAAGGTTAATGAACATGTACACCGTCCCCGTACAAAAACAGGTAGCAGCAAAAACAGAACAGCTTTCACACTAAACATCTGAATATCTTAAAATTCAACACTTTTATTTATGATTGACGTTGTAATTCCAATGCCTGCTCAGTGAGTTGCACGAGTATTGATCAATGATACAGACTGAATTCATCTCTAGTTGTACTCTGGGATCTGTCCTTTAATCCAGATCCCGATTTTCTCATGTTTGTCATGAACAATCTGAAGAATTCCTCTAAAAACGTGATGTTGAGCGAAGGACCAATGTGATTCAGTCAAACTTAAAAACCCCTGTCCGTTCCTCTGTAAACACAACAGGCACGCCTCCTTGCCTTTTATGCTATGCAAATCTATACTAACAGAGGAGTGTTGTGAATAAAAACCAAGAAACCTATCACACTTAGCATTCTGACATTTGCACACAAACACTTCGACAAAACCAATAACATAACGGCATTATGACGATCGCCCTCGTATGCTTGAGTGCGTGATCACGATGTTTAACCACTACACTGATGTTAGTGTAATTTATCACAGGTTATAATAGCTCACCTAACTTCTACTAGTGTGGCCCTGATTTCTTGATTTGCTGGCTGACAAAAGCAAATGTGGCATTAAAAGTATAACGCAACCAGTATTTTGACAGTTTCAGTGTTATGATTTCCACGTTTATCCAAAAAGACATTAAAAAAGACATGAAAGCAACTCAATATTTATTATTTGTTGACATTTTTCTTCACTGCCATCAGTGAAAAACGCGTAGTTCATGCTGAGACAACTCCGACTGCATTTTTGATCTGTTTGAGAAGCTCCTGGTTGGGAAGACACCACTCCTGGGGCATATGATTCTGTGTTTACACTGCTTTGTTAGTTTGACAATCTGTGAGGAACAACTGCTCACTAGGAGGAAAAAAAGATTTTTCTACAGGGTTCCCAAGAAAGATGTCTGAGGAGGTTTATCAAACAGATTTCTTACAATATTTGTGGAGGGACCTTGTATATTTCAAAACTGTTTATGCGTCTTTCCTGTAAAAGTATGAATTCACAAATACTTGAGCAATGAAAATATTATTAAACCCGTTCTACTACTGTTAATTAAATCCTCAGGCCTAAAATTGATTTTTAAACAGTTGTGACAATTTAAACAGGTATAACTAAACAAAATATGCTACTTAAGGGAACATTTAGAGAACATGCTCCTTGTTTATCCTGACGTACCTTAGTCTCAGATTTGCAATAATCAATTACCACACGAAATTACTAAGTGAAAACAAATCTTTGCAACTTGCATACAGATCACGTTGTCAAATTAAGAAGATTAGAATTGGTTGTCCTTCAAAAACTTCTTGATTTGCCATGGAGGAAAAAGAAAGGGTGCTGAAAATGACATTAAAGCTCTCTTTATCCTTCTTTCTTTCCTAAGATAGCAACAGCGAGTCAGCCTCCATGAAGTGAAACAGAAACGCAGAAAACATATCAATAAAAAGAGTCAACTTGATGTGATTGATGTTCATCCTAATTATGAAAGCTGATTATTATAAACAAAAAAAAATAACATTTAGTTAACCAATATGCTCAACTGAGGCAAGAAATATAAAAGGCTGACAGGAAAACAAGTATAATAATGTTTGGAATTTCTATTTACCCTTTAGACTTAAAATCATTTGCGTTTGTACAAAGTGACATAAATTTACACATTACTCTATAAACTATACTACCTTGGAGACGCTTTGCACTGACTCGACTGCAGCCACCCTCAGTTGGTGCATTTGTTACATTTTCTGCCTCCAGTAAGTGAAAAAAGCGTTTTTCTGTTCGGTTGAGATCAGGTATAGGTACTACTCAAAAAGTTGCTTTCGTCGCACGTTTAGGGTCCTTGTCCATCTGCACTGTGAAGTGCCAGCTTTGTAATGGCTAAATGTGAGCAGATATAGACGTGTATAAGTCAGAAGTCATCTCGATACTTCTGTCGGCAGTCACCTCCTCAATAAACAACGGCGAACCCGTTCTACTGGGAGCATTACATGCCCATATGGTAACCACGTTTGGACAAATTATGTGATATGCTTCGGATCATCTTCTCTTCTCATCAGTCTGATCCATTTATCTAACTTTGAAAAACTGACATTGTAAACTGACATTCCTATTTCTATGTCACCAGTAGTTTGCATCTTCTTGTAAACCCTCCGGTCTTGAAGGTGTTTTTCATTAGAGTATTCTCGACTTTTGTTGACATTGTAAAGGGGCTTTTCTCCACCAAGGAAATGATTCTGCCATCATCCACTTTGGATCCCCATGGTAACAATCTGACTTTTAGATGTTATTGAGCTCACCACTGCCTTTTTTTTTTTCTTTTAAAGTGTGGAACTGCTGATTTGGCCCGGTTTAAGGTGTTTGCCATCTCTCTTATATATACTTTTTCAGTCTTTTGATGGCCTCCTTCACTTACATGGAGATTTCCTTGGAGTTCATATTGGTAGCTCCAGTTAAACAGCAGCTAAATGTCAACTAAATACCTGATATTAACAGACCTTTTATCCGCTTCATTTGTCTTTGAGTAACACAGGAATGGACCACACCTGGCCAATTCATTTCTTCTCAATTAGTCCAAATACTTTTGGAAATTGAGTAAATTTGCTTAAAATGGCCCTAAGTCCTAAATGGTATCCGAATACTTTGAAAACTGTATGTTCCCACATAAAATGTTTTAGTTGTCCCATCAAAAAGTTGGGACTCTTTAATTAATAACTAGGTTTAATGCTCTGTGTGCGTTTGCTTTTTGAGGTCAATGTGACGTATAATGTGACAAATTTTTACTTAGGTAAGACATTTTAAAGGAACCTTGGTTACCCCCAGCCGTGTCTGTAATGAATTTCAGTGTCATCCTGTTTTTCATACATCATGTAAGTAATTACCATCAAGGTCGGTCATCAGCGAAGGGGAAGCAGAGCTTCAGTGTACTTCAACACCTATGGTGCTGACAATGGATGAGCCACACGGAGGTTTCTGGCATCTGTCTATTCTCCAGATTTTTGTCAAAACTCTATTTTTGTTTTATTTTAAACTTGTGTTTTGAGATACCCAGCATTAACTGTTGACACTACCCAAACATCTTCGTCATGGTGACATAGGGGATAAGATTTGGACACGACTCCTGGTTTCAGAGCACTGCTCAAAGATCTACTGCTGTTATTGAAACTACTATTTCTCAAAGAAACGCAAGAAACCAAAGGAAGGAAAAAGTGAGACACCACCTCAGATGATGCGATGTCACCCTTAATTTACGCCAGGTAGACTTCTAATCGTCTTGGTCATCCTACGGATTATTTTATTGCCCTGTCTTGTGGTATGAGATGCACTGAGTGACGGAATCTGTTCCGAATATGAATCTCAAACACTTCATATCTTACATTTACTTCCTGCTTCCTTATAGTGCAGACACTTCCTCTGCTTTCTCTCTGCTCGCTTGTATTCTTTTAATCACATTTTCTTATTTCTGAGCCAAAATCTACAGAAATGTTTGACTTAAATCTTTTGAATCAGTAGCACTCAAGGATTATTCAGCAGTGTTTTATTTATTTTTTTAATCACTTCTGAGAGGCGGACCCCAACACAAGCTAATCAGCGCAAAATCTTTCCATAGATGACTACGAGAAATTTTCCCCAGAAAATAGCAGTGATGGAAATGGAAAAATAAAAATGCATCGGTTTGAAGTGAATGCTGAGGTAAACGCTTGATATGGAAATGAAACGACTACCGATGTTTCTAAACAATGAGCAGGCTAACAATAGTCCTTGCTGGAACTCCCGATGCAAAGCTTAAGGATAAATCCCTTCCTTCTTCAGACCTAGGAAGAAGGCTGACAGGAACAACACAGCATCTGGAGGAAACGGCTCGGCCGTCACTGAAGAGAAGCGTTTCTTGAACCCCGGCACCAAGGATAAAACAGCAGCGGACTTTGGCTATAGCAAGAGTTCGGAGTAAATCCACTGAAAACACAGGAATTCCCCTAGAAAAACCGGTTTGCTCCACTTCTACAGAATCTTGACTCCCCAGAAAAAAAAAAAAACAAAGCTAATTTTCAAACACCAGAGAAAGGTATGAGACCAGATGACACTCTGAACAGCTTCAAAAAGAACCGGCCACTGGGCCTGAAAACCCGGATAGTGGGTGATAGAGCTGAGAAAGAGCTCAAACTCTCGCAGTAAGAAAAACTCTATTTTACCAACAACACAGTGTCTAATATTTCAGAGAAAATATTGACGATCACTGACGAGCCTCCAACAGTGAAAAACCTCATCATAAACAAACACAGGAGCCCATGATCTTGTGAAGCAACTATTGGAAATCCTGTGCTAATAGGTCACAGAAAAAGAAAAGATGATAAGACACAGGATACAAGTATCATAATTAACACCTATTCATCGTCAATTACTACTTTTCCCCAAAAATAATACCAGCCGCTAAGTCACTTAAACTGGCTCCATTAAACATCAGATCTCCGTCCGGAAAAACATTGTTAATCAATGATTTCATCTGTGAGCATAATATTGATGTTATGTTCTCAACAGAAACATAGTTAGATGAGAACAGTAAGACGCCTGGCTGTTTAGTGTCGACGCCCCCCAACTTCAGTTTCTAAGTAAGAATAGACACATTGGGAAAGGGGGAGGGGTCACCACCCTGTTTCATGATTCACTGAAGTACAAAAAGCTGCTCTTAGGAAAATTTGACTCTTTGGGATATGAGGCTGTTCAGCTAAAGGGTCCTTCTCAAGCCATGTTGTTGTGACTCTCGTTGCCCTGTCTGAACACTTTTCTGTTGTCTTTGAAAGCACCATTTGCATCCACTCAAGTAGCCAAAGTCATAAAGAAAACGGCAACAAAAAACACTTTTTAAGGTTAACTCAACTCAACTTTTAAGTCCAGTATTCCACTTTTACTCTATCCTGCAAATTAGGAAATGAACTACTAGATAACATCCACTCCTAAATTTCAGGTATCATTGATTCCATTCCGCCCAGTAAGGTGAAGGTTGTCTCTGATCAGAAGAAATCTGTGTAGCAATGCCCCACTAATAAGAAGTGAAAAAAGGAGTGTTGGAAAGCTGAACTAAGGTGGCGAAAGACTGGATTCCAGGTTCTCTATGACATCTATAAAAAAAATTAACAGATACAATTCACAATTGTGGAATGCAGAGGGATCCTCCTTTTTTGAAATAATCAACAAAAACACCAATAATACTTGTGCGTTGTTTACTACTGTGGACAGGTTAACAAACCTTCAGCAGCATCTGAACTCCACTCTACCTGCAATGAATATGTCAACTCCTTCACTGCAAAAATTCTGAGGATTACAATAGCAGTTACTGCATCAATATCAAGTCCAGGAACAGTGATGTGTCCAATTAAAACCAATTTGGACAAAATTACACAATTTTATCTAATCAGCCAAAAAAATAAATTCATCCTTCTGTTGTCACAATATTTTACACACAACTCTCCACCAAGGTTTCCCCATAATGGCATCTGATCTGATTCAAATAATTAACCTTTGTCAGGTGTTTTATCCCAAACTGTGAAGACTGTAGTCGTCAAACCACTGTTGAAGAATAACAATCTGGACAAGTTGCTAATGCAAAAGCAGAGGCTTAAATCTTTAATCTTAAATCATCATCTTAATCATCTTAAATATTTTGTTCAACACAATTATTATAACACATTATTGGACCTGAGCGCAGCACATTTAACACCATTCATCATGGTATACTACTAGAGCAACTGGAGAATTGGGTCTGATTTTCTGGCACACTACTTGACTGGTTGGAGTCTTACTTTATAGAGAAGTACTACTTAGTGTCAGTGTGTAACTTCACATTGGATCTAACAGAAATTACATGTGGAATTCCCCAAGGTTCCATCCTGGGGCCCCTGAAGTTTAACATTAAAATGCATCTACTAGGTCAGATTATAATAAAACAACAAGATAAGTTACCACAACTATGCAGACAACACACATCTTTACACTACAATGTCACCAGGTGACAATGAGCCCATATAAGCATTGAGTAGATGCAGAGCTGAACCTTCAGAGACACATTAGGACGATTACAAGGTTGGCCTTCTATCACCTGAAGAACAAATCCAGATTAAAACATATGTTAGTTTATAAATCACTGAATGGTCGAGGGCCAAAAACCATCAGAGACTTGTTGCTGCCATATAAACCATCCAGACTTTTCAGGTCTTTTGGTTCAGGTCTGCTCTGTGTCCCCAGAATCAGAACAAAACATGAAGAAGGAGCATTCAGCTTAATGCTCCACAGACTTGAAACAAACTTCCAGAAAACTACAGAAATGCTGAAACCCTCATTTCCTTTAAATCAAAGTTAAAAATGTATGTTTACAGCTGCCTTTAATTAAATTGTTTAAACCATTCTGAATTTAAATCTACATTAGGTTAATTTGAGTACTACATTGTAACTCTAGCTTAAGTCTAACTTCTCTTTAATATGCCACTGTACTGCAACTCAATCTTGTTTTCTCTTTTCATTATATAAAGCACCTTGCATGGACTTGTTGCTAAAATGTGCTGTACAAATAAACACCTGCTCTGTGGATTATTAGGTGGAACTTAAAAATACATAATCTGAAAACACCTAATTTTGCAAAACAACGGTTTAAAAATTAGTCAGACATCAATCACCTCTGAGTTATGGCACAATATAATATTAAATCACCAGTAACACTATCTCTTAAAATGTCATGAAAAGCTTGTGTCTCAGTTGAGAGTAGTTATTTCCTTTTTTTCCTCATATTCTGCCATATTTGATTCAGCCAAAGTTGTGTTTTACAGTAAGGATTTTGAAAGATTTTCCATGTTTGTGAATGACTTTGTTTGGTTTGCTCTTTGGATCATATTGTGGCACTCAACACACACAAAAAATGTTAAATCTGGGACATTTATATTGTATCATTTTGTGTGTGTGGTCTTTAACATTGTGAAAATCTGTTTAGACTCAAAAACTCTGTGTGGGCTGGCCTTCAGTAAAACAATCACATGACTGCTGATTGCTTTTTAACAGCTGACACATGCTTAATTTTGTTAGCTCTGCATGGCTCTTGTCTGCAGATGAACCGCTTTAGAAACCGGGCAGTTGAAAGCTCTGAATTTTTCCACTGGCATGCGGTTCACTTCCCCTTAATATTTACAATGATTGCCCATGTTTCTGCGCAAGCGTGGCACCTGTGGCAGAGAAGGTTGCAAGCATCAGTGAAGGTTGCAAGCATCAACTCTGGTGAAGTGTGACCACAAGTTACAACTTTTTTTTTTTCCCATTCTTTCTTTCAGCCACAAGATCTGGGTCTCTGTGCGAGTGTGCTGCACAGTGTTCAAGCATGTGACATAAGACCTGCTACTGCCATTACCACTCAGACGCAGGCTCTGATAGAAAGATCTCTCTACTGGGACTTGCAAAATGATGGATGCCTTGAATTAGAAATAGAGAAACATTTATATAGCAGCAGTACAGGAAATATATTTACTTCATTTCTGCACTACTAAAAGCAGAACTTAAAAAGGTCAGAGCTTGTTAGATGTCAGGTCTTTCACAAGAGGGTTACGTAATACTGAGTATTTCCAACTCATTCCCATATTAGTATTCTTCTGACACGCACTAAGGAAAAATGAAAATATTATGGTCATGCAAATCACAGTATGAGTGAAAAGAGTATTCACTTTAATGCAGCATCTATAGCTGATTGAAAGAGTGTTGCAGACTTGTAAGCATGATGACAGGCTGAATTAAACTATGTTGAAGATTCCTGTTGATAGACTTCATGGTGGTACAAAGGAGGTCTCACGAGTCCTCCATCCCCATAGCTACAGCTCTGAAATGGAGGTTTACTCAGAGTTCTAGGTCTTCTTACCTAACCTTGCAGCATAGGCACAAGGGATGAAGACATATGTCATTTTCACTCTAAATTTACAAGTGTTTCAGCTTTTTTGCATCACAGACTCCTGTGTTTGCTACATTCTGCTCTGCTTCATCGCAGCGTTAGAGCGGTCTGGGGAAACATGAAGGATGTGGCGGTTTGCTTGGCTCTAGATGAGGCAATAAGCCAGGCTCGTCTCGGCTATCGCAAGTGGGGGCACGCTTCTCCAGAGAGATGGGTTTTGTAAATGGACATGGTGGCTCTCAGTGGGATTTTGTGTCATCTGACAGCTGAGCAAAGTTTCTTTGGCTGACAGATGATAGACACCAGCTTTGTTTGATGTGGTCTCTGAAGCCCAAACATCAGAGGCAGAGTACGAGTTAATGCGATGAAAGAGAGATGCAAAGTGAAGAAAAAAAAAAAGAAGCATGTAATTGACTTGAATACTTTGTACAGAAAACTCACATATCAACCTGTAAACTGTGAGTGAAACACTGTCAGTGGCAGGTAGCTGGAAATTCCCACCAGCTGTGGTGGTAGGTGGAAAAATTCAGATCTTGGTTCTCACTAAAATCGCATCCAAAAGGCAAGGTACGTTTATTTATACAGCACAATTTAACAACAAGGGGATTCAAAGTGCTTTACAGCGATATTAAAACATCACATGAATAAAAAAAAGCATGATTTAAACAAAAGAAAGAAACAAGAACAATAGATAAGTTTTGCAACTCAAGCTTAACAGTAACAGTGCAGATTTGTGTCTTTATTCAAATGCAGCTGAGAACAGGTGAGTCTTCAACCTGGTTTATATAAACTGAGTCTCAGCTCATCTGAGGCTTTCTGGGAGTTTGTTCCAGACATGTTGAGCATCGAAGCTTCTTCATGTCTGGCTCTAAATCTGGGAACAGATGAAAAACCGGTTCCGGATGACCTGAGGGGTCTGGAAGGTTCAGACTGGGTCAGGAGGTCACTGATGTATTTTGGTCCTAAACAAAACTAAGAATGTTGCCACTCTGCTTTGTTGCATAGCAACGGTCTTGTCAGTTTCTAAAGAAAAGTAGAACTTTGTCCAAAGAAATACTGGACATGAAGAAATGCTTATTTAGAATGCATATTACCTCTCTTGCTCTCCATCTTTTTTCCCCCCTTTTCCCAGATAAATATATATCCAAAAACACAACAATGGCAACTCGCATGGCGGATGTACGGCTTCACCATTTATCTTACCCTGATGTTGCCATCAGCCAGGAAATGGGGAAAATCTGCACTCATGAGACCACATGACCCTTTTCCATCTTTATCTAAGCATTATATTTCTGGAGATGGAAAATTGACCGGGATTTGCCCATAAACTGTTTGACTGGCCAAAATGTAATTCAGCGATTACATTGTGCACATGCACCATGAAATGTATGCAGCATATTGCATTCACATGTAGCAGGAGCAACAAGGTAACGTCAATTTTTACTGACCATAGACCTAAATATTGTTTGACGGATGATCCGCAACATCATGCAATACATGACAGGCGTCATGTTGTAAATGGGCAAATAGGCACGTGAAGCCGACTCGAAAGTACCCACCTTATGTCAATCAAAGTTTGTCGTGGTTACCAGCTGATATTAGAGCCTTATTGGATGTAAAATATAGGAATGGAGACAATAACTGTTTTTTAAATCTGTATTTAAATATGTTTATGTCTGATGCAAAGCGTCACATTTTAATATGGAATTCAAGTACATTTACATAAGAAAGCTCTCTCTCTCTCTCTCTCTCTCTCTCTCTCTCTCTCTCTCTCTAATCGCTAGTCCTCGAGCTCTCTCGCTCCTCTCTCTCTCCTCTCTCTCTCTCTCTCTCTCTCTCTCTCTCTCTCTCTCTCTCTCTCTCTCTCTCACTCTCTCTCTCTCTCTCTCTATATATATATATATATATATATATATATATATATATATATATATATGTGTGTGTGTGTGAGAGAGAGAGGCTTCTCACAGGAGAAAAAAAAAAACAGTCAAACTCAGAGATATTTTGAGTTCTAACAAAGTAAAATAACTCTATTGTGGTACTTGAGCAATGTGACAAATTGCATCAATTGCATTCATTTCTTCCAGGAAGAAGATGATTCATCACTGTCTTTACATGGTTTTTTAACATTTTGAATGATTATTACCCCAATTCTAGTAGTTTCCGCAATCTCCTATTTATACATTTAGTTTGCATCATGCAGACCAACGATATGATCTTTAAAACAGATCAACAGGATCCAACTTCGCCAGTTCATAACAGGGCCACATATAGATGAACAACCTTTTTGGGTTAAATAGGTTGCTGCGAAATGAAACGATCACTGCAGCTATTTTTAAAATGGAAAGTCTTAACTACTTGTTTTGTTTTGAGGAGCAGACAGTGAATAGTGACTGTTAATATTATCATTTAAACTGTACATTTGTTGACATTTACATTTTGATGAATGGCGCTTTGGCTTTTATGAGACCCTACCATCTAGCATAAAGTTAACCGAACATAGCACTTTGCAACTAAACTGTAACTGCCACAAAGTACGAATATAATGCAGAAGAAGATTAGGTGGTTTGCAAAATAAAGCGCGTTTTACAAAAGGAACAGCAAAATACTCATCAAGGGATTAAAGCAGCAGCAGGTTGTTGAAAGATCAGCTGTTAACAGCGAAGATCAACCGTTAACACACCAACTGGACGGTGAATAGCCACATCTACAGGTGATAGTGGAGCAGTTTTCCTGTCATCCGGCGTGAAATGTAGAGCAGCGAATTAAAATAAACGACTTGGAGCAGTTATTGTCAAATCTGGCGTGTGGATAAGTCTGTCTCTGTCTGTCTTCAGATATTGCATTTGGAGTCTAAACAGCTTTTTTATTTCCAACATAAAAAGCCAACTTGCTTTTGATACAAAAAAAAAAAAAAAAAAGACATTTTGCATACATTTTTTAAAGGGCACTTATAAAACAGGAGTAATGTTTCAGAGCTCTGTTAGAGACAGTGATTAAACAATTCGCCTGACCTTATTAAGATGTTTGAAAGCAGTTTCATCGTCAGAAAATAACACTTTAGGAACGATGCTTCACACTTCACAAAGTCAATGTACTGACACAGTCTGATCAGTTTTATATGTATTTTGTTATCTTTAACAGTCTGTCAAAATCAGATGTGCATGTAAAAAAAAACTAACACTTAAGGAATTATCCAAATGCTTTGTAAGAATTTGACACATCAAACATAATTATAATACAGAAAAGTATGCGGTTAGCTATATGGACTAGTGCTTGTCAGCGTTATGGAATTCAGGGAAGTTAACACAATGGGAAAAAAATAAAAAATTAAAATGCACAAAGTAGACTGCTGCATTTCCGATAAAAACTGTAAACCAAGCTAAGACATTTGCTTTCTACAATAAGTCCCACAATAAGCACATATAGGGTCCTACTTCAAACATCATGTAGATCAAATATGTTCTGAGTGTGTAATAAAGGAAAGAAAGTGTTAAAATTGTTAAAAACCAAAAGCATCAATTTTCAGTCAGATGGCCATGATGGCACCGTCCATGTGCCATCATGCAAGAGTTTATTCAGCACCAATCTTCACACTGTTTTAGTTTGCATATGAACATGGGGATCTGTTTTTATTATTTGCATGTTTCTTTTTCTTTTTTCTTTTTTTTTTTTAATTTTTCTGAGCGTGTGTAATAATTTTGGCTGAAAGGAAGACCACCACCACCTTCACCACCTGGGAACCAGTGACGGACACAGAAACAAAGTTAATCAAACCAAAAATATGTGCCCACAGGGAAAACACTAACATTGATTTACTGTGTATAATTTCACTTGGTGTGTTTTGGACATCCTTAAGAAATCTATATATAAACTCCGTGCTGCTGTCAGTAACTAAGCACCTGCTGCTGGAACTCTGAAACATCGTCAGTTGTTGTCATCTCTGTATTTAAAATTAGTGACACAATGTTGTCCAAAAACCAAAAAAAAAACCCCAAAAAAAACAAAAAAAAAAAAAAACATAAATCCATGACTGCAGTCCTCATATCAGCAGATCGTGCTTCAAGCAATAGACACTGGATGATGGTGCCCTAAAATCCCAGGCACAGCACCCTTATCAATTAATTATCTCACAACTTCTCGGCTTCATTAGGTGTTCTTACATAACGCTATTTTGTAAATGCTGGTATTTTATAAACCAGCACATAAAAAGACAGAGTTGGTCATAATCTTAAAACAAAAAGACCATTTCCTGTTTATACCTTGCTAATTTTTCCTAATTTACAACATTCCCAGAAATAGTATAAGAAGATTTAAATATAACTTTATCCAACCTACATAAGTGAATCCTTTTGATGGTGACCCTTTACCTGATGACTGCACGGCACCATTTAAACCCCTCCAAACCTCTACAGTTACTTTGCAAAGACTCCGCCAAAACTCAAACTGTCAGCAATTACTGTATAAACAAAAAAAAAAAGAAAAAGTTTAACAGGGCTTTTAATATTGCATGAAAAAGGAAAAAACAAAGCCATCTGTTACATAATATTATCTATGTTGTTAAAGGGTCTGCACAGTTACTAAAAGGCTGATGGTGTGCAGCGGCTTCACATCAGTCAGTGGATATGCCAACTGTCCTGGTCAGCATCAGTAGCACCTTCTGAATTATGCAATTACAATTGGGTCATGTCAATCACAGCGAAAACGTAGTCTCATAGATATGTTTGGTTGAATGTCAGAGACTCCCCCCACTTGAACGAAAAACACCTATTTTGGTGTCCTTTTGGATAGATACAGGTTTTATAAATGGTTACAGCCATTACACCTTTTGAACATTAATGACTTTAAATAACAGAGAACATGTCCTTTTTAGCCTCTGTGTTCCATTGTAGGTGATTAAGTTAATGTTGAGGCCTGCGTTTTCCACTACAGAATTCCAAGAAAGCAGAAAACAACTCAAGCGTATGCTGTGGTACCAGTGATGTCAATAAGGTCAATCACCGCTGCTTTATTAAAAGTCACAGGAGTCTTGCAGTGCTTTTTATTCAGCCAACAAAAAAAAGCTTGGCTGTTCTAAGTGACAAAAAGCACACAGCATCTCTGAAGAAGGTCAAGCTGTCTCAGACCTGAGTGATGGCATGAAATAAATAAAGCGAGCCAGAGAAACACCACCGAGCGTCAGTTCAAGCTTTAACATATTGCTACAGGCTCCTGTTTAGCAAAAGAAGATAACTTTCCAATTTACACAGTGAAGGAAACAAAAAGCAGTTTGAGTGTCCAAAAGCCATACCTTGATTTATTATCTCAGTCTCTCATGTATTATTTTCTTTCCTTCCATCAATGATGCACACACCATGTATTCATTCTGGCCTACTCAGACACTTGCATGAACAACTCATCGCCAACTCATCGCCATGAAAAAAAAAAAAAAAAAAAAAAAAAAAGAGAAAATACTTCCTCTACAGATTTCACATCCATTCTAATGAATAAATCACATTCCCATACATCAAGCCAGACATTCTCTAACCCGTAAAGCCTCAAAACAGGGCCAAATCATTCTCATAATGCTACATTACTAGTGTTTAAAAAAAGGCAGCGTTAAACAACATCAGCTTGTATAAAAGCTCCGTCAAAATAACAAGAAGATGCAGTCAGCTGAACTGTTCTCATATATGATGCAAAAAAAACCAACAAAAAAAACAGCAACAATCTATACAATAACTTTCTTTGTAATTTTGCTCAAACATTTATACATTAGGACATTCTGTCTGCTCCTGAAGACATCCTAACTTCATCATTGTATAAAGAGATTATATCATTTGAAATATCTAAGAAGACACCAGAGATTAAATGGAAAAGACAACTGCCACCCCTCTGTCCATGTAACCCGCTCTAAGGGAGACAAACTGGATCTCCTGGGACTTGTACTACACTGTGGATACAGAATATGTTTTTCCTATCAAATCACTGACAGTCACTCTGTGGTACGCCGCCACTCTCTACCCCCTCCCACGCCCACCCCTGCCACAATCCCTTCCCAGACGTCCATCAGCATCAAGTCTGCAACAGGCCAACTCGTCATCGTCAGCATTGTTTTGCTGGGCTCAGTCAGATGTCCTCTGAATAAATCATTTATGTAAATACTTGTTTGATCTTGGATGCTGATATTACTAAGTCTTATGTGTTCCTTCAAATGAAGTGAGTAGGCTAAGCTTGGGATAAAATTGTTGTTTAAAAAAAAAAAAAAATTCAAGAGCAACAAATACAATTATAATTTTAGCAACCAAGCAGATGATGTCATGGACTGGGTGTGACCGATTTTAAATATGAATGTGTTAAAACAAGATTTTTACCTTAAATACACATAACTATAAAGCAAGACACTGAAAAAGAAAAATAAGCTACAGCAAAGATTATCATCATGGATGATGGAGCAACAGGATGCCATTAACTTGCTACTAAATTTAGCCATTAATTGTTTGGAAACTGTTAGTTCCTGAGATTAATAAACAATATGTGACATAGTTGTCAGAGTCAATAAAAAGCACCAAGAAATTCATGTGTTCAGTGACCGCAAATGTTTGGGTGCACTTTTGGATTCACAGATATCGGGGTCCATATCATCTGTGAGAACCAAGAGATGACAGAAGATGAACGATTTAAAATATCCGGTTAGTGACAAACACGCGGCGCACCGTGTCACCAAGCATCCACCTGAGGATCTACCAGTACACCACATTCATACGTGAGGTATGGCAGACAGCGTAGCACGGGAGGTGGCTGGTTCACACATTTTGAAGAAGTAGGCTGTTTGATACATGTGCATGCTTATATAACGCAACATCTTTCTGTGTGTATGCATTTCGCATGATGAGTAAGGGAGACATATTTATAATTCACCTATAGAAAAATGAGTACAGTAGCACTGACATTTAAATGAATATTCAGCACTGTAATCCTGTTAATTTCACATGGGAAATTAACTTAATTACTAAATTAATTTGACAATTTCACTGATCTGCAGGCCAAGTAATTTCATTATTCTAACAATAGTTTACTGCAATCATAAACTCACTGGAAAACCGTTATACCTTATTCATAAACTCTCTGTTGATGAATATATTTTGCTTGTTTGAACTCTGAAAGTGGGATTATATAAAAAGATAATTTACAAAGTAAAGAGAACTACTTGTTCCAGTATTTCAGCACTTACTTCTGTATTGAAATGAGTAAATAGTCTGACCTCACACTGCCACTTCACGACACATGACTGAGCGCCCATATGCTTTCACTCACACTTGTGTTGACCTCGACTTCAAAGCAGAGCCAAGGCTCTTAGTCTAAAACCGATGGCCTGGATGCTGTTCTCTCCTGTTGACTGTGTCACGTCATTAAGATGCACACTGTCATTAGCTGATGGTGTAGTCATCCATTACAGAGAAGAAGAAATACAGCACAGCTGAGGGTGAAATGTTTTGGTTTCAGTGCGCCTTGGTCATCTGAAGGACGATTCCAGCTCCTTTCCTTGGCCAGCACATACTGGTACCTGACAAAACTCAATGAAGTATCTCAATGGAGGTATATTTTCATTCAACATCTGCTACAGGATGTGCTTTTTTGTTTTTCTTTTTAAATTGGGTAACAGGTGTTTGAAATATAGTTGTTTTTTTTATGTTTTCACATAAATAGGTTTTTAATAAATCCTATGCTTCCTCTGGTGATCAACACTGTGTATTTGTTGTTGTCATATTGCACTTTTGGAGGAATGAATACAGATCCGACCGCATTTCCCCTGAAGGCTGTTAACTTATGTTTCAGACAGCCAAAATTCACACTGTGTAAAGGGGATAGGGGGTGAGAGCTCCCTGTGGCAGATGGAGAATCTAAGGTTAAGCTGCTAAATGCCAGACGGGATCATAACAAACTGCAGGGCTGTTAGGTAATTGTGATTCCTTTGTATAATAATTGTAATTATACAGAGAGCACAACTGCCAGCCTATTTTGAAGATGGCCTCTACTTAACAAAAAGCAGCCAGGCAGTGGGTGCATGTACATCATTTAGAAGATTGTGAAAGTCCAGTGGACAATCTACTTCTTACTGATAATCATGAGCACATGCAGAGACAATGCAATTTCTTTAACTTCCATTTTCTTTGGAGATCATTTACATTTTTACCGGCGTGATAAGTTGCGGTTATTGTGCAGAGGTTGCGCAAGCTTGACTATATCAACACAGAAACCATACTACTCTTTCAAGTAATACAGATGTAAGTTTTATTTCCCTTCACTTATGGGAAGTGTGATCCAAAAAAGCATCTTTGGTTTCCTTCATATTATTCATTTACCTGTGAGGAATGTCATAAGGTAAAACGAGAGTTGAGGAGAAGAAATAATGAAGACACTGGAGGGAACAACTATAGGATTAAGCCTTCAGCAACTTCACGTGCTTTCACATGAGGCCGCTGTGAGGTGGCTGTGCACTTTTGAAACTGAAACGTATAAAGATAAAACACTCAAAGAGCTTTAAATAACTAATCTGTCAGTGTTTTTTTACTATTTAGTCAAAAGCAGGATATAAATGGTAAAAGCACTGGCAAAACTAAAGATATTACTAAGGTTGGTCATTTTACATAAATAAATGCCAAAGTAGAGAAACATACTGATGGTCACACCGAGATGGCTACCTGCTGAGCGTGGTCCTCAAATCTTATCGACGTGACTCCGTGACCAATTAGCATGACTGACCGGAAATACTTCCATCACTATGGATTCTGCTGATGCCGGGAAAGGTGGGAAGACATCGTCTCCTCCAGTAAATGTCAAGGTTTCGTTCAGATTTGATCTAAACTTAGAAAGAGCTTTGCTTTTGTTTTTCTCTTCCCCTTCTTCATTTCATAAATTCAAACCCTTTGCTTATTTATACCCGTTTTTCTTTTTTGTTTGGTTGTTTTTTTTTTTTTAATCCAACAGTCAATTATGCTAATGTGTGATTTTTTTTTATTTATGTATTTATTTTTTAGAATGGACCCACATTTGCTTTCCAGTTTACAGCCGTTATTTATCTTACTGGCCGTCCCACTCCAACGTGTTCATGATGATCCCTTGATCATCTAAAAAGAAAACCAAAACTACTCATACGTCCTTGGCTGTGTGTGTGTGTGTGTGTGTGTGTGTGTGTGTGTGTGTGTGTGTGTGTGTGTGTGTGTGTGTGTGTGTGTGTGTGTGGAGGGGTGCGATTGCAAATTACCTAACAATAGAAATGTAAGACACAGTCACAGTTCATTGTCTTTGAAAGTTTATGGGAGAAACCTGACTAGAACAGTAATGATTCAAGTGCAAAGCAAAATGAGAGTGAACTTTCAGAAATGTGTACGTTATATCTTTATGCTAATATTATGTGGCAAGCAATTACATCTGTATTCAGAATGACTAGGCTACCCATAATTGAAAATGACAGAATGCCTGGCTACAGCACACTTTTATTAAATGAAGAATGCCATACAAGTTTGAATACTTGGCAAGACTAAACAATGAATACCAATTGCCTAAGATGATCCAAACAGTCGCATGTATGAAACACCACTGTGACGATAAACACATGGAATAGCATTAATATTAAAATGAACTAGTTCTGCGTAGATGTGAATGGTGGGAAAATCGTGAACATGTGCTACATTATAAATGTCTATTAATTTAAATTGTTCTGTCATATGAGGGTATCTGATGTTAACATGCATGCTGATAGTCCTTTGCTTTCAGGATAGAGCTATTAAAGGATGCCCTTTCCTGCCTCGCACTATGCAACTCTGAAATCAGAAAACGGCATTCTTACAGCAATATCAAAAGAGGCCCAATTCATTACAGTCTGTGAGATAGGAGAGGGGGGGGGGGGGTTCATTAAAGCTTTTGGTTTAAGCCAAACCCATTCTGAATATGTAAATATCTGTGGCACAGAGAAAAGCACAGCCAGAGAAAATCAAGGATGGAGGATGCAAGAGAAAAAGAAGGGGAGGAGGAGGGGAGCTGCATGAACAAGTGAGTGAGCGATCAAGGGAAAGAGAGCAAGAGAGTGAGGGAGAGAGAGAGAGAGAGCACTCTGAATTGTGAGTGGCTTACGACACTCAGTGAACAGAAGGTGCTTCTGCATGCGCTGTCAGTGTACTGGTCTGCTGCAAGGGATTGCGCGCTCCTTTGCTTCCCACATTTACTGCCCTGCCTGCCTACCAGCACCAGCCTTCAGCAGCCTCTTCCAGCTGGCTGAGAAAAGCAAGGGAGTGAACGAAACCTGCGAGCCACAGGGGATGCGAGCTGCCTCTAAACCGATATGAACCATTGAGATGATAAGGAATACTGTTACACAAGAAAACAGTGAACAGGGTTCACCCTATTTAATTTCTATTTCTCTCCTCGCTGCTGACACCGAAAGAACGATAAACAGCTTGAATGGATTTAAACATTACAAGACAGTGATTTCTTCCTGAGATGGATGATTATACGTTTTGACAGATCTGCTGAAACTTAAGCAGAGAGAAGAGAAGAAAAGAGCAGGACAGATATTTTGAAAAAATTTCCAGTGGTCTTTTTTTTTTTTTTTCCTTTTTTACGGTTGTCTCTTCGTCCCTCTGATCATTGCAGCAGAGGACTGCGGAGAAGCAAAAGAGACAGAGCTCATGCATGCAGACAGGGGAACTTGCACTTCCTATCATCTCGCTGAAAGCTACTTGGATTCCGTCTCTTTCTGGCTCTTTCACTTGAAGAGAACTAAGACATTGTAAGCCTGCCAAGGATCTGGTGTCCACTGAAAAGAGGGAAACACTGGAGGGGGGCAGAATTTGTACCACAGTGGGGTCTTTTTTAGATTCGTATAGATAATTAGTGTTGGGGTACAAAGCAAGAAGCTGAATGGAGATTGTCAGCTATTGGATAGGGGTGAGTCGGAATCTTTTCGAATAAGACTGATTGGTGAGGACTATTTTATTTTTCATCCCCTCTCCTTTCCATTAACTGTCTGATATCGAACATAAGCAACAAGACTTGATCTATATTCTTTGCATTTTTGGAAAGGACTCCCTCTGTGGACTGAGTAAAAGTAATATCACTGTCTGCAACCGAAATACGAGGACCTAAAATACATAGTTGATTTAAATATGATGTGCTAGATATGATCCAGTAGGTGAAAAAAAAAAAAAAAAAAAAAACGATAACCAGAGTGATTCAATGGACATTTTCTCCCTCACATTCCTGGATATTTATGCTAATGGATTTCCTCCTAATTGGACTGTACTTAAAGTGGCCGCTGAAGAAGCCCCCTGGGTTGATACTGTGTTCATTGGGCATTTTTCTAAGAACCGTCCTCTTGGTAGAAGGGGTTTGTCCAAAGCTGTGCCGCTGCGACAGCAAGCTGCTGTATTGCGAGGGGCTCAACCTCACAGACATTCCCCGCAATTTAAGCAGTGCCATGGGCCTGTCAATGAGGGAAAACAACTTGACTGAGTTGCGTGAAGGCCAACTGGCTGGTCTGTCACAGCTAACCTGGCTTTATCTAGATCACAACAGCATTGACATTGTAGAGGAGGGTGCATTTGACAGGCTAAGACGAGTCAAGGAGTTGGACCTGAGCAGCAACCGGATTGAGAGTCTGCCAAACGGTACCTTTAGACCCCTTCCAAACCTGCGTATCCTGGACCTCTCATACAACAGACTGCAGGCACTCGAGCCTGACCTGTTCCATGGCCTTAGAAAGCTTACCAATTTGCATTTGCGCTACAATGCTCTCAAATCTGTGCCAGTGAGGATTTTTCAAGACTGCAGGAGCATGCAGTTTCTGGACTTGGGATACAACCAGCTGCAGAGCCTGGCACGAAACTCTTTTGCTGGCCTCTTCAAGCTGACTGAGTTGCATCTTGAGCACAATGAGCTGGTCAAAGTCAACCTTGCCCACTTCCCCCGCCTCATCTCTTTACGTACTCTGTACATGCACAACAATCGTGCCACAATTGTTGTCAATACCTTAGAGTGGACATGGCATTATTTAGACAAGATTGACCTGTCAGCCAATGAAATTGAGTACATTGAGTCACATGTTTTTGAGAGCACCCCCAACCTTAAAGTGCTGATGCTCGACTCCAATCGTTTGACCTCTGTGGACCAGCGTATTCTGGATTCGTGGTCACCTCTGGACAGCATTACGCTGGCAGGGAATGACTGGGAGTGCAGTCGCAATGTGTGTGCCTTGGCCACTTGGCTGAGTGCCTTCCGAGGCCAGCGTGACAGTTCCCTACTGTGTTCAAGCCCCGACACCGCACAGGGCGAGGACGTGTTGGATGCTGTCTATGCTTTTCATCTATGTGAGGATTCCCCAATAGAGGTAACCACAGCAGGCTTGTATGCCTCTACAAGGGATCTGTCCCAGGGTGGCTCTGTTTTCTTGGGTCCATTCACTCCGAACCCTTATGAGGGTGAGGGTAGTGAGGTGGTCACCAGTTCTTTCACAGTTACAGTGGGCTATGATGATCCTGAGAGCACCATGCAGATCCACAAGGTTGTGACTGGCACCATGGCACTCATTTTCACCTTTCTTATTATAGTGCTCATGCTGTATGTGGCATGGAAGTGCTTTCCAGCTGGAATAAGGCAACTGAGGCAATGCTTCAGCAGTCAGCGCCGTAAGCAGAAGCAAAAGCAAAGCATGCAACAGATGGCTACAATTTCTACACCGGAATACTATGTCGACTATAAACCTAACCACATTGAGGGAGCTTTGGTGATCATAAATGAATACGGCTCTTGCACTTGCCAACAGCAACCATCTCGAGAATGTGAGGTGTGACCTTGTTTTGTCGAGTAAGTCTTTACCAGTGATTATGTGGATATAGAGTAAATCCATTTTGGATGCACTGGGGAGGGGTACTTTGTGGGACAAAGGGAATAAGTGGATCCTTTGGACGCTTTTTACTCACTGTGATGTGAAGGGAGAGTGCTTTATTTGCCTGACCATTTTGTGGTGGATTGCTATCTACTGCGGTTCTGAAATCACAGGGCATAATGAGGACCTGACTGTTGGACCTGTTGATGTTATAAAGAAACACGAAGGAATACATTTGGGCACTAAGGCTTTTCTCTCGTGGATGGATATTTGAGCTTTAATGTGTCTTTCTACTTCAGGACATATGAATATTGTCAAAAAAAAAAACAACATAAAAATGGGACCCACAAGAAGAAAAGAGAGGGAACTAAAAAAAAAAAAAAAACCCTTTGTATTATGGTACATAAAATATTTGATGCGCATTTAAAATATCAAGAACGTGTTTAATTAAAAATGTAAAAATTAAAGTCTGTGTAAAATATGTTAAAAGAAGATGTGCAAGTGTGGACAAAAATGAAAAAAAGTGATAATCTATTTCTTTTTTAAGCAACAAAAAATGTTTAAATAAATGAACTGTTATTCACAGTTAAGTCACTTGGAAGTTATAAGCCTGTCACAGAGGACGAACAGTAATCGATGCAGATGTGCTCATTGACCGGAGAGCCACGACTGCAGTGTAACAAAGAAAAAAAATTAAAATGGAAAAAGAAAAAAAAAGAAGAAGTCTAAAATAAAAGGGGCAGAGGGATATCTGCATCTCATCTCCGATGTAAAATTTGTGGTCTGAATTTAAGATCTCTGTTTTAGTCACATTTGTTGGTTTATCATTCATTGTGTTGACTTACCATTAGTGTAAATTATTTCCCATTGCTTCTTTGTGAACAAATGCAAAATGATCCATTTAATTTTCATCAGGCAGAATATTATCATTTTATTATACCACTATTTGTGTAGCATCCAAGTAAAGTAAGTAGATTGTCAAATATCTAAAGCTATGCCTTTCATTGCCTCTTATCACACTTCGGCTGTCACACAAGAGTGTTGCCCTATTTTACCAAATCAAGCACACAAAACCAACAATCATCAAGACCATGCACACTTAGACCAAATTATAATTCAAGTAGTACCACAACCACTGAAGAGATTATCCACCAGCTTCAAGCAAGATTTGCACATGCAGTATTTGCCACTGTGTTTTTATGTGATGTGAAATGTTTGTTAAAAACAAGGCCATTTAGAGGTGTGTGTATATATCCTTCTTCCTCTGGTGTATATTGTGCAAATTAGTGCACTGGCAGATGTTGTGTTTCCTGGGTCCTTTGACATGAACAGTATGCTGTGGGGAAGGAGGGGTGGATGATCAAAATGACTGCAGAAACAGGGGTTCAGACTGCTCTCTAGTGTGCATATTCTCATACTGTGGCTGCATTTTACACATTGTGCACCATGTTCTGCAAATCCCCACAGCTGGGGCAAAATTGACGTACTGACTTTTAAACAGCCTTTTTGAAAATAAGATTTTTTGCATTGTTTTGTGTTATTTTGCGATAAATTAAGATAATGTTTACAACTTGTAAGTCAGCAGGAATAAAAATGTTTTAAGAACTCAATGACAATCATTACATAATTAGTTCAATAAGAATATTTTCTTTAAATTTTCAAGTAAAATAAAAAAAAAAAAGGGGGGAAACTTAGATGGTTATCCTGCTTTCTTTAAATATACAACAATGGGTCTAAAATTAACAAAGTGAAGTTGAAGATGGTTTGTGTGTTTTAAATTGGCATGACATGATGGGGGGGGGGGGGGTACAGAGTTTGGGGGTTAAGCCCAGTCTGAGCAGAAAAAAGTGGATTTAACATCACTTGAGCATTTGTGTTTATGGAAAGAAAAAAAAAAGGTAACCACCAAACTGTGATCCTACTCATTATTCTCTACCATGTGATATTTATGAGTAAAGATTCCTGTCAAAGTTCTACTAAGACTTGACAAAAATGTTACAGGAATTGCCTTTCAAGACTTAAAAAAAAGCAAAATCACAACATCTCACCTAAATTACAATCTCCCAATGCATCTTAAATAATTTCTCTCAAGTAACATTTTACACAACATTGTCCTGTTTTTGTGGGGAATTCTGTTTTCACTACTACATTAAAGTTAATTTCTTGAGCGTTCATCTTCATACATATCTAATTCCCGTGTTTCAACAGAGGGTGGCTTATTGTAAAGGACCTGAGATAAATAACTCTGTATTAATCATTAAGATCAAACCAATAACTGGGGGAGAGTGAAAAATAAAGGAGAAGAAGCTACATTTACTTGTCAACATGAAATATAGTGCCTACAGTGCACTTTCATCTTTTTGGCCATTAACAGGTTGATTAACCCATCTGGAAAAACCTTTAGTGCCAGCATGCAGTGCAGCAGTAACAACCGCTCTGAACTCTGCAGTTCTTTGTTTAGAATCATGTTTTAGGGTGTGAAAATGACTCAAAGCTGCCATACAGGATTTATGATCCACTTCCTATTTATGGTAGCAAAGGTGTCTCACTCAACATGGCTGTTAATCATAACCTGCCATATCACATGGATGTAAATGACTGCTGAAGCCAGCATGATGGGGCTGAAGATTTATTCTGTACTCCACATCTCGACATCCAGTCCAGAATCTCAGCCTCCTCAAATCCTTCAAAACATGCGACAGCAGGGTAAATTTGAGGTTGTAAAGCCTCATTTGTATAAATATTGGATGATGTCTGGCATAGAAGCTAGTACTGGCACCACTATTGATTTAATTTCACTCTTTTCTTAAACAAGTAAACAGGGCGAAAGGTGATGGGGAATGGCTCTGAATATTTTAAAAGCTTTGAATCTTAAGGGCTGACATTAAACTACTTCAGAGTTCTCATCTACTCCCCACTCACCTTTACTTTCAGTCTCTAACTTGTGTGTGTCTTTGTGTGTGAACACACAGTGAATGAAGAGAAAAACATCAATTCATCTAACTGACAACAGATCAAATCTCTGCTTGACCCAAGCCTGGTGTGATGATTCCCTGAAGGGAGCTATGAGCTCTCAGACAGCATCCATTATAAATGCCCTGATTGATGATGCTCAGTAAAAAATCAATGCAGCTGAGTGGTAACCAAAATGATCACAGTGATAACAAATTTATTCCTCCCTCCTTCAAATTTCCCCTCAAAGTGTTGGTAACAGGTGAAATGTATTATTTATATGAAAACCTATACGTAATTTGGTAAATAATAAGTGATCCATGTACAGGTTTGGGGACAGCCACACAAATCAGGCTCCTTTGAAGCAGAAAACATGTTATATTGTACTTTTTCCTCAATACGTACATGGAAGAGTTGCAAGTTGCCAGCCAGATGATATTCAGGGGACGTGTACAGAGTGCATATGCTGATAGGTCTGAAATAATTGTGTTGTAGCTTATATGTGCCACATTAAATATCTGCTGTATGCACATGCAGTTATGTTTGTGTAAGTGTGGTTAAAACAGACCCACCAGATATGAAGTCAAGATGACGTAAAACCATGTTGCAGTCCAGTAACTGCAGTGCTCGCATGGAAATGAAGTCACTGATGTATGGCGTAAAGGTCCCATTGATTAAATTATACAATCCTGACGTAGTGTGAGGTGCATGAAATGAATTGGCAGATTCAAATTCCACGAGTAGATGATGGCAGAATTCCAAATAAACATGCCGGCCATGTGATAAATGAGCATGCAGTAAAATTAGCATCATAAAGGTCTTGAGACTTGTTCATGAATGGTTACGCAGGTTAAATAAAGAAAATAACATACAGAAAAGGCCCAAAACAAACAAAAAAAGAAGAAGACAAAATGTCACTGCAGATGTTCAAGAAACAGCTTGCATTTTAGCTAGAGGGTCCTTGGAGATGCAAGCAGATCCTTAAAAAATAAATTAACCTGGCTTCCTGTGAGAGGTATTGATCCAGCTACATTTTGCCTTCTCATTGGGACCGGGACTGTGCTGCATAATAAACACTTAACACCCCCTCATAACAGGATGGAGAGCTAAATCATGGGTGGTGGCATGTACTGCAGTGAGCTGTTAGAAGCTGGTGATGACTAACGACAATGTGTGGGTGGCCTTCCACTGCTTTCATAACAGGTGGGGTTATGATGATCAATATTCTAAGTCATTATTAACATTATCTTCAAAATCCAACTTTTTTGTGTATGTGTGTGGGTCGGGTGGGGTGGGGCGGGGCTCACACGATGTTGTCTCATTGTACAACCCCTCCTATTGTCCTCTTTTTCTCCCCCCAAACCCCGATGATCATTGATGCCCTTTCACTGTAATAAAGTTCTGATAGCCACTGACAAAACCCTGGATTTGATATAATCTACATGTACATGCGGGGAATAAATTAAAATAGGATACAGACAGAATTCTGGATCGAAAAATATGAAGCAAATTGTCTCTTACAAACATGTAACATACCGTCAAAATAACAAGTTAGGCACAAATGGCAAAGGTCTACTAGGGCAGTATAATTATATTCATTACACAGGCTAAATCTCCGGGCAGCCTGTAGGTCTCTCTGCCCACTGCTTCATTTACATGCACCATGCCGCAGCAATGCTGAATTAATAACAATGACTCGGGAGTCATGCAGTAGGAGACAGTAGGAAGAGCTGAAGTAGCAGCTGAATCTGAAACTGCTTAGACAATAACAGCAAGGTGAGCAGTGGGACATTACCACTTGGATCCCACTGACTCAGAGGGTGGCAATGAAATAGGCCAATATTATTGTTATTTTTGTTATTCTCTTTTTTGGAGTTAAATGCCGTGCTATGTATAGGATTTGCATATACTGAAGTGTTATCTTGCTTTTAGCATTAACATCAGGGTTAGTCCGTGAGATAATACACGGGCCAACAACAGCTGGGCCGTCATCTGGGACTCCATGTAACCTGTATAAGAGCAGATGTGGGTCAGTGCCTAATATTCAGAGTATTACCACGGCTGATCTACAAAGCTTTATCTAGGGCCGGACACAGGATTTTCTGCCCATTTATCATTGTTATTCATACCATCACACATCGACACAGCTGATGAGATATAAATTAAATCTATAACCTAAGCTAAAAATGTTAAAACGTCAAAGTTTAATGTATGTCTAGAACGCGGTTGTATTTATCATGTGTCATTCAAACATATTTTCAAATCTGCAAAATGAAAAGAGAACAAAGGTTTGATGTCTGCAGCTAAATTTGTATTTCAAGGAAACTTAAAATATTGTGTCAATAGAGGAAATCATTTGAATAATGATAAAGTATTTACTGCATAATTAAAGCCCAGACACATTCAAATACAACTAGCTGAGCTAAAGGATGTTGGTGTTTCCATTCAGCATAAATATATACTTTGTCTGCATTTTTCATCTCTACTAGTCTGTTACATCAGCTCACTGACATTTTTGATTCATCCTCCATGAAAAAAATTATTTATTTGCGAGCTGTTAAACAGTTTTAATAGATGCACAACCAGTGTTAGAAACAACTTGTATTCAAGAAGGCAAAATTTGGACTTTGATTTGAGTCATTCCATAAGCCTCCATTTTCCTCTTTGACTGAATCCGTTTGACATATTTCATATTAAGCTGTCATTATCCTTTTACAAGGTTATTTCCGGTTTGGTAACTTTCATACAGATGGCCTCTCGATGTGTTTTCAAACATTTTAATATATTGCAGAATCCTAGTTGGATCAGTGAGTGTAAGCTGTGAGGTCTTCAAAGCAGCAAAGGAAATCAAAAAATGTCCAACGACGTGCTTTGATGATGGTACACGGTTCTTATTTAACAAAGACGTCTTTGGTTTCGAAGCAAACACATCTGTTGTTAATGTGGCCAAAGTCAAACTTTGGTTGATATGTTAAGATTATTCCAAAATAGCAAACGGGTTGGCTACAGCGCTCTTTCTGGACAATAAATGAATTGGGAATCACTGGATAAAGCCACACATACAAGTGGACAATTTGTTCCTTCTTAAAGTTAAAACACAGGAGTTTCCAGGCCCTGGAGAGCAAATCATCATTAAAAAGATGTTGTCTTGAGATTGAATCAGTTTCTAAATATGTACGTTTCTAAATAAGGTCAGTTGAAATGTTTAATCCCTGACTCTAAGGCGTGATTTATGCTTTTGCATCACGATGATGATGAGTTGATATAAATGGATTGTGCTTGTTGTGTTCTATCACCTAGTTATTACACAGTGAAACGCTTCTTGGTGGTGTGAGTTCTTCCGTGCAGTGCTGCAGCATGCAGGGCTGGGTTTTGTTTTCTTTACCTGCTTCATATATTTTAGATACCGTCACTGAAACGGAAAGTCTAGTGCGAGTCGCAGCTGATGAATGTTGAACAACAGATACTTTTGCTGAAAGTACAGCAATCAGTATAGCGAGTGTTATGATGATTGAGCAGTAGTAGCAGGTGGAAATATGTAGCTGAAAGACAATAAGTGTGTTTTCATTAGATGGGGTTGCGGGAGGTTTTTCAGGGGCCGGATCGTTGAGGCCTGTCTCCATTACCAGGGGCAGCCCAGCAAATGAGGCCTTCAGGAAGTTTTGTGGGGCGAGAAACATTTGTATAGAAAGAACAATAATCAGCTTGGGTTAGAGGAACTATCCATCCATCCATTATCTATACCCGCTTAATCCGTCTCCGGGTCACGGGGGTCTGTCGGAGCCTATCCCGACGCATAGTAGGCGGAAGGCATGGGGTACACCCTGGACAGGTCGCCAGTCCGTCGCAGGGCCACATACAAAGACAGACAAACGTCACATTCACACCTACGGGCAATTCAGTGTGATCAATTAACCTACCCTGCATGTTTTTGGACTGTGGGAGGAAGCCGGAGTACCCGGAGGGAACCACGCAAGCACGGGGAGAACATGCAATGTTTAACCTTCTCACACGAACACTCATTTAAACAACATTTAAACAACAACAAAATCATTTAAACAATTTGGATCAAAAACTTTTTACTCTAAGTACATTTGATGAAGATGGAGATTACAAAAAAAAAAAATAGGAAAGATGGACCGACGGGAAGCCCAGGTGTATTACGCGGTCCAGATGGTTTTTTTTTTTTCGTTCAATCTCAATCGCTAAGAAAATTAAAAAGAATCCTTCTTTTATATGGTAACTTGTTTTTTTTCTTTTGCTGCGTTCTTTTTTTCCACCCTCATCTTATTTTATGCTGTTGCCTGTTCGTGAACAGCATAAAAAGGCGCATTACTGCCATCATGTGGTCAGCAGTGTTATTTTTTTGGACAAAGGTTCTTGTGTCGCAATACAGAGCAATGGAGGAGCGCCAGCTGAAGGGACTGAGGTGGGGTCGGACCTGTTAGAGGCTCCTGTCTGGCAGAAAAACAAAACCCCCACTAATGGAAATCCACAAGTTTTGTAGATCAAATAGCAGTTGTTGTGGTCCACATTGAGCGCGGGATCCCAAGGTATACATTTAGATTAATCTGGAACCTCTATTGCTTAAAATTTTATGGATTCAAAGTTGAGAGGAATTTAGAGGTATGTCTTTGTTCTATATTATGTGAAATATATTGTGTATAGCTTTTATAATAATTATAAAAACATTGCAGTGACCTATCACAGGGTTTTTTGGGTTTCGCCTGCCTTTCCCAGCCCAAGCTCCAGCTGATCCCTGGAGAATTTTTGCTGGCCAATGATTAAACCGGAACTGGACTAGGCCATATTTATCTATTTCATATTACGCTCATATTTACCTGGAAACACAGTTTTTCCAACATACAGTAAAACATACTTTTTGTTCTCAGAAGGCCAAGGCTGTATGAAATATGGACGGGATGGATGGACGGATAGATGGATGGACGGCTGGCTGGACGGATGGATGGATGGCTGGCTGGACGGATAGATGGATGGCTGGCTGGACGGATAGATGGATGGCTGGCTGGCTGGCTGGCTGGCTGGCTGGCTGGATGGATGGATGGATGGATGGATGGATGGATGGATGGATGGATGGATGGATGGATATACAGCAGCGTTATATTAATCATTTCTTTGAATGCAACAGGTGTTTTTTTCCTGAGGTGCAGTTTAAAAGAGAATAAAATATTTATCTTTCCAAATCTGATGAACCAAGTCAAAAACTATTACTTGGCATGATTTAAAAAAGGGTACTTTGAACATAACTCCAGATGCTACTCAAAATCAACACTGTTTTGACTTTACAGATTAAGTTAATGGAATTATCATACTGAAGAGTGCTGCACTTAAGAACGTTTCAGCATTTCCTACCAAAACGAGACTAAAAACTAACCTGAAGCTGTTTGCAGGGGTCTCTAAAAATTCAAACCAATGTTGACCATGGTCATATTTCCTAGCTCTTAGCCCATTATAGGATGCTTTTATTGGTTGATGGATATCTAGGTGAAGACCTTCAGCTGAGAGTTGGAGAACACAGGGGTGACCAGCATGCATGAACACGCGCTCCTAACCCTGCTGCAACAACACACAACAGCAGAAGTTGGACTACCACACAAAAAGATGCCATTAGGGGTTTGTATTTCTTCCTGAATGGGAGTGTGACTTTAGTTTCTGTTAGGAACACCACTCAGGACAGCCAAAGCCAGGGATTGAATCACTGACCAATCTCCTTCCTGAGCCAAAACCACCCAAGTGTTGCGCACAACTTAAATCTGCAGTACTATTAAATGCTACTTGGGGAATTCCCTGTTCTTCCCAGCAATTACACATTAGGTATACTCTTTATTTGTCTAAGATATGAGCAAGATGAGCTTTTGAAGAGCACAAATTCACATATCCAGAGGAGCCCAATTCATGACAATGACTGCCAGTATGTGCAAATACGGATCAGCTAAAAAGTAGGAACCAAATACGTTTTCAGGAAAAACGCATCATACTGCATTATTCTGACTCAAATCACCTCGAATAAAACTTACACAAAAGTTCCAGAGACATGGCATGATCATGAAGGTTTCTTTTTGAATCTTAACTTAACTCAGGTTAAGGGAAGTAAAAATAGGCAGCATTTATCATTTCCCTTTTATCTGATCAGTGTCAGAATGAATAAATGCTATTCTACCCGCTCTCCTTGCTCCCGCTCTCTTCCCTATCTGTAAAGAAAGATTGGCATCTCTCCAGTAGCCAATAAGATTGGCTGCATAAATGGAATAGCGCCATTCACCAAGTGTCAGCAGAGAAAAAAGGGGATTGTGTTCACCATTTACAAAACCATTGAGCTAAAATGCATCCCTGGTGCAACAAGTACTTAAGATGCAATTTTGGTAAACATTCTTGCTGTGACAATCTACGCACAGAAGCTAATCCAGCCCAGCGGCTTCATCATAAACACAAAAGATGGACTTACCTGTCGTATTGAATACAAGGCCGAAGACCAGCGGATTCAACAAAGGATGCAGAGAAGAGAGAGAAAGAAAAGGAAACAGAAAAGCTTGTATTAAAATTTCTGACATCAAAACACATCTGCTATAGTATTCTTACATTCAAAAAAAAAAAGAAAAAGAAAGAAAGACAATTCAAGGTTACAATTTCACAAACACACAGCACACAGATTGGAACAAACTGTAGTGAGATTTGACAGGCTAGAGTATAGAAAAAAAAAGACAAAGAGAGTGTTTGCATTGCACAGATGAAGTCTGCAGCAACACAGTTAAACTGATGGTGCGTTTAATGTGGAGCTTGCGACAAGCCATTGTATTTGACAACTTGGGAAACTGCTGACAAAGTCCTATGAAGCAACGGTAACACAGGCATCCCATGTTGCCAACCGCATCTACAACCACAACTACGAGTACACACGCTTACAACACTCCTTTTGTTCCATGCAGTCTAACATGAATTCATTCATTTATTCTCTGTATTCTCTTTATCCTGTTTAGGGTTATCACTTTGTTTTACTGTACTGAATATATGCTTCCCGAATGCTCTCAGGTACCTCAATGTTTGCAGGTTTTACTGGTAGGAATATTTTAAACAGCCTAAGTGGCAGAATGTAAGTACAACTTGTTAAATACCCTACTTCAGTACTCATGAGGATTCATTCATGAAAGGTAAGGGTCAAATGGGGGTTAATGATCAGCTTAAAGAAGTTATTACAAGTGATTTGTGGCAGCAGACTGAATCACACAAATGACCTGTCTTAGGGATGCCTTCAGGACTGTGACAATAAGGTTGCCTATGTCATGACTAAATCATTTTATGTCGATGTACTTCATGCTTCTCCTGGGAGCCACAAGCTATGAGTTCTCCTATTTGTGCCAAAACCCTGATCTGACATCATCTCTGGTTTCACAAGATCACATCTTCAAGCAAATTTTCACTGATGAATACATTTTTGCGGTAACTGTGGTTAAGCTCTATTTTATAACTTCTACAATTTCGGGTTTTCCCTAATCCTTCAAAGCAACAGGTCAAATTGTAGTTTAGATCCATGTTTTATGTTCACATAAACAGAACTTTTTCTTACCCAAGTTGAAGGTGTTAATGATAGAGTATGCAATTTCCTGCAGCAACTGTAACCGTGAAGCCCATTGAATAAAAGTATAACTTGTAATCATTAGGGGCAGGAAATTCCTCTCTAATAAGACGATCCAATATACGTCTTAATACACAGAGTATGGTACCATGAAAAAAAAAAAAGTCATAGTTGTTGTGATTCATTGTAGTCTGGTACAATTCCTTCCATCTGTTGAGAAAATTATTTTCTGTTCTAAATAAAAACAGACTTATAAAACATGTAAAACTGGTTACCTACTGAGATTTAATCATCCACAGTAAACAAAACACATTCCAGATACTTATTTCAATGTCATATGTTTTTCACCCCCTCACAGAATCAATTCGGTGAGCATTTATTTTTAAAGCTATACATTTGCGCTAGTGTAATTCAAAACTTCAACTGCCACTGCTTCAAGATTACTGATTTTGCAGTTTTCTTGGAATTAACCAACAATACCAGACATCTGTGAATGCGTCAAGCAACAAAACAAAAATGTTTTCCAACATAGAAAGAAATCAGTTTACAAAAGGCAAAACACAATCTGTTTTATCACTTAAATGAAGATTTTTTGAAAACTATAAATTCCCTGCAATCTATACTTTTGCACACTTGTCTTGACATCTGACATGTGTCATATTCTCTTTCATTTTATTTCTCTCATAAGTGCACCGATTCTTGAGTTTGAGGTCATTGGAGTTATTCTGACATTCAACTGTCACATTTTTGTAATGTTTTTTTTCCTTTGAAAACAAGTGAAAAGGCATTTGAGATGTTCAAGAAATTCAGAGTTAATAAAAATTGGTCATAGGTAAGAACGCATACTGCACAACCAGACATCCACGGATGGAAAGATGAAAAACTTAAAAATCCTAATGCTTCATTCCACTTTCTAGACAGACATAGAAAGAGTTCAGGAAAGATAAATGTGCACAAATCAGCTTTTCCTATTTAGCTGGCACACTGCTCAGGGAATTAATCCAATTTAGCAGATTAATGAATGTTTTAGACTGTCCCCTGCATAGTGGTTATTAGTTTATAACTTAGTGAGGTTAGATACACACAATCTTTAGTTTTGTGATGCAATTCTTCAGGGGTGCAGGAGTGCAAAAACAAGTAATTTTGGACTGCTGTTCAGCCACAGGCAGTAATGATTCCTCTTTAGGCAAAATCAGGCCATGTGCGGAAACGGTCTAGGTTGTAAAAATACTACAACAAAAGAGGAATGCTAAAAATACAATTTAAGGGCTAATCAGTAGGTATAAAAGACAAGTTTAAAAAAGAAAAAAATATATATCTCTATTACATTTAGGCTTAATAAAAACCTGTGTTTCACTATTGGTGGGTTCCTGTGTGTTTTAAGGCGCTTTCACATATGTTGGTGAGCCCCATTGTGCGCCAAGGGTGCACCATGAGGTTTTTTCTGTTAGTTCGGTTCGGGACGGTGAGCTCAAATGTCACGGCACAAGCCAGGTGACAACGATCAATTTAGTCACAGTCAATACCAGAGACGGAACTTTCCACGACAAACTGGATGAAGCAAAGCGTGGAAAACCATAGTGACACACATACGCAATTTCATCAAATTTGAGTTGGATGTTTTTTTTTTTTGTTTGTATGTTTTTATCTGTATTGTATCTCTCTAGACAAACTACACAGAGGGAAGTTGTGTGTCCACAACTGCTCGCATAAACATCTATGGACGTCTTTTAGCTCAAACATGTTGAGTGCAGCCCATAGGGGGGTTGAATGGAGGTCTTTTACACCACAGATGGGCCCCACCAGAGTTTGTTGAAAGCCTTAGCGAGACCACCTCATCAAGAAGGTCTCAGCACGGCCTTTCTGGTGTGCACCAAAGTGTATTCGCTGTGTCCATACATACCCAGGTAAAACTCACTCATGCCTAGAATTACTTTGGGTTGACTAGATAGTGCCAGTGAGAAAAATACCCTAAGAGCTAAGATTAAGAATTAATGCTTATGGAGCAATGCTACATCAATGTTTGCTTTTGTGTTGCCAGAAATGTTGTTTCTCTACTGTATAAACTGAAAAATAGAAAATAGACTTCTTTTTTGTTTTCCTCTCATTTGCAAAACACAAGGAAAAGTTGTATGCTTTTAGACATAGGCAAAAAAAACTGACAGTTTCTTAATTTTTTCAATTTCTCAAATTCTCTATGGCGGTAAGTAAATTGTAAGTGAATTCTCTCAAGCACAAGTTTTTTTTGTTGTTGTCGTTTTTAATCATCATACGCCCCCGTTTTATTCTGAGAGCAGGACAATGATAACTGACAACTTCTCCGCACAGAAATGCCATCCATCTATCACATGCTGTATCCTACATTGTACTAAGGTGTGTTTGTTCAAATGCCAGTGGTTAGTGTGGATTAGACATTATACCAAGTAGTTTATACTTGGCGCTGGATTACAGAAGCAGTGTAACATTGTCTTTACATAGATATGCCCAATCATACCAGCCATAAAACATAGTGTCAACTTCCGCAACATTAATTCAATCATCCTCATCATCAAAATGTTTGTTTTGAGCTCATGCAGCAGGGATTAGAGATGGTGTGCTAGGAAGAAAACGGCACATTAAAATGGGCTGGAGCGTGCAATCTCCAAATAAAGGCAATTGCTGCGCTCTGCATGCACCAAGGACGTGCAACAGTAAGGTCGGAATCAAACATTGGCAGAATACTGACTAAGTGTGACTGCCTGGCTGAGATTCCTCGCAAAATGTGTGATTTCTGTAGATACACTGGATGTGAGGGTTTCCTAAGAACTTCTGCATGTAGAATTAAATCTGAAGCATAAAGTATACCAGGGAAAATGCAAAAATGGAATAAAAAAAAAAACATGTCTTTCTATTTTTCAAGATATTCAATAGTATTAAGACCAAACCATACAGGGCTATTCATGTCAGTCATTCTCGAGTTCTTTTAGCTTTCCATTTTGAGTCATTCTTGAGAATCTATGATCAAGGCTGAGCTTCCTGTCACCAGGCAGTGTATTTTTATTTTCCAAAACATCTTGATGGTCTTCAGTCACAGTATCATAGTATCCTGCATAGATTCAAAGTCCTTTGTAACAGATGCAGAAAAGCTGCCCCAAACACAACCCAACAATCCCTGTTTTACAATAGTAACATGTGCTTTGAATTATTAAGCTTTTTTATTTTTGTCTGTAAAGACGTAACAGATGTGACTCACCAAAAAACTCTAGTTTTGTCTAGATCAGTCCAATCTTATCAGTCCAAAATATACTCTCTGAGGCTTGTCAACATGCATTGTATCCTATTTGAGTCTTTTTTTTTTTTATCATCATGGAGTTCTCCATACTTTCCTTTTGTAGACCCCTTTGGTGTTCAAAAAGCAACAGTTGATGTGATTGAAAAGTAATAGATCTTGACCTTGGAGTTCAGCTTGCATGTCTTTAGATTGTGGCTCTTTGCTCTTTTGGTCAAACTGGGGTTGAATTTTCATTCATGACCAAGTTCTAGCAGCCTGACTATAGTTTCATGGATCTTATACTTTTTAATATTTGCAACTAAAGTCTCAGGAACATACACGTGCATTATTGGTCTTATTGCTTTTACCTTGTCCAGTATGGTGCACACAATTATACCAAAACTACACAGTGAAAAGTTCCTCCAATTAAATGGGCTCATCAGCAATTAAATGTATTGAATATACCTTTAATACTAATACAGGCTTAATTAAACAACTCTAATGCAGTGATTCACCATAATTCTTTGGGTACCAACAAATCTGTTCAAGGTAATTTATAATATCCTTGTGGAATAAAAAACATCTTATGGTTTTACTCAACATATCCTATCACATATTAAAGACATGGAGGCGTAACTGAGGTACTTGCTTTTAAAGTCCCTTTTCAGGAGGAATAAAGAATTGTATTACGCTGTACTGTTAAGATACCAACAAATTTGTTCACAGCTGCAAGTGTTGGTATGCTGATATGCACTGCCAGAGACCCTGGAAACATCTATGCTGTTCCTAGGCAACCACAAAAATCAGATCCTGACCACTTATGTGCATTTAGTTAATATTCTTCTAACAGCAAAACATGAAAAAAAGTCACAAAACCATAAATTATACCATGTCTTGTTTTCACTGATCAATGCTTGCATTAGTATCTCTGTTACGTAGGATCAGGCAAGGAAAAACAACGCAGTGGAATGGAATATTTTTATTTTTTGTTCTTCCCTTTTTGCTCAAGGCCTCCTAAAGAAAAAAAGAAGTCAAGTGTGCTGGGAAACAAACTTACTTGGGTACCTTTGGTGCATTAAAATATTTTCAAATTCTAAAGATCCCAAGGAAAAAATAAAAAATTACAAAAAGGCAACAGTCACTGCCAAGCAAGTTTCACCATGCATGATCACCTGCTCTGAAGACTGCAGAGACCAAAGTTCCAATTGCAGACCGATGTTTAATAACGAGTCTCATATCCAACATCTCCTATTACTTTCAATTTTGTAGCCATTACAACACTGTAGGAAAAATGACGCATGACTATAAAAATAAGTGAGTATAATTGTTTTAAACACATTAAAAAGTAAAAGTAAAGTACCATAATGATGGATCATGTTTTATCAGTGTTCCAAGCAGTTAATATGAGAAAGGAACATAAACCATACATCTTATTTTATTTTATTTTATTTATTTAGGTAGAATTTCACATGCATGTACACCTCAGGCAAGTGTTATATTCTTCTTCAGTGAAACCATTTGGGATTAGAGCGTGGGAGTGGGAATCAGAGTTGTGGTTTTAACGCTGGCACTAATGAAACCCGTGGGTCTGAGATGACAATGGGAGGATGTGTGATGAGCAACTATTTAGTCCATTCTGCACTTTGTTTTTGGCATCGCCTGTGTGCCCATTTTTCACAATTATATGTAAATAAAGAAGAAAAAAAAACCCAGAAAGATGAGTTGTTTCAATACATTAAATCTAAATCATTAGGAATTGTTTACGTTTCCTTTAACTCTTAATTTTTTTAGATATTATTAATGTTCCATGTCTGCATTTGAAGTTAGTTTTTGTATTTGTATTTATTTATTTGTATACTTCAATAATGCCATAAAACACAAGCGATACACAAATTACCCTAAAATTGGGAAAGACATAGGAAATTACACGTTTCTTTGCAAGTTTATTCCAAATATATTAACTGATCAACACAAAGATAATTCAGATATGTATTTATGAGGAATATGCTTGATTCTGCTCAAGCAAAACAAATATGTTATGCTGTTTGTATTTAATTTTTGATGCACACTTTAAAGAATCATATTAATAAAAGATAACAGATGTGTCCATATTAAAATTCTGCAAAAATACTTTTTATGTTTGCATGCAGGGTTTTTTTTTTCTTTTTTCTTTCTATTTTTTTTAGTTAACCTAAATTAGGGAGAATTCCATCAGGGTTTATAAAGATTTACGTTCTGACACCGCAAATATAAAATTCACATATCACACATCTGCAGAGGAACCAAGGAAAGAAAACACAAGTGGACAGAACTATGACAGGCATGAACTACCAAACACAACCACTGATGAAACTAACTAAAGATGTATTTTCAATGTTGAATGCCAAAAAGAAAGAAAGAAAGAAAGAAAGAAAGAAAGAAAGAAAGAAAGAAAGAAAGAAAGAAAGAAAGAAAGAAAGAAAGAAAGAAAGAAAGAAAGAAAGAAAGAAAGAAAGAAAGAAAGAAAGAAAGAAAGAAAGAAAGAAAGAAAGAAAGAAAGAAAGAAAGAAAGAAAGAAAGAAAGAAAGAAAGAAAGAAAGAAAGAAAGAAAGAAGGTAAACAGACAGGTGTTTGTCTTTTTTCCTCTTCTTCAGGTGGCTTTCTGTGATACGGATTGAGATATAGCGCCACTGCCTGCAGTGGCAGAGACCCACAATAGCAGTTTTATATGTTAAACACACAAAGCTTATACCCGTTTAGAAATACCATTTTCTCTCCATGGAAAAAGAAAAATACTATTCTGCTCCAGCAAGGCCAAGGTGGCATGAAATTTGACTGGAATGGCCATCTCGCATTTCTCCATGCAGGAAGGAACATGCACATAAAAGGAGGGATGAGTGCCATTTTTCATAACTCGATTTGGAACCCATATAAATGAAAATGCTGAAAAGAAATGCTTGCGTGGTGAGAAAGGAACACCCGATGAGGACAGAATAGGTAACCAGTCTCCGACCTGGCTGCTGAGGATCTGCTTCTTGTCCCCTCTGTTGTTTGGCATTCCTAACTGTGTTTTGCCAAAGAACGATGGGAGTATTCCCTTTAGGTGGAAAAATCTCTGGACTGGCCTTTATCTTTATGACATTATTAAGTAATCAAAGCTGTTACACTATCAATATACTATCAGGCAAAGATCTACATTCTACAGCTAAATGTAAACAGCTTAGAAAAGCCAAATCAAATCAAACCAAAGCTTTCCTTTGAGCAGGATTATATAACTCCTGCTTTGTTGTTAGAGAGCACTTCTACAGCTTCTATAGACTTCTAAAGACTAGGAGTGTCTGATGAGAACATAAATTTTCCCTAGTTTTCATTTGTACCAGACTATTGGGATACATCTTCAGAGGGTATACTAACCTATCTAAAAATAACACTTTTATCTACTATATGAATCCAATGAATTATTGGCATTGTCATTGCCCATTTGATTAAAAGGACATGCCGTTATTGAACCTGGACCAACTAAACCAACTCCATATCTCAATACTGCCCCCAAAGGCTGAAACACCAGGCAATATGAACGACGACTGCGTCACTCCTGCTGTTGCTCTTCTTCCTCTGATGGACCCGTCGCTTGGTAACGGTAAATCTAACGGTAAACTGCGTGACCTTCTTTCATTGCTCTAGAGTACAATCTTTATGCGGTCTATTAAAAAGCCTTTTTTCTCCACCAACTCGATTTAATATTTTGTGTCGTCCTAAGAAAACAGCTCGTACTGTCATTATGAAGTATTGACATCATTTCATTGATTATAATTAAGTGATTTCCAGTCACAATCAAGCTTTTCATTCAGGAAAAAACAATTATCACTACCTTTCCAGGTTTTAATAATGTTGTACTTCCTCCTCCATGTTTAGTTGTTTCAATAATTTTCTTAGTTTTATATCTCATCCCGCTGCAGTAATTTGAGGCTTCTGAAACAAAGGAACATCTTTCACACAACCACAGAATCCGTCCTCAATCATAATTGTCTCAGGATTTGAGTGGTTACTGCGAACTTAGTTACTGTGTTAGTTAGATTTCAATAACTTGTTGCCATCTGAAGCAGACAGATCACTGCAGGACTTCTCCTTACTGAAATCTGAGTGTGTATTGAAGTCTGTAACCTAAAGCTTACTTTACTCCACTAAACAAATGTGCAACTACACGAAGTAATTAATTCAATAGCTCAACTGTAACCTTCAGTGAGACAGTGAACTGAAAGAGGGTTAAAGGTTTGAAGCACAGAAAGTGAACAATGCCAAAATACAGAAAACCAGATGGTCCCAAGAACAAGCATCGCCTTGAGCTAGAAAACTCCTCCACTCCTCCTCGCTCCCCCCACATACGCACACACCCCAGACATCCCTCTTCTTCAGACTCAAATTGCTATGACAAATGAATCTAAGAGGCATCCACAGTATTTGCATGTACGCAATTAAAGCCTTCATGTTGCAAAGATATGATGAGACAAACATGTTTTTCATGAGACAGTGTTTTAGATCTATAAATATGTGTACTCTCTCTCCCTGCCAAGAACAATTGTGTCCCTTTCATTGTATTTTTTACCCATTAGCCCAGTGTTTTAGTTTTTTTTTTTTAAATAAAGCCCATCTTCCCATCAACTTCTTGAGAGAAAGCGTGTAAGAAGAAAATCTGACCCCCCACCCCCCACTCAGTTGAAGCAAAGCACAGAGTCATCGGTTAACCCACTCTCCAACACATCCCACACTCACAGATGTACTTGGAGGACAATATGGGCACGTTGCTGGCCATAGCATGGCAGGCTCATCAATCAATCAATAATTAATGCTTTGGCTGTCTGTTGAAACACAAGCTGACTGCAGTCACACAGGCATAGAGATACAACATTGTCGTCTCATGGACACACAGGGCTCAAAATTAAATCAGAAAAGCCATTTCATTACACTAAACTGTGATTCAATAGCTGTAATCATTTACTAAATGGTTTCGGGGGGGAAAAAAAAGGAAAAAAAAAATGACATGCTACTGCTAAAATCCTATAATTTTTTTTCTCCAAAGCGGCACTAAAAAGACCTATAAGTACTTAAACCACATCAACAAAATCATCTCACAGTCATAAAATGAGCTTAAAGCATTTTTGCCTCCAGGGAACATTTTAAAACAAAACCTCCATTAAACAAGGACATAACTAGACAACCCTGTGACAAATGTCCTTTTTCAAGAATCCTGGCATGAATGTTTTAGTCCATAACAGCAGTAAGAGTCTCGGTAGGGGTTGGTGAGCGGCGATACGCTCTCCAGTCATTGTTGTTTTGAGAGGCCACTGAGCCTCTTGATCCCTGGGTAATCTCCAGCTATCCGTCCGAGTTATCACCTCTCCTGATTTAGGTCATCCTGGCTGCTTCATTTTTTTTTTTTAAGTTGTCCACCATCCCCCAAAGAGCAAAAGCACTCCAAAACACATGCAACGAGACAGGATAAAAACACACTCTTACTACATGGAAATTAAAGACACTGAAAAACGCAGAGAAAGAGATGACATAATGTTTATTTTCTTTCACATCAAATAAACTTAAGTAATTCCTACCTTCATTTATCAACACTTTCCTACAACTTAACATGTCCCAGTACATCTAACTGCAAATCAATATTTGTCTGGCCTCTATGATTTTCTAATGTTGGGTAAATTTTGCTGCAAATGTTGGTTAAACTTTTGTATTTAAAGCTTATGAACAGAGCAGTTTTGAGTTTGGTATATGTTACTCCAATAGGTGAGCAGCATCGTTTAATTTACTAACTGGTTAACTTCTTATGGATGTACGATAAAAACCTTTTGCTGCACACATTGCATACACCAACATCTTCCTAATTCAATCTTTAAAGTCTGTGTCACACACTTTGGGGAAAATGTGTCTTTGCCAAATGAATTGATAATCTTTTGAAAGCCACCTTGTGAGATATATTAATATTATTATTAATCGTATGTATTTATTTAGCTCTATTTAAACACACTGTTGTTAGGAATGAGAATGTTGCATCATCTTAAACGATGACATTTCTGCTCAGGCCAAAGACCTTTTCAGACATAACACCCATAGACCCCACAGTGCTTTTGAAAGTATGCTGTTCGGAAGACGACGAGCCTCAGATTACAGCTCACTGTTGCTCCTCAAACATGCCTCACCACACCCTAAAAAAAAAATCATGACTTTGTCCACATTATCATCCAACAGCCACCATTACTTTTCTCAGTGACAAACAGTTTTCTCCATGGCCCTTGAGGAAGACTAATATCCTGTCCTCTATCACTATAATGAAAAACATAGGCCAGGGAGAAAGGATGGAAAAGTCTGGATAAAGGACATTCAGCTAATAGGCCTGGCCTGGGTGTGGCATCATCTCATACTTGCCACTTTGTTTTATCCAGAGTCCATACTAATGATGTTAGCAACTGCTGCAAGGTATTGTAGTCTAATTTGGTAGGCTGGATGAGATTATTTAATAACTACATTAAAAACTAATCAGATGTATGAATATTTTAGATCCCTAAATGAAATAATTACACAACACGCCTCCTTACCCCCCTCAAATCAACAACGCTTAACTGCTAATCAATCTGTTCATATCGGTTCGTAATAAAACCATGCACACTGTGTTTTTCATGCATGATGAAACCAGAAGAGTTTAGAACAGTGAGAATGAATGCATCCATTCACTAAAAAAGGGGAAATGCTGACCCACTGGCCTAGCCGGAGTCAGTCGCTCCAGGCTTTATTCCAGAGGTGCTCGTGCTTTTGACCTCTGCATAGAAGGCAAAGAAAGGGCGCATTAACTACCCTCAAATACATAGCTTTTAACTCGTCATTATGTAGTCAACATTCCAGTCTCGCTGCAACACTGGGGGATTGTTTAAGGAAAACTGGTGGCACCGGTTACAGTTAGGAAGGAAAGAAAAGCCCCCTCCGGGTACTCCGGCTTCCTCCAACAGTCCAAAAGCATTCATACTAGGTTGATTGATGACAATAAATTGCCCGTAGATGTGAGTGCGAGCGTGCGTGGTTGTTTGTGTTTGTGTAGAGGTTTATATAAAAATAAAATCAATTAGACTGAATTTTAACTGAATTCTTACTCAAAGTCAGACCAATTTACCAACAATTTAAACATTTATAAAGAGGAATATCTCACTGTGATGTGCCAGTCATTAGTGCTAGATCAGAACAAATTGGGTTTCTTTTCTACTTTCAGCTAAAACATGAAACATTCCTGATACTCCAACCAATCACTTTTGGTACCTAAATCAAACCAGTTCTAAATGTGGATTCTAAGTGTAATTTGAACTGGTATACCTTCTTCCAGCTCCAAAATCAGGAAAAATCTCACTCACCCCAAAATCAAAATGTGAAAAGGCTGCTTTAGCTAATTTTACAGTTTATAGGATGTCTGCTGTTATTCCCGTTAGTTTAGTCCAACAGTTGCAGTATTTGGTTTTTGACAGTGAGTGTGTTGATACACTGCGCTAAATACTGCACGGACCCTCTCGTTTATATCGCTAACATTGACTGGCAGCAGCAGCAGCGGCTATTCCGATGTTTGGAAAAGCCAATGACATACAAGCATCAATGCTTGTTCAGGTGGGAAACCATTCCCGGTTCCGACTTCTGGAACATACGTCACAGTCACCAAACTGGTTTGTTTTAGCCTCTCAGGACCTGGCTGGTTCTAATATTACAAATGATGCATGTCCATTATTGAAGATCATGCTGATAATAAAATAAAAATATGTAGTGGCTCAAAGATAGTTTGTCATCCTGACTTTGGGGTCTGAAAAACAGGGCACGTCCAGTCATAAATGATTAGCTGGGAAAATCTCTGCTGTGAAACTCATCAAAAATAAGGTGCTTAAGAAAATGAGTTCATAGCATGTCACCAGCACGAATAAAAAGATGCAAACAGACATGAATCACACTCGGCTTAGTATGGGTGGCAGTAGGGAAGCTGACCAACAGTTTGTGCTTTGTCAACAACCATGGACATGATTTCTGTAACATTTAACAGTTTCTGACAACCCCTCCCACACACTGGACCTTAACAACAAGCCAAAAAAGGGGAAGGGAAAAAAAGAAAGAGAAAAAAATGAGCTAGAAGTGTTGCAAGTTTTGTTTGGAAGCTTTAAAATATGGAATTGCAAAAAAAAAAAAAAAAAAAAATGGGCGGGAAATGGTTTGGGGTCTTTCAAATGATAGTAATAACAGCGGTGACATGAAATAAAGGTCTTTAACAAAAGCTTGGTACCGTAAGCTGCTGAAGTGAGTCAAGGCCTCTGCCTGAATTTGAAGAAATACAGTAGTTGTAAGTAAAGACATAACGATATATTGAATTACAGCCCCACATTCCAGGAAATCACATTTAGGAGGTTATTTTAGAAAAACGTCTTTCTTTAAAAGAGGCAATCGCTCAAAGCTTATTAAGGAATGACCGATAGACTAGTGGAGCTTTATACATACTAAAAAAGGTCAATGATAGTGTTTGTCTAACAACAAAATGAGCTCAAGTCGAGGCAGTGATCCATGACATTGCATCAGTGACAGACGGGAGGACGGGCAGACACCAATAACCATTACAACTGCTGCAGATTGTTGCGAAAAGAACCTTTTAAATATTTAAAATCAAATCTGACTTGAACAAATGATAATTGTTGTCTAATCTAACCTTCCAGGTTCCCTGTGCAGGCAACGAGGCTTTCGAGACAGATGGAGGCCCATCTGAGCAAACCCACAAACCAAAACATGCATCAATCAACCTTTTCTTTTTTTTTTTTTAATGGGGATGGGCTGGAATACTAGTGTTAAGATCTTCCAGTTCACCAAAAGGAAAACAAACTTTAAGTCACAAAGTGTGACAGTTATGGCAATAACCATTGTTTAAACGTACATTTAAGGAGATCAGAGTTAAAGGTTGCGCCAGTGCACAAGCAGCACATGTACCGTCTTCCCAAAGGAAAATGCTTTTCAGCTTTCACAATTTGGAAAAATTGGGAACCTTTACCTTTTTTTTTTTTAAATTTATTTAACATGTAGGCTTTTCAACTTTGGTACTTCACTGCCTAAGGTCTTGAGGGCTTGGATGTGCTCTTCAGTTGAGCAATTAGAGTATAAACAAGTGAATTAATAAATACAGATGGGGCCTGCTATTAATGGGAGGCTTAGACTGGAAATGGAATGCTGAACTTACAGTAGTCTACTAAATCTTGCACATTTGCTCTTATCCAGTCAGACAGGGAGCAGGCACGAGAGATAAAGGATGTGTGTGTGTATTTGTGTGTTTATAAGAGGGAGAGAAAAAAAAGGAATAAATGAGGGGAGTGGGGGGCAGGAAACGCGGAGATGGAAGGGATGGAAATCTAGCATCTTCCAAAGCATAAAGATAATTTCCACATTCATATATAGCTTGAACTGTTTGCTATCTAACATCTGGGTAAAAAAAAACAACACAATTCTCTCGAAGGTGGGTGGTGGACACTGAATATGACCAAAAAAAAAAAAAAAAAAAAAAAAAAAAAGCTAGGCATCTTGGGAAATGTACTCAGTACACTTGACTTTGGTGCTTACATGAGACCACTAAGAGCCCTTACATATCTGTAGAAATCCATAAATAATAGAGTGAAACGGTTAAATAGGTTCTGTAAGGAGATACCAACTGTTGACTCAAATTATTTAATCTGAATAAATACAAACTCAAACAGAGGGTTGAGGATTCGATTCCCAGTCATCCAGTTTGACGTGCCCTTGGTCAGTAGACTGAACCCCTCATTGATTCCAGTATGCAAATCAATGAGTGACCGGACAGAATAAATATAACAAATCAAGAGTGCAAATTTCACAAGTTTTCAATAAAAATATTTAAAAAAAAAGGTTTGCATGAGAATGAAGCAAAAAAGGTTCGCTAGGTTGAGATTTCTTGTTCATATCCCCAAATGAGGTGATTTTTTAAATTTATTTTTTGGCTAAAAGGGTAAAGCAAGAGTAGCTGTTTCGAGTCCTATCTGGTGCTTGGTAGATGATTTAACTGGCTGGTTGTTGTGTCAGGACCCTTACAAACCTAAAACAACGTCTTTAGAGACAGCTTTAAATGTGTTGAAATGGTGACAAACAGTAGCTTTTGATGCCTAAATCTCACGAACGTCAATCATTTACTGCCAATGTGCATCTCCATTAATAATCCAGCTGCAAGATGTTTAATATTGAACATTGCATCTATGTTTTTGAAAAACATCAAACACATATTATTTTAACTATTCAAACTTTCCAAGTGACTTGCTATGAGTATATATATCACTAGATATATCGCGATATCTTGATCGATAGATAAGATTAGATAAACCTCTGGCAGCCATAAACAACAGAAGCCCTTTAAATACTGTTACCAGGTGTATCCCATGTGACGGTACTGTGCATGCTCACACAGTAACGATCCAATAAGCTAAAGAGGCGTGATGGAGATATCCAATTACTATAATTCATTATCTTGCATTCCACAGATGTAATTGTACCTTCAGCTTCTGCTTTCATTAATGAAATAGCAGTCATCTCTGAGTGAGCATGACCTGCAGGACTGTTGACACCATTGTGTCTACACCTTTTTAAACCAATCTTTGTGAGAGACGTGACACAAGCTTATGTCTCACGGCTGTGTTATAATGAGCTCATTAAACTCTATGGGGCCCCGTTTCCAACAAGAGTCACTAACCAGCCTCCGCAACATGTACAAGTCCATAAACTTTTATTGGATACCACCCACTGCATCACCAGCCATTAATTGTCTGGATGGTTGTGTTTCATTACAGAGTGAAATCTCACCTTGTTCGAAAATAAATAGACCGTGAATACAAGACATATCTGATCGCAGCACGTACCGAAAATCTGCTATAAATTCAATGTTCATGTCATATACCTATTGTACTTTAATTAACCTCCAGCTTCCAACAATTTAACAAACTCAATTAAGTGTTAATTGAATAGGTTTGTTAGCCATTTTTGTACCAAAAATATACTGGTAAAAATGGATAGAGCAAAGTCACATTTAGTACATGTGCACATATTAACCATCAACCATTACATTTCATATTTAAACAGAAGATCTCTACTTGAAAACATGTTTCATTTAACCATTATTGTCCATTCATTTATTTCTTTATGTAACATTTTTACAGCCAACTTGATTTGTATAGGTCTATATGTTTTACTATGACATAATTGTATCTTTAAAACATTTATAACAATACTCAAATGCAGTACCTCCATTTGTTAAAAAATGTGCTATGTATCACGTTTCTGAAAACAGATATTACCAATGACATCATGATCATAATAGTAAAAATGCAACCTCTGTACAGCTGTCAGTTTTGGATGTTTTGCACCTGTGTTAATTCCTGCTGTACAGTTTGGACCTTTTAAAATGGGGGGGAACAGGATCAACTTACATTTGGAGCCTTAACAAGAAACTAAAGACTTTGGTACTTTAACACTGGCTTTATTTTTCAATCAAAACAAAAATTGACATAATGTACTCTACTGAAAAAGTAATAAATATGGCTATCTGAAGTCAGAATTATTTATTTTTTTACCTCTAAAATTAATATTTTGGAAACATTTTCCTATGTTGGTTTTGCATACTGTGCCACTAAATTCATTTCTGCTGGTACTCGGCATCCATTATGCCGAGTACCGCTGCCAACGGGTAAGTTGTTTACATAAGGGAGCAGTTGATTGAGCTCTTCAAAGCCCAAGTAATGCCTGGAATAGCCTAAAATCCAGACAGGTTGAATGGGGAGATGGTAAGGCTTTAAGATAGCAGCAAAATGGATAGAAAGAACAAGTTTAATTCATTTTTTTCCTAGCACACCATAACCCACTTTGAACCACTTTGTCTCAGCCCTTTCTGCTGTTGCATATTGTGAAAATGCACATTTTTCACAGTAAAAATCCAGCTTAAGGACAATAAGGTTCCTTTAAATTAAATTTAGAGGGGGTTTTAATGTGGTTTTGCGCAGAAAATGCTGGCAACTTTAATGCCTTGCTTCTATATATATTTGTAATTCTATTTGATGCACACTTTATACCCCCCCCACTCGCACTGAAAAATACATTTCCTTTTCGGTTGGAGGAAAACTTCAGTGCAGCATTTGAAAAGACTAATTTTAGTAATTTTCTTCTCCAGTTTTATGGGATTTGTGAAGCAGGGTTGCAGCAGAATAAGGAGCTTGCTCGCCCTGGTGAGTAGTCAGTATTCTGACAAACGCCACAGTAAACAAATGCAATATTTTTCAAAGATCAACAAAAACACTATAACTTTTGCACAGTTCATATTGATAGTATAAATATGAGCCTTGGCAGGATTCCATCTTCTTAAAAAGTAATAGTCTCCATAAGCTTCACCGTTTCTCTCCGTGTTGTTTATTTTGAATGATCTCCAGATGGGAGATACTGACTTAATGTTTATACACATTTCAATTATGAAATTTTGAGAGATTATGAGGATTAAGAGGATTATGTAGCCATGGAGAGCTTACACTACTTTACCTTGAGTGCTCAATATTTTCACGTTTTTTTATTTTATTTTTTTATTTAGCTGTGTTAGTGGAGTCGATGGCATGTTAATAGCATTTCTTCTAAGAACCATATCCAGCTTGTCCTTTTACACCCTGTCATTTGCCGCTCAGCTTGAATACAAAACTGCACTAGTTTACATTTGAGCTGCCAAGCACATGTGAAGTAAATGCATCATTACTCCTGTTTCCGATAGTGATTTCTGTCCTTAAGATAGGCAGCTCAATGACTTACTCTCAACATTCGCACAGTACGCACCTCTGACATGGCCATTACTCTCAAACATTTAATTTGGCATGCAAATAAACACCAATCTGTGAGTCTCTGTTGGTGCTTTTAAATCTCTATTACATGCGACTCAAAGTGTCAGCGAAAATTATGATGTCCTGTCATGCGCACAAGTCACGTCGTACATGGTCACCGATGAGCAACAACGGTCAGCACAAACAACTGCACCTCCTTAGATGTAAACAAGATATCAGCCATTGGATATGAAGACACAATCACTGAACGTGTTATGTTTTTCTACACGGTAACAAGGAAAAATACGTAGCGCATTAAGCTGTGTTATTTTCTACGTGACGAGCCTTCATGCCGATAGTCATCTTTTCAAGGATATGAAATCGTGATAACATATTTACTCAAACAAGTGCTTCCTGCGAGTACGAGTACTTTAAGTACGGCAGGAAAATGGAAACTTCAATATAAATTTGGACGGATGTTTATGCTTCCGGGTCTCTGTCAGTTGTATCAAATCAAGCTCACATTAATGACCCCTACAAGGGCAGATGAGCGGAGTGGCACTGGCTTTGTTGGCTGAATGATTGAATCGGCTTCAACGTCCAGATAATTAAAGCATAGAAAGGAAGTGTTTACAAACACAAACAAAAGCAGACTCATTAATGCATTATACAATTATATCTTAATATACTAACTGATGTATTTGCATATCACGAAATGATTCTTGTGCCTGTCAAATTTTAAATTTTGACATTGTTTTCTTAAATGAGAACAAATAGTATCACAGAGTTTGGTCACAGTAGTTAAATAAAAAAATATTAAAATAAGGACACAATATGTGTCTATGTACTTACCTATGTAACGTTGAATATAATAATATTCGATGTCCTGTTAAAATAAAATGAACAGGAAGCGCGTACATTTGCAGGGAGCACAGTGTTGTACATCACAGATTCTGAACGCAGTCAAACAATCGTCATAAAACATCACCTCGTGCCCTCACCTGTCACCCCGCGCAACCAAAAATGCCGTCACGGAATTTACTGACCATGTTGTCCGAATGATTGATTAGCCAGAGAAGAACAAGTGAGTTATCAAATCATGAATTATTAGCCGTTGTATCTTTTTGCTGCAGAAACAGCAGTTGTGAAAGTAATCAATGATAAGTGGAGCGTTGATGAGCAGAGAAGACACACATATCCAACATGTCCTGCTTTCTATATGTGTTCACTGTAGACCGGGGCACAAATGAAGAGACATGCGGCTAATCGTATCAACTTCTGATGCATTCCAGAGAGTCGCAGACAAATAACGCCAAAAGGAAGATAAAATGAACTGTCAGCTAAGTTCAAACGTACTGACAAGAGCCAAAACTGTGCAGGTCCCTGACGTAAACACGGCTGCCAGGAACCCTGCATGTGCCAATGCTTGTACATACGTAAACTGATGCAGGCATGAGCTCAAACAGAATTACTCACTCTCTCCCAGTGTACATTTTTAACAGATAAGATGACGAGAACATCGGAAGCACAGCTACAACGGCAATAATTCAAAGCAAAGACCCTTGACCTTGTATTTTAAATATGAATTATATCTCTCGTCATGCTTCTTCTGAACATGCACATGTATGTATATGTGCTGATGCCAGACATGCCTGGAGGAAGTTTATTTAACTCTGATTAGCCAAACTATTGTTACCACGACACACAGCCAAAATGAATTACAATATATGAATGTATCTTGTCCACAACAGTGGTTGAAAAAAAAAAATAATACATCACTTCAGGGGGTTAAGAAAGATAAGGCTAAAACGAAAAAGGTAATTTCATTCATGTGGGGGAAAAAAGGCTTGTGCAGGACACTTATGAAGCTTCAATGTTTCCCACGATGCTAAGAGGTGATCAACAAAACAAAAAACAAAAACACTTTGGATACTATATCAGTTCAAATATGGGTGACATGCATTTAAAGCGTTTCAGCATCATCCCAGACCTGTGAATTCCCTTGCACACTTCATATGTATTTGCAGATGAAGGTGGAGGAGTGTTACACGGTAAATCACAGCAAAAATTAAGAAAAAGAAATGGAAAAAAAAAAAAAAGAAAATCACATGAAAAGTGTTAGTTTGTAGACAAAATGTTATCTCAGTTAAGCATTGCAGCAGCAAACATGTCAAACTGACTGGTTGTAGGACTAAACTAAACTAAGCACGGCTAAGATGGATTCACATGCGCAAAGTGAAGTCAAGGTAAAGGTTAAGATAAAACGGTGCATCTTCTTTACTAAATGCTGTGAAGTCAGAATAAACACTTCTTTGAAGACTATACAACAGCAATGTCATGCAATGCAGAGAAGTCCCTCAAAGTGACTTTTCTTTGTTGTCTTCTCCACTAAAGCAGTTACAGTACTTTTCTGCAAGTGATATGAAACTTGAAAGATGAGTTTAAGAATATCAATTCAAACTGTACAAGGCTCACTGAAATTCACTTAATTTATAGGCTACAGCATTAAATATGCAATTTGCACTCTGACGAGAACTAATTTAATAGGTGCATCTCTATCATCTAACTTGTGCAGCCTGGAATTGCAGAAATGAGACGACAAGCGAGTGTAGTTTAGTAAGTTTAGCGAGTTGGGGCAGAACTTTGAACATGTATTGATTGGGCAGTGAACCAGGTTAAAACCAGGTAAAACCAGGTGAAACTGTTCCCGACAGATGAAAGAAAATGTTTATTTTTAACAGTCTGTTGTTTCCTCCAGTACGGGAAGAATGATTTGGAACGAGCTGAGCCGGAGCTTCGGTTCACATGCGACGGTTAAGCAAATGCTTGAATTTCCAAGCCCACTGAAACCTTTAATTTAGCTCCACAGTCTAATGGCACTCTACATGGCCATCTCCGAAACTCTCTTGAGGGGTCCTGCTGGAGCAACTATGATTAAAAGTAAAGCAATCTTTTGTCAGGGCAGAGCAAAAACCATCACAAAAGCCAATTTCAAGCTACGGGTTTTCTGCTTACTGACTTGCGCACCATCCCAAGGTTTATTGCTGTCTGTGGTTACACAGGAGGTGGCGACCGGCGATAATGACGCTCTTCTCCCTCGACAGACATACCTATTTAAAAAAAAAAAAAAAAAAAACAAAAACAAACAAAACAGAAAAAAAAAAAGAAACTCTCCTCTTCTGGAGCACGCCAAACTCGTGGCTGAAAGGAAGATTATGGATGGCAGGAAACCAGCAGCAAAGACGCTGCTGTTTCTCTTTAATTCCTGACGTGTGGCCACTTCTCCGGTTCCACTTATTCTCTATTTCTTTCATGTCCACTTGTGAACTGCCCAAGACAAAAATCCCATGCAGCTGATCCAATATGTCACTTTTGTATGGATCTAACTCTAGCCATTAATTTCAGACATATGTTAAGCTTGTTGCTGCAGTAAAAATCCTCCCACCCCCAACTGCTTCACACACCACTTGCCCATCTAAGCTCCTGCTAAACAAACTACCCCTTTAGCTTTTTCGGTGGGAGAGTGTCCTCCAATTCTAAATTCCTTCCTCTTTGCCAGTGGGGCCTCGATTCCCGCTGATTTTAGTGGTCTCAGCCAATGATGCAGTCTCCCCTCAGCTAGATCCAGCTCAGCCATCGTCCACATCAAATCAGAGGAAAGAGCAATCGATAGAGTGTGGTCTAATGTTTATCAACACAACAGACATTCATTCGTGCACAAACTGCTGCACAACACTGCAGTGGTTAACAGACACAGAGCCAGCTACTATTGCCTGGTTTTGGAAATGAGGAGACTGGTTGCTTAAAAGGAAAGATGTTTATTTTTAATTATGCTTTCGCTTGGTGCAGGGATTGCACGACGAGGGCTGCACCCACAGAGGGAAAGTAAAGACGACAAATCAAAACAGATTTACAGTCCTCACACAGAACAACGTATCTGTACACAGTGGCTGATTCACCGCCAGACTCCCTCTCCCTTCCTTAGTTAGAAACAGCAACACCATGACTTTGTGAAGAGGGCATCTTCCAGTAAGATTATATATTGTCTTTTACTTCTAAATAGCAATGTTTTGAGGTTACGCATCTGTATGTATGAGTTGATTATCAGTCCTCAGTGTGCGCCAGATTACACAGTTTCATTTATCCGTTAGTTTGGTGTCGCTCCGGCCCAAAAGCCACGTGACAACAGTCAGCTTTCACTCGTTAATATCAGTGTTAGCGGACCATCATGTTTCCATGGCAACCGTCCTGAAGAGAAGAGCTGAAAGGCAGAGTGACACAACTGCTACTCCTTTTGAATCAAAGAGTTGGCTATTTTCTTTCCTCAATCGTTTGTTATTAATCTCGACAAATTTTACATTTGTAAATGAAGAGCGACTGCAGCTGCTGCTGGCATTTCCTCGCTCTCTTTCGCTACGGTTGCCTAACAGCTCCCGCCCAACCCACGACGCGCACGACAAACGGACCGTACCAGAGCACGCCGAGCACCTCTCCAGTGCGGTTGCTCTGTTCACACGGACCTGAACTTCGCTCGTGCCCAGAAGTGCCAGCGTCAAACACACCCTCCAACACAAAACAACCAAATACGAGTTTAAACTTGCTCAGCTGTCCTCTCGAGATTTGACTCATACATACGTTTGGCGGGTGCTATAATATAATGTAACACTCGTATTAATGATTTCAGAGCAGCCGCCTGTTTACGGTTTTAATGTTGACCTCGTTGTTAGTGGGCGCGACAGTTTTCTGCTTAATCGTTTAAACTGGGGCCTCCAAACAAAGTCCTCACGCTTCTGACCTTTAAGCACCCTGCGTGCTTTGAGATTTCAGCAATCCTCTCAATTCATTGTAATCCAAACTGTGAGATATGAATCCTAAAGAACTGGATACAGCATATGTTTGATGTATGAAGACTTTGGCGAAACGCTGCGATGACTCTACAGTTTTCCTATGTTACATCCTCCTGCAAGATAACAGCTGGAAGACAAACTACGAATGTTTCCTGCATCTCGTTATTGGAATCCCAAACATATTATTCCATGTATTCTACCTCTTGATCTGTCACAGTTTATTTTACACAATGGGATGAGTGCCGCAGCGGTCATCGTGTGACTTCATACCACATTCCCTGTGGGTGGTTTGCAGACCCACAGTGGAATTCTGACATTTCTGAATTTTGTTGTGAGCACCTTTGGCCATAAGACCCTTACGATGGCTTTTCTTTTCTTGTACCCATCTCACAGGACACTGCAGGAGCACTGTTTAAAAGCCACGAGCAAGAATCAGAATTGTGTTGCATTAGTCTTCTTTTGCTGGTGACAGTCTGAATTGCACACACTGAACCAACTTTGCAACCTCTAAGGGATTTCTGAGTGCGTCTCAACCACATATAAAGAGGCTGTAAAGGCAAAACTTTAAAAGAAAACTTTTTTTTTACTGTATTATTCTGAATGCAGGGAAATTAAAGCATTAAAAATCTGCAATAAATATTCAGGAAAAACCACTATCGAGTTCCATTACCATGTGTCACACTTAAACATTTTCTGTTTCTTTTTGAAACAGCCAAAAGCACCTATGGTGGTACTGTTGGGAGAAGCCCCCGGGTCTCTTGATGCAACGCTACTGTCTCCTGACATGTTAAATCTTCTCTCCTGAATGCTCTTACGACTTTCTTTTACTTTTGCAGATTTTTCAAAGAATATATGAACTTACAGCAGCTGCTCTGTAGACCTGCAGAAATACATCGTGAAAGAGGGACACTTGCTTTAGTCTGCAAATTTGTATGTACATGCACACATCTAACCGCACAACTTCATACGAATGGCTGGGCTCACTTAGAGTGGCAAATATCCTTTGGTGCAAGATGCAGAGAGAGAGGGAGAGAGAGAGAGGGAGAGGGAGAGGGAGAGAGAGAGTATTAAAAGAAAGTGTGCAGATGCCGGTTTTTCAGGCGGTGCATGACCCACATGGTTTGCACCACTTTCTCTACAGCAGACAAAAAGCAATCATTATTTTAGCACTAAGGTGGATTAGCAAGGCTTACCAGGAATTTTATCACTCTCCCATAATATGCTGCATGGTATTAGCATAATGCGAAAAATGATTAGACACACTTTATCTCTGAATCACATAGGGTAACTATGCAGTTATTAATAGGAGCTGTCCCAAGTATTCCCAGCTATATATGAAGCTTACCGCGGCATTTGATAAATAAGCTGGTTTTCAGAACACAGGACAGAAGTGGGATTAACTTTCCTTCAAATATGACACATAAAAAAAATAAAAATATTAATAATTAAATATACATCATACAAAAAAAAGAAAATATAAGTTGAGAGATTAAAACATTTTTGAGGTTTTTGTATGGCAGCTAATATAAGAACCTTACAAGAACATACAAGAACTGAACACTATGGAAGTGTCCTCACTACAGGTTGGTGACGATTCTGGAAAAAAAACAACAACACAAACACAGATAGCAAAAACAAAAAAAAAAACATGATGCATACTGTGATGGTGATCCGGGTCACCATCATAATTTAATCCCTTCTAAAAAGGACTATTCTCCATCTCTGGAAAAATGTTCATGCAAATCCATTCCTCACGTCTGGAGCAACCCTGCACAAACAAACAAGGCTGTATTTGGCAATGTTAAAAGCAGTGATTGAGATCTGCTAAGGTTCACGCTCACTTCTGCTGCTTCAACAATGCTTCAACTCTCAACCAAAGTTTAAGTAATGTGGCCGTTGTATTTTCTGTACAACCTTGACGACATAAATAAGAAGAAGGGACAAACAAATCCCAACAATTACAAAACCCCTTGCAAGCAATCAGTTCTCTTTCTCATAATCAACATCCTTTATAAAGCTATGAATATTATAAAATCAGAAATAAGATAGCAGGCAGTTTCAAGATTAGGGTTAAAAGAAACCCGCATCGTAACACTTTCACCCCACTCACAGTCAGAGTGAGGATTCTAGCTCCTCCTTTTAGCAACAATTTTTAAAAATATAAGAAGCTCTTTCAAGACAGGTGTCACGAGGGGGAGAAAAAAATAACAGCTGGGTGACTCTGCTTAAAATCATTCTGGCAGCTTTAAAACGTGTATTTGTAATTGGGAGATGAAGCAGAGAAAAGCAATCAGAACTCATGCTGGATACTGTTCTGACCAAATGAATCTAACAAATACCATGAAAAGCATCTTAAGCTGAAGAGAAAAATATTGGAAGTGACAACATCTATTGGAAGAACAACTTCATTAGAGTGTCTCCGACTGCCGTGATGTCAGGATGACAGGTATATTTTTTCCTCTCATGCTTTACCATTGTACCTCCTTTCTGTGTCGATCTTGCCATCTTTCAGGGATGCCATGAGCTTAACTTTAATCAGTAGTAAGTTGTCTGACGGACTGGTTTGAGTGAAGGTGAGTAAGATCACATCAGGCCCCAGGCCAGCTCCATGGAAAGAAATGATTAGAGAGTTTGGAAGGAGATTGACCCCCTGCCCCCCTGCCCCTCCACCCCTCACCACTCCTGTGCACATGTTTCTGCTAAAGCTTTTCTGTCAGCGTCTGTCCACACCGGAGCTGGAGCTACAGTTTCAACCTTTCCTATTTGACATCTGCACATTTACCCTTCATCCTTCTGAATATATATATCCCTTCCTATGATCAGTCAGAAGGCTGTTTACTTCAGATTGTTCATGTTTATTTGAGCACGTAACTTGCCTTTTTTTTTTTTTTTTTTGCTCCAGCTGAATCTCATAAAATATAGAGAACAGGAGTGCATATTCTGAGACTTGGCCTCAGGGACACGCAACCGAGTCCCAGTGCAATATAAACAATGCCATTTTCTGTACCACGCTCAGACAATATGCAAATATTTTATATGTGAATTGAAATAAAAAGGATGCGTATACATCAAGGAAAACAAATTAAGTTGATTCGCGTGGTTCAAAAGACGTTACAGTCTGCTGACAGTTCAAGTCAGTAATGAAAGGAACATTCGCTAGCAGCGACATAAATTACTCATATTGCTTTAGTTGTAATATAAACATGGTGTAAAGGATGTAGTCCGTAGTCAATTGGGATCAGTGTGGGTTAGTCTGGAACGCTGGCATTTTATGTATGCAAGGTAAGTAGATGCTGCAATGAGAGAAAATAACACGTGAAATCAAATCATCTGGCAGATGACGTCTGCGCTGAAAACTTAAAGATTCCTTTAGATTTGCCATGTTTAAGCAATTTGTGGACAAAATTACATTTGCAGAAATGTTCCTGTTTATATTTGTTGCTCCTCTTGTATGTGCCGTTAGTAAGGAGGCAGAAAGATGTTTCCTTTGTGGGTCTGCCAATGCAGGGCGACACGAGAGACTCAACACTGACGGCAGGACCGACAGAGACTGTGGGAAGAATTTTAGACAGGCGACAGAGACAAATGTGGCAAAGGTTTACAGACCACGCTTGAATATGGATCAGCTAACAGATTAATGTCACTTTTGGGGTTTCTGAGAATATGGATGAGCACATGCTCGCAGGCCATTTGGTAGCCAAATGTAATGCAATTACCATGACACACCAATATATTGCAGCAATTAAAGCAGAGATATTGGTATAGTCAGGAAAGAGACACAAGTCAATTTCAATCAGGACTGGAGACTAAACTCTGCAGGCCTGTCTGGGGTGTGTAACTCTGACAAATCGTGTGACAGTTTTCACAGACAAGTGTAAAGATGTGAAAACAGTTCATTCAAGAGCTCTTAAGAAGGATTGGCGTTTCATGTTCTAAGACAATTTTTTTTTTGGAACTGCAAACCGTCACAGATGTAAATTTTTCTAATATCAACACAAAGTATGAAGGACAGTCAGTGAGTGCATGCCCAGTTCAAACGCACTCAGACAACTCCCATATGCTCACATGCTGAAGCTGATCTTCTGCAGCCGTGGAAAGGACTGGTGTTTAATTGAAAAAGTGCATTTTAGACATGTTCAGTTAAAGACAGCATAGTGTCAAAGACAGCATAGTGTCACTGTCTGCTGCTGGCATTCCCGGGTCTCTGAGTTTGTGTATATGCTTTACAAAAGAATTACCGAGCATGATTTTTTTTTTCCTTTTTTTTTTTTTTTTTTTAAAATCACAGAAATATTGATATATTCTAACAGTAACAAACATCACAGCTTATAAAACATATTTTATTTGGGCACTCCATTGATTTGGAATGTATTAATGTAAAATGAATTATGTTTTTATTCATTATAAAGCTCGAACCTGCAAATGCAAACCATGTAGAATATTAAAAAAGAAAAATTATGTGCATGAATAGTCACACCCCCCCCCCAACACACACACACACACACACACACACACACACACACACACACACACACACAACGTCCACCCCCCCAAGTGCATTTTGTTCTCTGAAAGTCATATTGAACACTGATGAAACTGATGGATAAGTAAGCGCTTTAACCAATTGTTAAATATGTTCAACGTCTCTAACAGGTCTTCTCCAAAGACTTCCATATATTCTGACAGCATGTGTGTAGCAATACCTGTTGTCTGTGAGGATGTCTTGCAGCTTAAAGTTTTCATCTGGCATGAAAGAAGTGGAAGGAGGGTGATTACTTTGCACAGCGGGAGTTGAAATGAAGCTATCACGGTACAGGAGTTAGTTTTCCACAAACTCGGTTTCTGTTTTGCACCTGGCCCTCTGGAGCAACACAGAGAAATCCTACAATTTTTATGACCTTGCCCCGAGCCCCTGAGGAAGATGGTTTTATGTGCGTGAAAGTGTCTTTTTATGAATCCGGTTGTCCAACTCTAAGTTTGTATCAGCCACTGGATGTCCTTGATTTCTCCTACTAGTTTTCCTACACGCATCTTTTATTTAACAGGTATTTAAACGCTACCATTTTCAGTCATGAGTATGGTTTGGTGTCTAACAGAAATGAACAAAAAATTAAAACTTACAAAGCAAAAAGAAAGCCAGAAAGCCAGCACACATTTGAAAAACAATTCAGATTAAACACATTTTCTGCTTTCCACTTGGGCTCAAAAAAGGCTCCCTCAAATACATTGCCAGACAGAACATATTTATTGATTTAGAGAAAGAGCAACAGAGAGATGGAGTGAGTGCCTGTCATTTCCAAATTCTGTGTCTAATCCCATATTGTGGCAACCCCCCAGTGGACCCTCTTCTCTTCTAGGTCTAAATGGAACAGGTGAGAAAGCGTAGCCCCCTGGGTCTGGCCTCACATCTCACTGGCACCACACTTAAATTGGCTCCTTCTCCTGCTGTTCCACATCAGTAATTACCCTTCCCAACCCCTGTAAAGAAGAGTAGAAATGAATGTACACAAATAAACAAATAAATAGAACGCCTGAGGGCCACAGCCACAGCACTTTGCGCTTACTTGTTCAAACTTAGTGTAGCAGTATAGAAATCTGGCGAGGTGGTGTTAAGCACTAGGATCTGTTGGCGAAAAAAAAATGTGCATATCCAGGCAGGAGTGCACGTTGTAGAGTGAGACGTTTGTGCCCCGTCCTCTAATGCAGCTGTCCTGTATAAATGCTTCTTCCAATCAGTTTTTCTTTTTAGTTTACATCTACATTCATGTGAAAAAGAAACTATAACCTTTTTAAATGCTAAGATTTTATTTATCCTGATGCACAGCTTTAAAAATTAGATCAATTCAACCTCAGACGAACAGCCTCAGATGACTTCTTATAATATGTCATGAAGTCACATGACCAATCAGTGCCCAACCTGCAGTTACCGTGAGGTTGAAGGGTGATTCGGTTGTTACAAGGTTCCCAGGTTCACTAAAAGCTCTTCATTAGCTTATAATTTGAGATGAGGTGTGCGTTACGGTTAAACATCTGTATTTTGGTCTCATTTGTCCAAAGACTAGTGTCAAAAAAGTCCTGAGGCTTTTTTGAGACGCGGCGTTACCAACCTAAGCACAGCGTAGGAGGTTCGTCTCCCTCCACCAGTCAGATTGGTTTCTCTCTCTCTATTTTCCCAACTTTCACTTATCTCAGATATTCAGTTTATCAGTATGTTAAATGAATTACATGGTTAATACATACACTCTTTTTTTCCACTCAATACTGTTAACATTAATTTGTTCCTTTTTGTAAATATATTTGTACTTTATTTCCACTACTTTAAATTACACTATTTTCATCAATTCATTTATGTTATTTGATTTACCATCTTTTCTTGTGTGTCCCACTCTTCCGTTTTAAGATGCATCATTATTATTATTTGAAAAAAAAAAAAAAAAAACACTGGAAGGAAAATGGATTTTAAATAAATGGCAAATATACTAAGACAGGTCAGAGTTTGTGCCATTTAGCATTTGAATGTGTATTACAAATCTCTTTGGACTGTCTGGTTTATGAAAAGCACTTTATAAATAAACTCGCCAAGTCTTGAGACAAATTTAGCTTTTATTTATCTGTGCCAAATTTAAAGACATTTGCTGTGATATCGCTTCTGTGACAACGAGACTGATGGAGAATCTAAGCATGTAATGCCTCTGGCCACATTCTTTTCTGGTGAGTAACAAATGTGAGCTATATATATATATATATTTTTTTTAATAATATATATATAATTTGTTTTTTTCCAGTTGAATACCTATGACTGATTGGCTGAAATATCTTTATGGCATTTAACAGTGCCTCGGATGCACGTGTCCTCTCTGAAGGAGAACAAGGAACAGTAATATTCACTTTTTATTTATTTATTTATTTATGTATTTATATATGGCAAGTTGTTATTTTAGGAGGAGAGCATAAAAGATCTTTTTCTCTGAAGCCGTCAGGAGAGCAATATAGGAGGCAGACGCTATGCCCCATGTCAGAGCAATCCAAGGCAGAAACGCATGATGATTTGTGTCCTTGTGCTTTAAGCTGTCGACACATCTCTCTGTCTTCCAGGCTACCCATTTCCTACCTTCAGAGAGCGCTTTTATCTAAAAGAGGCCGTGTTTAAAGGGCTTCGCCTATGCTGAGACAAAGGCTCCAAGATTACCTTTGTCATCTCCCCGTTTGTAAAAGACCCGATGATGTACATGACCAAAGTTGAATAAGAAAACCCCAACAAAAAGGAACCTGACTGACTGAGGAAACCAATAGGTTCAACTAATGCATAAAAATGAGGGAGCAAAAAATACAAACTGCATCCAAAATATTACCATCTAAGCCATTGTTTGCTATAAAAAGGTATACATGCAACCTTCTAGGTGGTACCACCAGTGGTAAAGGAGGTGCACCCGCATACGTGCATCTCATTTTTTTGTTATGTCTTTACAATATATGGGGTCAATAGGAGATTTTTCTTTTAATACTACAGTCAGAAACATGTGGGAGGAGGATGCAATAACTGAGATTATAAAAACAACTCGTGTACACAAAGTCTAACTAGGCCCCTGATGCACAAAGACATGTAAACAAACAGCACAGCTGGAGGTAAATCTTTCAGCTCCCTGATTTATACTTTTTTGGGGGTTAAATCTCTTGCCTGAAACGATAAATATCCAGATAATCGTGTTTTAATCTGCCCTGTGTCCTGATGTTAATAGATAAAAATATGATTCATATTCATGGGTGTGTTGCACAGACAATAAGCCCTTGAAGCTTGAAGGTAGAATCTGGAAGGGTTGGAGGCGCTGGTGGGACGGAAAGGAGTGCTGTGCCAATTGGACTCATGTGCGCGCCGCAACCTGCCCATCCAGATTGCTTTTTGGAGCCACTTGCCTTTTTACTGTGAAGTAATATTTCAGGTGGGGGTAAAGGACTTTATCCGACGCTTTATAGTGTTCAAAACTCTGAAGTCTACATAATTAAAGAGCCAAACTGAATTCAGATTGCTACAAGTTTGGGGTTGTTGCATTCTGATAATGTAATATCACTTTAATATCCACACAACTCTGGAAAGTTCATTCTTCTACTGTCAGTGACAATTTAATATAGATACTATTTTTTTTCCACTCAAAGTTTGTCCAAAACTCACATGCATTTTTGCTTTCTAATACAACTTTGTAGCTGCCATCAAACATGAAGAGATGAGATTATTGTATGAAAGGACAGGAAGTCATGTCAGAACTAAAGACGACCTCAACAAACAAGCTGCACTTCTGCTATAAAGTATTTATTTCAGCTGCACTTCAGTATATGACTTGTGAAAATTATCTTGTTTGCTCAAAATTAGCTAGTCAGGTCTGGAAAAAGAAATAAAAAAGAAGGACGGAAGAGAGAAAGAAAGAAAGCATGCACTGAAATTCTATAAGCCAATAACTATGGCTGCGTGTGACTGACAGCGAACATCTTCCCACAGAAACAGTACTCATAGCCCAAACCTTGGAGCAGGGAGTGCTGACCCTCCCTGCATACCAATTCTTCAGCTTATCAACACATCTCCATTCAAAGCATGGAAAATGTGCCTGTGTTTTCCTGTCAGGATTTATGCCAAACTAGTAAGACTTCTTCAAAAAGCCAGTTCTGGTTCAATATTCAAAAATGGGGCTTAGCGTACCAAATGAAATCCATGCAGCAAAGAAGACGGGAGAAGGTACAGTATTTACTATGTGACATTCCCTTTCCTTCACGTTTTAAAACAATTCTAAAATGTATTATGTACACAAAAGTATCTATAGCATGAAGCAAACCTACAAACTCTATTTCCCCCACTTTTGATCATCTTATGTCGCTGTTTACCAAAATCATATGTAGAAAATGTATCCTAAACCTTAGAGTAAATAGCTTGCCATTCAAATATCTGGGAAATACATTTCTAAAAAAGCATACGTCTTCTGCTGAAAAATGTAAGCATGTTTAAAAAGCTGATGAATAGCGAGAATTGGTTAAATATCATCAGCTATATCAGTGAACCTCTCAGAAAAGCCCTGGTGAAAAGCTCAATGCAAAGGTGTTTGGCTACAGTTAACAGATAAATAATCAGCCCTCTTAATCTGATCATCCTGTATTAAACTACATCATGTGTGCATAAAGTTATATAAAAACATCTCACCTTTGATTAACTTGTTCGCACGGATAAACATGAAATATTATGATTTACTGTTTTTAAGTAATCTGTTAATTTTCCAAATTCAAAAGCATGTGCACGTAGTGCAAATAATCAGCTGTAAAAAGTAAGCAGAGAGCTAAAATGGTATTATTAAAAAATAATGATGACACCTTTATACCAGCTTACAAAAGGTAAGATAATAAAGCTGCCCTCCAATGTTCTGCTCTATATATCTGTTTCTTTGAATAATTCCATGCATGTCCCATTTATTGTGCAAGTCCATGTTTCATCAACATGGAGAAAGAGAACTGGCCTGCATGTACCTGTTTGTACTGGATGTGCTAATGTAATCTTGAGTGGCAATTAGCCATCTAGCCACCATGAAATGAGCATGAAATGAACAGCAACAAGCTCAGAGAGACGAGATCACACATCACAGATCACTTATGTTGAGCTGAAATTCTTTGTGAAGGGAGCTAGTTCCTTATAGACCACAAACACATTACGATGGGCGATGCATTTGAATGAAGGTGGAAAAAAAAGGGTGTCTGCAAGAAACAAACAGCATCGACACAGTTGGATAAATAGCACAGTTAATATGTCACTGACGCAACAAACGGGCGACTAGTTAACACTAGCTGGGCCGTGCAGTTGCATAATTTTAAATTTGGTTCAGTGATTCAGATAGAGACTCATCGGTTGCGACTGCATGCAAGACAGTTTGTAAGCTAATTAGTCAGCAGTTATAGACAGCAGAGCTGTCAGCTGTAAAGTGGTGTTAAGAGAGGTACAATAAATGGTACTTTGTCACTTTCAGCAACTGACTTTGGCAGTATGCAGCACCACCAAATGTAATCTGTCACACTTTATAGCCATGCACTGCAAAAATCCTTTTTTGTTTCATATTTTTTTTTCTGTTGTGCAGAGCATGCAGTGAAGGAAGTACAAAAAAAAAAAAAATATCTAAATCGATTTCTTGAGGTCTAAGGGTCTTGCAGCAATGAATAATTCGCAGAACAAAATAAATAATAAAAAGAACAATAAACAGAGGGGAAAAAAAGAATCAAACAAAAGGACAGAAAGGAAAAATGTGGGATTGGGATAATTTGTCAATGTTAGAATTTAAAAGATATATATATATATATATATATATATATATATATATATATATATATATATATATATATATATATATATATATATTTTTTTTTTTTTTTTTTTTAGAAAAACATGAAAAATAAAATAAAGGGTGCATGCCTGTGATATAAGGACCCTGCAACCTCTGCTGAAGCTAACACATCTGCTTTAGTTCCAAGCTCTCACCTCGGTCACTTGTCATTTGTAAACAATCTCACAGAGCATGTGGCGGCAAGCCTGTTACCTAGGTTACAGTCTGCTGCAGAAGTTCAAGCCCACTAGTCTCATTAGTGATGCCAAGGCTGTCCGCAAACTGGCCAGAAGCTTTGAGAGCATCGTCATCCCTCAGGGTAGGCTAGAAGGCACACCCGGAGTAAATCAAGGACCAGGCCGAACCTCGTCTCCCCCAATCAAGGAGGCAGCCTTCTCTTCTCACCTCAGCCATCATCTACCTGCAATGGCCCTTGTACATTCTTGAGAATGCCACTCATTCATTTACACCTCCTCACATCTCCTCACTATCATTTCTTTGGCAGTGAGAAGTCATTTATTTTAGTCAACCCTTCCATCCATTTGCTTCCTGATTGCTTGAAATCTCACACAAACCATCTCCTGACAGTCACTCTCGAAGGAAAGTACTCCACTCACAAGGTCACTTGGAGGTGTTCGACTCCACCTTGAAGTTTATCCCAAGAAAAGCAAAATGACCACAAGGAGCTAAATGAATAAAGTCACACACCTCCACTGCGGTGGAAGCGCACGTCCTCGCGCCCCTGCTCATCCACTCGCCATGGGTGCATCTACCCTTCCTATGGTAGTAAATGAGTCTGCCCAGATGAACGGCTCGTGGTGGGAGTGCAGACCACTTATGCTGCATTTCATATCATTCAGACGGCAGAAGAAAATTGAACGGTGGATGGTCTATTACTTCAGGGTGGATTGAGCTGTTCTCAAAAAATATTTTAAAGTGATTTTAAGTATTACATATTTTAAAAAAGGCTCACGTAAGCAATATACACAAACCTGTATCGAAGATTAGACGGGTCTAAAGAGACATGAATGAAGACATTTCTTGACTTCTTGAGAAAAAAACCTTAATGATGATGATTACATAGAGCTTAAAACAGATAACCATCAAACATATAGATTGCTTTTGATTTAGTGATATTACCTTTGATTAGAGTTATCTGCTAATGATTGAATATTATACCTTCAGTCATATTTGAACCATCGGCTCCAATCTATGTAATGTTCTCAAACAAGACGTCCTCCAGGATTCAACCTGGCCTTGTGACCTCCACTGCTGTCTCCACCGTCAGCAGACTCAGACTTGTCCAGTGCCTGTACAACGCCTCCTCCATCTCACCCACCCCCACCACCACCACCACCACCCCAATCGCAGCAGAACAGAGGCAGACAAGGTCCTACATCACCCTGACTTAGGTAGGATGTCTGGATCTATGAGCTGTGGTGGTGGGATGGAGAGTATAAGTGAAAGCCAGGCCAGACACATCTCTCTTTAGATCAATCACATTTCCCCTTTTCTGTCCTTGAACCTCCCGATCCTTTCATTGCTTTCTTTTCCCCCCCGTCCTTTTTAGAGAGATGGATATGTGATTGGAAAATCTAACAGTAGAAGAAAGGACCTGTAGACGTCTAAGCTACGGCCACATTGTAAGTGTGGGCGTATGAATGTTTTCCTCTTCTTCTTTTTCCTAGGATAGCATTGGAAAAATTAAAAAAAAAAAAACACTTTGATTTTGGTTTTCCATGCATGTATGCAGTTTCATCCATGTATATATCTTAATCATTAGCTGACAATGAATAACAATGATGTCTCCTCTTTTTGATTCACCGAACTAAAGAAACTGTTTCCTTTTCTCTTGCTGCATTAGTTTAAACTTACTTCCAGGCAGTTGCTATTAGTCAGCAGCATACAGAGGAGATGAATGTGAATGTGTTCGTGAGCATGGGCATGACAGCAAGCGGCCAGGGGTTGCATCGGCAGCTCTGTGTGATCATTGTTTTGTCGTCACACTTTACTCTGGCACTGCCACTCCAAAACTAAGGAACCATAAAGCATGCCTGTCTGCATCTAAGCAGCCATCATCCGCATGCACTCAACACTAGCTGAACCATCAGATCTTTTACAAACACGCGATGTGTGAGTAGTTGGACTGACAATGGTGCTGTGGCAGCAGTAGATTATACAAACGGAGGCATACCTTGACAGTTGTGGCTCTCCGTGAGGCAGTGTGTTCATTGTGGCATATGACAACTTACTTCTCTTAAGACTCTACTTTTTGTCTAAGGTCTGACTTTACAACAGTGAAATTAATAAAAATGTAGATGTCTCTTGACATATTTGAACAAAGCATGTCACAAACATTTCGTTAGAGCTTGGAAAATGTTAGTCAACTTTGGGTAAAAGGATATGACTGCACTGGGCCCAACCAGGTACACAAGAACTGCATTCCAGCTCATCTCCACCTTACGAGCATCCTCAGGTACCAGCAGATGCATTTAAAAAGTGGAGTTTACCCCCAAAATATTCCACACGGATCACGCCACACAGTAATATGCATGTGGAACTTGGTTTTCTGCCAGTTCAATCTCCCGTGTGCAAACGGACGTGGTTCAGCTGCAGCTCAATGCCAAAACAGACTTGGTGCCTGACTTTAGTGGAGCAGAGCAGAGGAATGCTCCTATACCACACTGCGGTGCTGCCGGTGGGTCCACCCCCTTGACTAGAGTGATTCCCAACGGGGTGGCATGGTCAGAAAGCAGTATTCCCATCCCCAGTGGGACTCAGGGTAATATATATCCTTTTATTAACAATTAGTCAATTTTTAAAGTCCTGAAATTATGTCATCGATAGTTGATGACATTGTAGACCAAACCAAAAATAATATTATATACACATAATCTGTGGTGTCAGGCTTTTGATTCATCACAAGGCGGGAAAGTCTTTTGAAATGTAGGAAACAGCCTTTAAATCCAGTGGAGACAAATCTGCAACGAACAAGATGACAATTTGGTAATCTTAAATTCTTGTACAATTTCTGAATTGTTATGTCTGTGTAATTCCACAACCAGATACCGTACAGGGCAAACGATGGGGGAAGTAGATTTGAAATTAGGACACAGAAAAGAAAATTAGTCAAATGTGTGTCTGAACAAAACATGAGTGTAAATGCTGAGGCCGGGCTTTTATCTTTTGGATAAAATTCTTCAATCTCATTGATTGAGCATTGTAATCCAGGTCGGTGTCTTGAACTGGCCGCCACAGAAGCTACCGAGCATTGAGCCGGCCAGGTCCAAATTGATCCCCGGCTCTCTCCTGAATCAAATAGTGTCCAAGTCCACTGTGCCATGCAGGTGCTGATACAATCTTCGGCTTGACCTTAGTGCTAAGTGGGGCAAGAAAAAGAAAAAGAAAAAGAAAAAGAAAAAGAAAAAGAAAAAGAAAAAGAAAAAGAAAGGAACGGAAATGAAAGGAAGGGAAGGGAAGGGAAAGGAAAGAAGTCGTTGGTCGACCTCATCTCCTTTTATGTCTGTTTGTTGGACTCTTCAATTTATTATAATACAGTCACTTTTTTCTTTAACTGCAGGATCAATTAAAAACCCAGACGCACATCTTACATAATTACTGTGAAGGCCTAAAAGTTGCAGCATAGTCAGATGTCAGTTTTAACAAAAGACCACAGAAGGTGTGAAATGGCAAATCAAACGGTGGAAGAGGAATATCAAACACGCATGAAAGCAATGTGCTTGTAAGGCAGACATCTCCTTTCAGTCTCCAGGTGTGCACGTGCGCCCGGACGGACGGCACATGCAGCCGGCTGGATTCGACTCATCACTGCTCCACAGCAGCTTACGATAACAGTTCTGTAGAAATTCCCATGGAGTCATTTGTTTAAAGGATCATAGCTCCATAAGTTATAATGTAAATAAAGAAGTGTAAAAACAAAACAACACAACAACTAAACTAGTCTACAGTCGCTGAACATAAAAGGTTATGTTCTCATACCATATAAATGTCTACAGATTTCATACATTTTCAGTAGATAAATATATGGTGACATTAACTTTTAGCTTCACTCTGGAAGTTTCAGCATAAACTGAAAAACAAAAACATAAAAGGGTCGAGATGTCTAAACTGGTGGCAATTGCAGAATGTCGAAGTTGTCAAAATATCTTTGTCCAAAATAAGATGGTGTCAAGAGATATTTCCTAGCAATTATCAGCCAGTAAATTGCTGGGTATGATGTTTGTGCTCTCATGCAGAACAATGAGCCACATCTTCAGTGAGAGAGGAGATGCTTTGTGTTGGAGAGCAGCCTCCTCCTGGGCCTTGTTCCTTTTTCTTCTTGGGCTGACGCCTTTTTTGAGTAAAACTTTAATTAAAATGTCTGTCTTCCAACTTGATTAGGTCTCTGTGCCATCTAACCACCTTTACCTGTTTATTTGATATTCAGCCATTTAAAATACAATATATTTAAATGTGTTTTTCATTGAAACAGTACTTGAATTATGATGAAAATTATTACATGTCACTCATTTGAGGGCAATTTATTCATCCTATGGAGATTTGCACTTCAAACTGTGTTGTACACCAGTCTGAGGATTTTTTATTTAATTATTTATTGAAAGTGATATTATTGTACAGCATCTTGTACATAAATATACTGTATGTGTAGACTGTCCAAACAGCCATAACCGACACGATGTGCACAACTTCAACTATAAGTGAGAATGTTTTAGTCATTAACATCAATTTAGTAACAGAGGTGGTTGTTGTCCTAATCTAAGCTCGGGTGTCTTCTCAAGCAACGTGCGAGTTATTGTCTATGAGACACCTAAAGCCTTGGTAGGATATGACGGCAGGGACAAAAGCTAAAACAGGGCGATGACAGAGGCCATTATCCATCTGGATGGGTCCTTAGATACCGTTTGTGTTGGCTTCCACTCTGCAATTTCCACAACAATGTCTCAACAATAGGGACAAAAATTCAAAGTATCCCTAGGTACAATTGGCATTGTTCTAAAAATTAAGTGAAAAATGTGAAAGAAATGGCTCCAGCACATTGTTACATGAAAAAAAAGAAGCTGATTTTATCTGGTGTATTTCTTCATAATGTAAGCAAAGGCAAAACCGATAAGAGTAGAATCTTGCTAAAACATTTCAGAAGCACACAACAATGTCTCATAATTTCGGAGGCCTTTGCTCGGTCCAAGAGAAGGTCACGTCTAACAGGGCCATGTTCACCATGGCGACAACAAAGTAATCCCATCAGTGTGCATCAGCCTGTCTTATTGTGTTTATCTGCAGGGTTTTCAGCTCTGGAACACTTCACATTGATTGCTGTCCAAGAGAAAATCCTGGTGTCACAGCAAGTAAAGCACAGCAGAGCAATTCCACCTTCATGGTTATAAAGAAAGAACAAAAGGATGCAAATCTTCACCTGCCTGTGACGCCATGATCAGACTGATATCTTAACAGACGTTTCTGTGCTTTAAAATAAATATTTCTTTAATATACGTCAAAAAGCAAATGTTTAGTAGATCAACTGTAAGTCAGAAAACATTGATGACATCTGCTATTATTCGACCACATGAAACATATTTTCTGGGAATGAAATATCAAATGTTCTTTAAAAGAGAAAACAAAAATCTCTTTTCAGAACTGTCATTAAGACTTTGAAAAGCATTTAAAAGCAGCGCTCCTCTTTGTTTTCTTTTTCCATACCTTGACCTTTAAATCCGATAAAGGTTTCTGACTCTACAAATTAAAAAAGTTGTATCTGGGAAAAAAATAAAAAAATAAATAAATTGAAAAAAAAACAAATTCAGTAGCATGTCCAAAAGTGTGTTTATGTTCCTGTCTACTGATTAAATATTTAGTCCCCTTTATCTGTACGCCTGAGTAGCTCGCTTTAATTGCAATGAGCACAAGCGTGAAGCCAAGGAGAGTGAGAAAAGAGTTGCAGTTATTTTAATGTTCAGAAAGTAAGCATGTGTAATTGCTACTAAGGCAGGATTAAAGATACCGTACAACAGGATATCTTTTACTCCGCCATAATGTGAAAGGAAACTGTCAAAAGCCTAAGTGATAATACAAAGTGAAAGACCCAAACATTTGGATAAAAGAGTTTGCAACTTGTATGGAAAATATTCAATCCTTTTTACACACTGGGACAAAAGTGGATAATTAATCATGCCTTGAGAGTCATTTGGTGCTATATAAATAAAGTTAAATTGAATTGCATTACTGTTTTATGATATAAAAGATACAACTGTATATTCATAGTCTTGCATTTGATTACCAGGTATGATACTATCTGCTATTTTTATAATGTGACAAAATAAGTCGTGTACACACAAGTGCTTGATTGTGTTTTGTGAGACAACAACAAAGAGATTAGTAAAGGTGCTGAGAATATCAATATGAACTGTGACTGGAAACTGCGTGTTTGCAAGCGAAGACGTGCAACTCTGACTTTTCTTTTGTGTCACATATTCAGTTTAGAGTTTGAATACACCATTTGTTTAGAGTTGCACGGTTCATTTGACTAACAGCGTCTTTTCTAAATTGTCTGTTTTGATTGCAACCTCATCATTCTGCCATTTCGCTGCCACCACCTTATTAAAACCCCACAGTGAATGCGCAAGCATGGTTGATGCAACCCCTTTAAACAGAATCACAGTTCTGCCTGGAGAAACTGGAGTAGGCAGAGAGGAAATCTGGAGAAAAACTTCACTGGTGAAATAACAAAAAAAAAAAATATATATATTGAGCCTTACCTGTGAAATATGGTCAAAGATTATTTATGCAGCTCTTTGCATGAAATGACTTACAAACGCCACGTTCAACCTGTACGTCACCTGATCAGTGGCATTACCATGTTAAGCAGTGCTTATTGACTTTGAGGATTACCACGACCTGGACGACAGAGAGTGTGCGCCAAACTAAATATGAAGGCATTTTATTTATTTTTTTATTTTTTTTATTTGACCTCTTCATACAGTATGTGGTGTGACATGGAAACAACCACCTTCTGGCAAAGAAAAGACAGGTCACCAGTGACATACTGCCACACGTACATTATAAGAATGTTATAAATAAAAATGCTGCTTCAATGTGAAGGCTACTAGAGAAAAAAATGTTTCCATCACAGAGAAATTTGAAGTCAGAAAGGGGAAGCCATTCATCTGTCGTTTATTGTGCTTTTCGCCGATGAATCTCTAGATTTGTGGCAGCAACAGGCGTAACCATTATTCATCCTTCAACTTCCATTTAACATGATCTATTACTTAGGGATGGTGTGTGTGCCTTGAATTTTTCATCAAAAATGAAACATGGAAACCAACTTTGGCCATACATTTTTGTAAAGATAGAACTTCTGGAGTAAGACCTTCTGAATCATTTGACAAGTAATGCAAGGACATCATAGTCAGTGTGTTTGAAGATTTTCTTTTGTTGATCAAATGTTCTACATTCTTGAACTAAGATGCGTCATTTGAAAACAAATGCATAAAATCTGTAGACACAGCTGCCGTGACTGTGAACTGCACCATAGGAGGGTCCCGACATAAAGCCGACACAGCCTCACTAACTTTTTACCAAATTATTGTAAATTTCAGTAGATATGTTGGCCGAGATTAAAAAAAAAAAAAAAACTCCTAACAAGCGTTAACCAGAACAACATGCGCTATATTGACTGATCGCGTTGACGAGCCTATACATTATTACGTTCATTACTTACATCTAGTTTAAGAGTATTTACATTGCAACGATAATAAATGAAGGGCATATGCTGAAATAGAAAAATAACAAGCTAAAAAGGTCATCTAGTGGTGTTAGTTAAAAATTAACAAAAGTGAACATTTCTAAACATAAACACACTTTAAAAAGCCTTTTGGGCTGTCTCAGTAAACATAACACATTTTAGTAGTTAATTTGCATAATCTGAAAGAAATTACAATTTATTTGGATGCCAAAGTTAAAAGGTAGGTTCAAAAAGATTAAAGATAAAGTATTAGGAGTGACCTCAACCTTTACCATTTATCAAATACATAATTTTTTTTGTTTTTGTTTCCTTCCTAGTTGACAACAAATCCAAACAAATGTGGTACATTAATCAATTTGGTCTTTTTTAATATCTTTTAAATGTATTTTTAGGTGAACAAAAAAGCAAAACCCCCACAGGGTATAGAAACTATGTCAACAGCAACCTTCTAAAACAAGAACTGCTGAACTTTTTTCCCCCTTAAAAAAAAAAAAAATAAAAAAATGACAGACCACTTCCTGAGGAAATTATGTACTGTGGAAAATGAGACCAGCTAAATCGGTTGGAGAAAGCCAAGCAATTAAAAAGTAAGTGCCTCTTATGCAATAAACATGATGCCTTTCTTTATCTCTAGACCTTTTAGGAGGATGTTGTGCTTTGAATTTAAAATGTCTTTTTATGAGAATCTGTTTTGATAAGTGTGAAAACACAGACGTACAGTAACCTAATGTGCAATCAATTTGAGTGGAATCAGAAGGTCTGCCTCACTCTCAGGTCATTTGCAAACCCCGGAGCTTTTAAGTGTAATTATTAGTTGGAAAAATGAAGTGAAAACAGCAGGAATTATCAAGTGAAACAGTTTTTAGGTCTCAACTCACAACATACTTTTACTTTCTTTTCTGCATTAGAGTTTACTGGGAGAAACAAAACATGTGTATTATGTTTGTAGGGTCGGGAGTTCTAGCACAGCATTAGTGATGCCGTTTTCATGATTGATCTACAAAGAAAATGACCAAACAGAAAATGCCAATCCTATTTATATTTTCTACAGTGATTTGTAAATGCTTTAAAAAAAACAAAACAAAAAAAAAACAGGGCACAAGGCATAGTTTTTTTTTTTTTTTTGGTGATATGACTGAACACATTTCACTGTAAAGAAGGAGCACTGAGAATCCCAAAATGACGTGGCGAGATATGAATTTGGCATGAAAACCATGACTTAATGCTTCTACTAGAGAAGAAAATAGATGGTTATTTGAGAAATAATTATTTAAAGAGCTAACAGGGGAAAACAGAAAAACAAATGTAAAATCTCAGAAGGAGAGTTTCTAGTAAGTTGTTGATCGAGTTAACAGACAGGAAACACTCAAGTCAAGGACTTGGACTCGCGCCATACCTTTTAATGACTTCGACTTGACTTGGACTCAAGCAGTTAGGACTCCAGACTGGACACTGACATGAATTAGAAATGGACTGGCACATGAACACAAACAGACACAGGGCTTCCACTGGTACTTGTGTGTGTTAAAATACAAACAACATGTAGACCTACAGCAGTGATATAAATATTGCCATCATGAAAATCATAATTTCAGACTACAGATATATCATAGTACAGGGCACTTCCAGGTTGGTCCTCAAGGGATGGTGTCCTGCTTGTTTTAGATGTTTTCTTGCATCACCACACCTGGTTCTAATAAATGGTCGTCATCAAGGTCTGGACCACTATGTTAATGACAGTCATTTTTATCGTGGTGTGTTAAGGACTGGTGTTGAGGATCCCTGGCATAGTACACGGCTCCAAGCACTGGTTGGTACACATTACTGGCATTGAGATAAAACCCTGGTCATATCGGAGCTTATGTGAAGAGGGCCGTCCCACTTTTGCCCCATGGCTTTGCTTTTCTGCTGACTCATGGCAGGCCAAATTTACAGATCTTCCTTTTTTAAGTGAGGAGGATCTAGAGTTACAGTAACTATTAGAGCACAGACCTTGACCATGATTCATAGCTGACATTGTCACAGAGCTGTATATTATATGCACCTTCTATACTTTGCCTTCTGGCCATCCCTGCATGGTTGTTTATTCACTCATTTATTGATTTATTCAGTCGTTTGCTCATGCAATGCAACTCCAGTAATTTCTTTGATAATCTTTGTGGATATGAATGCACAATTTGGATAAGCACAATTTGGATAAGCCAACTATTCTGGGTTGTATCAAATCCATTGGAGTTACAAGGACTGCATAAAATAAGCTTGAATTTGGCATAATATACCAATTTGGTGCAAACAGACTTTGCAAAGGGAGGCCTCTGCCTGAAAAGACATACTGATAAGATAGGCAGTGAGAGACAATGAGGATTCCATTTTGTTTTACTAATCCATTATATATGCATTGCAAATCAACAACACAAAGACCATGGCTTAATCTGTTTTTATAATGCAAGTTCAGAGCACAAATCAGGAGAGGGGCTGTTCTGTCAGTGGGGGAAAAGGTCAGAGATTCAGTATAATGGATGCAAAACTCTGACAAAAAAGGGTCTTAATTAGAAGCTGATTCAAAGCAATAAGCACCTTTGAATTTGTTATGGCATAATGTTTATTAATGTGTTTGTTCCCTGGCTTAAACACAACATCATGCACTCTGATTATTATATCAAAGAGGAGCAAGACAGCTGGAACCCAGTTTAAGCTTCAGTGCTTTTCTACAGCCCAGACTAGTGGAGATGTAGGGTTAGTTATATCAGAACGCTTACAAACGATACTATATATATTGGGACAAAAAAAACAAAAAAAAAACATTTAAATGCAAATACTGGTTGCATGAAATGGCACAAGGCAGGCTAAGAGTAAGACTCTTAAAACTAACGTCTGTATTATGCAACAAACAATACTAAAGGCCGTTATTTATATGTTACAGGTATCTCATTCACAGTTTATACCATCTGATTTTCAAGTACTTTTTAAATAGCGTGATGCTCCATCACACTTGCCCGGAGAGTCGTTCTGAATAAGGCATTCTGCCAGTGTCAGCACTGAACCAGATGACTGTCTCTCATCTAATGGAAGCATCATTTTCAAAACAAACTCAATATACTCTATCCCTCTGGGACCCCCTGCATACAAAAAAGGAGTTGCTGCCTCAAATCTAAGGGGATACCAGTCAAGGCCCCCTTCCATTGAATCAATAGTCTGTCAGGCATTGACAGGCTTTATGCTTCTTTACTTGAGACGTGGCCCCAGCATGGGAGATTGATATCTACTCAATATAATAGAGGCAGGAAAAGCTATTGAAAATACCTGTAAGGATTGTGATGGAGTGCCCAAGAAAAAAAAAAAAGTAACCAAATGGGATTTATAGCAGTCTCACAGTTTAAACTTGTCAACTCACAGGACTGAGTAGAATACCAGTATGACTTAGGTGTGCAAGACATAGCACAAGCACACAAGACACAAGACCTTTGGTCAAAACCACACCACAGTGGGTCTTGTTTTTCAACTCTGCGTTGATATTTTGGTCCAATTCCACCTCTAAGGACGTACGATCTAAATTTATTCATGAGTTTCAGGGTGCACTTACACCAACAAATGTCGGTAAATTCAAAAGAAAAAGTGAGATTGTATTCCTGTTTGTAGCCGTTCGTTTCCTCTGGTGCCAACACAGTAATCACACTCAGGTGTGGATCCAAACGGGCTGAATCATCTGGTGAACTCTGTCGCAGTCCTCCTGGTGAGAAGGCATACAGAACTAAAAAGCATGAAATCATATGATTTCTGGCTGATGAACGTGCCACCATTCTGTTTAAATAATGCTCACAACCTCCTGTTCTGTTTTACCGTTTGACTCCAGCCCCTCAAAACATCAAAGTCTGTATCTATTTAACGAACACACCAGGTGTAAAAGTAAGTTCACTCTAACCGTTTCAACCAGAAGGGGTTAGTCGCATTCAGAGGCTACAAAAAAAAACAAAGAAGTCCTACCAGCCATGTAATTTGACATATACTTTGTTTCCCATATGTTGAAATATCACCTCATCAGAGCTTTTCAGATTGTATAAAGTCATAACTGTTTGTCTTCTTAGAAAAAAAACAAAAAAAAAAAACAAACAAAAAAAAAAAAGATAACTAATATATTTTTGGGTGGATCTGTATTTTCAATTGTTTCCAAAGCATGACAGCTCAGAGCACAACTTTAATTAAAATGTTTTTAGACTTATGTTGCGCTACTCTGCTTGTAATGATGGGTCAAAACTATCATTCAATAACCGTGCATAGCTGTTTGAAACAAAAGAGGAAACATAACAAAAAACAATAAAAACCCAAAACGAACAGGCTTTCAGGAATTTAATTATACCATAAATACCCACAGGAGATAGTCGCTTGTTTTTCTGTTTGTTTGTTTTTTTTCTCCCCGGTTTGCTGGCTAATAAATATATTGCAAAAACAGCACTCTAGCTCTGTACGCCGTGCAGAGCATGGATGAACTGATGAAAAGAGAAATGACTGAAAAACACCTTTAAGGGTGATTACAGAGTTCAGCGTTAGTTTCCTCTCTCAACCTAGTCTCAGAAGAAAACATGCAACAGCCATGTTTGCACAAGGCCAAAACACAGTGTCACAACAAGGACTCACACTGTGAGGAGGTAACGTTTCACTTTGCCAACTGTTTCATAACGGGCTGCTTGTAGTTGACGTGATACCACTTGTACTAATAACCAGCCCTGAACAGACGTGGTTTAGGTCCAACTCTAACCAACCGTGATTGACAGAGAAGTAGAAAATTAAGTCCCTGGACAATTTTGAGTCAGATGGAGCAGAAACTTTCCTCTTTGGTGTGATGCATCTGTCCATTTGCTCCTAATAAGCATTTTTGTGACATTTTATTGCGAAATCACCTTTGTGACACTTTCAAGTCGAACTAAATTTACTGAAAATGTGCGAAAGGAGACATAGGCAAGTAACATTTTCGGCCCCTTCAGACTTTTACAAATTTCTTGTATAAGAGATGTGTCATTTGTGGATGTTTTTTGCTCTTGATCGTTGTTGCTATTATGGAGTACGGAGTTTAGCTGTGGTGGCATTCCTACAGGGATGTATGAATTCATACAAGTCAGTGCAGTGTTTAGGAAATGTTCAGGAGGGAGTGAACATTTATATGAATTTGGTATTACTGGGTCATTGCGACTCCCTGAAGTAAAACCCCCAAAAGCTTGTGTAGCACACTCAGATTTATTTACAATGAATTTTACAACGAGAACCAGTCTGATTGCGATAATCTCTGAGCTGCCACCATCAATAAGAGTACAGATCTCTGGCTGTCGTGTTATAGCTGAAAAACCAAAATAAGTTAAGCTTATTAAATGTGCTCCGTCCTCTGGCATACCTTGTAGATTTCAGCATTAAGTCAGCCTCATTTTAGCATTTAGTCAACCTAACTTTTTCTTTAGAAAAAGAAGCCAAATTACATCAATAATAAATCAATCCATTACTGCCCGGATGAGGAAACCCACTTTGGAGTTTTGAAGTGAGATGGGTCAGTAGCAGGGTGGTGATGACGTAAGTCCCAAATCGACAGACGCACGACGACTTGCACAGTCTGTTTTTAAAGAGTCATAAAAGCAGTGATTTTAAAAACGGCTCAGACCTGTAATTGGAATATAATAAAGGATGACAAAAACCTGACAAAATGCACAATGATGATGGATATTTAATAGGCGTGTGTGCAAGTCTGTATAGAATTAAAGATGAATATATTTCATAATCTTTATTTTTTTTTTAATATAGTCAAGATTAATGGCATCGGGTCAAAATAACTTTTTCCTTTGTCTCCCCCCCAACTTAATAAAATGTATATCCAAGTGATAACAGTTATGCAACGGAAACAAGCACAAAAAAAAAAAAAAAAGAAACAAATGGAGTAAATTGTTTTCTTTTTTAAAAGTACCCATGCAACCATGTTTCTATTTAAACCCCATTCCTATATTTCTTATCAAATAGCCTATCTCTTTTTTATTGTTTTATTAGATCTATGTATTCATTTTTAATTTGATGTATCTGCTAGTGTTAGTTGTTTGAAAAAGCAATGGCTGGTATGCACCTGTAGAAGGTGATCTAATTAAATTCATTGAGTTAATATGTATTTATGTGCTTAATATTTGACAGCTTTCTATGGCATAATTTAATTTAATTAGGTGGATACATATATATATATACATTTCTTTATAACAAAGAAAATTCAAATATCATCACCATGTGATGTGTCACTGCAGGTCAAACTGAATATGTTCTGAGAAACATCTGCTTTACCTTGTGATGGACATCTATCCATTTCTATTGTGGTTGAGTGGCCTCTTCCGGGACATCATTGTCCTTGTTTTGTAAGAAACAAGGGGATACTGAATGGCTTTGGTTTAAATGTGAAAATGGCGATTATCAAATGCACCAGCCTGTGCAATCACCAAATTTCATTCATGTGGGTTTCTTCAGAGACTGAGAAATAACAGATTTAGTTGGACAGTTTTAAGCTGAGAGGAAAAACCCTCAGGGATAAGTGAGAGCTGAGATCCATGGTGCATCCTGTTCCTTTATGTCTGAAATATGATGTAGAAAACATCAGCTCAGTGACTGAATTTACATTATCGAGTTCACAGCTCTTACTCCTACTACAAGCACTAAGCTTGCATGAGCCTATGGGTAAAAATCAAGAACCATTTGCACACGTCAACAAGAAATTGTCGTGATTCCATGGCTGAGAAAACACAGGTTGTCTCTTTTATTCTATCAAACTGTTATTTTTAATCAATGTGCTCATGGTTCTGAGTGTTTTTGTAGCTTTTACAGCATTACACAGCCCATGCTTCAATGAATATATTATTAGAGGGAAAGAGAAAAGATTTGCAATGGTGTTCAAAAGCCATTCTGGCCCGGCCTCTGCAGCTCCGATGAGGGGAGCTCATTTGTAACGGAGCCAGACCATTTGGTGATGATCCAGTTATCATTTCACTGCTTCAGTGAGCAAAATTGAGATTGTTGCGTTTATCAGTTATATAGCACCTGCACTGCGTTTAGACTACATCGTCCCTGTACCACCGTCCCCTTCTGATCCTCTCTTGTCAGACTTCCACTGAAGTTGAAGAAAATCAAAATGACTGTGGCTCTGGTGGAATGGTAAGGGCACAATCCCACAAAGGAAAGGTCAGAGGTGTTGAGAAGAGCCTTCCCTACCTCTACACATGTTCTACATCACATTCTTCTGTCAAGCGTCCATCACTTCAGGCAAGGCTTGAAGTATATATCAACACAGATGATATATCAACTTCACACAGTCCTATTTTCAGTTTTTACTTTTCCACCATCAGGGAAAATGAGACTGATTTTCAGCTACATTTATAGCTGCATTTATGATGCTTTATAAACACTGGTATAAAACTTAGTGGTACATCTCCTGACTATGTTTCACGTATGCATGTAAGAGGCAGAAGAAAATAAAAAGCACCTGGAAGTTTGTCCAACATGATTTCAAATGGTCAGAGGTGAGGAATTAGGGAGCGGAGTACGATTATTTTCTCCTGGCTGCTTACCCCTGGCAGCGCGATTCAAGCAGAGGGGTTAATAACTTGCGGTGACCTCAGATCAACACCGGCAGACTCCTCTCACTTTACCACTATATGTTGTCTTTTTGTGGTAATAAAAACACTGATTGGATCATGAGTCGTCAGTTTATGCCGTTTTGTCAAACATATGGTCAAAACATGCACCGTTGTTTTATACCTGACTGTAATGAAGTCAGTCATTTTCTTCATTTTTTTTCTCCATTATTTATTTTTGTTTCTAAAGACAGATACAGTAGATGGATAATAGTGATGCAGTCAAGACATCATAAACTCCTGAAAGAAGAAAGGACAGTCTGATGAAATAGCCTCTTTTCCCCCTCCTCCCAATGTAAATAATTTATAGGATGAAACAAGAATGCTTTTATATTTGACAACCACACAGTTATTTATTCACAAGTTTCTCTGTAAATGAAGCAAGGAAGCCATTACATTACAGAATGAGCCTGTCACCTAAATAATGAGTTCTATAGTTTGTTTACAGCCTTATTACATAATACTCTATTTGGCTTTCTTAGAGAAAATAAACATTTGCAAAGGAGGGAGTGCCGTTTGTGGCTTAAAATCCTCACAGAGTTGCTTAAAATAGAAACATTGCAGTCTCCTGGATCATGTAATAAAGCCTGGACATTTATGTTGCCCCCCCTCCCAGGTTAATTTGTTTTTTTTTCTTTTTGCAAAGACTTTTGCAGAACTGATAAAAACTGGAAGTGTCAGAAGAGTTATTTTGTTTTTTGGCTGTTTTTTTTTTTTACTTTCTATATTTTGTTGGTCTTTGAATACAAAAGGCCTCACATACATGTATTGGGGAAAATGTTAAATCCCTAAACAATACTATGAGGCTGTGTTGTGGCAACAGACTGGCCACAACACCGAACCTGGAACTGAACTGATGATGCCCATCATCACAGGTCATAGTGATGGCGTAGTGCCTATACAGACATGAAACACAAAGGCAGAGCCTCATTGTATTACTTAATATTTCTCAGGGAAAATGAAAAAAAAAAATAAAATTAAATGATAAAAATAAACCTGAGATCACTAGGCCTAACATCCTAACGTGGCACGTGCCCACTTTTTGCAGCAATTGTTATTACCACGGGTCTTTTAAAAATATTTATTTTTGAAACTGTGATTTACTCTAACAGATTAAAAAAGAAATATATATATATATATATATTTTGTATTTAAAATGAAAAAAAGATCATATGAACAGTGATCAATACCAATTCTGCCTTTCATTTTACTCTCACAATACGTGAGCCTACACAGAAAGAGTCCTCTGGCATCTTTGTTGCTGTGGAGGAGCATAAATCTGATCTGCAGATGGACACTCATCCAGCTGTATTTTTCCATTCACAAAAAAAAAAACAATAAATAAATAATTAAAAAGCCTTCATTTCATTGAGGAGATTAGGGCCTTTAACAGTGGCCATTAATCTCCACCATGAGTTTATGACCTCAGTCCACTGTATGATTTTAATAGGACTTTTTTTTCTCTCTCTCTCTCTCGTCTCCTAAACCAGTCATATAAAATAATCCAACTCTTTTACCATCCTTCATGTTGAGTTTTAAGTTGATATGGTAGCAGAAAACATAGAGCCAATGATGGCGTCAGTGAGACCTTAGACCAGGATGGGTGTCAGGACACGCAGCACGTGCAGCTACAGACAGACCACATACTGGGTCATGAAGGCAGCATGTGAACTGGAACGACTAAACGCCATCACCAAACAAAGACTGGCGCACCTACCCGCTTCATTCATACCTTTTTTGCAGCTTTTTATTTATTTATTTTTTTTTTTTTTTATAAGACTTCTACAGTTAGTACATCTCAAAATACAACAGTTAATGAGATTAACTTAGTCTATAGCAGGCTGGATAAGTCTTCATCCCAAAGGGATTATGAGTATCAGTGCCTTCACCATCAGTTGATGAAATGGGTCCAACTACTTCACTGCAGTGGCAATTTTGATATGTGCCCCGGCATTAAATTGAGCACATTTATCACAACATGAAGTGAGATATTCTAACCAGTAAATTAAAAAGAAACAAAAAACATATCCCATGACTGTTTTGTACTTTTGTCCTTACATCCTTTTTTTCAAGCTCAGACTTATTTCAAAAGGACATTCCAGCAGTTGTTGAAATAACTGCTGAGCAATAGCACAATACCACAAAGAGGGGACCCCAACAATCCTCAGCAGAAGGCGAAGCTACTTTCTTATGAGCCAACGTTTTGTGGATCACATGGGGCACATTGTGTATTCTCAGTTCATACATGACCTGGTGCCTTATACTTCTGATTGCAAACTGTGTAGAAACCTCAGTAGAATCACAGAAGCCTTACGGTGACACCTGGATGGCCTGAACTAGATGTCAAGTCAAAGCCCGGGGGTGCTCTACAGAGATATCACATTGGTACGCCAGTGTGATACCTGACACCTGTTGATTAGTGGACAGTGTGACAATTCTCCAGCTACAAGGTTTGTGTCTCGAGCTCCAGCACTGGCACATGTTAGTGTCTTTGGACAAGACACTGAACCCCACATTTCACAGGTGTGACTCTGGAAACAATGTGCTGTGTATGGGTGTTTTGTAGTTCCTGTAGTTAAAAGTTAAAAAGGTGGCATATGCAGTGGACTATTCCCTAAACCAGTAAAGATGAAAAGGATTCACCTGGCGTCCTCTAATTCACATTCGATACACAAGCACTATCATTAAAGTTTCAGAAGTAAACAAAGGCAACGCTGAACCCCAAAGAATTTTGCACCGCAGTATCTGTCTGCACAGCTACAGACCCACGGAGCCTGTGGTGGTTTATCTCCAGGTACTTGACGTGCAAGGTCATTAAATTCCCTTTGTTCACTTTCATGTACCAGTAATTACAACATGATTGATTTGTTTTAGTATTTTCTCTTTCCTGACTTATTCCTTTAATATATATGTTGTACAAAAGTCACATGGGTTGCATAATTAAAACAGTGATAACTATTAATGCATACATTTAAAAACCAGAAAAGATGTATTTACATATGATGCAATAATTGCCGTCAGTCTATTTGTTTAAGAGTCTTTTTGATGAAACGTGGTGGAGAGATGAATCATAAAAAGAAGGATTAAGTCATATTTTGGTGATGACTGAAACTGATATTGTGAATAAAAGCATCGGCCTTGGTGACCAATTATAAAAAAAACACTGTTATTCTCTTTTTAAAACATTTTTCTTCTACAGCTTCCTTCTTAACATCCAACATTGAGCCTTCATTTTCTCATTTAACTTGTGTTGTACTTATTGATAAACATATTGTTCAACTGTGCATGACTTCCACAATCAAGAAGGTGAGATTTACTCAATCTACCCAAGAGCCAAAAAGCACAAATTTAATTTGAAAAATGCTTATAAAAATGCTTCATTTCACAATTGCTTGCATTTGATGCATCATATTTTTAATTATGCTCACACTGTAATTAATGAGATAAGCAAAAGCGACTTTTGATGAGGCATGCATGTGTTAGACCGACGTCCATACTGGCACACAAGCTATCTTTGAGACGGCTACAGTCTGTAGGTGAGTAATCACCCACAGGCAGTTTCAGTGAGAGCAGCCTTCTTAAAGCCATTAATTAGACCTCCTCTCTTGCTGCATTTACCTCAAGGTAGGTCACAAATACTGCAATTTCCCTGCAACCTTTTGTCTTTGCCTGTTCCCTTTGCCTCTTTTTGTCCTCCCTCCTTCCCTCTGGTCTCCCAATCCTCCTCTCCCTCCTTTCTTCCTTTATCCATTTCCACAATGGTACTTGTTTGGCTGTAGGCTCCATGAGTTGCCGAGGACACTTTTTCCATCCCACTCTATTCTCAACAAGTCCTTCTGGCAAAATAGAGTATGGGACAAAAGTAACACACTCAATGACCCCAGTGGAGACCATGAATGAAGCTGAAAACGCTTTTGTTATTTTCTATTTTGAATAACGGACATAGAATAACTGTACCTATGGAACGATAAAACTGCAGTCTTACATAGCTTCTACCGTCCGGACAAAAGCAGTAATTTCTGGAAACATTTACGTAAATACAAATAAGTGAAGATGTGGTCGGGGGGGTGGGGAAAGTAGTAAGGCTAAAAAATAAACAGGAAGTAGACTAAATTCTAGCTATAAAAGATCATATTTGTGTCTGTGTATATGTGAGACAGTCTGTATTTATTTGTTAAAGAAGAATGCACAAACCCCAGTGAGCGACAGCAACTCAGGCCAAAACAAACAAATGCAACAGTCAGCTCGTTTACGTGCACTAAGAGAAAGTCGAATGACTGCATTAGTCCAACTGATATCGAAGTTTTAAATGTCACGTATACATCTTAGTCGGGCTGTGGTCGAACCGAACTGGAGTTCTTGAAATTGAGCTTTTAGAGCTACATAGTGCGGTTCTAAATCGAGCTGTTTTGGCATGTATATGCAAACCATGGTTACGGACCTACCGACTGGCCTGGGAATCCCCCTTCTGGAAGTGATGAGACCGCGGAAGCGAGAATAATAGTGTCTAACTAGAGTCTAACTAGATGAATGACACGAAAGGGTTATGAAACGCCACCTAGTGTCCCAGAATGGGACGTGCCTCACTCAATAAAACATAAAACGATTCTCCTCCCGCTCATGTGTACTCGGATATCTTGGAAACCTAAGGTGCAGTGTTTCAAACACCTCTTAAGTCTCTCCATCTGGGATCAAAAAGGCCAGTTTGGCCTCAAATCACATCCCTGTTTTTTGTGGGAGTCGTATCTTAAGAAAGTGCATTATTCTCTCAAACTTTACTCACTCATAAATGTTTACACATGTGCTGCTGTCCTAGTGAGTGTAAACTAAACTATAAAAATGAGACACACATAGGGAGACGCTAAGCGCTGAGTCAAGGACGTCAATACAAAATTATAAATTCACAGACAAGTAGTTGTTTGGTGGTATTTTGAAATTCAGCATGCAGAAACATACAGATTCTACAAATAATGTGACACAGTTCAGACCAAAAGTGTTTGGACAATAAGTGTTTATCATCTTGCCTTTATATACCAGCCCATTGGATCAGGGAGAAAACAGTCAAGATGTGGTGTTTGGTCATGGACATGGATGTATGACTGCCAAAAGATGTGGCTCACTGGTCGTTATCGATGATGTAACAGCTGACAGACGCAGCAAGAGGTCCTCAGGGGGTTTACCCTCACATCACATTCAGGCAAATGCAAATTAATCTGTGGACAATGGCCTTACAGATACTGTGAAAGCAACTCAAGGCTTTCCGATAGCACAGAAATGGAATGCTCTGAATGACCAGGTCAATCACCTGATCTCAAACGAACAGAACTTGAGCTTCAGTTACTGAAGACAAAAAGGCCACCAAACAATCCACTACTTAAGTGCCTGGCAAACCATCTCCAGGGAGGAATTTGGCACCGTCCATGGGCTCCAGACTTTAGGGAGCCATTGAGAGCAGAGGACTTTCATCCTTGAATTATAAAAATAATGCTTATTAATTTCACTTTTACAATACTTTATTAATTCCAAAAGTCTATGCTTCCAGTAGTTTTCACTTTTTAGGTTTCTTAAAAGAGCCAAAGATGTAGCCTAGAAGGATCCTCTGTAGCGTCTGTGTTGAAGCAGATCTGAAGAAGCTTCTGACTGAAGACGTTCTGTTGCTGAATCGCTGTGTTGTGACGAGGATGCTCAGTGTTATCGTTTGTGCCTTTGATTTTAAGAAGCATCCTTTTTTGCACAATCAGCTCCAGAGGCTCCTGAACAGAACAACCTTCTTTATCAGTTTGTTTAGTTTCTAAAAGTCACTGGCCCTGATGCTGCTCCCCCAACGGATGACTGCAGATGAAATTGTACTCTCCACAACATATTATAAAATATAAATTGTAGATATATTTACAATTATTTTACTTGCCCAAATACTTTAGAGACCCAAGAAACTGAGGTACTTTGCTCAAAATGTCCGTAATTCCTAAATTGCAAAAGCATGGGCCATCAATGACATATTTTTATGAAACTATTTAAATTAAAGCTGAAAGTCTGCATCTTCCTCATAATGTGATTGTTTTATTTCAAATCAACTGGGGTGGTGTAAAATGGCTAAAAGGATTAAAAAGGATTGTCATTGTCTGGAAATGTTTCACCTACCTGCGTAACCCGTCTGAGATTTTTAAGTTCACGCCACACCTTCCATAAGTGCAGTCAGCATAATTCGTACATGAAAGTAACTTTTGTTTTTATTTCCCCCCTAAATCCTAAATGTTGGTGCAGCTTCCTCCCTGCTGTCTTAATGAACTGCAAAATGCATTTGGTCATAATAAAGGTTTCATCATCGACCTTGTTTAAACACCTCTAGTTAACTTCAGTGGGTGGAGCCACCCACTCGACTCCACCACCTTAGTCAGTTTGCCTCTTTTGAAACTAGAGGGGAAGTGTCTTAATTCTCCTTCTTATCTGGGTCCGTGGTGCAGCCACATCCTGCACATTTGCTTTTCACTACACAAGTATCTTCTTACTTCCTGAATAATTAACAGTGCAAAGTACTGAGTAAACACTGTAACACTATACCGATCCACCTATCAAGTTATGCTTTTGTGCAACTAAAATCGCTTCTTTTCCAATATTTTTAAACATTTTTTCCCCTTTATGGAATGGTGTGCCAATATAAAACAAAATAAGATCAAATAACAACACATGTATTAATCAGACTTTAATCTATTTTTCCAGATGAAAGGCCGATCTGTAAAATATGGCACTGTCAAATGTAAATACACATGCGAGGCAAACTTGTTTCCTTATATGGTTCACTTAATCCCGTCTACTCCATATGGACTGGAAGTACAGAGAAGCGTGCCTACAGGGCAGAATAATTTACGTCCCACTGTATCTGCCGAGCAGTGACATACTCCTATTACTGAAACAGCTCGTTTCCCTGTGCACATTCAGAGAAAAAAAGGGGAAGAAAAAGGTATGATAAAAGTATTGAGCGAGGAAACTGGATTTATACACCATGTAAACCAAGAGAAGTTTTCTCAAGATACTTATAATTATTGTAGTGCGGAATAAGTCTGACTCCTTTGTAGGGGTGTTTTGAATAAAATGCTGAGATAATTCGTCCTCCATTTGCAAGACGTACATTTAACTAGTAAGTCTTTCGGAAGAAGCTCTACAAAAAGGACCCTGAGGCCTACCGAGTCTACTGTGTCTCATTTTGAACTAGGGATAAGCTTTGTATCCTGCAGGCTGTGAGGTGACATTAATTCAGCATTTGAACGTTGAATATCTAAAGAGCATATGAAGCAGTTACATATGACTGTGTGTGTATAAAGCTGGCCGTCAGTATTTCACACAAATATGACATTTAGTGGCAACTTAAGTCATATTATTACCATAAAGTCCAGGCACTGCTCAACTTACTCCATCTAATATGATTTCTACCTGTATGATTTGTAAATTAAAGAAAAGAAAATCCATCCAACCATCTAAACAGATGAAACAGCTGATGGGTATAAAGCCTAAGGCCATTTTTACAGGATGTAAACACATTTATTTTAGCTGGAAAATAGGATATTTAACATGCTGATCCACTGAGACTGCCTCGAGTGGCCACATGAGGAACTGCACTTCATGGCACAATAGGACCCGACATTACCAGCCGAGCAGTAAAACTACTAAAAAGAAATTTCAGCTAGCTGCACAAATTTCTGTGATGAAACGTATACATTTTCAAATACAGGATGACGGAAGACACCTTTGCACCTGAGTTTTCAAAATTCATCTTGCAGGCTGCCTGAATGTATACCATCCATAACTGGCCTCAGACACACTACATCTCTATTATTTTACTGCTTGATCACTGAAGAACTGCATCCCGCAATGTAGGAAATGCTTCATGCGACTCCATGATATGTGCTCTTATACCACTCCCTCACCTGAGACTTGCTTGAGAAAACGTAACCCACTGCTGCACAGATAAGCTGCCCACATGAGAAACTCCCGAGACCACGCTTGTCACAGCTTTTCAGTCACACCCTGAGAAATAAGAAGTCTTCCACTGTAAAACTGAGCTCATTTCGAGTGTTTTACACAATATAAAAAGGCGTGTGTGTGTGTGTGTGTGTGTGTGTGTGTGGGGGTGGGGGGTCCATAAAAAATGATGTAATTATTCCTCTTGACTTCTCTGCTGCAAACATCCCGCTATCTCCAAAGTGCACAGGCAACGGAGGGCTACAAAATTTATGACTGCCCCGCTCGCACGCATCAACATTATTGGTATCACAAGTCTGAAACAGCTGCATTATGTAGACGTGTTTTTAGATTGACATCGACAGAATTTAGTGACGTACTTTCAGACTGCGTAGACGTTATAAAGGCCTATTATTTTGTTTGGCTCCTTTTCTTTCCTTCAGCTCACAAACATTTCCAAAACTTTTGTAAATATGCAAATGGGTCTAAAAATGACAGGCAACAGTTTTAAACAATCACCGATACATTCAGCATTTCAATAATACACAATTTGATGGCACACTTTGATTAAGGCCAGAAAACCACACAGTGGTCACTGAAAGAGTCATGTTAAACTTGCTTGTGTCCTGTAATGAACATCACAGGAGTCATCAATCATGTAATTAGTTTGCCTATTTTAAAGGTGAAAAGTCATCACTCTTCTGTTTGGTATGATGGTGTTCACGCAAAGGAGAAAGTTGTTTGAAATCAGAAAGCAAATTATAGACAAGCATGTTTAAGGTAAAGGCCAGAAGACCATCTCCAAGCAGCTTGATGTTCCTGTGACTAAACTTACCAATTTCAAAAGTTTAGAGCCCACAGGACTGTAGCCAACTTCCCTGGATGTGGCTTCAAGAGTAAACTGATGACAAATTGAAGAGACAGATAAAATGAATGGTACCCAGAACGACTTCCAAACAGATCCAATGTGAACACCAAGGTCAAGGTACATTAGTGTCAGATCACACCATCCATCACTGTTTGAGCCTAAGTGGATGACAGAGAAGGATTCAAAATTCATACTGACAAGCCACAAAGGTTCTGGGTAAAATGTTTTTTTGGAAAAAATGAGACAAACCTGGAGCTTTTTGGCAAGTCACAGGAGTTTATGTTGACTGAACACGTATGTGGTCTGTGAACTTATGTTCACGGACAGAAAAATAAAGCATTCAAAGACAGAACACTGTGGCTTCCGTGAAACATGGAGAAGGCTTGGTTATGTTCTGGGCCTGAATCTGGTACAGGGGGTCTTGAATTTGTGTAGGTACAATAAATTTTAAGACTACCAGGGCATTCTGGAGCAAACATACTGGCAGGTGTCAAAGTTTGTTCTCAATTGCAGGTCATGAGTTCCCCAACAGGATAACGACCCCAGAAAACACACAAAGAATTAACACTGGACTGCTCTGAAGTGGACTCCTATCAGCCCGGATCTAAATCCAAACAGTGTGGAGAAGACACCCTTTACTCCTGTTTGTTGATGAGGAAGGGGTCCAAAATACCTGTTACGGGTGCAGATATCATTACTGCAGTGATTGCATTGAAAGGTTGGGCAACAAAATAGTACGTTAAATGTTACCATCTAATTTGTCCAGCCCTAGTTGCTTTTTTTTAATGATTCTGTTAAACAGCCATTCAAAAGCAATGTCTGATCCTCATTAGTTGAATTTAATAAATTATTACCCATTATCACTTTTGTCAGTTTCAAATTATTATAATGACCCTACGAGGATATAGCCTCTTTTTAATAGAAGGGTACCCTCCAAAAGAAATTCCATATTTTATTTTAATTTAAAATGTTTACTCATGCATGCCAGTCACAGTGGCAAGACATGAGGAAAGATAAAGAAATTATGCTTAAGCAGTGGCAAATGTTTGCTCTGAGAGGGCATGATGGCAATTATTGTGAAAGACAGGTGAGAACAGTCGGTACGCTGCGTGAGGGGAATGCATCATGACAGAGAGAAATTGACCATAAATATCTGTTAAAAAGTCTACATCTCCAGTGTGAGTTGTCACCTCTTCAACACCTTGGGGACAGAGAGAGCAGGGCAGCTCCCTGAAGAGAAGTAACACTGGGCTACTCTGCACTTATAATAAGCACGATAGCCTTTAAGATTGACCAAAAAAAACAATAGTTGTTAAACAGTCAGCCATAAAAGGGGCATTTCTCATGGTTCAGTGAATCTCTACATTGCACTATAGAATTTGGCTTCAAGAAAAACAACTTTTGAAACAGAGTGGATACTCCATAAATACCACAATGCAACACAACTGACCGAGTTAAAATCAGTTAAAATAGTTTGTGAAAACTCAAGATTATTAAATTATGTCAGACGCTTCAGGATAAACTACTGTATGTTCAGGCCATAAAACTGCTATCAAGCCAATATTTTTAGGTAAAAATGTAAACTAAAAATGTATTTTTTGCAAATCTGAACATTTCTAGATCAATCTCAACTCCAAGTCCATAAAGTATCCCCAGCGCCTCCGTCTTCTTTCTGGTCTGGGAAAGGCTTACTGCGGTTCTGAGTTGTACTCCAGACTGTTTCTCGTGTTTCACTGTGCTGTGCATGAGGGCTTGCTGACAACGCAGGTCACATGACACAATACACTTCCATGAGCTGATTTTAAAAACACGGTTGTGTAGATGTTCATATGCTCAATTTATGTTAAGTACTTTTGCCCTAAACAAGTACAGAAGCATTCGCTATCATAATTCATTGAAGCGATCAGCCCTGTTCTGGGGATCAATCCAGCATTCAAACGTTGCCTGTTTGGATACTTTATTAATTTGTAAATCATAATCAGTAAATATTCCTGGTAACCAAGTCCATATCCTGGTATAATGAGCTTAGCCGCCGCAGTATAATCAGGCTGTGAAAAACTGTGAAAGAAAGCACGTTATCTCTGAATAATTTATCCGTTTCCACCTTAAAGCTAGATTATAGTCAAAGCAAAGGCCTTAGGCTCAAATATATAGTTTATTTCTGAAAAGGCACAAATAGTCCATGGATAATCAAACCTAATTGTCAGCAGTCACCTACTCCTTGTTTTTGTTTGTTTGGATTAACTGCAATACTTTAACCTGATTTGGCAGTACAACTGCCTTATTACTCTTGAAGGATGTGTTGCTCTGGTTTTTCCCAAGTTGCCCTAGATTATGGCAACGGCTTAGGATAAAAGGAGCGAGGCTGAGATAAGGTTCACATTTCATGGCAATGTTAAGAATGTTTCCCTTTGAAATAAGCCCGTCTCTGCCCGGGCAGGCGGTTGTAGATCAGGTAGGCTTTACTAATGTCCACTGCATGCACAGGTTCATTTCTTATACGGGGCATATATTTTCAGTTTCTTGCAGATACAATCAAGCTGTATTTTCAGATACAGGAATTGTGTGCTATGAAAGATGAGGTCCTAGCTGCTTAAATATCTATTTTCAACAATACAAACACCTCACCTACTGTAACAGACTTCACTGGTGAATAACTACGAAAAAAAAGAGTTGGCTGCTGATTTCTAATTACTACTAATCTATTAATAATTATTAATTAGTGGTAAACATCAGTGACCTTCAAAAATATCAGTAATCAGTATAAATAATGTTGCAATGGAATTTGCAGTGATGTTATGTTTCCCTAAAAAACAGCTTTGATTTTGTACAAGATTCTGTTTGTAACAGAGCTCAGATTGTATCAGGAGGGAAACAAAATAAAATAAAAAAAGTATAAACTAATAAGGAACCAATGCCCCAAAAAGATTACATTATTAAAGTGCATGTTTGGAGGCAAGGCATTAAAAACAAATCTTGAATCTAAAAAATTTGACAATTTATGCAGAAAAATGTCAGCAGTAACAGAGAGAGACAGAACAGTATTCACTTTCAACACCTTGTTTATTTTTAAGAAATCAGAATCTTCTAAGTGATGCAGGCACAAAGACAACAGCGGCCACAACCACCCAGCATCCCAAAAGCTTCCTGCTGTGAGTCCATGCTCCACAAAAGCAATGGTCTGCCATAACGGTTAACATTTCTGAAATAATTCCCGTTCAGCCATTAAAAATGCACTCGCTCAAAAGTTACCCAAAAGCGGCAACCAAGGATTTGTGCGCATATTTAAGGACGGGTGATCAAACCAGCACATTTGCAATTAGTTGACAACCTTTTCTACCCTTCACAATTCACAGACCAAAGATCCGATATAGCAGAAACAAAGCTGTCCTTTCAAGGCCAATATTTCTCCGGAACAGCAGTAAAATTGTTTGTATTTTTAGCATTTAAATAGAGTAATGCAGCTATAGAACATCAATAATGCATTATAAAAGAATAGGGAGGAAAGGGTTGTGTATAAAGAAAATGACTTAACAGAACAACAATCTATTACTTTAAAAGGTCAGTAAGCTATAAAGCCAGCTTAAACAGTACAACTCCCTCTCATTCCTCCCTCACACAGCAGTCATTCATATTTTACCAATAATTCAGGGAATTATCACCCAGAAGTCAAGAAAAAAACATTTCAGACCTTTTTCTCCATCTAAGTAATCACTTTATTAGCAACACAAAATGGGTTTGTGCCATTATATGGACCCAGAGGGTGTAATGAAATCTGACTCTGTAGCAAAGTAACAATAAAATAAAAGCGTAATGCTGACTAAGAATCAATATGAACTTATTTTTTTTCTATGTTTCGCTATACTGGAATTCCAATAAAGTTTCATGTCAATTTTTAATAATGAATTTAGACAATATTTCATCTAAAAAAACTAAAGTGATGTACATCCCCCCCATCAGTCCATTCTCCTTCTAAACATGCCTCATCCTGTCCAGGTTGAAGACGGGGCTGGAATCCATGCTCACATTATCTCGTGGGGTTTGCATGTTCCCAAAATGAGGCCGTTCTGTGTGGAGTTTGCAACCCCAATTCACAAATGCACATTTATACATATTTTAAAACACACGGATTTGCTCGGATGTCTCCAAAGTGCATTTACATCTCTGCATCCATAACCACGACATATACAGTGGCTGCCAGAGTTAAAGCCCAGGTTTTTGCTTCAATGTCTACTCACTTAATGACATTAGGGTTGATTTTAAAGTCTGATCCAACTATTGATGTCAATCATGTTAGCACCGGTCAAATCAGCAAGCCCTTATGGGCGAACAGTACTGGAGGGAGGGGACAGGGAGGGGAGAGGGAGGGGAGAGTTGGTCAGCTTTCTAATGACATAGAGCTGCCAAATCCATTAGCTTTTTATTACATTAACATGTTGCTGCATTCTCTCTCATCTCTTAATAAGACTAAGTCTAAAATTTCAAAGTCTCATTTATTGGATCACGTCAACAGGAGACGGTGACACAAGTGTGGTTCAGACAGCAATTGTTTCTTGCTACCACCCACAGAGGTCTCAGCTTCTTCTTTACCCACGGAGAAAAGCATAATTGCAAAGGAGAATACGCCACGCAGCATTCTGTAAGAGCTGCTGATTGCAGATGATGCAGGCACAGGGATGTTCAAAGAGCTACATCTTGGGTGGGTTCTTATCTGTTAATACATAGATGACTTTATCAACGTTCAGGGCTTCGCTAAACTATGCAGCACAAAGTAAAGACTGAAACAATAATTATTACATGCCATTAGACTCGATGATTAAGTCAGACTGACTGTCAGGAGGATTGTTCTGGCAGACAACTACAATAGGTTTGGGATTCCCGTTTGGCAATAATCTGACAAACACTGCAAGAATTTAAAAAACAGGCGAAGCGCTACTTTGTCCTTTGTGTGAGGGCGTTCAAGTGTAGACCTTTAGAGTTTAAACTTACTCAGAAGTTTTTGCTGCTAATTAGTATGTATGGGGCTCTTCAGACAGGGTGAAACTCCAAATCCATTTTAAAGAGGCGCTGCCTTACTGATATAGTTGGCATGTGTGTTCAGCATCTTTCACGCCCAAAATATTTGGGACAACATGTACTAACCAGTATACATCAACGCTTCCTGCGGGTGTTTGTTATAAGCCTTTGTTAAATGACTTGATGGTTTTAATAAGGAAACTATTAATATATAGCCCAACCTTTATCGCCTGGTAACAACACTTCATGAAAATGGCAAATGGAACCTCTATGTATCTAAGGCTAACTGTAATTGAAACGCAGAATACTCTTATCAAACTTGTTGTGTCAATTTCAAACCTTATTAACCGTCTGGACTCATAACATTATTGGTCGGTTCCCATTGATGCATGTTACATGTTGTAAAAACCAGACAAAAGCAAATGTGTTTGCCTTTGGCTGTTTTCTATGGTTAAGAGTGCAAAAAAGAAAAAAACTAAATGACCAACTGAGCTACAATAACACCAAATATCAGTGGAGTGTTTGAACGTTTCTCCACACACAACCTGAAAAACTGTAAAAGTGCAGATCATAAAACTTTCCCGCTGATGTCAGCTCAAAACAGGATGATGAAACTGTTAAAATTATTAAAAAGGTCAAAATATTAGGTCCAAAGATACCTTCCAGATACAACTGTGCATCTACTGTAAAAGAGATGTTGATACTTGTTGATCCTAACTTCTTTGTAAAGTATTTTCTTCAGGAGGTTTTGGGAATATATCAGTTTGTCATTTGATAACCAAATCTTGCTCAACGCCGATAGCTAAATCTATTTATGAAGCTGAAATAAAAAAAAATAAATAAATAAATAAAAGCAGTGGACTTGATTCACGTTTCATTTGTACTATTTGACTGAACAAAGACTAATCATTGCTTGAATAAAATTATTTAATATCATGCATACAATTAAATTAATTGATCGTTTAAGCGTAACAGGTGTTCAACAAATATATGTGTCAACAATATTTAAAGAATCAATTGCTGTGTGAGTGAAAGATGCGGCAGCTCTGCATGACTAATGACAAGCTACACTTCCACGGTTTGGAGGCATGCCGCAACATCGAGAAGAACGCAGCCGCTGACCAAATGCATCATGGGAAAGAGACGCACCAAACTGCAGGAGGGCTGCGGTCTAGATGACATTCATTCAGATGAGAGGTTTGAGTCGTTTCCAGCTCCTCTAACGGAAAAGTGCTGGACACGAAGAGTCCTCCATGGGCCTGTTTTTTTTTTTCTTTGCCTTTTCATTTTTAGCTGGTCCCTTTTTGCAATCCACCTCAGGGGTCGTCTTTGAACAAGCCTTCAATGGTTGATAAAGCTAACTTGTTCAAAGTAAGTCGTTTGTTGGTGCACAGTGGACTGCCGCTTGTCATGTGGCACATCAGGCACTGACAGATGGAATGGAGAGCTTGGGACACTATGGGAAAACAATGATTTATTGCTGGGGCTTGGTCATTTAAAGGAGAGTGCTGAATCTGAAGAGACTACGATGTGAGGACAAAAGGGAGAAAAAAAAGAGATACAGGGAATCAAATGAAGAGAAATCTGCACATCAAGGATGTGAATGTGGTTTTGTGTTAATTGTATATAAATTATATTACTCATACGACTGAAAAATAACATTTTAATAACACAAGCTGAGAAAGAATAAGAAAAAAGAAAAAAAAGACAGAAAGAAAAAAAGCGAGTGAGAAGTCCAAAGAAAATATTGCACGTTCCAAAATAGTGGAAAATCAGGGATAATGATCAGGTCAGTATTGCAGCTGTGGGTCACAAATGTCTTCTTAGGAGCATCAGTGGGTCCTCATGCAAGACCTCTACCTGCTGGTGTGTTGTCGATGAATAGTTAATAACATGCCAAATCTTGCAGAGTCATTTGCACCATCAGTTGGTAAAATTAAAATCACTGCAATTTGTTACAAGTGGCTGAACTAAAGGAGACCCCCCTCCCCGGGGTCCAACTCAAGTGTCTCAGACATTCATTGATCAAAACATCAAAAGGATACAGAAGAGCAGCTCCCTTTTCAGCTCTGTTCACAGCAGCTGAAGCAGAAGGTGGACTCACCACTCACTCGATGGAGGGAGATTATCTTGCCTTTGGAGCCGACCCCCAGTGGTCAGTCGATGAAATGCAACTTTTCTTAGCCACCCGTTGGCTTCAAAACAAACTGAATTTTAAATGTTTAGGCAAAACACTACAAAATTATTAATTCTGCCAAGCCTGTCATATCCACTAATTAAAAATAAAAAGTCTATTTATTAATTTCAAAATTTGGCCATTTTATTGGATCTTGGGTTGAATAAAACTTATTACTTTTTTTAATAATTTCTATGGAAAATATTTGCACCATATGGGATACATCAGACATGTATCACAATCTAACGGTAACAATATTTATCATTATTTATTTGCATAAGGGTTTTTTTTTTCACATTTTCTTAGTGGTGCCGAGGTCTAAGAAATATATGCATAAAATATAAAGTTTGTCTTTGGCTGGATTAAGCTAAAGCTGGCCTTTTTTCATGGATGTACTTTATTTGCAAATATAACAAGTGGACTTATAAAAGATCCCCTGACCCACACACACACACACACACACACACACACACACACACACACACACACACACACACACACACACACACACACACACACACACACTAAAAACTCATACCACAAACAGTCTCAGTCACCCTGCTGAACCACACTGAGCCTCGCTGCATATCTTACAGCTGTTTCCTGCTGCCAGCTTAAGGCAGCTGGCACATGACAGCACAACACATGTGTACCAAGAATGTTCAAAACTTGTTTTGTGTTCTGCTTCAAAACCTTGATAGTGTGAGGTTTTATTCAATAAAAACTGTTTTTGAATGAAGATTTCTGGACCATGAGAAAAGACAATGTGGGCAGCTGCTGGCTGTGCAGTTTATCAAAGCTGACTGATGCTTCTCATCTGAGCCAAGATGGTCTCGGAGGGGAAAAAAACACACCCACAGGGTACTGGGCAGCACACAAGCATCCATCACTCAAATCTAATCTTTGTGTGCGACTCCTTAACAATTAAGAACATATTTTATAGTCAAATTTTCTTTTTCTTCTTCTTCAAAACTTGATGAATCAAGGGCAGACATGCTGCGGCAAAGAAAACCACCAACCCGTAACTGCAATTCAGCACTGAAGAATCTCATCACTGAAAATAGGGCGGTTAAAGACATGCAGTTACAGCTGCCTGTTAATCTGTGAGAAAGAGTTCACAGCTTTAAGCACACAGCTGCCTTCAGCCCAGAAGCTCACCAATACCAAGCGCTGCCTCCACACCCTCCCTGAGAGGATGTGTGGAGTCACAGCCCAGCACATTTGTTTTCCTCTCGCTCTTATTCATTGTTCTAAGAATCGTTTTTTTTTTTCTTCTTTTAGGACTGGGACAATGAAACGAACGAGAGGAGATCATCTAATACAGTCAGCGGGAGCACATATAAGTACACTCATTTTACCATGCGTAATCAGTCACCCCGGTTGTTGATTGAGCATTCTACATGGCAACCCCACAGGAGCTGTGTGAGCTGGGAGGCCATCAGTCTCCTCCTAATGATCGCCCTACCTCTCAACTCCTGTTTAGTTTTATGTGCCACATCCAGCTAACTGTGACATTTGTGTGCTTGCTATCACACTCCCTAAATCTTTCTCTCTGCAGCTCACAGTTTTGTAAAGTTGCCCCTTTCCGACTGCCATGGTTTCTGGCTATGGCTATATTCTGCCCAGGCTCCCTTGACCCAAGCTAGTGATGCATTACACCCCCGATCAATTGATAGATTGGCCCTGTCTGAGCTACCGTAACTAAATCAGCTGCTCCTGATGATTCAGCATCAGCCAGGGAGCCGAGCCTGCTGTCACCAATCACAGATCACCAGCATCTGAGACAGGTATGGACATTTTCCTGTCACTTGAGCCTAATTTATTGCCAGCTACCACATTGATTAACCTTGTGCTGTGGCTCAAGCGCCGTATAAAAATATGTGTGTTGGAAGGGGGGGCCCTGTATGAAGGCAGAGGAGGAAAAATTAAAGCAACTGTATGTAAAATATATATTTACTCCTCACAGAACGTCAACAAGAGTGAGGCCACCTACAAATATATGTTAATGACTGATTTGTTTTAGCAGCTAAATTGTTATAAAATTCCAAGCACAAGGTATGTTAATGTTTATGTGGAACCGCCCCACAACCACCTGCTCAGCTGCCTCCTGTCCCTCATTACCTCCCAAGTAAATAAGCACTATGGTCCATTTCCTTTTTCCCTGAGCCAGATTATCTATGGTGCTTCACCAGCCATAACACTCTGACCTTGAATGACCTCCTGCCCATTCTGGACTCTGCTTTTTGGTCGTCTCTGCCAGCCTGCTGACTCTGCCCCTCTCGCATCACCACAACTATGTCTGCCTGCTTTAAGTAAATGACAGTCAGACTAGTTTATTAAACATGAGAACTGTTTAAGCTGATGTTTATATATATATTTATATATACACACATATATATATTCTTCATAGAGCAGTTTGGATCTGTAATATCCAAATACTGACACTAAAAGTCATCATCACCACCAGAACAGATTGTTTGAGGTCTTCGTGCCTCAGCTTGTGATTTCTTAATTAGATGAAAAAGCACCAAAACAAATTGCTGTGCACATCTTTTTGCTATGCACTGATTGAAGACGTCACTATCATAAGGTCATTTGCCATATTGAATCCAGTTTATTTCTGTTTCTTGTTCCCCTCGTGTAGCCGCAACTCTAACCTCAGTAGGATGCTGAACTAAGAAAAAGAAACTATTTTGCTCATTGTGTCTCTATGATTTACTCTCTGTTCTTAGCGTGGACAGCCAGAGGCTGTCAACAATCTCCCAGCTGTAGCCTCTGAAACACAGCTCATGGACCTAATAAACCGAGGCACAATTACTTTAGCAAAAAGCAGCCATGACTTAAGAGAGGGAGAGAGCATGTGGGTGTTCAGAAACAGTCTATTGTGTCGAAGCAAAGAATCAAAAGAAATGAAAATGGAGCTGCCCAAATAATCCAACCTGGGCAGTGGATGTTAACTGGGTAATGTGTTAACACATTACAAATGTAAACAATGGGATGGAAAGGGGGCCAATTACTTGTACCTAGGTCAGTGCCTATTAAATGTGCTCAAATCCACAAAGTACTCATATCATGCATGTATATGATATGACTCCATCTCCGAAGAGTTCATAGCCTGTAACGAACTGTCTCTCGCCACCTTTTACACACGACAGAGACTACAGTGTACAATCTGTGACAATATGCAATAAGACATACTACTACCATGCATGTCAACACAGCACATCTGGCTCACAGTGCACAAACAGGTGGTTTAGAGCAGAATATAAAATCTGTCTTGTGCAAGGATTAGGCAGTATCTTGGCTGGCTCCAAGATCAGCAAGTCTTCTAGTCAAAGTCTTCAATCAAACCAGTTTCTCTCATGTGCAAATTAAAACTGCTGACCTAAAGGTTCAGAGTTGCTGCATGCCAACATGTATCTGAGCAGTGTGTGTGGCTGATTTTTTTTCTTGTATTTCTTAACACTAACTGACACAATTATGTTTTGATGTAGAGTATGTAACGACTGATCTTGGCTTAAAAGTAAAATCCTTATTGCACTATTGATATAAAGGTGATTAAAAAGATCACATGTTTATGTATCGGGAAGGTCTGTGTATAAGCGTGTGTGGTATAGTCTGAAAACATGTAGCTGGGGATTTCTGTTAATAATTGACTTTGATATACTGGAATCATGTGAGCTTCAACAGAGCAATGCACTGAGGGAAAACAAACAAACAAACAAAAAAAAAAAACAAGAAAAGAAAAAATAACATGATCGTTATCATCTATTTTCAGCAAGTCAAAGAGTTTCATCAACACCACACTTCACCTTGCACCATCTATTATTTCTCAACTTCAGTCTTGGTTGCAGCATTCAGATGTATAAAGCATAAATGAAAGCACGGAAATTTCCAGTGTACTCTACTTCATGCACAGTTTCCATTAATGTGTAGCACCATGGACAGCTCCTTCTTTTCGTCATCAAATCTATTCAAGTTCATTTATATAGCTCAATACCCCAAATGTGTCTCAGCAGGATTTCTAATCTTTACAGAGTATGAAAGCTCTGTTCTTAGGCCCTCAAAACAGATAAAGAAAATCCCATAAGTATATGTAGTGGGAGCAACAGTGCAAGACAAACAGATACCAATACCTACCCGATATGACAAAAATAAAAGTGCAATAGCGGATGGTTTTGTTCCACGTGTACCTACAGACAGAAATATCTGAACGTGTTCACAAAAAGACAGAGAGGCTACTATGGTATAATGCAGTGCAACAAGTTCACTTACAAAAAAAGCCCAACTGCAATCAGACAATAAGTTTTAAATAAAATGGGTGAACTTACATTGTTCATGTACTCGCTCAACAAGTCTTGAAGGGCTTGTCGAACAGCGTTGCATTCAGCCACGATGCGTTCACGACGGTCGTCACGTGTGCACGAAGAGTCAGCCATTAACGCTGCACCACTGATGATGCTCTCCAGGCGTTCTTCCAGTGAAGGCCTGAAACGAGCCTCGCTGAATGTCAGGGGGTCCAGAATTATCTTGTTCTGCACAAAAAAAACCAAGGAGGTCAGAGCAGCTGCATGAGCCCAACTGGCCTAAAGCAAGACCAGTGGAAGGATGAACTGAGAAACTGCATTTTATGATACGTTCTGATTCGATTCTTATCTTTATTGACTTGAAATACCAAATCTGTCATGTGTTTGTAAAAGGATCCGTGCACTAAAAGACAGCAGCATTTGTCTGGAGGAAGCAATATGACAAAACAGATCAACAACTGCATTATCTGCTGATCATGTACGAAAAAAATAAATAAATAAAACAACCCACATGGCATTGTACTACTGGGATGACTGCACACTTGCGCAGTGGTGTAGAGCATTAAGTTCTTATTTCAAAGGCGTTATTATAAGAAGAAAGAATAATTCCCACCATTAACCCTATAATGCCATGTGCATCATATTTGACACATTAATTTCTGAGACCTTTGTACTGCCCAATAATCAAAAAAAGGAAAAAAATAAACGTTGTTTACAAACTAAAAAGTTATTAAAACATAAATAAAAAATGCATGTACCTAATGTATTCATAATGATAAGAAAAAACAATATTTAGAAACTGTTAAATACAAAATTAGAAGTGAATTTGATTTCAACGTATAATGAACAATTCAAATAAAGAAATAAAAATGTGGATGTTACGTCGGTTATTTCATATATCAGGCATTAAAGGGTTAAGGTCTGGATCGTCTGCATACCAGAAAAAAAACAACGGTCAGAAAATGCAAGAAAGCATTAGAAATTCAAGCTGTATTTCTCGCTCAGAAGGGAGCAGCTTCTTTAAACATGAAAATACATGTCAGACTGAAAAGCATCACTCACCCATGCAAAATGTGAACATAAGGGGATACTGACAACATTGTTCTGAATTACCATGCTCATACAGACAGTACACCTTCCAATCACATATGCATATAAAACGAAACGTGACATATCTGTGCTTTGCTGTGACATGCATATCCTCCCCCCAATTAAAGCTGCAGTTTGGCCACAGTTATTGACAAGTACTGTGCAGTTTAATTAAGGCGACTTCCAGTCTGTTCCAGAGAGAACAGGAGCCAAGCAATATATTTACATTTTAAAAATATATGTATATATAAACTATTTTTCTACTAAAACATTAGGATCCACACAAACTTTAACAGAGATTAAGGAGGAATCACCTAAAACACTAAGGAGAATTTATGAGTGTATGAAGAAGACTGAACAAAGTACCTTGAATGGGAGATAACAAATTTAAAGCGATGCTACTCAAAAAACTACTTCAGGAATAAAACTCTTTATCCATGACCTGCAAAGATGTCTGTTAAGCTGGTGAACAGAAGAGAAAGAGTTGAGACTAACCCTTAAATCAGCCCTACACTTCTCTCTTACACACCTTTAAGGGAACAAAAGCAACGGTTAACCTATTCTGTGGATTATAATGGGAATATTGACACTATCCATCGCTCCATCCACGTATTTATTTCTATTTATTCATTTAATTCTGAGATAAGGTTGACCAAGGAATAGAGAAAAAAGACACTTTCAGAAGCAGGACGGTATCTGCCTCAAAGAACGTTGTCAAAAAAATATCTCTATGCATTTTTATTTTGTTTCTTAGTCTTAACATCCTAGGGTTTGACATCAACTAAATTAAAATTTTCTCAGCCTTCAAAGATCAGATTAATTAAATGTGCATCACAGTATCATATCAACTTTGGGCAAAAACTATGAAAGTAATACCCTTTGATGTGCATCAACAACTTAAATGATGAGTTTGGCAAGTGTAGAGAGCAGAGGTGGAGCATCTGGCATGTTCGCAGTCTCATCCTCGGGCAGGACTCACAAATGATGTCTAATATCATCTACGCCGAAAGAGACCAAGGACTCCAAAAAAGTTTAACCTATTTTCCACTTGCAGTTGTTAGGAAAACGTAAAAACAGTCATACAGTTTTTTTAGTAAAGTATATGTTGAGGGAATAGACCCAGGTCCCCAAGAGATTGCATTTTTTTGTGTTTAACACTCAAGTATCTTCTATTTTTAATTATTTATTTTGCATTTTTCGTCGTCTCTGTAATTAGTCAGTATTCTTATTTGACAGGTCATTTTGAAAACTGAAGGATGTCAAAACAGGGTTTTGCTTTTGTGATAATGACATTTTTTTAATTAACAAAGCAATGCTAATTACATCCATAGTCAGTGATAATCAAAGATCTGTCAACATAGTAGAGGCCCAGAAATAACGGACTAATAGATGTTCCAGATTTGACTCTCAATCATGAACACATAAAAAGTGAATTAAGATGTACAAAATCAAAAACATTGTAGTGTATAGAGTTGATGGATGGGAAATGTATTTGTTTGCTCTAGAATATTTTAGATGTAGACTATTATACTTCTAAGAGCTTTAAATTGCTGGATACTAAATAAAAAAAAGAGCTTTAAGGGGTGAGCAAAGAGGAAGAAGAAAAAAAAACAATAGTGTTTATCCCAGTGTGAAAGGATGTGAAAAGGAAAAGACAAAAACATGAAGGGAAACTGAGAACACTCCCTGGGGTTCCAAGTGAATTGTTATTCCACACTAGGTGTCGGGATACAATTATCACTGAGTTTGGAACATGCAGTGTATAGATGATGGGAAAAGGGGGAAAGAAAAAAAAGGAAAAACAAGGGCTGGGAGGATTTCAAGGTAATAGACAATGACAGAAGTCAACATCCACGAAGCTCACAAGCATGACTGATAGCACAAGTTCCCTCAATAAAATCATCAATATAAAATTCATTTTTTCCACTGTGTTTTACAAATTCTTGAGCAATTGTTATGTTGTGCTTTGCTTTATAGGACAAAAACACCTCTTAAATGTGAAACATGAATCAAAAAACTAATCGGAGCAACAAAAATAATAAAACAGTTACAAAAATGTTGAGACATTTTTATTATGAGCAGAATGAAAAGGATCGCAGCAGCACGGCGGTTGGTGGTTATCACTGTTGCCTCACAGCTGGGAGGCTTCTGCGTTCAATCTCAGATGTGGCTTTTCTGTCCTTGGGCGAGGGTTTTTTTTTTTTTTTGTCCCCAGGTACTCCAGCTTCCCCCCACAATTCAAAAACATGCATTTTAGGCCAACTGGTGATTCTAAATTGGCCTTATTAGTGAGCGTAATCATGTACATTTGATTGTCTGTATGTGGCTCTGCGGTGAACCGGCACACTTTAACCTTTTACTCGAAGAGCACTGGGACGGACTCCGGAAACACCCTGTGACCCAGAGTGGGAAGAAGCATTTACAGAAAATGAATGCATCAATGGAATAAAAAGCACTGTTGCGTCTGTATTGTTTGCTATGGCAACAATCTGTGAAAAAAAATAGTGCAGCATCTTATGGTAACCTTTAAAAGTTATATTTAGTTTTCATTTATCCCTCCTTCTGGATGATCATAAAGCAACATTTTTCTACATGCACAAGGGACAATTATCCAAGCATAATGCGACGTAATTTACTTCCTTTGATCGGTGTTACTGTATAGTGAGGCCAAAAAAAAAAAAAAAAAAGACTGGAAAAGAAGAAGAAAGAAATCTTAGTCTCCTGTAGATTTATAGTAGTGTTGCTTAGACAGATCAGATAGAGATTGTGTTCCTCCAGTGTGATGAGTCCCCACCACCACCACCCCATTTTTTTTTTTTTTTTTTTTTTTTTTTTTTATCCCAGAGTCTCTAGGCAGTTTGCAGAAGTCTGCGATTCTGTGCGAGTGTACCATGTGATTATGACAGTGTATCAAACCAGAGGCAACCTTATGTTTGCCCCACAGAGAGCAGGGTTATTAGTTTGGCCCCACTTTGAGGCATGGACTAGTGAAACAGGGCACTTGTCATATCAGCCTTTTTCATACATGCCTTCCAGGACAAGCTGATATTTGATGACAACTATTCCATCTGGAAGGAAGTTCAGCAAACTCTTGAACACAACCACAGTATTACCTCGCGTGCCCCCCAGCCCAGCACCGCAGGACTGCGTGCTTTTGATATTTACAATGTTTGACAAAGCCCTTCCCACAATGGCCCAGGCAGAATGTTAGTCATAACCTACTATCGCATTGATTAACCTAATGAGCAGGATCTGAGTCAGGGTTAGGTTCTGGCCTTCAGTATACACACAACAGAAGCTTTGTAAACGTCCATTTGTGTGGGTCTGGTCACTAACAACGGATGAGTACACGCATATTAAAATTAAGAACAAACAAGAAATAGAAACAAATCCAAATATTCCTTAAAATTGTACTTTTTTTGCTTCATCTTAAAGACGCCGTTCATTAAAAATGGACATTTCGAAATGACTCCACGAGAGCCACACGAGATCTGGCAGTCAGTCTTTCTGGCACACTCCTCTCGCATGCTCTGCATCCTCAATTCTACATCGCTGACTGCATCCAAAAATTTAACTTTGCATTTCCCCTGTGTCATTTTCACTGGAGGAAACATGTCTGCTGCCCAATTTTAAAAATATTTTAAAACTGACAATCTAAAAGTCAGATCAAGTATTGGCCAGCTTGTGCACAGAAAAATATCACAAAAAAAACACAAAAAAAATACAAAAGAAAAAATAGTGTTCATATATGTGGAATATTTATCAAATGTTGATATAGGTTTTGATGCACATGGCACCGTGTTACCTGTAACCTGAGACTCACAAGATTACTATTACATAAGGATTCATCTTCACACGCTTCAAGCTTTGCATCTGTGGCCTGTCCACTGTGATGGACATCTAATCCACATCCCATACCAGTAAGTACGTGTGGGTTTAACATGCAATGACTTCCAAAAAAAGGAGCGTTGTACAGATGATTATTACATTAATTTCAGCTTTTCTCACTGTAAAAAAGTCAAATATTTTGGCTTGCACCAGAGTGTCTGCCGGTATATTGATATATAACATGCCCTTTGGCAAGGGTTTTTTTTTTTTTTAAATACTGACATGGTGTAAGATATCATGTTTATACATCATGTCTCAACTGTCAGACCAAATCTCCAGATCTAGAATTTAAAGACAGCACACTTGTCCATCCATCCATTTTCTATAACAGCTTCACCCTGTAAAGGGTCACGGAGGTCTACAGGAGTCTATCACAGCTCATTGCAGCTGAAAGGCAGGGGGGGGTGCGCCCTGGACAGGTCGCCACTCTATTGCGGGGCCACATCTAAAAGTCAAACAGCCACACATGCACATACTTGATACTACATACTTGTTCTCCATCAATAAAAATTAATTAATTAAAAAAAAAAAAAAATTTAAAACCCCCAAAAATCTTATAAGAGAGAGAAAAAGTCAAGTGAGACTGAGCATGGTTTATTAAAATGAACTGTGAAAATATGAATTACTAAGATAATGAACACCAGCAAGAAATCAAATCAAGTGGTCCAATCCACCAGTACCAAAAGTGTGCCTGCATGCTGTGCCCTGCATGAAAGCGTTATTAAACATAATAATACGACTGTCTCGAAATATATCCACGCAGGGGACCATGCTTGTTAAAGATTTGGTGAAACATAATCAAGGCTTAAATTCGACAATAAACAAAGGTAAATGCCATCGCAACTGCTGGAGGTTGCTCAGTCAAAAATCTGATCTGAACATCTACGTGTCTCACATCAGCTTAAAAAAAAAAAAAAAGAAGAAAAGTGAATATGTTAATGAATATGTTTGAACCATTATGGTTTATTAAGTATTTGAAATAAGAGTGAGTAATGATATCGCACTATAAATACAGAGTAGATTTTTTAACACAAAATATGGCTCCCCAAGTACACATTTAGATAGGAGACAACTCCAAGTGGTCATCAAATCTAATTAATTATTTAATTTGCATCCTGCAGGTGTAATTATATTAAGTTTGATTATAACATGGTACACCTATGGTGAGATATCAAGGCTCTACAACTACTCAACTGAAATGATTTTTTTTTTTCTCCACAAACAAAAATCGTAAAATTTAGATCCCAGCGTGCAATCCTCATTTGAATATGAAAGGGACTTACATTTTGCATGTTGTTTGAATGTAAATGTCAGTTGGGCCATCAGCAGTACCTCTCTGGTGATAATAGATCTGAGTCACTGCAAGTGTAATTTGTTCCTAAGGGTTTGCACTATTTGATATCTCCCTGCACTCCTCCTTTTCTGTGTTTTGTCTTGATGTATTTGTTCAAAAAAGTGAAACAGTACTAGAAGGCAAAATGATGCATCATCACAGCTTTAATTGATGAAGGATTTTCTCACATCCTCTCAGCTATATCTTTGGGGCAGGTGTGGAAAAAGATTTTAGAGAGCGACTCCAAATGCTGTCTGCGTCGCTCCCTTGTTACCATGGCAACCTCTGAAATCCAACTTCATAAAATTGTCAATCTAAGTGCATTTTTTTTTTTTGTTGTTCATTTTGTTTCCTTTCATCTTCTGTACGCTCAAGTATCAGCTGAAGATGACATGTCTTTGAAATAAAAAGCCGCTACGCGGGGTGATGAGTCTTGCAAATGGCATGAAAAGGCAATCACTAAAACGATGCTCTCCAAACTAATCTGACTCACAGCCGTGATGCTTGTGATACTCAATGTTTATTAATGTAGCAGATGCCCATGGACAGAGCCATAAATCATACATTACAGAAACATAATATCGCCAACAAGAATGCTCCCCCTACCTAGGCAGCGTTAGTTGGGGTAGTGCCCAGTCTCGCTGGCAGTACACAGCACCAGTCAAAGGTCTGGATAGACCTAGCCATTCAAAGGTGTGTATTTATATTGTGAGCCGAAACAGCTTGTGACTTAATTGTCCAATTAAAATTGAGCCCCAGAAAATAAGACATCTACATAAAGAGCTGTAATTCTTAAACCTTTTCCTCCAATTTGAAAGTGAATACCATAAAGTCTAAGTGAATACTCTGCACTTTAAGCCCATACTCATTATAAAACTGTAACTTTAATATGTTTTACAATAAATATTGTTTCCAACTACTGTTGGACCTAAAAGTGCATACTTACTCAGAAACGCATCTGTAATAAATGCATGCTGTATTAAATCAAGCATTACATTTTAAGTGCTCTTGTACTGTTATCCCAATTTGACAAAATGCTCTTACATTGCCCCCATCATCTCCTGCCCACAAGATCTTTTGAAGTTTAATGCATTAAGGGCAGTGGGCAAACAACATCTCAAATGAGGCATTTAGCGCGAGTTCAAGAAGCCAGACAATTATTTGGATTTCTCAATCACTCTAGTTCTTTACCTTTCTCCTAATGACCAAAGAACTAACTAATCTAAGTTAAGCAGCCACAGAATGCCATTTTCCACCCATCTAATTTCAAACTTTTGTTCTTCTAGAGTAGCTCTGCATCCAGCATAACTCTAAAAAAAAAAAGCTGTAATTAGTTCAGAGCAACAAAGACCATTAATTACAACAGTAGACACCTGCTGAAAACAAGAGGATTCTGTGACAGACAGAGCTCAGCAGGCCAGACCTTAGGTTAGTGCGTTTTGAATGGTCACATTTTTGCAGGAGGAGCTAAGACTGACATCCTCTCACTCTGAAAAGATAATGACGCATTACCCAAGAGTTCAGTTCCTCAGGAGTGAAATCGAGTTAATGGTAGGGCTAAAAAGGGTCACTTACAGTTTATGAACATTTTTTTCTTTTTTTTACCAGGCAAAGTGATAAGTTGTTCATCATCTGCCTTTTCATAGCTTCCCTTTTGAGGCCACTTCCTAAATGCTTTAATGTAAAACAAGGTGGAAATAGTTAGTTAATTAGTTAGTCATAATCAGTGTTCTCTTCTCTGAGCAAGTTTATATTTCAGCACCACCCAGCCCAACTAAGCTTTGAAGCTTTTTTCTAATGCACCGTGTTGTTGTACAATCGACTCAAGGTACACTCTAAATACTTCAGGCAAAGGTCATCTTAAGAAAGAAAGAGCCTTCAGAGAGGGAGAAAGAGAGTTATCGGTCAGTACAAAAACAACTGAAAGTTAAGATAAGAGAGAACAAGGAGGTGTACAAGAGGAAGTTGGACAACAAGCTCCAGCAGAAAGAGCACAAAAAGAGATGTGTGGTCAGGGACGAAGAAGATCACAGCTTCAAGCAGGAGGAAGACCAGGCAGATGGAAGTCTGGACAGAACCAGTGAACTCAACACATTGTTCAACAGGTTCGGTTCAGGAACAATCACAACTTCCACCTTCTAATGCCCCAGCCAAACAGACTTCCGATCCTCCCATGGCCCACACCTCTGCTGTATCATCTCTCCGTTGTGGATCTTGCTGCTGCTTAAGCATTGTTCAAAAATAAAATAAATAAATCCCAAACATCAATAAATGCTGTGGATCCCATCATAAACCTGCTTCAATTAACAAACAGTCATCTGGAGAAAGCAGCCAGTACTGCGAGGATCATGATCTTTCATTTCTCCAGTGTATTTAACACCATCCAGCCTGCATTACTACGTAAGAAACTCCAGAAAACAAAGGTGGATGCTTCCACAATCATCTGGATTATTGATTACCCGACAAACAGACCGCAGTTTGTGAGAGAATGGTTGTGCATGTGACCAGGTGGTCAGCAGCATAGGAGCACCACAGGGGACTGTGTTCTCACCATTTCTCTTTATGTGGTACACCTCAGACGTCCAGTACAAGTCTGAGAACTGCCATCCACAGAAATACTCAGATGACTCTGCAGTTGTAGGGTGAATCGGTGATGGACAAGAAACTGAGTACAGTTTCAGTTTGGCATGGTGTGTGAACAATCATCTCAAACAATACAAAGCAGATGACTGTGAGCTTTCAGAGAGCTGGGATTAAGTCGAATAGGTTTTCCATCATAAGAAAAGAAGTGGAGTCGGTGGAGGACAACAGACAACAGATTGGACTGGAGATACAACACAGATGCTGTTTATAAGAAAGGACAGACCATGCTTGTCTTCTTAAGAAAGCTCAGGTTCTGTAGTACTTGCAGAACAATGCTGTATATCATCTATAAGTCTGGTGTGGAGAGTGTAATCACATCTGCGATCATCTCTTGGAGCCAGTGACTTGAAGAAACTGAACAAACTGATAAAGAAGGCTGGTTCTGTTCTGGGGACTGTTCTGGAGCCTCTGGAGCTGATTGTGCAAGGGAGGATACTTCATAAAATAAAGATCATCAACAACCCTGAGCATCCTCTTTGCAACACAGTGATTCAGCACCACAGTATCTTCGGTCAGAGGCTTCTACAATTAATTCCCCTCATGGATTAATAAAGTATTTTTGAATTTTAGAAGACACAGCTTTTCTTTTTTTCTATTTTGCATGATCCACGTCATATATACTAAACAAATGAAGCATGGTCAATGTGCGCGTGGCTGTGCCAACACTGGGAGAACAGAGTCAACAAATGTCTCTCTTGGTGACAAGGTCCAATTTATCAGGAGGAGAGAAAAACTAGCAAATATATTGTAAAGTTGTAATGAAAGGTCACAACAACATTAGCAGTCACGAGGAAATTTAGACCGACTTAGAAGCAGTAAGTAAAGATGAGGGGCTGTTTGAACCAGGGGTGCAACGATTAGTCGATGTTTCGAACATTTCAGAAGAGTTAGGATTCATCCTCCTCCTCATCTCTGCTGAGAGGTGCACGTGCACAGCAGAGCACAGCGCCAGGTGAAGTACATGGCAGCACCACAGCGACTGGCAGCACAATTAATTAAAAAATGTATGTTTAAATGAAGTGTCCATTGTCTTTTATTTTTAATTAGCACATTGTTTAAACAACCTCATGCAACAGTCAAAAGCTGAGAGGTAAACAAGAGCCATTTAATAATTATGAGATTCATAATCCAATTAGTCGACTAATCGCATCAGTTGATCATTAATCGACTATCAGAATAGTCGTTAAGTTACAGCCCTAGTTTAAACCAGTGCAAGGGAACTTATTAACTTATTAACAAACTGAAGCAAATATAATTTCAACTGAAACAAACTGTTATGTTAACATGGAAGAAATCCTTCTGTGCTCCTTTACAATGGTATGTCGTTAGCAGATGTGTTTTACTGCTGAAAGTGCAACTAAGATTCGTTTTGGATGCCGGTTTGAAGAGCCAGCAGCTCTCCTCTCTACGTCTACCAAGTAATATTATCGGAACGCTGATCTGGGCCATTCTGACTTCTGAGCCTGTGGCTTAACCTCTGCTGTGGCCTGACCTGCCTCGCTGCAGAAATGCGACGATGTGGTTGCTCGTTGTGGACTGTTGTCGACGTTCAAGTCAAAGTGCTTCCACAACGGTGACTTAGAAGATGCCAGAGGCTTTTCGGCCTCTTCCTCAACCGCAGTTTCACCAAATAGATGATCAAAAGTCAAAAAACAAAAATGATACAGAGGCAAACAGATGGCTGTAACTGTGAATTAATAATTCAGCATAAAAAAGAGGTCGCCTGATGAAATTAAATTCATTAAAGTTTGCAAACATAAATGGTGGTTTTGACAATATTTCAATTTCGTTTGGAAACGGTCCACATCATTGTAAGTCAGTTTTAAATGTAGAAAGAAAAAGATTCAAAGAGAACATTTCAAGAGTCCCTATGAATGCATCTTTGAACATAAGTAGCACATCTTACAATGTAAATGCGTTTGCACTCTGCAGTTCTCAGAATTATTAGTTTTCTTTTCTCTATTTTACCTGTGTTGTGTTTTAATTTCTACAATAAGCACAATAAAGCCATTACTTCATCGAAATACAGTAAAATAACTCATAGGAGACTTGAAGGGACTCTTTAGAGGTGGTAGTTATTATACTAATTATAGAAGCGCAAAAACAAATCTAATAGCTATAAATCACTATATAAACAACTGCAGTCAGTGTGCTGAGCTCTAATACTGGTCCACTGACTTTAAATCAGCCTCATTGTCTTTTAGCGGTGAAAAATCTCCCCCTTCCTCTCAGAAGCATCTCTAAAATCTCTAAATACCTGTGAGAAAGGCCTTCATGGTTAAGTAAGTGACTTTAAGTGATTGACAAGATAATGCCATATCTGCAAGCCACCTGTTGCCTCCGCATTGGGAACAACAGTGGGAATGAATAAAAATAATACCGTAATATTGCATTCTCTGTTTGTATTATTGTCAGTGTTCAGACCTCTCTCTCCAGTGGCTCGTATCCTCACACAAAGGCACACTTCAGTCATTTTCACATATTAACATCACCAAGAAGCCATATTCACTTCCCAGAGGTATCCTGATGGGAAGACTATCCTACACAAAAGGGGCATGCATAGTTTTTGCAAGACATTTCCCCCATAAGTCAGGTGTTTTTTCTTCTGTGTCTACATTAACATCTTGGTTTGACTGTCTGCAAAATAAAAAAAAACAAAACAACTATAAGGGAAAACTGAAGGTGATGGTACAGTTTTGTGCCTTTGGCAAAGAAAGCACATATACAGTTGTAGGAAGGAGGGAGGACCTTATTTCAAACGGGCTGCGTTTTGTTTAAAGAACTACTGTACATAATTACTGTTGAAAATTGGGAAATGCCCAGATAACGGATGACATGGCATTCCATCCCTGGCTCTGGTACCCTGTGGCACTGTTAATACAAAGAAAAGTAAAACGGAGGTAGTAGGTAAACGTCAGGAAAACTAAAGACAAGCCAATGCTCAAAGACTACGGACCATTTACTTTCCCACTTCTACAGTCAACAGAAAAATTCCTCCACGAACAAAAGTCTAATGAGAAACACACCGGAGAGACTTGGTTACGCCCCTTACGGCTCACCTACTAATCCTGATTCATTAATTACTTTTATTGCATTACGAGTATGATGATCAAATAAAAAGGTAATTAAAAATTACAGGAATATACTGTAACTTTGCAATTAACATTTAAATGCTTGTGTCGTTGTCCTTTTCTATGTCCAATGAGAGCTTGCTGAGCAGATGAACCGGGGAGAAGGAGAAGTCTTCATTACAGAATACTGAAGCTTAAATATGCTCTCTCGTAAGCCCTTTAGCCATGTGTCAAGACTGATTTTCTTTTGTTTTAATGAAGACTAAGCTACAAGGTGTTGAAACTACCTGCAAGAAAGTACAGTTACACACTGCAGACACCCCCTCGATGTACTTACAGGGGTTGCCATAACACCATGGATCTGTCGGTGCCCATCAGACATGAAGACAGACAGCAACACTTTTACAGCCAAGTTGCTGCAGTACAACTGTATATATTACCACTGGACACTTACAGGATGAGGCAGCAAAATCTGATTCATTTCTGAGTGTTTATCTTTAAGTATCTGTGGATAAAAGAGTTATAAGATTACTCTGGACTTCAGCTATTCCAGTCTGTTGCTCATACCAGCTCCTCTTAGTTGCATACTCATGATTACAGTAACATAAGTGTTGACTAAGTGCACAAATCTGCCTCCGGGAAACATAATCTGTTCAAACTGTGATAGTAACTGCCGAGTGTAACTCAAGTATTGCTTGCAGAACAACCATAAATCAGAAAATATGAGATTTAATATATGATAAAGGGAGGAATTATGCAAATGACAAACTTTCTTTTGAAAACAGCGTTGTAAACATTTATATGATATTTCTAACACATTTGTCATCCATCTCAAACACGAAGCCGTTCATAGATATTCTCTTTGAATAAAATCATAATCAGCTGCTGTAAATTGTAAATTTGTACCTGTGTTTTGTTTCTGTAAGGAACTTTGTGTTGCACATGTTGCATGAAAAGTGCTATACAAATATGACGATTGATGTAATTACTAGTTCTTAAATTCGCCCAGTCTGAGTTTGATTGCTTTTTTTCATTAAAAAAAACCCCCAGATTAACTGAAACTAACCAGCCTTAACTACTATATACTGCTAGCTATAAAGCCTAACCAACTGAATTAAAATGCCTCATTCAATGCATTTAACTTCCCACTAATGAAACATTAATAGAAGAAATAATCAACTTGAAATGACAATGGAATATGTAAAAGTAATTAATCTAACTGTACAAACTAAAATTTGTTATCATACATTTTTTGTTTAACTGAAAACACAAGGAAATCCATGGAAAACTGTGTCCAAGAGAATCTCTGCTTCATCTACTATTTCTGTTTGCTCCTTGGTCAGTTTTTCTTCTGACAGAGTTCATATAAAAATCTCTGCACACTGAAGCTGTGGCAGGGAGAGAGATGGATCAACAGAAAAAGTGGAAATTTACAGCACGGTAATACTGAACAATACAGGCTCAAGCTCTCTGCTACGAAACCCTGCGGCAGGCTGGCAATCGGAGTGCTGACAGTTTTCCCGGTGGGTTGCTTCACCTGGGCTAGCAGGAAGAGGAGGAACACCAATGAGAATTATGTAAATCATGTCCACCGCTGTGTTTCTGATCACACAGAAATGTTTCGCTGTCATGAGTTCTGTACTTTAGTTGAGAACCCCCCCCCCCCATTCCCATTCCCATTCCCATCTCAGTCAGCTGCGGCACAGCTTCTGCTCTGCTGAACGTTATTGTATTCTATAATGCAAGTTTTTTATCACATCAACACGCTGCATTTAAACGGCCTGAACTGGCGCTAATGCACCACACAATGCAGTGCTTGTTTCTTCCTTATGCTTCGCTGAAAAAATATTTGTCGTACTTTAACATAAGATCCATGGTGCACAATTGTGTCTCAAACTGATATATAAACTATAGTATCGTGGGGCAAGGTTGCACAACAGATCTGATGTCATATTAAATGTGGCACATGTCACACGTGGCTGATTATTTTTAAATCACAGAGTAAGCACACATACACATTATATATATATATATATATATATATATATATATATATATATACATACATACATACATACATACATACATACATACATACATACATATATATATACATACATACATACATACATATATATATACATACATACATATACATACATACATACAGGTGCTTCTTTAATAAAAAAAAAAAAAAGTAAACAGTAAAGGTAAGAGTAAAAAACACAGTTGAAGGACGTCATTATCAAATATTGACTGTGGGGGTTAAATAAATGCGTGCGTCGGCCTTTGGAGAACATTTCATCTTTATTAGCAACACTAACAAAAGTTACTCAAATATAAATCTGTCCTCCTCTTCCTCCTCCTCCTTTTTTTATTTTGACTTGTCACCTTATGAAACCTCACTAAAGACGTGTGTCAATCATCACTGTGAGCGCCACAGTTGTTCAGATATTTGCATAAGAAATACAATTGAAAGGATGCTGCAACATATTCTCAGAGGGAAGTTCCTTACATACCTTTACTTACTTCCCAGGAGTTTTGCACTCAACTTGGAGGAGATACCACACGTGTGTCGAGAATGCCTTGTAGTTATGACTGCAAAACTGTGTTCATAACAGAAACTTTGATGAAGGCCGGTTGAGCACCGACAGCTGTGGATCAGTGAAGATGGAACCACTCGGCTTTTGAAGATGTCTACAGAGCGCATTTATTTGAAGTGCTGTGTGAATGTTGTGAATATATGAATATGACACACTAAGCATTTGTAGAACAGGATTTAAAAGTGGCTATATGAAAAGGCAGACCATTTACCATTTGATGGTTTAATAAAAACATGAATTTGACAGCCCTGTTGACTTCTCTTTGAAGCAGCTCTTCTAAACGTGCAGAACAAAAGGCCCACACGGGTGCACAATGAACACATGAGCTGTGAGAGCGATGGTGCAAACCCCCAGACCACTGTGCAGCCCCTAAAAGTGTAACTGAAAACTGGCTCGGTGAAGGGTTAGGGTTGTATTCATTTGAATAAGAATACACTTCTCTTTTCATTTACTGCCTTTTCAAATTCCGTTTAACGCGATAACTCCGAACCAACTCATCGCAGGCACACATTGGCTCTATCCATCCTACTGACCCCAGCCCCCTTCCCTGCTCGCCCGTAAATATGACTAAAATATAGCTGTACTTTTGTTGGATTTTTTTTTTTTCCCGTTTTAGAAAATGGGTTACAAATATAGGTCATGTAGCATATTGGAATATGGGATAAAAACAACATGCAAGACATTTTTATTTAACAAAGAGGGGATTCTTAACTAAACAACAGAGCTTCCTATGAGAGCAAATCTGAGAAGTTAATTCTAACTGCTCCTTCAGACACGGTCACAACGCTGACTGACAGACTGCTGACAACCGACTGGAACTGCAGGATTGTTTTATCCCTCTGTACACATTTCTTTCATGCACACTGCTGATTTTGAAGCCCTTTTAACACATTTAGTGCTTTCCATTAACGTAACAGCACGGAAACGCGTCAGTGTCATGTCTGAATGGGCTTCCTGGAGCTTTGGCGCTGGATTTTTGACGGCAGTCTTAAAAGTCTGGACCTAGTAATAACTGTGCATCGTTTTTAAGGCGGCACAAGTCTGAACTGCAGGCTGTCGTATTAGGATCTCATAATAGCATTGGGTCTTAATGTGGCAGAACGAATTGCCTAATTAAATAAATAAATAACAGCAGCGCTTAAACTTTCTGACAGTTTTTCAGAATATTATTTTGTTTGGCACTTTAGGCTGCAGCTGCTCTTTTCACAGCATGACAACCATCACTGCCATGACAATGATGTAGACGGTGTCCTCAGATTGACTGAAAGAGAGCGTACGATTCTCTTCCCACCGTCACTGAAATTAAACCCTTGTGAGGAAGAAGCGGGTTATGGTTCTGAAGCAGTGGACCAGCGTGTCTGTTACATGTTCTGGCCTGAGATCAGCTCAAGATGCCACATCACTTACCGTCCTAAAAGCACAGCATGAGCAGTTGAAGTTGAAATCAATGACACCGCACACTGCCTCCAAACAGGCAGACAACACTGTGGTCTTGAGGAAGACTCACAGTCACGTGTTTAATGTTCACTTGTTTGCGTTTCACATGATTGGCTAAATGAGAATATGAGTTGCGCCACTTCCATCCGCACGGAGAGCCAGAGGGGGGCCGATAAAAGGCAGCCAGTGGGCTTGGCAAACAAGGAAAAGATTAATTTTCTAAAAGTACCACGTTCCACTGCTGCATCATTTACTAGACACGACTCAGAAGATGCAAGAAAAGGAAAAAACAAAAAGAAACATTTGCTTCTGGTTGCCATTTAGGATGAAAGCAGGAACAGCCCCACACAGTGTCATGGACATACCGCTTAGCAGACACCACTGCAGGGTTTAAAAAAAGACTGGAAAAAGGATAAAGGCAATGTGGAACTAACAAGATCAAGGCTTAATGCTGGTGAAGCATCAGGGGAAAAGAATAGTAGATTTCATTGGTGCCAAATAGGTCTTGACAGTTGAAGCTATGGTGATGATGGGAAGTGACTCATCTGAGTTCTTGCATTAAATACCAGTTAAAAAAGTGTTTTGTTTTTTTTCTCCTTCCATCTTGAATCAAGTGGATACCATAAATTTGACATCTTGGAGCGATGGAAGCATCATTTGTTCATCACGATGTTAACCGATGCAGTTTCTGATGAACACGTCACCTGATCTGAATAGAAATTACATTTTGAGGGATATTTCATAGCTGGTCTGAAGATGCAACTCTAGATGTGGATGGGGGCTGAATGTGAACGCACACACAGCCACAGAGCTGCACGTAATCTGGAAATTGCAGCCAACTTGATGCGTCAACAATGCTACACTCGTTTAGGCGTCTCCGCTGGTGCATCAGTGTGCAGCATCTTTCAAACACAGATCAGGGATAAAACCTTCCAACGGAAAATGAGCTGTGCATTATTCAAATATCATGCTTGGCCATTGGTTAATTCTCCTCACAAATGGAAATTATAGTCTGCCTACTTAGATATTTTTATGATGATATGATATGATATGATATGATATGAACTAAAAGCTGTTCCGAGAAAACTAAATACTTCAAAGTAAGAAAACCTTGGCTGCATTATTTTAAATGCCTTCCTTGTGTGCTTTCACTTCATCTTGCCTCTGTGGCTCTAGTAAAGAACAGCCATGTTTAGTAGTTTGTGTTATGGCGCAGCCTCGACTCATCCATCTATAGCATCCGCATCATCCAATGGTTTCTTTTTCCCCCCCAACAGTTTGCTGCAATTTTTTAACAGTTCTGTTGTTGGGCATACCTTTTTACATTTTTGGCACTTCTACAAAATATAAAACAACTTATACAACAACAGTGCATGACAAACACAGAAGTGTCTCCAACTATATGCTTATTTAGTTTAGGTAGCATCTGTAGCATTATATCAAGAGACTAGAAGATTTTTGCATTTTAAATGCTGCCAGACTTTGAAGCAGCTTTAGCATTGCAATCTGGATGGTAAAAAGAAGACAAGCAGCTTCGTTATAATCTTTTATTCTGGTTTTGTCTGAGATCTACAAGGAGTTTCCAGTCAGACAGCACAGTAGGATTCTTAGCTTTCATGCATGTGTGTCCCAATTATTTGTCCAAGTACTACAAAGATGTGTGGGAGTAAATAATACATTTCGAAAAGTCATCAAAGCTGGTAAACTGTGAGTCAGACAAACCGTCGAGGACAGTGAGGCCGACTGTAAGCAGAGATACTGTCTTCCGGCCAGCCTTCTCTGTCCTTGGATTGAAGTGTCTGTCATAAGACATGTTTAGTGGCGTTCGAGCGCTGACCGTTGCCTCTACAGGTGACACAAGACAAAGTGTTATAATGCAAGTTGTGAATATGTGCGCTTGCATACAATACATGTACTGTAGAAGAGCCAGCATGCCCCCGCATCCATAAGACTGAGCAGAACTGAGTGGGCAAGCAGGCACTTACAGAAGTGCTTCACGGCAAGGCAAAGATACAGGAAATGAAAGATTAAAAAAAGAAGAAGAAGAAGAAGAAAAAAGTAATTTGCTGCACCCACACAGGAATCAAGTCCCAAGAGTTTTATGCTGAGAAAGGTTTGAAGATGCAGTGAGGTATTTCACTTTGGTGGCTGTTGCAGTTTAATTTAGAGCAGCTGTCCATATATGAACAGAGTGCTCGGAGTTTACTCTGACCATCCAAGCTTTGGTAATTTCTGTCTATTTCCGTCGTGCTAGCTACGAATGTGAACCAAAGAAAACAAAAGAAAAAACCCAAAAAACAGTAAGGGGTTAGTTAAAAGCAGCTAAAACTACCAGACATAAATTAAAGTCAAATTTAAAACTTCTGGCCGGTATTATTCTGATAGCAGCTGAGCAATGTCTTCTTAAAGTGCAAAAATGTGAATTCAAATAGGCAAAGTGCACTTGGCAAACCAGTCAATCTGATGTAGCGAGACTGAATCTTCAATTGAAAATAAGTAGAGCTGAGAAAGCTGACAACTTTCGACCGTGAAGACCGTAAAGAGCAGCACAGCAGACCTCCGAGTATGAGCCCCGGCTCTAACGAGTATGGTTTTTGTTTACCAGGAATCCTTCCACTCTTTCCTCTCCCCGCACATCTGCCTCATGCCTTACTGCCATCAAGACAGGACAGTCAGTGGCTAATTACCGCAGAGCAACAAACAAACCAATACTACTCCATTTTCCCTGGTCATGTCCCATTACTTCAGCTTAGGTCTCCTATTCATATTTCTCGTGACAGGTGCATCTGTCTACGGAGAAACAAGGTAGTGCTGCAATCAGCAGGCGGAAGATGTTGTAATTAAAAGGTGTACCTCTGGGCCAACACGTGGTTCAGTCAAGGTGAAAATGACAGTGGAAGTGGAATTTTATTGAACACAACAGGGTTCCTGTCAATAGCTCTGGCACTTGGCAACTCTGCTCAATGCGTTTATTAATATTTGGTGCGTGTGTGCATTTCATGATTGGGCGCCTGTGCATCTATACGCTTGACCTTCCCCATCAAAGTGTCACTATACGTGGACATCAAGATACACTCTCGATCGCTCACATGTTCAAAATTCGGAACGGAGTGCACGGTGAGGAAGAGCAAAGTGGGAGAGAAAATAAGAGCCTGGAATGAGACAGCAAGGATAGGACTGCACAGATTGATATAGCAATTACCAAGAAAGCTATCCCTCTGTTCAGAATACATCTACATACATTAGAGCAGGTTGCTCCCCAGCCACCGTCTCAAAAGCTGGTCCAGCAGTATCTCATACACAAATACAATGCACTGAAAGGTCATCGCCGTGCAGTCACTGCACATATACAAACAGTAAAACTTTGTCTGCTGCTCATGCTACAAGGCAAACCTATCCATCATGCTGCCGAGGAAAGAATGAAAACGGCAAAAACGAGACATGTAGCTAAAGCTTGCTACAGTGGGATTCAAAGGACTGGCAGTAATGCACGCTCTCTCCCTGAGCTAAAACGTAAATCCAGTTATAGTTAGCCTGTAATGTATGCAGAGTGACGACCAGCACAGGCTTGTGCAGCGAGACCACGGGCCCTGCAATATAAGGAGGGTGTGTTTGCATAGAAATGCGATGCTGCAAACAAATGGGCTGAGAGTACGCCTGTAAGCCTGCTTGCATTTCAAATACCTCTGTGTGGTTCAAAACATCAGACAATGAGAATAACATGGAACGATCGGAACGGAGAAAGTGAATAATCCACAGAAGAAGAAGAAGGAGAAGAAGGAGAAGAAAGCTGCTGCACAGAACAAGAAGATGGAGATGTGAAGCGTAGTAGAATGATCTAGGCCAACTTGGACAGCTGCTGCAGGCGCAATAATACTAGACGTTTTTTTTTACGTTTGACCACGTGTGTTTAAGCTGGACGTTCTCAGCCACAAAGAGACGTTACCAGAATTCTCATTACCGGAGCTGTGTGAAAGCCATGATTGTACAAGATGACGAACATAAGAAAGGGGAAAGCTCAAGTCAGGAGGCTTTTACCATCCAAGATATGTGGGCTTTTTAAAACTGTAATGAAAAGGCTGAATCTGATGATCCAATATTCAATTCTCGCTGGCAAAGATCAATTCAGGGATCTATATGTATCAAAACATCTCAGAAGCAGAAAATTGCTTCAATCTAATTATTTTTACAAAACCGTAGAAGGTGATGCAGACTCCTGCTCCGAGCAGAACTGAAAATCTCTGTATCCAAGGACTTGCAGCAAAAGAGGATAAAAATGGAAAAGATAGGCGAGGGTGGGGAATCAGAGAGAGAAACTACGGGGGGAGCATCAAACATAATTAAGCACTGCCATCTGCTGGTCATTTTATGAACATATTGTGGGCCTGAACGCTGAGGATGATGCATTTGAACAGCTGCCTTTTTGACCACCTGTTTGCACTAGGCCACTCAGAGCAGACGTGACATAGAAAGAAGGCCGCACTTACACAAACCTGACATAAGGAAACATTTCAAAATACAAAGATGCAATCGGTTATCCATCATCTGAAAGAGACAAATCTAATTTGCTGGTTGAGGAAGAAGAATGAATGCCGAGGATGAGGCAATCATTTTGATGCAATCACAATTATGTTAAAAGAGATCACCCTCATCTATTCTTTGCAATTCTTGGCTCATCTAATGGAAAGCAGCAGCGCAGCAGCAGCAGCAGCAGCAGAGGAATCAAATGAAAGCCTTTATAACTCATACTTACGCTGACAGCCTTTTCCGTTACATTTCTCAAGTAACAGTATTCTTTCATTTTTTTAACACTAAAAGAGTTTATGTGAGAAGTACTGACTTTACTGTTCTCTGCTGATGCTTTTATGTGACACATCAAAATAAGTGTGAAGGTGCAGGAAATATAGTCACATTAAAAAAAAAGGCTGTATCAAGTACTCTGCCTTTGATGGTATAAAGATAAAGATGCTCAAAGTGATATGAATCACAGAGATAAAAACAGATCTTTGCATATTAAAATGAGGACAGCACAGTTACCAGGTAAGAGCTGCAGTCTGCTTCAAGTCAGGATGGAAATGCGAAGAGAGCGCGACGCTACTAAACAGCTCGCCCTCGAGCAGCATAACCAGCCGTAGGAATTGATTGACCGTACTTGTCAATGTTTTCGTGATCAATTTGCGCTACATCTCAGAGCATTTGAATCTAAAATAATAGCTGCATTGTGTATCTGCGCTGTGACCTAAAAAAAATCTAAGTGTGTGCTTCAGTGTGGCAAAATTACCAACATTCCCGCAGGGCCTTAACTCCATCTGTCCTCCCACTGAGCTCATTTCTCCAAATAAAGACTCTTTCCTACATGACAGAGCCCCTCCTGCACATCTAATTTAAAAGTGGTCATACGTTGTGCTATTCTTACTTTACCTAAACCTGACGATTTCTGTAAGAGTGTGTTGAATATATTACTGCCAGCTACTAAAATTTAAAAAAAAAGAAGGAAGAGAGAAAGAAAGCTGTTAAGATGCAAAGGTGAACTGACAACGGCCCGTGGTAAAAAATACATTTATTTCAACAATGACAACAAATCTGTGTAAAAACATTTCGTCAAACATGATGAAAAGTCTAATAAAAAAAAGAACTGATGACTTGAAGGAGATTAATTTCACGCTCCTTTCACATTTTTATGCTGGATGAGATTCTACAAATTTGTTGTATGTAATCACAAATAATAATTATTTTTCTCATATAAAGTTGTGCCGGAAGAACATATCTATCCAGTGTTGCCCTTAAAACAAAGGAAATTTAAAAATTGCCAATGATCAGTAGAAAATCTGGTGTAAAATTTTGTATGAAACCACAGTGTACCACTTCAACTAAAACCGACACTCATGTCCACCATGGGTGACGACCACAAACACAGCAATACCTGCTGTGACCACATGGGGGCAGCATAGCCCAAGTTAGTTAACGCAGCAAACAGGAAAAAGTACACTTCTAGTAGGAAAAAGTTGTGTTACGAAATGTGCCAGAGCACTTGGTGGGGACAGTTTTAGGAGGGTGCTTATTTTGTACCACATCAGGAAAATTTAAATAAAGCATACATTTATTTTTAATATGATTTACTGACAGTCTAACCGGCCAATGGCTGGTCACTATCGCTTCCTCATTCATAATCGTCACGCTGCCACGCTTAGAGAAGCAACCACTCATCTTTCATAACCCAGCTTCGGCTAAACGCAACAGCAATTTTTGATTTCAACATGCCTAACGGTGTATCCCGCTGAAAACATCTCAAAGCAGCCCTGCAGATATTTCGGCGGGGTTCGGCTTAAGGAGCTGGGACCCGAAGCAACATCAGCGTCTTGAGCAACACGGCTACATGGGCTTCAAATCCACTCTTCTGAATCGAACGGGTCACGTGACTCGTGGCTTCGTCCATTATTTCATACAATCTACTGACCCCGACTCTTAGCACTGAACTGTCAGTAACTCTTCCGTCAACTAAGCAGAGCTATATGCCCCCATGTGGTCTGAAGTGGGATTGCTACTTAAGAGTGACGTTAATGTAGTTTGAAATTATCAAAGAAAATTAAAGATGAACTGAACAATACTGAAATTTAAAATTCCTCGCACGTGTTGAGAGCATTGTAAAAATTAGTGTTTGAATGTGTGTATTTAAAGATGAACTGAAGTACACAGGCTAAGGGCAGCGCCTCCGTTGAAGGTCAAATACCAAAATTAAGTCAATCTAATCTCTTAAAGTCCTCTTTTGTTTTTACCTTCCCTAAATGCAAAACATCAGTACAAAATTGATTGGTTCTAGATGCCAGAACCTCATAACCTTCCCTGTAGATCTCCTCCCCCACCTTCACCCTCAGAATGAGTTCACCACACACATTCTTGGTATAAAAATGAAAAAGACTTGAGACACTATTTTCTTACAAAACCAGTTAAGTGCTCGAAGTGTGAAGATTCTTTCTGGATGTGGGACTGATATAAATAACAGCCCCCTTTAACTACATATCTGCATTTCTCAGTGACTAAATATTCGGTAATGCCTGACTTGAAGAGGCTGTGAGAAATGGTGATAAGATGGTATAAAATGAATAAGTCAAAACTCAGCGTGTGACCAGAATGATGATGAGTTTAGCAGAGAAAATTGCTTGTTCATCTGACACAGACCTTAACTCATTCACAACCCACAAATACTCAATGGAGCTCCAGTATCACAAGACATCAATCTGTGTATAGTCACATTCTGTATTTTTGTCAGGTCACCAAGACCGAACAGACCAACATTGACAGAAAACACCATCGCAACACAAGTAATAAAAATATCCAAATTAGTTGTGTGAGAAGCAGTTTGATGACTGAAAACCAGAAGAACAACCTTCTGTGAACGTGTTTAATCAGCAAACTGACGTCAAACAGATTATGTGTGCGCACAAAAACCAAAGCCAATGCGCTGCCACGTGCACACAAAAAAAGAAATTAAAAAAGAAGGGAAAAAAGAAGAAAAAAAGACCACTGCGCCTCATGGCTGACTATATCGGTTTATTAGTATTCAGAGAAGACCTGACCATGGTCTGTGACTCTGTGGGAAGTTTAAACATGTGCCGGTGTCAGTACAACGCAGGGGGTGAAGCAAAGGGCAATTTGTCAAATTTAACTGCTGCTCGTCTGCCAGCCGAACGGAATTGAATTAAGTATATCTTTTGCTTTTCCAGGATCCCATACTGTTTTGCATAAAGAACAGAGCTCATTTAATGAATTTCAACTATGGCCTCATGCAAAATTAACAGAACAGCATGAAGAGAAGGATGCATTATCAGAAGCTCTCAAAGTTTCTAACACTTTTCTTCAGCTATTCCACTCAACTCACGCTGTAAAGGTGTCATCCAGCTCATCATCTTCTCTACAGGCAAAAGTAAATGTAGAGTTCTTTTATTTCCAAACTACCACCACAAGATGTCACTAACATGTCATAAAGTGGCATACTTGGAGGAAAAATGAGTTTTATAAAAAGACTACGGCCTCTTCCTAATCTTTACTCATTTTGTACATTTTCATAATCTTTTATTTATGTCACGGCTGTAGTGCATGAGTGTGTGACATTGTGAGGCTTACATTTTTATACAAGGGAGGAAGGGGATTCACTTTTGTGAAAGCCTTTAACAGCTTTAAAAAAAGATACAAGGAAAAAAAAGGGACCCATGCTTTCAGTATCTATCAAACAGATTCCCAACGATGAATACTCTGCAGGAAAGTCTTGAAATATGCAAACCTGTGGAAATGGGGCGCTAATGGCATCAAATAAAGAATTAAATACCAGGAACCAAAGTACACATTTCAAAAAATTCAAGTTTTTTTTCCCAATAATATCTGGGTTTGTGACACATGACTCCACAAATTCTATAAAACAAAAGAAGTATGAATTACAAGATAAAAGTTCAGAAAAAAGACCGGAAAAGAAAGAGAACGCAAATGCTTCTGACACCAAGATGTAGGGCTGCTTCCATCTGCCGTGGCTCGACGGAATTAAATATTACATGGCTGCAGAGGATTTTAATTCTTATTACTCCCAACAGTGATGTCACTCTGAGACTGCTAAATATATTTCACATTTTAAAACTCTGTTGGTTACTCAGTTCTTATTTAGAGCTAAAATGTCAAATGCGTGCTGGTGATTTACTGCCAAACCCGTGAGTCTGTTACTTTACAATTTATTGCAATTATTGATCCAGTTACTTATTTGTATACATACCAAGCCCTATTTTACAGCCCAATCAAAATGTAATAATTATCGTTATTTCAAACTGAAGCTGCTGAAGTAATCATGATCAGTTGGACCGCATGCCGATGTTTTGCTGGCATTCGTAAAATGACGTGGTGCAGAATTCATTTAAAAACTGTTCTATATGCAGCAGCTTAATCTCATCAATCTACATGCAAACACAGATTGGGCTTCATTAGTCAGGAAACGAGATGAGGGCTGTATGAATGTCTTTAAATCTGATGCATAAATCCTGGCATTGCGTTTAAATCGAACAAAGGTTCTGAAGCCTGCTGCTTCACTCCCCGCTGGTTTTCTATCCTATGAGACCTTTTCACTCAAAATCAAGTTTAATTAAAATATTTGTAAAACCAAACTGCAAAGCTGTTCCTGAAAGAACATCATAAAGTAAAATAGGACCATATAGTCAGGGGAGGTCAATGTCACTTTTCATCCACTAGATGGCAGCAGAAAGTCACGTTAAAATGAAAACCATTTCTATGCATGATGGTTAGTTTTGTGTAAATGTAAAAACCTGAAAAATAAAATCAGCCAAATTTACTACGCGATCATAAACAAATGCATGTGTTTGCTAGAAACAGACAGAATAAAAAGAAAAACTAACACTTAAGACACTGAAGTTCTAACTCCCACAAATTGGTCCAAATAGCAGTATTTCTAAAGAGTGTTTTGAAAAATGTGCAACGAAGAAATCGAGTGAAAAATCTAATTACATAAAGCGTTTCAAGCTGGCGTTCTCATCGTCTTACTTAAAGACAAACTTGGTGGTCTTTCAGATGAAACTAAAAAAAAAAAAAGCATGTTTCTTAACCGGACTGCTTCACTATGATAAGATTATTATAGCCACAATAGCCAAAGACAAATACAAATGCAGTTTTGAATGAAGAAAAGCATGCCTGCTGACTTACATCAAATTCATTGAGGGCAGCAGCCAGTTCTCCAATGCCAGCGTGTCCATGCTTCTCGTCAGTAGGAGAGGTGGCTTGAGCAGCACTGGAGATGCCCCCTATGGCCTCCTGGACTTGCTTAAACACGTAGTCCCGGTTGGCACGTGTGGCCGCCACATCTGGGTGCCGCAAGAAAGCCTGTGAGGCCGTGTACAGCATGGTGGCATTTTTCTTCAGAGCCCCACGAGCAGCTGCCATCTCATCTCGACACTGAGGGTCTTTGAGCTCCTGAAAAGATGACAAAGGATCTCAGGTGAGCAGCATCAACCACTCTCAGTCATCTCCCAAAATAAATATAACAGAAACAAATATGGGAAAAAACAGGGAACGCATCAGTAATTCACAACTAAGTGAATACATAAAAACTAGATCCTATTGCAAGAAAAATACTGTTTAAGAAAGGAAAAGTTAATCTCTGATGAGGTTGTTTAATTCCAAATGCACAAAGACCATGTTCAGCAGATCTGCAGCTGTGCAGCTCGATAGTATTCAGTTCAGTGATTTGCTTTGGGACAACTCGACGGCAGAGACTCCTGCCAGGCTGATGTTTGCTTGAAAAATCCTCTAACAACTTTCTGACACAAGACCACAAATACATGTTTTTTTTTAAATGGTGATTTACACGCACCCACCCACTTATTTCACTGTAAAAAGAAAGTATTCGTGAGATGTGAGATGTTCTAGATACCTGCTGTCTCCGGGCAGCCACATAGTTCAGCTTGACCATCTCTTTTCCAAATTCTTTGAAGCGGTTGGCCAGGTCTTGCTCGTTGGTAGCATTCTTTACTCCCTCCAGGGCCTCCTCCACCTGTCACAAACACAAACAGTCTTTTAAAACCTCTGTGAACGCTTTATTTTTGTTTGTTTGTTTTTAGTTTTTTATGAAACAATACTTTCCTCTAAACTGCTCTCATATCTATCAGTTTTAGTGTCAATTAGATCTGAGAAATGCAATCACCACTTAGTTTTGCAGTTTTAGATAGACTTGTTTCAGCAGTCCCAGTCCATTTTGGGTATGCATTTTTATTGTAAACTATTTTTTACCACCTCATGAAAGAGTAGCAGAAAATGGAATGGATTTGAGAGGAGAGAGAGGGCTACGTTTTTTAAGTGGCCGCCGAGATGGCCGAGCTTATACAAGCTTGAGTTAAACCCCTGTGTGAGCTCCAAGAGGGAAGATGGAAAGAAGGACTGAGTGTGCAGGACAAACTGAAAGACTGAAATGCCTGCAGGCAGAGTTCGACTCAGATTACACCAAATGCATATTGTTTTCTCTCACATTCTGTATTAACTTACCTTAAAAAGCCCCAAGCTAATGTCCTAATAACTGACCAAGAAACCTATACTCACCAAATTACTGCAATGAGTAAGAGTAGTTCGTGACACTGGGGCATTTATGATGAAGCGGTTGTCAGGATTCTGCTCCATGTCTCATGTGCAAGCTAATATTTATGATAAAAGCTTCACTGATCATTCAGGAAATTGAATTCATTACATCATAGGACACTCAATATGTCGACGAAGGATGGAGACAAAAAGAGAGACAGGCTTTTTCTTTTTAAATATCTGTCAAAAGCTTTGGGACGTTTGTTCATTTTTAAGTAAAATAGTCTTCATTGCAACCTAACCGTCAAATGTAACACGTCAGGTCACAGGGTCAAAGGACCCATTTGTTCAGCAAGTTCACTTGTGTTCACATCACATGCGAATTATTGCACTTACAATTTTAAGATGGGCCAGCAGCCTCATGACATCAGCCATATCAGCGAGGATGAGCAGACGGGTGACAGCTGACAGCAGGGCACGAGCTGCCCTCACCATGGTACCACGTTTTACAGAGGAGCAAGGGTCATCAGCAAACTCGGATGAAGCAATGCGCATAGTCTCTCCTGAAATAGGAAAGCAAGGAACTGAACGGAGCAGACAAAATAATTGTTTGTGTGCAAGTGTCTGAGACCTGGAAGGCTGAAGTGTACATACTGCAACCATAAACATGTTTATTATCTTTAACATCAGCTGCAGATAAGGTGCAATCATATGCAAATGAATAAGATGACAAAATATCCTTTGGATCTATGGGTATGCTATAAATCCAAAGTTATGGTGTGCAATTTAAAATAGACAGAACAGAAAGTTAGACTACTGCCAATATTACAATTATTTCAGAGGTCAGAAATAACTTGGCTGCAACTGCTACTGAATCATCTGTCGGGGGGGACATCATGATCTTTGAATATCATTCAGGTCACATGTTCAGGGGTCGTGATACAATTGGAGTCAGCTTGGCGATACTTTTTAAATGGTAACAACAAGAATGAACAAGTGATTTAAAATAAGAATCCAAAGACTAAACAGGGTCAAGAGTTACCCCGAGGTTCCTTACTGAGGGGCTTAATAAATGAGAGAAGTGGGCCAAGAGTCTCCATGGGAGAATCTGTCAGGAGCACAAACAAGGACTTTGGTTTTTGGATCATTCAGTTGAAGAAAATTGTCATTCATCCAACTCCTGACAGAATCCAAGCACCTAAGCAGGATATATATATATACTTATTTATTTATTTACTTTGTTCTTTCCACTTTTGTGTCTCCACAAAGGTTTCGACCCCAGTAAGATCAACTGACTTAGCATACTAACAATCCATACCACTTGGAGGTAATGCACCACTTTCACATTTTGCCCACCGTGAATTACATCAATTAAGAGGAGAAGTACAGAAAAAGAAGAAAGACCCATCAGAAAGACCGATAGGAATGATGACAAACATGTCTGCTTCATGTGTTTGAATCCACAGTGACGGAGGTGCTACGTGGGAAGACTCAAGCTTTTGGACTGATAGGACGAGGTCATTTTCAGAGCAAAACACCTCTAAAGATTTACAACAACAACTAAGTCAAAGCCCAAAAAATACTTATTTTTTATGTATTTATTTATGAAAAATAAATAACATTATTTGTTTACTTAAAACTATTAAAACAAAAATCTTATCCAAGTGGGCAACCATTGGTGAATAAAATGTCCCTGTAAATCCACCCATCCATCCACTTTCTATGTCTATGATGAGTCTTGTTCAAGGTTGAGGGGAACTGCAATCTTTCCGAAGCGACAGGGAGGATGAAAAGCTCCATCGAAAGGCAAGCAAAGAGAGCCAGATCATGAATGCTCATTCAGAAACATATGGTTAATTCAGAGTCAAATAAGCTCCCTCACACGCACGTTTGAACATTGGGAGGAAAGTGGGGCAACCAGACAAATGTCCGTGCAGACATCAGGAGAACAAATGCAAAGAAAAGCTCCAACCAGCCAGCAGGTGTAAGCCCCAGTTGTCTTGCTGGGAGGGAACAGTGCTGACCACAGCAGCCCCTTGCTAAGCATTCCTATAAATAATGACTATAAATTCTTTGTGCTGGATCAGTACTGAATTTGCCAACAACAGCTCCCTAAGCATGCAATAAAATGACTGAGTAAATAACATTGTTTACCCTATGGCAATGACCAAAAGCCTTATTAAAGAAAAATGCAATTATTACACCCTACAATGAAAAAAATGAATGAGTCAGTGAAACTGCGCAAGCTCATGAACAAACCCCGTTACTGGTCGTCAACCACTTCGGCTTAAGCCCTCGCGCCACAGCGGATTACAGTCCGCACATCGATACCATGAAACTGTCTGGACTTGTGGCTCAGTTAATAAAAACTAAAGTACAAAGGGGTACGATTACTGAACTCCCCTCTGCCTTTAGTCAGAAACTTTGAACTAATCATGACAAGATAAAGGAGCTTGCTACGATGGGGTTGCAGTTTTTACATTTTACATTTGCAGGGCTACTTTGTCCACCTGTTGGCAAATGAAAAATACTACATTTGTATCCTGCTCAAATGTTAGAGATGGGTAATAAATCTTAACACATCTCATTTGTTGGAGAAAAAAAGGGATTATTTTTTATTTGAAATGGGTACATTTCCCACTAACAGGTGGGAAGAAATGCTTTTTGATGACAGTTGTAGTGACAATCTGTGGACTAACAGTTTACGTAACCACATGCCATGTGCCAAATATCTGTGTGCCAAAGCTTTCATGTCAGTAGTTAGCATGAGCCTGCAGCCAAATGGTGCTGACTAAGTAGGATGAGCAATGACGCCAACAACACGGTACGAGCGAAGCTTCCCCCGAAGCTCAACATACTGATTCACAAACAAGATCAGTAATATTGTTATGTAACAGGGTTCCAGACTTATAAACAGTTGTTGGCACATTTATTCTTGTGAGTCACTCAAGTCACATGTAAAGCAATGACCCAGGGGTCCCTCCAGTAGACGTTAGGGTCTTAGCGACCCCTGGCAGTTTATTTGTCTCTTGGATATAGGGGGGGCTGCTAAGTTTTTCCCTGAGGGGGTGGCTCCCCTGCGTTGTGCCATCCGTTTGAGGGGTTTGATTTTATCCTCAATGAAGGGACGTGGACTCCTCACTGCAAAGGATTGTCTACACAATGCCAATAAGCTTCTGTATGAAACCTAATTGACTAATTTACATCTCAAATGGGGCAATGTCCCTTTTGCTTTGGTCTCTATACTTTGGATTCTGTGCTAAAGCAGCAGGTCAGTGGGCCTTCACTGTATATGACCAGAATATCCGTTTGCAAAACCAAGAAAATAGAACATACAGGCTCTACTGCGAGTTAAAATCTATAATAACTTCATGAAGGTTTCACACCATCACAGACAGCCCAAGTCTTAATGATGCGTGACTTTAGGGTAAACAACTCCAGAGCCTCACTAATTACTGTACATCCATGAGGCTGTACTCGTGAAGTAAAGCCCAAAACTGTGTTTTACTCGGTTTAAATGAACAGATTTGCCCTGCCACTATTGACTCCACATCATTTAAATTCATGCTGGCATTTCACATGTTCTGACAAGAAGAACCTTCCCCTGCTTTTCGCAAACATTATGAATTTATGCCAGTCACACACACAATCCAGCCATTAAAGCCACCAGAATATTTTTAGAGTAATGTCGGTAGCACTCCTCATTTCACTTATGACTGACCGAGCATTATCTAGATCAATTTAGATGGACTAATACATTTAGTACATCTCAAAAATCAAGAACAAACAGGTGTAGCAAAAAAGTAAAATGCTTTCACATTCATTATTTAACATTACTTTATTTTTCAGGCATTGATTGATTTATTCCTGAAAGTAGCCATTAATACAAGTGTTTGACGGTCCATTAGTTGTTTTGTTTTTTTCCAGAAAATAATTCTTAGTGTCTTCACTGACCAACTTTAAAGGATTTTTAAAATATAAACAATGGCAGTTGATGACAGTAACACTAAACACAAAAAAAAGAAAAGGGTTGGTGTACAGAACGTCATTGTAGAGGTTTCTACAACCAGTAGATTCATTGACAAGGACGTCAAGACTGAGTATTTAAAGTGTATGAACCAAAGGTGTAGTCCATCCGAGTGAGGACCGGTCATGGGTCACTGACATCTTTAGTTCATATTATTGTAAAAAAAAACATTGAGTGTTAGAAAACGTCAGCGCCGTGAGGGTTTAAGAATATCTCGGAAAACTGTTTTTACTTCACGCAGTCCACAGCTGCATCAAGAAATGTAACCTAAAACTGCATTAAGCCAAGAACAACATTCAGTTCTTTGGGCATTTGTTCATGTCAGATGGACAGAAAAGGTGAGCGTGCTTTGTGGTCAGATGATTCCACATTTCAGCGAAAAGAGATTCAAGTGGCAAAGGATAGAGAGAGACAATCCGGGCTGATATCAGGAAGGGGTGAACAAGCCAGCATCTGTAATGGTGTGTGGGTGCAGTGCAGTGACCATACAATTGCATACGAGTGAAGACCGATGCAGACGCATAGACTGGATGTTTAGAGTGACATATGCTGCCATCTAAATCTTTTTTCCTCCTCCCACTGGAGATCTGTGGTTATTTCAGCAGAAAAATGCCAGACCTCATTCTGCATGACTTAAAACAGCACGACATCATAGACGGACCGTGTCTGCTTGACTGACCTGTCTGTAATCCAGATCTGTCTGCTATTTAAAATGTGCTGCACATCTTCAAGAGAATCAGACAAACATGTCTACAGACTGGTGAGCAGCTGAAATTTGCTCCATATAAGACACATATTCCTCTGGTGAGCCCTCTGAGCTCCGCATGGATCACAGAATACTTCTTACATGTTAAAGCAACAGTAGTAACATATTCTAATGTTTGATTAAAATATAATTTGCTTCTACTCCAGTAAATAAAACATATTTCAGAGTGTGAAGAATGTGTATAAAAACTGGATTTAAAAAAAATAAATAAATACATCTGATGTGTGTGGTTTTGAAAACTACCTGCAGAGAGGAAAAAGGGATCCCAAGGGATTCTCTATAAATAATGGATGGTACTTCAAGTTTAGAAACAGGGCACACTTATATGCTATGCTGTTGAATGAAAATTTAAAATGACAATTTATTTCTTCAGAGTAGAATAACAATATAGACTGAGGTAGACCTCAATTTCTAAACATGTAATTGTGAAAAATGCATGTCAAGGGACAACTGACAATGACGGTGTTGGTCGACAACTGTAGCAGCCAACAAAGCATCTCCAATAAAATATTTTATAGTTACCTTGCTTCCGGACATCCTCCACAGCAGCAATTAGCTCCTCCTTGAGGTCCTGGCTGTCTTTTGCAATTTGCTCACCCTTTTCTAGAAAGTTCTGGGTGGCCTGCTCGACGGACACTGCCAGGACATGAGCCTTCTTGGATCGCCCCTTCTTCTTACTGGATGGTCCTTTGTTACTAGTATTCACCAGAGTAGTCACCTGAGAAGCAACAGAGGGTAATACAAGTGGCTGAGTAAAAACTGTGTGAAAAGTCTCATAATTGACAAAAAAAAACAAAACAACATAAACTTCCTTTATACGGCTACACTCATTAATAAGCTGTTAAACGGTTTGCTGATAAAATTCAATGTTGATTGTGCACCAATGTTATTAGACATTTTGTACAGCTGTATAATGTAATACAACATAAAAAAAATGTCCAGAAAATAAGTTCTGTTTTATGACGGTAGGTGTTAATTGAGGTCAGAATCAATTTATTTAGGGTTATAACACTAAATCATAGACAAGTGATGCTGGTCTGGACTGTTTTGAAAATAATTTTCTTTAATTTCTAAATTAGAAGGTAAAATTGCTTTAGATGTATCCGGGTGTGATAAAGCCTGCACTTTTCAACAAAGACATCAATAATATGTGCACATGTTGATGAGAAAAACAGTCTCAAGGAGGAAAGTCATCTACAATGATCTTGGAGAAGCAAATACTGCGGCCCATCGGTCTGGGAAAGGTTATAAATCTATTTGAAATCATTTCAACTCCATGATTCCACCATGAGAAAGATTACTCATCGATGGGAAATAAAAATTACAGTAGCCAGTATTCCCAAAAGTGATTTCTCCATTAACACCCTCCCAAGGTCAGACTTTGCAGTGGTAAACAAAAAGGATCATGGTTTCTACGTCTTTTTCTATATAGAAAAAGACTGAACAAGTATGGTTGGTTCGTAAGAGAGAAAATTTCCATATGGCAGCAGAGTTTCTTTTTGCAAAAGTGCATCTGAACAAACCACTAGACTTCTCTAAATCATGTGCTTCAAACAGATGAAAGCCAAGTGGAGATGTTTAGATGTAATGCACAGTGCCATACGAAGAAAAGAAAGAAGAAAAAAAAAGCAGCATATCAGCAAACAACACATCACACCAAGTGTCAAGCACCGTGGTGGAGGATCTCAGCACCTTGCAGTTATTTAGTTGTATACCATCGTCAAATGTTATACAATCTAGCTGATCAAAAGACAAAGATCCCAGGAACACCAGCAGCCCTACAACAGAGTAGATGATCAACTAATAAATATGTCACTAATCAAATAACTACCACTTGATTAAAAATATTGATATATCAATGTTTAAAAAAAAAATTGTAAAAACTTGTAAAACTGATGATGCTCTTAGCTGTGCTCAGATCTTCTGTTTTGGGAATCATTTTTACTTGCCACCAGAAGATCTGAGGGTCCATTGAGATTCATAAAATGAAAAGCAACTAATAAAGTAGACAAAGATCATTGAGAGTTTTATAACCCAATAAAAAAAGATGTTAAAAATCAGTTCTGAAGAAACAGGTATTCAGTACAGATGCTCTAAAACCGGTGCTCTCTTCCAGCATTCATGCCTCTGAAATTGTAAATGCAATGATTTTCTTCCCTCCCCTTAGGGAGACCAGAAGGAAGAGTATTACAGCATTTCAATCTGAATGTTATAAAAGCATGCACAAGTGTCTGTGTTGGCTCAAGAGAGACACGGTAGTACTCCGGAAATGTTTTTCAGGTGATAAAAACTCACTTTTTGTAACAGACTTGAAACTAAGATCTGAGTCAAAAATGTGTTTGCTTGATTACTTGGGTTCAGTGCCAGGGCTCAAAGTTTTGCTTTGACTTTGCAGTTTTACTTCGAGTTTCTCTCTTTGATCTCCAGGAAAATTCTTTAAGATCTCAGTTGTTTTGTCCTGACTGAACTATAAAAAACTTTTTGCATAGCTTGACATGACTCGTGGCATTAGAGGATCCAGCAATAAAAAGCTGTGTTATCTGCATAAATATTGATGATATGCTTCTTGATGTCTCAAAGAGAACGCAGGTAAAGATTATAAACTGTTGGACCTAAAGTTTTACACTGACGATTGCCACAGTATGCTTTTTTGATGCTGACTGACATATTGATAAATACTGACAGAATTATTCTGTCAGAAAGATACTATTCAGTCCACTTAAAAACAGTGTCTTATGGTAGTAATTCAAAATAAAACAGACCATTTTCAGTCTTTTCATATCAATACCAATGCAATTATGGTTCTAATAATCATTCTTTTCAACTTTTTTCAAAATACAGAAAAAACTATTTGTAATAAAAATAAAATAAAAATAACTCGTCAAGGCACCCCTTTTAAGAAAAATTTAACTGCAGCCAAAGCAAAAATTTCCTTTATCTGTACTTATCTGAAGGAGTTGCACTGAATTATCTAAAATGTACCACCAATCTCACTATGTTACAGGAATGTTTTGTAGAAGACATATAAGACCTTTTAAAACAGTCAATATGCATTTTTTGTCCTGGACTATACATCTATCGAGTCCACCCATTACATGAAGCCCTATTGGTAGTTAGTTAGGAAATACAGAGGCCTAAATTTATGACAAACATGTTGATGATGTTTCATACATTCACTGCAGTAATGCTGATTTGGGGCACAGGACAAAAGGGACCCATTTAAAACAAGATGCATGAGTGAAAGAAGTCAGAAAATCAACTGGTATCCACACTGAAAGCTAAAAACCTTAAGCTAATCAGCAATCACGGGGCCCTAGGGATGAGCGATATCTGCTCAGTGTGGCTTCTGCTAAGAAAAAACAAAAAACAAAAGTTTAAAAACCCAACAGAAATTATCACTTTTAATAAAAGACAATTGTGCTAATTTTAAAACATAAACATTTCACTACAGCCCACAACAAAGTCATCATATAGGTTCCTGTACACTATGATTACATCCACAGTAATATTCCATTATTAATCCGATTAAGACGTTGCTCTCAATAGTAAATGATGTTATTTCAACAGCATTTCTTATTACGCTAATGGCAATTATAACTGAATAAAGCAATCATTTAATAAAGCTCAAAGCAGTGTCTTTGCTGCAATATGTTTACATGCATATTTCTTTAACTGCATTATTACTACCCACCAGTTTTCAAAGGCATCTAGGGACACACAGTCCTACTTTACAACTCATGCCCTATAGGTTATAAGTATAAGTCAGAACAGGATGGCTGCGGGTAAAATAAAAGACACAAACCCTTTGTGATGTTGGAGCAATGCTCTGTGATTTGAGGGACATAAATCTAATTTTAACTTTGGACAGGTGCAAACACCATAATTGCATAGGGAAACAATGGAATCAATCTAATAATGGTTCTGCAACATATAAATGGAAACAGAAATGGGCTAGTTTATATGCAGCTCTGGAAAACAACATAATTGTGAATAAGTCTTATTTAAGATAAGGCCAACAGTGGGAATAGTGCTGCGAATGTAAACAAAGCCAGATTCGCAGCAGCTGTGAGATAATGGTGTGATATAATAAATATATGAGAAGCTCTCACCCTGGAAAAGCCAGTAAGAGCAAAGTTATGTCCTGTCAACCCTGCATTACTTTGGGGGCTTCTAGTCTGAAATGTAAAATTTAATGACGGATGTCCTTGCTCACGGTGGTTTCAAAAATAGTTGCAGTTATGATAACCATTAAGGTGCCTGACCACTCGAAGAATCACTGCGATGACTAGCTTGACAAACACAACTACAAAGACCTTAGCATTGTGCTTGAAGCGCTGGATGCGACGTAGTCAGTCGATCTAAAGTCAACAAAATCTAGTTTCCAGCTGTTTTTGGCTTCATTAATACGACACAGTTGCGCTAAAACACTACATAATCATTATGCATTACATCAGGGCTTTGCCTCTGAACAATCATTTGAATGATCAGCCGCTGCCTTCTTTTTCTGTTGACTATTTTCTCAGCAGCAGCAGCAGCAGTCACAATAATTTGTCAAAGACTAAACATGTTATTGTCCATCTTCTTCAAAATGGAAATCTTGTTTTACATTGTTTTTAAGTAAAGTCTGGCAGAAGTATTATGCATCATTTGTAGCGCTTTGTTTCAAAATTGACTGTTAAGAGCCAATCAGTTCCAGAAATAATAATAATAAAACGGCTGCTTTCCACTCAGTTAATGGATGTTTCTTTTTTCACATTTGTAATGGGTAACTTTATTACTCCATACACATCTAACATTTTTTTAACTTAATTTTACATATTGGCGAATAAGTCTGTGGCCAGAGTTTGTTGGGTTTTTTTTTTTTTTTTTTTTAAAAATTTATGACTGAAAAAAAAAAAAAAAAGAAAATTAATGCAATGTAACTTACCAATAACCTACCAAGTTGGCTGCAACTGTGCAACATATTTTTCTATGACTTTTCCCGACAACCAATATACAACTCTCAGCAGAGAGGAGTAATATTTTACCTTGAACATCTACACAATGCCTTTTGCAACCTCCCTATGGATCACAGATTAATGAGAACAAACTGAATTGTAGGTCTGCGTGATTTATTTGCACGTCAAATGCTCATTTAGTCAAAAACACAGAGGGAAATAAGAGATACAAAAATACAGTTAATGTATGTCTCTTGTTCAATTCCACTGGCACTGCCTCAGTTAGGTATCATGGATGGTTTATTCTGCAACTTAAAAGGTTAGATAGTATATAATTATGTTGGCAATAACTACACAGCACTTGATTTGGATTATAAGTAGATGAACTGCATTTGATAGGACTTGAATTTAATGTGTATACTTTCTTTTCTTAGTTGTTTTTTGAGATTTTCTTTTTGTGAACTGGTACTATACAAATAAACTAAACTAAATGGAGCTGAAAAGATAATAAATTAAAGCTCTGAGGAAAGTTTTACCAGCTGCTGTGTACTTCTTGAAGGGTAAACAAAGACCTAATTTTAAGAACCTACATCAAGCCAGAACTGTAAACATTGATTAAATGAAGCACTGAAGTCAAATTTAACAAACATCCCTGAGAGCAGAAACATTGCATAGAGGAAGGACTGTGCTTTTGTTTCAGGTTGACTGACAATACTTTTGTGGTCCTCAGACACAGCAGCTTTTCACTATGGTTGCTCAAGCATTCAAGTTTAATTGCAGTCACTTTCACAGAGACACATCATATGACAAATAACCTAACAGTTTAACTTTTCGAGCATGTTCAGCACTTACAGAAAAAAAGCAAAAGAGTAATGAATTATGATACAAAAAGTCAAAAATGTGAAAAATAAAACTTATGTGAGCTACACTATTTGCTAGTGCAGCCAAGTACAACCAACACCAAACAAACTACATTAGAACCTTAGAGTTTTGCTGTTTGGCTTAAGGTTTTTCTTCCACTAGGGGAGTTTTTACCTGCCGCTGTTTATGTAATAATTGCTCGGGGGTCATGTTCTGGGTCTCTGGAAAGCGCCTAGAGACAACTTGTGTTGTAATAGACGCTATATAAATAAAATTGAATTGAATTGAATTGAATTAGAGACATAACCGAGAAATTCCCAGACCAGCCGACAGATATAATCTTACCAGGGCCTCCTTCCAGTTGGACATGGCCAAAATATTGTCCCAGGGAGAATCCTCACCAGATGCTTAAACCACCTTAACTGGATCATCTCAATATGGAGGAGTAGCAACTCTATTTCAAGTCTCTCCTTGATGACTGAACTTCTCACCATCTCTCTTAAGGGCCCCTGATGGGTTGTACTCAGGTAACTTAATCAACTAATCCCTCCCACGACTTGCCACCCCACGTTAGTTCTTTTGACATTAGACCTGACCTGCGATTAAGTCAACCTTCGTAGGTGAGTCATTCGTGGGGCCAGTTCGACACCCCACCCCACATCACTCAATGTAAAAAGGACAACCATTTTCCAGTTTCTACTCATGTGAAAGAAAAATCTCAAGTGTAAAGATCTGGCATTGTAAAAGATATAATCACACGCCACCCTACTCACTCAATGTAAAAAGGATAGGACACGTTAGATCTGCACATTAATCGTGGGGTTCCCACCAATGTAAAAACACTTTTAGAGGGAGCCCAGCATTCTTCTAGAAGAAGCTCATTTCAGCCACTTGCATCCATGACCTTATTCCCGCTCCACTCTTCCCTCACATGTGAACAGAACCCCGATATACTTCAACTCTTTCACTTGAGGCACCACCGCACACCCTACCTGGAGAGGGAAAAATATCTCTTTTCTGGCTTAGTGTCATGTCACAAATTAGTCAAAAAAATAAAATAAATGCAGCCTTCATAAAACTGTTGGTTGGGGGAACCTACACCACATCACCAAATAAGATCTAGACAATAAATCTTAATAGTGGAAATTTTTTTCTAATTATTCTGTTATATAACCCACTGCATAGTTTAATAACAGTTGATGTATCACTTTACGTCATGGATGTTAAAACCTCTTCGAAAGAAGATCCCGAGTACTTGGGACAGATGACCGATCATTCAAGAAATTTTTAAAATCACACAAAGCATCATACACACAGGTAACACACCAGCCGAGAAACACTTGGCCTAAAACCTATACAAAATCATTTGCAAATAAAACACCATTCAACAGGCCTGTTGCTGAAATCTGACTCTGCTCCTACCTTTTTCGTTCCTAAGTGACAGCTTACGCTTATTGTACTATAGAATGTTATATCACTATGCATTGTTCCAGACAATTGCTGCATTGCTTTTAACACACATTTTACCAAATGATGGGTAGTAATAAAGTTTATAGAACAATAATTTCCTTAACTGCAGGTAACGTTTTTCTCTTTATTTAGCACCAATATATCAATGTGCAGTCTAAAGTATTTAAAAAAGAAAAAAAAACTGTTTATTCACATCATGCATTTACTTTTATTTAATTCAGTAAGTTAGAAATTTGTGTTTCCACTGACGAGTTCGCCTTCACTTGCTTTCTCTTTAACATCCCCTGCTCCTTCTGAAACCAGACAGCATATCAAACTGATTTAAAAATCAACCAAAAAAAACATTATCTGCAGCTTAAAAATTCAAAATTCCCATCAATTAAGGATAACGCTTTATATTTCTAATTTATGCTCATGTTTAAAACAAGTGATTCAAAAGGCAAACTTTGAAAATAACAGAACATATAACGCATAAATATTGTAAAGTCTGATAACGACAAGCATTATTTATGTGCACTCCTACGCATGGTTGGAGCCAGGAGCAGATTTTGTTTGTACCTACAAAAAGTTCAGAACTATTAATATTTTCACTTGCATGTAAAAACTTCACCCTGTGAACAAATTTCACACAAACTCGTTCTGCTCACGTTTCATGAATGAGGCCCAACATGAGTAAACAGTACTCCCATTTAATGTTATAAACATACACTATATTGCCAAAAGTATTTGCTCAACCATCCAAATAACCGTAATCAGGCATTCCAATCACTTCCGTGGCCACAGGTGTATAAAATCGAGCACCTTGGCATGCAGACTGTTTATACAAGTATTTGTGAAAGAATGAGTCGCTCTCAGGAGCTCAGTGAATTCCAGCATGGAACTGTGACAGGATACCACCTGTGCAATAAATCCAGTTGTTCCAATATTCAACAGTCATCTGTCAGCTGTATTATAAGAACATGGAAGTGTTTGGGAGCGACAGCAAATCAGCCACGAAGTGGTATGCCATGTAAACTGACAGAGCAGGGTCAGCGGATGCTGAGGCGCATACTGCGAAGAGGTCGCCAACCTTCTGCAAAGTCGATCCCTACCCTACAGACCTCCAAACTTCATGTGGCCTTCAGATTAGCTCAAGAACAGTGCGCAGAGAGCTGCATCCAAGCCATACATCACCAAGTGCAATGTAAAGCGTTTAGATGCAGTGGTGTAAACGACGCCACCACTGGACTCTAGAGCAGTGGAGACGCGTTCTCTGGAGTGATGAATGGCACTTCTTGATCTGGCAATCTGATGGACAAGTCTGGGTTTGGAGGTTGCCAGGACAACGGTACTTGTCTGATTGCATTGTGCCAAGTGTAAAGTTTGGTGGAGGGGGATTGTGGTGTGGGGCTGTTTTTCCAGGACCTAGGCTTGGTCCCTTAGCTCCAGTGAACTCTGAATGCTTCAGCATACCAAGACATTTTGGACATTTCCATGATCCCAACTTTGTGGGAACAGTTTGGAGCTGGCCCCTTCCTCTTCCAACATGACTGTGCACCATTGTACAAAGCAAAGTCCATAAAGACCTGGATGACTGAGTCTGGTGTGGATGAACTTGACTGGCCTGCACAGTGTCCAGACCTCAACCTGACAGAACACCTTTGGCATGAATTAGAGCAGAGACTGAGAGCCAGACCTCCTCGTCCAACATCAGAAATCACAAACGCGCTTCTGATGCACTTCTGGATTAATGGTCAAAAATTTCACATTCCTAAACCTTGTGGACAGCCTTCCCAGAAGAGTTGAAGCTATTATAGCTGCAAAGGGTGGACCGATGTCATATTGAACCCTATAGATTAGGAATGGGATGTCACCTAAATTCATATGCGAGTCAAGGCAGGTGAGCAAATACTTTTAGCCATATAGTGTATTTCTGTAGTAATGCGTCAGAGTTGTGGGTACAACTAGAGAGCAGAGAGAAATGTTAATCCCTGCTTGGTAGCCAAGATCCTAAAATCCTAGATCCAAAGCAAAAAGCACAAGGCAATTAACTGTATCAACTTCCTAAGAAGATAAATGGAATTCGTTCAACATTCTGAGAGGTTCACTGCCCTTAACCAAGAGCAAAAGATGACTGTGGATTTAGGTCAGTAAAAGGCCAGGGTGGACTGGGGTCAGACAAATCCCAAAAGCAAGGTCTCAGCAGTACACATTTCAAGTCTCAAAGTGCGGGCAGCCCCTGACCTCTGACAAAAGACTTCAATGTCTTGAAATTAAACAAAGATGATGATTATACGCATGTAAGCATTTGTACAGCTTTATATTTTCTTTCATTTTAAAGCTGGGTCTTTAAATGACATATTTCAAGTCATATCTCTTAACTGTTATTTGTAGACAACTGCATCAGGTAAAGGCATTTCATCAATATATTTGCTAAAAGAATTATCAATATAATCAGCAAAGTTCAAGCTCACTTTGTAATTAGGTTCAGCCACTGTCACACATCTTTCCCCGCTTTCTTAAATCACCCAGGAGCATATGCATATATTGTCACTGTATTACAGCTCTTTGGCTAGCAAATGAAAAAATAAATAAATAAAAGATCACGCTTACGTGAGTAATTTTGCTGCAGCAGTAGTAAGGATAATGGCTCCTTCAAACATAACGATTGGTTGTATCTTGCCCTCCCATTTTATTCGTGATCAATAGTTATAAATGTCATGCTGCTGCCTTTTTCCTCGCAGAGCACTGACCTGTTAACACTGCTGTAAGAAGTAAATCCTCCTGGCTCCGAACAGCCATTCAATTTTCCGCCTTCAGCTTCTGAGACTCACATTCATTGGATGAGCGCTTATTTAACGGCTGATGATTCAGGAAGGATGTGTGCATGTTTATGCATGAGTATTTTCACACATGCAGGGAGCCCCTAAAAGCTTCTCAACCCATACCCAACCCCAATGGTACAGAGTATGCATATCACTACATACTCTTTATTTAACAAGTGAGAAGGCCATTTACAAAATATAGGAAGTGTGTACTGTGTGTAAAAGGTGGGGAGAAAAAAAAAAAAACATAGGAGGAGTTGTGGTGCTCTATATTTCACCAAGAGAGTAAGGATAGTCACACCAGGATATTCCCGGGGAGTGGCTTCTATTGGGGTGCGACTGTCAAAAGAATTTCACATCTCTACTTGATTTAATTAATTTTTATACTGAACTTTTGAAAGTGGGCTTTTACTTTGGAGTTTAAACCTAAAAGGATTTTCACAAGAAGCTGCCCTATAAGAGCAGCAGGCAAGACAGTGAACTCCTGTGATCTACATCACTTGTACTCTTCGGTTTGCTGGATACTACGTCTGCATTGCCGCCGTAAGCGAACTGCACCAGCGTTCACATGCACGTCATTTAAGCCATTTAGTTCAGGGGGAGAGCCAAGCGATGGCCAGAGTTGGTCATGGCCAACATGGACTTAAGTCTTCCCACCACTTTGGACACACCATACAGCAAAAGGTCCCTCAGTTGCAGATATACTCACAGAGGTAAAGTTACAGTTACACGTTCTTATTTTAATAAATGCTCTTAACATTAATAAATAGAATCTTATTTAAAAACACATGTATAAATGATGAAGCACTAAACTAATTTTTTTTTAAAGTATGAAAAGGCTCTATAAATGGATGAATGTGCTTTGTTTAAGAGTGAGCAAGACATAGCCAGGTTGGATAGAAGTAAAACTGAGTATCAGAGCATCTCCATCTTGTCCTTAAATATAAAAGAGTCGTGACTCTAATCAGCAACAGAAAAAAAAAAATTAACATTTTAAACTGCTCGTTATTTCATTTGACTCTAGGTTATATGATCATGGTATATTTCTGCATGCATATTGCAGGTATGTAAATAAGAGTGATGAAATCCATCAACTACATAGACATAAAACTATGTGCCATGGAAGAAAAACAATAATGAGAAACTACTTTCTAAAAATGCCATATTGTAGTTAGTGCTCCAAACCTGGCCAGCCCTTTAAAAAAAAAGAAAAGAAAAAGAAATCTGGTTTTGGTACTGGTGACTTTATATACACCAAAGGGTTATACTACATTAAGTGTTTATCTAGAAACTACATTAATCATGGGAACACATGACTGCCATGCACATAAGCATAATGTGCATCGGGCAGAGGAACACTACAGAGTTGAATCCTACAGATATTTTTCATGGAATGGTTTACTCACTTTGGATCACTGTGTTACTTAAAACATCATAAGTTCTGAAATGCTAAGCAGAAGGATTACTGGAGATCAAAACTTGTATCTGGATGGGCTTAGGGTGAAGGAAAAAAAAACATGGATTTGAGCTGGAAGTATCACATTACATTTATGTCTGGCTCTGATATTCTCAAACTTGCTGTGCTTTCATTTTCAACAATATCCTCATAAAACCTCCCACCGACATGCTTTTCACTAAAGGGTAGTGGTGAGTGTTGGAGACAAACTGTTTTGCAGAATGATAATTTAATAAAAAATATATAAAAATTTGACAGCACAGTTTTTTGTTTTTATGGGTCCAAAATAGCTCAATGTATGTGCAACAAAGCATGAGTCAAAAGAAAAACACAGACAACGGAAAAATAGTTGTCTGCTGTTGAATTTTTATCATTTAAAATATTTTGGCGTCATACAATTTTACGTCTGTCCAATAATATTCCCTCATTAGTAACCCTACATGCAACAATTACATACATGCACGATACATGCAAAATTTTTGCAACGGTTTCTGTTTGACTACTTGATGTTTGTTATACAACTACATCACTTATTGTCATCCAATCAACCAGAAGCAACAGCAATCCTTGCTCTGACAGTTAATATGTATGTTTTCTACAGTGACAATTATTACCATATTGTGTACGAAGGTGCAAAAAAACAAAAAAAAAAACAACCAGCTTCCTTAGATGCCAAGACCTGACTTATAAAAAGTTGCATCTAGTGCTTAAAAAAAACAAGGAAGAAAAATGTTGTTAGCAAACAAGAGCAAATTTGATATCAAAATCGGGAAAGCTCAAACAAAATTTCAGCAACAGTAGCAGCTATAATCCAAAACTTTCCACCTTTACTTAAAATAGGAATAGAAAAAAACCCACACACAGGCATTATAAAACATCTGCAGTATTTGAATTGTCATTCCTAGGTGGCATGCCTTGAGGCTTTTCCATAAGCTTTATAACAAATGGCAGAATTTATGTCATCCGAAATGAAATGCTTCCAACTTCAAAGACAAACCACATAAATCCCTGCTTAAATCTCATTCTGAAGTGGCTTTTGGTCTGAGGTATGGTCACAAAGATCAGAGCGAAAGCAGTAATCCACAAAAACAGGGGTCTTCAACCCATGGGGAGAAAAAAAGACATTACAGAATAACATGGTTTAGCGTTATCCCCAACTTTTAACAAAGATCTTGTGTCAACTATATGAGTTCTCTTTTTGCTTTTTCAGCACCAAACTAACAGAGGATGCTGCCAAAACAAAAGAAAAGCATTTAAGTTAAGCAAATATCCTGCAACCAAAATACTAAGCAGAAACCTCACAGTCCTCCTTAAACGATTTAATATTTGTGTGTTAAGCACAGTAACATCTTTACCACCCAGTGTTTGAAAGCCTGAGAGGATCAAGTCGACGATCAACATGCTCCCCTAAAAGGAATCCATTACCAAAGTAACACTCAACACCTTGTCAGTTAAACATCCGCATCGGTATCCACTTCAGCTCTATGGCATTTAGTTAAGTCTGCTGATAAGGAAAAACATTTGGAAAGATCTTGGTACATGTTACGTATTCCTTACTTCATTTAAATTATCTCTTCCCCATATTTTGTGCTCTGGAAGCAAAAAGGGAAAGTTTAAACAAATCTTTATCCACCCTTTTTAGGCATTCATTTACCTCTACACTTCATTAATATGTAGTGACAGCAATTTGTAAATAGCAAAAAAAAGAGTTTGCACAAGTTGGAAAGTGATAGTGAATGTGAAATTAGGTGTTATATAAAAATTACATTTAAAGGAGACCTTGCTTTACAGTGGCAAAAGACATTCTGACAGGTTGGAGAGAATGCTGCGGCAGCTTTCTTTTTCACTATTTTCTATTAGGATACAAGGCAATCATGTCACACTTTCATTTTTCCACCACATGTAGGTGAAAGGTTTCGAATTTATATATTACATGACACCAATCAGCCATATAAAAAGAATATATTGTCGTGCAAGATATTTCACATTTACTATGACATGGAAAATGTATGTCCTTTATGTATTTTTACAAAATGACAGCAGCAAAGGCCTGGTATAGAAGCTATTTAAGATCAAGTTTGACAATCTAACACAGAAACCAAAGGGACTGTGTGTGTGTCAGGTCATTTTTTTCCTGAGAGGAGAAGCTAAAAGGCAGTAGGCATCCAGCATCTGTGCATCGCAGCGGTTCAAAACCCTTGGGCCGCCATATGCTGAAGTAGCAAAGTGTCAGACGATATAGCCTGAAGACAAATGAAAGTGTGTTTTGTAAGACCCAGCACTGACCTCCAGGCACTGAGGAAAGGACAGAAGCTAAAGCGTGCAAAACTCTGCAAAACAACATAGCTTTCATCATTATTAGTCTCCGATAAAAGTTCTGATGCAACCGTCAGCTTAACTGATGATTTAATTGAGGGCTTTTAATCAGTATTAAAAGGGAATCCAATTAAGACTATCCAAATGATAAGACACACAAAATGAAAGAGGTTTTATCAATTTAGACACCATAACAAATATGCAGAAATAACAATAAAGTCACGCTTTCGGTCACAAAAAAGCCTGACAGAAGAGAATCGTAAAGAAATTGATTGCATCAACCTTACCAAGGACAAAAAAATGCACATCAAAATAATGGTTTAAGAGAGAATCCAATGATGGGAAAAAGAAAAAGATGAGATTAACTGGATTACAGATACAGATGTTTATTATGTGTGCATTTACAGGTTTGTACAAAGTACATAGATGGGCTCTCTTGAGATTGAAAGATTATTTTCTGATTATCTAAATGAACAAAATGAGAAAATAATCAGAAAATGCACCATCCATCTACGTTCACTTATCCAGGTTCAAGTCTCAGGGTCAGCAGCCTAAGAAGAGAGGCCCAGCTTTCCCCGTCATCAGCCACCTGCCCCAGCCCTTCTGAGAGGAAACCAAGACGTTCCTAGGCAAGCGGAGATATCCAAACACTCCAGGGTGCCACAGGTCTGCGTCATAAAATACATCAGCTCCTGAATTACATCAATGCTGCCATATACATTTGATGAGAGCAAAGACATTCCATCCATCCATTATCTAAACCCGCTTTATCCGTTTCCGGGTCACGGGGGTCTGTCGGAGCCTATCCCGACGCATATCAGGCGAAAGGCAGGGGTCCACCCTGGACAGGTCGCCAGTCTATCCAGGGCCGCAAAGACATTAATTATCTCATTTCATTTTCGTTTGTGGCTTTTATTTTCTTCTCATTTGAGTGCAAAGGATACCCCAGCATACCTCTGAGTTACACTATCATTCCAAAAACCCCTCAGTCAATACCACATGATCTCTTAATGGGAAATCACGACTGTCACTAAAATCATTTCAGCTTTAAGGTGAAAGAGAGGCAGAGCTAAAAAGAACCTGTTTTACTCGGCCAGTGGAAGCAGCTGTTTTTAACCACAGCAATCCTAAATGTATAACGTCTATGAATCTTTGAATTACGCACTACTTTATCTGCTCAAATACACTAGTCATTCCTGCTCTACACATACTATTCTGCAAAAATAAAACGCACTAAATTAGGATTTTTGTAAAATAAAAGAAGATACTGAAATGTCTTATTTACACGAATATACAAACCTTTATTTCTGCGCTTTATTTCTCTAAGCCTCTTTTACCAGCAATAAAAGCTTCAGGTTTTCTTGGATATGATCATGCAACCCTGGAACACCTTTCCTTTGGAACTTTCTCCAATTTTCCTTGGCAGAAGCGTTCAAACTCAACCAGGTTAAAAGGGTGTCCCATGTGTTCAAAAAGTGTTCAAGTGTGTCTGCAGATGCTTTGCTTGGTTCAGGTCCAGACTAGCTGGGAACTTCTCCATTTGTATCACTCGTCCTACACACACAAACTGGTTTGGATAAAGAAAGGATGTGTGGGGAAAGGAGATTCATATATAGGCCATGCTTGCACATAAGGCACTAAAGCCTATGTCCAAAAGCAGAAAACCGTACAGAATAGCACTAACACACATAACAGAGCACACAATTTCACAGGAGCTTGGCCCTTAGTATGATAGCAGTTTTTACACATAACCTACTTATTCTACTGAAGGTGGTATAAGTGGCCGCAGCTGCGTGTAGCGGCTCTGCCTCGGGGTGGCTGCTCTGGCAGTGTTGGAAGGATTGCTAATGCAACTTTAAGGAGAGAAAAAAAAACTATTTACAGATTGCTCTGATTTACTGGCACCACATGATAGTTGGCTCATGTGCCTCTCCGGGCTTCCAAGGGTTGTCCTCATTCATCTGCAAGAGGAACTGGGTCCTCCATACTACTCATACTGTGCTTTTCCCTCATTTGTAATCTGACCACTGACCATACTGAGGTGTCTGATTCTTCTATTTATTTTTCATTTGCATTTGTTGTTTTGTTTATGAACCAATGCTCTACTTCACTGGTAAATGTCTGAATTTCATGTAGTTTACCGCAAACATTTGTTTTCACATGCAAATGAGCAATTAAGGGAGTGTCCAAATTCATTTATGGCTAAATGTGCAAAGAGAAATCAGGCTTGTGCCTCGAAACGGACAGATATTTTTAAAAGAGAAATGTCTGGGGTACAGCTTTAATACCTGCTGAAAAGTTAATGTCTGAAAAGTTAACGAGTTAAATGTGTCAGGCCTCAGGACTCAGGATGCCCAGAGCCACTCTCTGTAATGTAATTTTGTTTTAAATCCAAACCTTAACTCCAACTTGAGCACTTTGGAAAAAGGGTTCCTTTTGCTAATTTCTGAATTTATCTTTCCTTCCAGCTTTACTCACTCGCACTTTATTTTTGTCATTATTTTGGTCATTCTGGAAGCCTGACTGGAGAACTGCTTCCTTAACTAAGGTGCTCCCATCTCCGCAAGGAAACTCCTAATCTGTGTATCTATATCTGTTTCTACACATACACATACAGACATCCCACCCACTATGCACATAGGTACATCCCCCCTCCCCATAATCTAAATCAGGTGTACCAGAATTTGTTTGTACAGAAAACCTCAAGTCATATTGTCATATTTTTTAGATCTGATATTGGATACTGCAGGTTTTCCTCATTTTTGCGCAGCGCAAAAACACATAAAACAATTTGAAAGAATTGTTCAAATAACCCAATGTCTCTTAAAAAAAAAAAAAAGTGTCTTAAGGTCCAGGCTCCTCCTTTTCTGCTAGTTTAATGGATTATGACAGTCACGGAGCATGAAGCTTTAATCCCCCAGCCGCCGTCGTCTCCCCTCCCTTCATGTTAAGCCCCTTGACTAAAGAGCATGTATGTGCGTCAGGTGCCAAGCAAGAGTCATAACACTGAGCTTGGACGACACGCATCAATAATAGGGGCCCTAAACATCTTATCGTTAACAGCCAACTCCAACCTTCAGGCTTCACCCCAGCCCGTTACCAATGCCCATTTCTTTGAAGTTAGTCTGTCAAGGCAAAATGGCTTTGACCTTTCTATAAAAAAAGAAACCTAAAAAGGGGAATGAAGACACACTTTTCATGTTTATGTACAGTTATATATTTTTTAAGTCTGAGTTTAAGTTTACGCTCATGGGATGGGATAAGCTGTGTGCTAAGCACAGACCCCTGTCAAGCCACTACATAAGAGATTAGCTCTGAGACACATCATCTACTGAGAGCAGTAGGTTACAGCGCCTTCTGGCTTGAGTACTCATCAAGGAAGAATCTATGTTGGAGTTTCAAAGCCAACAAAAGACGTCAAAGGCCCCTAAAGACAATAATCATGACTGGAAAATGTTTTAGTAACTCTCACAGGTCTGGCAGACAGGACAGGCACTGCAGCAGATAAGCTCTTCAGTAAATCACAGACGTCATGTAGATGACCCAACATCCCAATGGTGGAAATCCTATTCAGGAGGCAGAATCGAGGCAGAAAGATCAGGATTTAAGTCTGCTTTCTTTTACACAACTGGTAATTGTCATGTTTTAAGTCAAAAAGGACAAATAGCTTAATAAACAGGCTGAAAAGGATGGTTAAGATTCAAACACCTAAGTGAAGAAAAATATAGTTTGTAGCTACAGTTACCAGATTGACTCTAGGAGACGAATCCGTGAAATGTAAAACAAAAAGGATAGACCTGGTGACCTCTCATTTGCATTTTTCAAAAACATTGAAATCTGTTACAAACCTACAATATAATATAAAATCATTCCTACAATATGAGACCAATCAGGTTGGTATATTAATCACAAAACAAGAAGCTTTTAACTGTGCAAGACCATGAACGACCATGCATTTTACGTAACTGCATGGCAATAAAACCAAACCTCAAAATACAAGGACCTTCGTTGTAGTTCAATAATCTACCATCATTTCAGACTGCGGATTAAATTTTTTTTTTTTAGTTACAACACACACACACACACACACACACACACACACGCACGCACACACACACGCACACACACACACACACACACACACACACAAGAAAAATATTTTGTGACTGGCCAATTTATAAATTCACTAAGTCATTTCTGAGCACGGAGGAATGTACTGCTGTAGTGTTGGTAGGAAAGATTTAATGAAATGAGGGAGAAAGAAGTCAAAGTAAAGCCCTTATAAAACACACACAGATATAGTAAGATTAAAAAGATTTCCTTTGCCTTTCTGTGACTGTAAAACAAACAGTCTTCTCTGATGAAACAGTGTTTAATGGTTGAAATCAAAGCCCCTACATCACCTTTCAACCTTATTAGATTTAGAAGCACAGTTCAACTGATGTTATATCAATAACTGATATAATGACAGAAGCCTGGAGCATGGAAAAGCTGATAGAGGATGAATCTGCCAACACATCACCCACCCCCTCCCCCGTCCCTGCAACGCAGTTAAAAATTAACAACCTTTACCTTAATTAGGAAAAACAGATTATGGCAGTGAAGCAATTATCCTTAGTCAATAATGCCGTCGTAAAACCAACAAGCATATCATGTTCATAGTTTACAAATAAATTTAATTGGAATTTACACAGAATTTATTTAAAGTAGCCTACAAAATGTCACAGGGGAAATATGGGGGTGGGGGTGGGGGGGGGGGTGGGGTGGATTTATTGGCAGATGAAGAGGAAAGTCTATGCTACTTGCTCTTCAACAGCAGGAAAATAATGTGGTACAAGAACCGTTTTTTCTTTCCCTGTGGAAATGTGTCTGCAAACTGGTGAAGGGACTTGTAAAATGGCTATGTTTAAGGTCAGCATAAGACTCTAATTTTCAGCCTTAAAGACATTCAAATCTCTGGATTTTAAGATTTAGAAAAGCCTCCTATCATGCAGGCCCACAGCTACATTCCACTCAAAGATGATGCAGGTAAAACATGAGAGGTGGCAATGGGTTTTCAGAGGATCTTGTTCTCTTTTGACCCGTTTTTTTTTTTTTCTTTTTTATTTATTCCTGTAGTGGATTGTGTTAAATGCTCATCACCACTGTTATCATGGCAACTGAAGGGTCCAAAAGCAGTTCTTTTCTGAATTTCAAACAGGGTTTAGACGAGGCGCAAGTTAATAGCAAATCTGGTCTTTTGTGAAATGTACAAAAAAATAAAAATGCAGGCAAGTGTTTTGTTTATAAGGTGCAGACAAGGAGAAGCTGCAGACGTTGACTGGATTGGCGGTGTGGTTATGAACATAAAACAGACACAAGGAGGAGGATTATAGTGACAGGCATGGCAGTAAAGACGCAGAATTTGTTTCATGTTCATCACTGCAGCTAAATAAGTACGTTTATCTGGGAGTCTGGTTAGATATTTATTTATAAAGAGCATATTTTGTGTTTGTGCGAATAGCATGTGTTTAAATATGGTTTAGAAATAACTTGTTGAGAAATAGGACCTGGGACAGTCATATCTGGCTGCACAGCATGTTAGTATGTTTGAAAGCAGTCATGTAAAAATTTAGAAAAAAACCCTGCATACATAATTATCTTGACTTCACATATGAAGCCTCCATGAAAAACTGGGATTTGTGCGTAACGTGCAAAGACGGCCAGGTTGTGTAGTCACCAACACATTAACAATCACTGAGTTCCATCGTTCCAGTGACTCAAAAACTGACTGGCACTGCATGAAATTAAACTGCATTTTTTAGCACCCCAAACTCCCAAGGTCAGAAGATATTCCTCGTTGGATTGGATGGAATTTGAAATCCAATTATCTTTTTTCATGACGGTGATTTAAAACTTCTATTTGCATACACATATAGTATACAGCGCTGTGTAACTAATGGAAACTGACGTTCAAGACCGACATAATCTTGCCCCTGATAATTATCTCAATTTTTGTTTTTCAGCAACCAAAAAGGGTAAGACCACTAATTTGTTTCAATTTGTTACCAAATATAAAAAATTAATGGATCAAAACGTGACAAAGGCTGTATTATAAAACCACCCCATAAATCACGTTGTTTTGTAGTGCTGTCCCAATACGTAACAAGAACTTTTTCAAGTTTTCTGTTTGTTTGTTTAAACTTAACAACTTTTTGTACATATTAAAACTAAAATGGGAACTTTTTCATTTTAATCAATGTGTTCTTTGGTTTCAAATGTTCAAGATATTCAATAAATGACCACGAATAGTTCATCTCAGTGCATTTCTCTTTAAAAATCAAGATGATGTGCACTCCTTTATTAGAAATATATCTCAGATGTAATAGTTGAGCATATTTACAACAAAAACATTGTCAGTGCAAAAAAACAGAACTAAACTAAAATAAATTGCCCAATTGTAATTCAAGTAAAATCTTCAATTAAACATAATAATATACAATAAACTGTGATGAGAAATATTAATCTGTGACCTGACCTGTGGCCAGATGAATATCTTGTCTCTGATATATTCTGTGACCTCTCATATGGTCAGACTCATTTCTTGTCTTAAGGACATTCTGTGGCCTTCGTATCGTACGGCTTGTGCAGATTCATATTTGGTCTTTGATTTCCCTGCTCTGTTGAAATATCTAGCAATTTCAGGATAAACCTGTTCGTCTACCCTCCTGAGGCGACCCTTTGTTACGTCGAAATATGCTGAATTATCCAAACTAAGAAGAAAATAATTAGTTTTTGATTTGCAATTATTTTGCATGTGATGGTATATCGTTTGCAAAAAGATCAGTATAACATTCAACTATTCTGCTTAACTCATTTTTGCTGTGTCTGAGGTTGACGCCTGGTAATTAAATATGAAAATGTATACATTTACAAAAAGTAGCAGTGGCATGAAGGAAACTTTTTCGTACTTAGTATAAAGTATGTGTGAATAAAAACATGTCGGCTATGAACTGTACATTAGAGACACTTCATTAACACTTCATTTACCAGGCTTGCCTGACAGCCACCTGAATAAAACTAGAGAACACTGTTAATACAACAAACTTAAAATTAAGATGTCAAAAAGGGGAAGAAAAAAAAAAAAGATATCTTTAACAAACAAACAAAAAAGCTTAGTGGCCATACACAATTTGCTGTAAAAGCAGTCAGGCATTGCCATTGATTGGAATTCATAATAATCACTATACATTAAGGGATGAAGCTCATTAGCTTTTCATTTTCCCAACATTAAGCAATTATGCATGTGTCCCTCTGGTGACCAGTCAAAAGGAACAAACACACGGCTGATAATATAAATACACAAAATACATCTCTAACCAGGAACAAATGGATTGAGCTTCAAAGACTGTTCAGATAATTGACACCAGCGCTGATCAAACTACTTAGATACTGCCAGTTAAATTATTGTTTGAGGTACATTGGACTACATCTTTGCTTGTTAAACCAGTTAAACCAGAAGCTTTTGCTACCATACCATTCAGCTGTTGCTCCAAAGCAAAAACACTTTTTGTGCTTCTGTGCTTGTGTTTTAATGTAATAAAATCTTGCGTATGGACAGTTAATATGATTTTATTATTTGTATTATTATTATCATCCCAAAGTGTATGCATTGTCTCTGACTGCATTGGCTGGTTATACTTTAATCATTATTGGAAAACAGAAATAAACTCTGGACTTGTGTCACATTATCCAAATCCAAAAAAGGCATGATTCACAAATGTTTGACAGGAAAAGGTTTAAACTCAAAATGCACTTAAATACCAATGATGTCGTTTAACTGTCTGAGAGACAGTTGCATCAATACCTGCTTATGATGATGCTTGTATGATAGGGTTAAAACTTTAACACACTCTTTGTTTAATCTCATTGTTATTTTACGCTCTGTATACTGCTTGTCTTATAAGATAGTTGTACACGTCAGAGAATATATCTTGTACAAGTTGCTTATCTTCATGTCATCTGTGACCTCCTTATTTTCAATAAAAGCCTCAAGAGGCCATCAGAGGGGGGGTGCAGACAGAGACAAGAGCAGCTGAGATGAGGCTGAGTTCTCTGTCCGTCCTCCGTAATGATGAATGAAAAACTTACTGACTTTGTCTTTCTTCCTTATTGTGTGTTTAATAAATGTTAGGTCGTTTAAACCTGACATTGTAGCATGTGAATGTTTATTCTGAAATTGGCCTGCCTCTTGTGGCACGTGTACTGTATAAAAAAGACATTGTTGTATTCCCATGTTTAATGTTTTGAAGTTGCCCTTGTGCATGCAATTTGTTTCAGCAGAAAATGAAGAGAAATCATATTTACAAAAAAAAAAAAACACCTGAAGCCATGTGACAACACAAGATTCCCAATATCTGCTAAATTTTTGGTCTGCAACTTTAAACTCTGACTTACAGTCTTTAAATGCGAGATTGTGTCAAATGTTAGTCTAAAAAATATTCATTAGATTTTTGAAAAGTCATCTGGTGTATGATTGGCACACGTTAATACACACTGCAGTAACAACAGTTACAATACAAACTGAGACAAGGATTGACAAAGAATATTTAAAGCATATCACCAACAGAGATCAAAACAGTAACTAAACAATTGTCAAGTTTGTGTTTATAAACTGCATAAACATTATTTGCAAAGAGACGCTCAAACCTCAGACCCTCTTCATTAACATATTATCCTGTCTTTTCAAGAATCTGATCTAATAATCTAATATCTCCATATCTAATGGGGTTCACCAATAGTCCATATGATTTTGCCAGTGTTTTTAAAGCATGCATAATGTTCAGACTGAATGTATCAAAAAGAACATTTGTGTGAAAAAAACAATTATTTTCTTGAGCAAGTGTAAGCTAAGAAAAACAATTTCACAGTTTGAAAACTAAAAGTAGCAGCATTCCTAAATAATACATCAGAAATAAAAACATATTGCTATTCTGCAGAGGGAGCAACAAACCTAAAAAGATTTAAAAAATAAAAAAAAAGCCATCACAACGTGGCACAGTCCATGCATCAGGTCAAAAGAAAAGGGCTTGTTTAAAAAATAAAAAGTACTTTCCAGTCAACAAGAGAACATCAGTCCTCTGGGGGAAGCTGCTGCTACACTCCATGATTACAACAGCGTCAACATGATACCCGTCTAAGATGTATGAAAACATACCCTGAGGGAGAAATCTTTATTACTAGATTATTTTATGGAACCATGGTTTGATAACATTTCTCAAAAGCAAAATGGATTTTTGGAATTTCCTCTGTATATCATTCAAACAACAATTTTCTTGGTATCTTACCAAAACATGAAAACAATGTGTGTTTCTTGAAAGAGGAGTTTTCAATCACTGAAAACATGAGTTTTTCTCATTATTTCAATATAATGTTGCTGATGTTAAATTCAGGGGTCAGATAGTATGAATAAAACATGAATCTCAAATCCAAGCTATGCTTCAGCAGGAATACACCTTCCTCTGATCTCCACTGCCATACAATCACTTGACCCTTGCTCCAAGTCTGCTCCAAATTCTGACATAAGCAACTCAAATCTGCAACTGGACGCTTGCAACTAAACATTTCTGTTTAATCTATCTCATAGGAAATTATTTTGTATCACTTGCATCACAATTTTCTTTTAAAGGCATATAACCGATGTGAATCTACGAATGTCAGTATATTTTATAAACTGTCACAAAAAGCAGGGTTTACTAAAGTCCTGCTCACTCATGTGTTCAGCTCAGAAGTCAAATAAAGTCAGCGGCAGAGAGCCATACTCATCTCAGTTTAACAATGTTGTACCGATCTCCGACAAAGCAAAAGACATATCACGCATGTAATTATTTTGCAGTCATACCAAGAAACAGAATACCAACGGTGAATTTCTTCACTAACTTGTTACAGCAGACACCATCAATACAACCTTACTTCTAAAAAAAACTTTTTGTGATGTCTCAATGAAACCATCTGTTTTTTAAAAACTTGTTGCTAAAAAAAGAAAAAAAAAAATAATGTCTGGGCTTTTTTTTTGTTTGTTGTCAAAATAACCAAATGCCTCTGTTTCATTGAATTATGTGCCATTTCCAATCATTTGCTTTCTGTTTGGTATTCCATTTATACCATCACATGCAAAAAAACTGACATGACCTTTCTTTTTTTAGTCAATGAAACCAATCAACCAATGAAATTTTCTTTTTTTGGCCCTCCCACCTAATTTAAATCAAAGAGTATGGTGAACTATTGAACTAGCTACCTGTGTGACCAGGGGCTCCAGAAGCCTCTCCACCGTCAAGGTGCGGATTTCCAGACTCTTTGGGTCCCATTTCAATAAGATTGGGGAAGTTGCAGTAGTCATGGTCTCTGTTGACATAAGAAACAAATTCATAGTAAGGAAAATGTTACAATCAGAGTAAAAAAAAAATATATATATATAAACAAAAGGTGGTTACAGATCACATCTTACACTCCATTTCCCCAGAGAAGTGAACAAAATAAGAGGATAATATTTAATGGATTTACACTACGTTCCTGTACAGTCAGCTGGATGACTTGAGAGTACAGAGAAATTAGGCAGTGTCAGAGTTGATAGGGCTTTGGCGACGGCGAGAGCTTTTGTATGGCTGCATTGTGTTGTGGATCTTTTCTATTGAAGGCCACGTTTTAGGGGGAGGCTGTTAACAGTCAGCAAATCCTGGCTCTATTCATCCAATAAAACGGAGCACAGCCAGCAGTTCCAGGAAACCATAAATGAATGACTGACCTTTTCCCCAGCCATAAGATACTGCCATTAACTTTTTTAATTCAAGCTCTTCATGAGAATATAATTTACATCTCCAAAATAGCTTATCTTTAGAATAACCTGTTCAGTAAGGGGTCTGGTTGAGGGACAATTGTGCTCTTTTTTTATTGCTAGTTGTCATTCAGAGTTTTAGCCTACATTTGTCTGTAGTTTGAGCTGCACTTTGGCTACTGGGAGCCCTTTTTCTTTCATATTGCATGAAGAATTATTCTTCAAGTATATTAAACCTAAAGGACACAGTAAACGGGCAAAAGAAAGGGTCCAAGTTGGGGAATTCTTTGGACAATCTGCTTTGTTAACTTATAATATATTCTCAAATGTATCTTCTAAAACCATTAGTTTGTTGAAGTGATATTAGGATAATATCAGAAACGCAGCAGCTGGCATGGGGGTAGAAGTCGGTGTCCACTGTGGGGATGTGTTTCAGCAGTAAGCAGTTTTAGATTGGGCCAGCTGGGACAGGCCACTCGACTGCCAATGAACAGAATATAGAATGTGAATTAGATTGGCAGATCTGGGCCAGAAGCTCTGAATACTACACACACTGGGGTAAGATTGATGAACAGAGGGAAATCTGGCAACTGGGCAGGACTGATGAAATCATTGCCCAGCTCCTCACAGTTCTTAAAACAGCATGACCCTTTATACACAAAGTTTGCAGATGTTTACTTATGCTGGTGTCATTACTTTTTGAAATCTAAGGGGAATGTAAAAATAGACCATTAATCAGACCTTGTGCTTCTGTCAGTTTAACAATATATAATGCACAGGTGCTTGACTAAACCTAAGAAAATTATGCGTGTTTACAATTTGACACTTGACAGATACGGATGTTGTCAGGGAGTGGTTACATTACACGAGTCCATGACCATTTCTTGGAAATTCGGACCATATGCACAATTTGAAAACACCAATGTGTCAAAAACTGTCCATGTAGTGTGCAACAAACGTGAATGTGAAAACACGTATACATATAGAAGTTCACATTCAGCGCCAGAAGATGTTAAAGCACATTTTCATGCCAGGACATAGCCGGCGAACTAAACACTGTCACCTGTAGTTTAATGCGCTAAGACCTGGTGCACATATATGTGGACATCACACATTTTGTTGTTTACGTCATATCTTAACAAGGCCCAAAGCAACAAGAACAAAAGGAAAATATTTCACCAGGTCTTAGGAGGTTAAGGCAGAAGTTTGCTGTTGTATAACAAAAAAGACCAGTTGGCTGCTAAATAAAATTGCTTATAACCAGATGGTTTAAAAGCAGGTCAACCTCACAGGAAAAAAAAGCCTAAAATGAGTTCTGACATTTTTGCATCTCCTGAATCTTTTTTTTTTTTTTTTTTTTTTTTTAAACAGCAAGCTTATATATTGCAAAACAGCTTGTTTGCAGATGACTCCATGTAGAATGAAAATAAGCAAGAGTAAAAAGCGTGGGGCATAAGAAACATGCCATTGATGGAAAACATCAGCAGGGTTAAAGATACCAGGGTGCTGTTGTAATATAATAAACTGAGTTTGCTGATGTATGATACAAACCACAGATCAAACTATTCCAGGCATGTTATGTAACAAAATAATAAAGATTGTTTTTGTTTGTTTGTAGAAGAAATTGGTGGTAACGTACAAAACCAACAAACTTGTACAAAATTTATAAAATGCAAAAACAAAAACTATATCCTAATTCCATATTTTTGTTTTCCCTCAAACTGAATGCACTCTGCATTAAAACATGATGGAGGTGAGGCTCAAAAAATGACTGCAGACAACTAAGCAACTCAATAAATGGATACAGACACAACAGGTGCAGCAATTAGTATCCTTAATTCTCAAAAGGATTGAAGTGTAAATGAAAGTAAGTGTGTTATGACAACGATTAACATGCCTTAATCTTAACCTCTGAGTCTTAATTACATCAAAAACTAAAAATAAAAATGTGATCTTTTTGTTTACTTTCTTTTCCAACTTACCTGTTCAGTATTCAAATTACTGAGTGCATGTGTATCTTTTTCAAAAACATTTAAAATAAAAAATAATTATTTTTGACATTCATGACATGCACAGAAACTTGTGTAAATGTGTATTATATAATCAGAACACCATCCGATACATCAACACGATATAGAAAAGTTACAAAGTTGAGGTCTGAACACAGTACCTTAACCTTGAAGACCTTAGTTTAGACCTTAGAAAATCAACTTTCCTTAGTCATGCACACACACTCAACAATAAACACTAGCACCAGTAACATGGAGCCTGAAACAATTTCAACACAGTTCCTGACACCGAAAACGGCACAATGCATTCTCACATGAAATGACTGACTCGCCAGTCAAAACACTGTTAAACTCATTGCTAGAACTGAAACATGAAAAGTCCCCTGAGCCTTCGCTCCAATCACTCAGACTGTTTACAGTCCCCCAGTTTCCTATATCATTTGATGTCAACTGACAATGAAAGCTTTACGGTGTATATTTGTGTGTTTGACTCTGTGGCTAATATACTTTTTTTTAATATGAATGCATATTTGTTTTCATTTTATTTAGACTTACAAAATAAAGCGAGTATGTGTTTTCAAGGCTCTGATGTAGGCCCCCATCATTAAACTGGTTGAATCGAGGCCTGATAAGGTCAGCAGTGGTACACACTCCCATAAATTAGACGTCCTAGTCCAACAGCAGTTATTTCTGCCTGGGTGCACTCATGGTCTTACTATATTACCATGCTAACTCACTACCAGATGAACTGTTTCCCACACCATTGGACACAGCAGAACCCTTCCCTATCTGTCCCCTTGAGAAACAAAGATAGGTTTGAGTGAAAAGTGGAAATGGGTTTTGAAACAAGATACAAATAAAGCAAATATTTTACTGTAAACCACCACAGCCTACAGTCTTAGTCGTTACCCAAGAGTTATAACTATGGCAGACAAGAAAACTCAAGTAAATGTTTTACAGGTAGTGATGCTGCTAGTTTCACCAAGTACCGCTATTCAGCAATTAATTTTAGTGCTGCAAAGCAGAATTTTCACTGCTCAATTCATCACTAGTCTGCAGATACTGTGCCTGCTGAGTTCGGCCAATGAAGTTCATCAAATTGAGGTTCTGTTATAATTAGTTTTCTCGTTTTTTTGTGTGTTTTTGTCTTTAAAAATAAAACAAATACCCACACTGTCTTAGACATTGTATCTTGGGTAAGAAGACATGACAAATGGACTATGTGTCTTTGATCCACTGAGTGGTCCTCAGTCCGTTTTCTCTCCTCTTCTTCTCTTTCCCCTCTTTAGCTCAATCCTCAGTTATTAATAAGAAGTTTCTCATAAGTATAATTGTGCTCCATTGTTCTTCATTCTCTCTTTCTGATCTCTCTTTTCCTGTTCTGCCCGGTTGGCCTTCGGCGGGACGTCCCCCCTTATGAGCCAGGTCCTGCTCCAGGTTTATTCCCTCCTAAAGGGGAGTTTTTTCCTGCAACTGTTTCACTTAATGTTTTTCTTCCACCAGGGTTTTTACCTGCTGTTGTTTATGTAATACTTGCTCAGGTGTCATGTTCTGGGTTTCTGGCACCTAGAGAAAACCTGTATTGTAATAGACGCTATATAAAAAAAAAAAAAAAAAAAAAAAAATTGAACTGAATTCTTGGTTCTAGTTACAGCCATTGGGGTAATTAAAACGTGAAATGAGTGTTACAGTTGGGCTAAGTGTCCAAAAGTATAATAAATGGAAAGTAAATTAAGAATTAAGGATGTATCCTTGCTTTCTCAATGGTGTCCAATCGTATTGTCACTAAGCACAGGTTTGCTGGGCAGGAAAATGAACTAATTATAGAGCACCAATTAAAGATCTTTGCCACTGCAACCACAACATAAAATAATGACTTAAAAAAAAAAAAAAAAAGGAATCTCAATAAATGAATATGCTCATTATGTAATGCTTCATTTTGGAAGCTCTATCTAATAAAACCACAGATGCCCAGCTGATAGCACTGTGGGATTAAAGTATAGCTTCATATCTCTCTTATTTCCCAAAAAGTAATTGAAAAATCATAACCAAAGAGATACAGAAAATACCTCCCTATCTGCTTGGTTAACTTGACACTAGCAGCCCAAATGTATCCAATGATAGACTGGTTAGAACTAATAAAACGTTTAAACTTTACTTTAAAAAGGTAAAAATAGAGTGAAACGCGATAGATGGAATTCGTGCCGACAACCATACAGGTTGGAGCAACATAACAGAAATGCACTCATTTTTTTCCCCCTGTTTTAGCATCTCAAAAGCTGCATTAGTGTTCTGCACCGTCTGGTCTAGTGTTGGTGTTAAATTTTACACATCTGTGGCAGGTTATGTAGAAAGTTTTTCTTTTTTTTAACTTTCACTTTTGGTTGAAGAAATTGCTTTTAGCTGCGCTTCCTTAAAAAGTATTTTCTATGCCATCTACTTTAAGCCAAAATGTCCATTTCAGGATAAAGATTAACAAGCTGAAGATTGTGTACTCGTTTGATGGTACACCAGACACACCAGGACCTACATTTTACATTCTGTCACTGCTGACAGAACAGCATGTTTCATTTTCATGCCGCAGGGTCGGCAACAATGCAGGAGTGCTCATAATGGCATCTGAAGCAAGATCACCACATGCCACTGTTCCAAGCAAGTCAGTTCATTTGTCACTTAATGTAGAGTATTCTGAATGTTTTTTTTTGTTTTTTTTTTATTGCCCATTAAACAATATCATTACCTGAGATTCTGCTTGTGTCAGCTCTTCTCTGAAACAGACCTGATGACATAGCAGAGAGACAACAACAAAGGGATGTTAAGTAATTACCTCAGTTGGCCAGGTGTTAACTGAACTGTGTGTGTGTGTGTGTGTGTGTGTGTGTGTTTAGACCATGTATTTGTGCATGCTCATCTGGTTTCTGATTGCGTTTCTGACTGCCTCTAATATCATGTTTTTACGGTTTTTACAGGGCTGAGCCACTTTATTGCCACCAGGTTGCAACATGAAGTTGTTTTTACAACGACAAAATAAAATGGAAAAAAAAAAAAGTTAGGTTACATTCGTACAATTTCTCTCATTTTTAATTTCCATTGCTTAAGACCAACTACAGCAGAAAAAGCAAGTTCTGCAGCATTTGAATTCCCTATAGCAAATTTAGAATGAAAAATAAATATAAAACACTAAGAATCTTATCAATATGCAAAAATCCAAATCATGTAAACATCAGGAAGATCAGGAAGGTACGTAAAGACATATCCGACATGCTATGTTTTTCACGGGGGGGTGTGTGGGTGTGTGCGTGGGGGTGGGGTGCTACTGTGTGGACAAACACTGTCCAATTATCAGGGCTGTGCCCTGAGGAAGTCCTATACTGTAAAAATTCAGCCCATCTGTCAGTTTTATAAATATACTATAAAGTATCATTCAATAATGTTATTTCTGAAAACAGGAATGATTTCCTAGAAAGGCCTAAATTTAAGCACACGTAAACAAGTTTTTGTGGCAAACACTGTTTAAATATTGCGTTGAGGATGTGCAGTGCTGTCCACTCTGTTTTGCAGCTTATGTCACAATTATATTTTGGGTCTCCTGAGAAGCCGCCATTACAGTTTGTTTGAGCCACTGGCTCCAACAGATGACTACTGCTAGAGTAGCACTCTCCACAACAAACTTATATAAGATATCAAACATCTTGATGCAAACATTGAAGGACCTGAGCTTTCTTCAGAAGCAGAATCTACTCTAATAATTCCTGTAATCAGCCTCAGAAACTTTGGACACTGTTGCATTTCAAAACCACTGTGATGTCCACGTCAACACCAAGGTAACTGTTCTCTCTCTACCACCTCCACCTCTTTTCCCGGGATAGAAAGTGTGTTTGGATGGCTCTCAGTCCTCCATAAATCCACAATCATCTTTTCCATCTACTTCAGGTGCAAGATGAGATGATTGTTCCCATATAGGCCACCACTTCCACGTACTTTGCTTCCTTTCTCACAGCTCACAACAACAGAGTCAAGTGGGTATTTCTGGAGATGACGGACACCGAGTTATGCTGGAAGTCTGAGGTGCACAGAGTGCAATGGTGAGAAATTCCTCAAGCAGCACGGCATCCACACTGACGCATGTGTGTGGGATCTCTCAAAAGCAAAACAAAACAAGTCAATAAAAAAAAAAAAAAAAAAAAAAAAAAAAAAGTCTCAGGTTTTTCCAACCAAATAAAAACAGAAAAATTGACATCTTACCAAAAAATAGAAAAAGAAAATAAAAGCTACAGTTATATATATTCTTCCTCGACAGGAATTATAGGTCTTTCTCCCTTTCTCATGCCATCCTGTTCACATTATAATTTATAAACTGTATAATTTGAATTTCTCAACAAATATGTAGCAAACAAGAATGCAGACAAGTTCTTTGATAGTTTGTTAAGATGTCCTTAAAAAAATCTTTGAAGAACATCAACCCTTTCAACGACCCATTAATGAAATTTTGCGGAAGACAGATTCATTTACACTGCCGCTGCAGTTTGATTAATGTCAAATCCAACAACACACTGAGCACATTGACAGTTTTTTGTCATTACCCGTCTTGGATTGTTGAGTCAAATCAGAGTCTTAAGCAGGCGTATTATTCTGGACACCATTTCAATACAAGGACTGTTAAGTTTCCAGTTCTGAAAATGTAGGATCGTTGCTTAATAATTAACTACAATTTGTTCAAATCAATATTATTGTTTCTTTTAATGTGACTTTTACCTTAGTTGTTTGCTGTAGAGTTTATTAAATTAACTACATGTTACAGATTCTTTTACATTAGTTTTATGTTAGGGATAACTTTTATTGCTTTGATGTTAGTAGCAGATTGTTCCCCAACCAGAATGTTATCAGTTCGATCACCTCCAGCCCTGTATGGTGAAACGGGTTCGGGTTGAAATCTACATTCAATTGGACTGATTGCTGGTGTTTGTAGGGACCAAAAGAAAAAAAAAAAAAAAAAAAAAAAAAAAAAAAAAAAAAAAAAAAAAAAAAAAAAAAAAGGCACAGCTGGGCTTTAGAAGGTTGAGCATCAAGGCCTGTAACTACATTCCAATATTTCAAATTTAATAGTTATGTTATTTTGATGTAATGTTATGATGTAATTTTGAAATGTCAGTTCAGTCATGGTTTATTGTCTGGGATTAATCCATGACTGAGGAATACTTCAAAAAGGCCAAGGTAAATATGCTTATAATGTTTGAGTATGACAGTGGAATATTTAACCTCTATCACAATCAAAATAACTACTACCCAATTTTCTAATTAAGTGCATAACAGAAGTTTGTGTTGAGGAAGTAGACCACCTCCACCTTTAAAGTTAGACTTGAAACTTTTTTCCAACGTTGGAATTTAAAACCAATGAAGTACAGTCACTTCATAACTTAAGACGTTTTATGTTGAGTGTTAAACCTTCAGCCAGCTGAGTTGGAGCCAAGAGGCTTCAAAGACGACATTGTGGCTTTGCTAAAGCTTTTAAATACACCACATTAATTTAGGCTGATATATCTTATTTGCGGGTGTTTTGTGATATTGCTGGTGTTACCCCCATTTGCTCACCACTATGCTTTGGCATATATACCATGTATTGACATTCTCGTTGGGTATTGTGAGTCTTCACTTTTGAACATTTTCCCCTTCTAGCCATGACTGTGTTTACACCAGCACTAAAACGAAACGCACACATATGACGGATGTCAGCTACACCACATTATCATCGAGGGCAGTAGAAATAATGCCCAGTCTTCTATTTAAACCATGTAAAAAAAAAATGAAAATGCAGATACCAGCATTGCTTGTCCAGGTTTATTGGTACTCCTGTACTGACCCTGTTGGTAAAATCAACAAAACAAAAAAAAAAAAAAAAAAAAAAAAAAAAAAAAAAAAAAAAAGTACTAGTACGTGGGTCCAATCCCAACTACAACCTTGACAATAGTGACAAACAATATAAATGGGATGACTTTTAGATGGCTTGCCTGTATATTAAAAACAAAAAAGCCAATCCAGCTACATGGCAATGCAATAAAGAACATTTGTTTGTTCAATAATTCTCAAAATATCATCAATGTGATTTTGACAGAAAGATGTATATAAAATGGATCCTTAATGGATCCTCTCATAGCAATGTGGTGAATTGTGTAACACCACATGCATTCATCAACCCACACACTTCTCCTTGCTTTTTTTCTGCCTAACTGAAAACATTAACAGGAGATCATCCACATTTATTTAGGAGCTTGGATACAGCTGGAGAGCTCAATGTCTGCTTTACAACAAAAGCAGATTATTTCTTTAATCATGTACACAGCCCTTAGCTCCAAGACCTTCAACTTTCGCTGGAGCGGTTTGCAGTCGAGTGTGAAGCAGCTGGGATAATATTCAGCACCTTTAAATCTGAGACCATGGTCCTCACTCGAAAAAGGGTGAAGTGCCCTCTCCTGGGTCGGGGTTCAAATCATGCACCAAGTGGAGGAGTTGAAATATCCAGGGGTCTTCTTCACAAGTGAGGGAATAATGAAGCAGTAGATCAATAGGCAGATTGGTTCAGCATCCGCAGTCATGCATGCTCTGCAATGTTTTCTAGTGGTGAAGAAGGAGCAGAGCCAAAAGGCAAAGCTCCCGATCTACGAGTCGGTCTACGTTCCTATCCTCACATAGTCATGAGCTCTGGATGATAATTGAAAGAACGAGATCACAGATACAAGTGGCAGAAATGGGCTTCTTCTGCGTCCACGTTCTACCTGAGAGATGGGGTATATAGCTGACACCCAGAGGCCCGACATCCCGGCACGCCCGGACAGCAACCTGCCACCACACCACCCCCAACCAGAGATATATATATATATATATATATATATATATATATATATATATATATATATATATATATATATATATATATATATATATATATATATATATATATATATATATCTCTATCTCTATATCTATCATATCTCTCTCTCTCTCTATATCTATCTATCTCTCTATCTCTCTCTCTCTATATCTCTCTCTATCTCTATCACCACACCACACACACACACACAAAATGTAAAACTTGTGGCAGCCTAAATTTTAACATCCCAACGTCTGCACAGTCAGCAGTGTAACTCCTTTTTTTGAAGTTTCTCTAAATATAGCACAGTTTGACCTTGAGCTAACCTATCCAATAAATAAATAAATAAATAAATAAATAAATACATTTCTTCGTTAAGAAATTGCTTTATGGAAAGTGCATAAAAATGAACAACTGAAATGTGTAAGAAAACAGTGACCAAACTGTTAATTAAGCCCTAACCTTTCATACATTTCTTTAAAAAAAAAAAAAAAAAAAAAAAAAAAACAGAAGAAGTTTACCACAAGAAGTCAACATGATTCTGACTGAGGTCAAAATGAACTTAAAATTAACTTTTGCCTAGAAACTGTCCCCACCATAACTCCAAGTTTCCAGGCTAAACAGTGGATCAGAACAGTAGATACAGATTTTACAAAAGAAAAAAAGATAGACAGGCGGTTACCAAACAAATGAAAAGTTAATTAACCCCAGCAGAGCACAATAGGAAGTGGGGGAGGTGCTGACCATTACTTAGGGTTTCATTCCAGGCGCAGAGTTGCCTGTGGTGGGATGGTGGCTGAAATGAAGGGATTTCAAGGGAGAGAAATAAGGCCTCAGAAGCAGAAAAAACAAACTGAAATGAGAGACGAATGCATTCTAGCAAAACACTGTACATAGGTCCGCTTTCAATTAAATTAAACTTAACATAATCGAGAATAGAAAAAGAAAAAGCTGACACAAAGCAAAAACTTTCCAGTACCAGGAGTGTGTTGACATGATCTGGCATGGCTGCAGAAACAATGACAGTGCAAGTGAGGATGACCCTGAATTACTAACAGTTCACCAAACGGCACTGTTCGTGCCCTCTCATAAAACGCAGACATGCTACAACTACAAAGTTCACCAAATGTCAGCGGTTGGGAGATTTATTGCCACACTGGGGGAAACAGAAACTAGTTTATCAGCTTTAGTCTTTTCCTGTTTCGGTGCTAGTATTTGTAGCCATACTTATTCTCCTAATAAGTCAGCATAAATGTGCATGCTTAAATAAGAGTAAACATTGTGAATAAATAGTACTTGACCTTAATGCATCAAAAATAATTCAAAATCAGTGATATAAATCATTTTATGGATCAAGACCTTTAAATGTTAAATTCATCTACAGGGGAATATATTTACATAAATAATAAAACAAAATCATAGAAAGAACAAAGTCAAAATCTGAGATAGTGTAAGGTTACACCAAATTTACATCATTAACATAAATTGCAATTTTTGCATTTCTGCAAAAAGGAACCCCCAAAAGCTGCAATGAAACCAAAACTTCAAAGACAACCTAAAAAAAAAAAAAACAAAAACAAAAAAACCTGTGAGACGTTATAATTCAAACTATAGATCCAAATCCATACATGAAATTGCAAAACATTTCAGGAAAAAAAAAAAAAATCTCATGAGAGCTCCAGAGTATTTGACCGTTTTAACATGTCGCTATCTTTCTCTCCTTGTTTTGATGTCGTCAAATTACACCTTAAACTCCACTTTTCACTCCAAAAAATAATACGATAAACATGTCATTCATTCATTCATAGCCAGAAGATTTTTTATTGCTTAACCACTGTCATCTTTATTTATTTTATTTTTTTAATTAATTCTTATTTGACAATAAATGTATTTTTGTTAAAATCATAAAACTTTATTTGACCATGGTTTGACCATTGGCATGTGTGTAGCACTTTTCTTCAGCAACATTCAAAGAAAACTGACATCATCAAGCTAGAGCTGCAGGTTACACATATTTATAATTTTAAGACTAAAGAAGCACTGTGTCGATATTGTTGAAGATACTGACAACAAACTTCACGTAACTAAGATGATTTCTGTTAGTTACCTCAGTTAGTTCTTTCTGAAACATTTCTTCCAGTCAAACTGATGGTACCACTAACACGCAAGAAATATTTTATTAATCTAATTTTGTCAAAATCAATAACCCTTTCTTCGAGACTGAGACATCCGTAGGAGACTGGGAGAGAATCATTAAAAGGTGAAATTCTTGGCATCGGCTTGACATAACGCCCTAGTAACAACATCTCAATGAGAAAAAGTGCTGTCTTCTCAGGGAGAACTTTTACTTTCAATTCCGGAGAGGTATGAACTCTGTCTGCTCTCTGTGCATGAAAGTTTGCACCTGTTACCACTAAAACTTTATTACAGGTCGTTTCATTCCTTAATTAAAGCTGTTATTAAAGAACCACTTTAATTTTGTAAAGAGAGCCGTTTAGTTTCCAAGCTTCGTTAATTTGAAAGACTGCCAGCAAGTGACCGCCGAGCGGTCTCACATCTACAGGATCCACCAGCATGATCCCTTTGCTTGAAGAATATAGAAAGGGATTGGGATAGCAATAAACCTGCAGCAGTTCTGGATTCGCTGGTACCCATATATTGAAAAGTTCTTTTGGTATTTATATTATGTACATCCACCACAATCTTTCAAATACGACGACACAGCTGCTGGCATCGTATGATTAGGTTAGGCTTATGAGTGTGCTTGCATTTTGTGCTCTTCATGGTCATGAACATCTATAAAGTGTGGGCTAACTCTACATAATGAGTTAGCCCACGCTTGTTTCAAAAATTGTTTCATGTCAGAGACTTACCTCATGAAACATTTACAAACACTGCATAACTGCAGAGAGAGCTTTAGCAGAGCACCAAGACTGGAGAATCCTGGAACACATGATGCTGAGATTTGCCAACCGAATCATCTCACTATCCCAATTTTGCCAGATTCAGCTCACACTCACCAGGAAAAACCAAGATGTTTGCAGTTATCTAGTGACACAGGTTTCATTGTAAACTGTTTTGAGATCACCCCACAAGCTCTGTTGGCCAGTCACCAACTCTAACATTGGTGGCAGTCAGACTGCGACTCTTCATTCCAGCAAATCAAATGGTTTATGGTATGATGTAGCCAACTTAGCAAGAGCTGAGCGCTGCATCCTAAACCCATGTTTGCACTTAATCTCAACACTCAACGCAGGAACCACCATAGTCCAGCTGCACCTTGCCAGCCATTGTTTATTGCTGCCTTTGTAGAAACTGAGATTTGTCCAACCAGAAGTGCTTCAGGGCATTTTGGAAGCAGACTGGTAGCGACCCCCATTCTGCTCTACTAATGATACACTCAAGTCCGTTTTGGCAAACTTGAAGTGTAATTTACATACAATAAATCAACCTGGCACGACGAAGGGCACACAAATGGTATAGAAAATATGGTCCAATTTCAGAAAGAATTCATAACATCACAAGTAGGCTCATACATCAACACTGGGTTAACGTGTGAAGGCTGCAGGTTAACAGATCAGAGGGTCTCAGAAGACATTACAGGATGAGGGTAATTTTAGACGTCAAACATCAGGTTTTATTTAACACTCATACCTTTAATTAGGACAGTAGAAGAAAGGAGAAAACAAGGTATAGATGCGTCTTTAAACAAGCAAATTGCCACATAATTCTCACATGATCTTGAAACGTCCAGGTAAACTGAATCTCACAAATATAAACAAACAGCGCTTTGTTCCCTGACTGGATCTGAGGTCAAAGAGGTCAAAACCAAACTGTGGTGGTTTCATCCAAGGAGAGACTTGGAAGCTACAGACAACCCATAATTTGCTTTGATGATAAAACTTGACACATTTATTTAGGGATAGTCATGTTTCGCTATGTACCACAAAAATGCCCAATGTTTTTAATACAATATTGCCTCAAGCTGAAGATTATGAGGTCTTCAGTTGGTGGTAACAGTTCAGATATCATCAGTGACGAGGTGTAGCATGCAGTGAGGAACATAGCCAATGCAGATATCAGTTCTGTAGATTAAAAACCAGTAAAAGTTACACTGAGTTAAAGGGAGCAGAAAATGTGTCCTGTGTTACATAAAGAAGCAGGTTACAGACAGTACGGCATGCTTCATAAGGGACTTTTATCTGATGTAATAATGATAACTAGGGAGCAAATGGCACAAAAAGCATCAGTTAAAAATTTTAGTATGGCTATAATGTTTCATAACTGTTCAAACTTTTCAAATATTTACACATCTTTAAGTTTTACGTGAAATAAAATGGAGTAGCATTAATAGTAGTTTTATATTAAATACTGATACCCAGCAGTATTGCACTGATAAGGTTGTGTTCAGCCCAAACGTTAAGCAGAGAGCAAGTGCGGCGTAATCACAACTGAACGGACGGGCATGAGAGACCAGGTTCATATTCCACTCTATGAATTTAAAGCTGCTGTACACCTTAACATTTCTGTGGGTCTATTAGCAGATTTAATTGTTGAGAAGGACACATACAGTTCTAATAAGCATTTAAAAAGAAGAAAAAGATATAATCTCTTCTCATCTGAATACAAGCTGCATACTACATTTAATTTGACATTTTATCCTAAGTAGAGTTGTGGCAACAAAGTTACATACAACACGCAAATAGAATATTCTGCACTTTTTAATTTGAATTCAATTGGTTTAAATTTTTTTTTAAAAACATCATCCCACAGACTTATGAGTAATTGAGTATGGGCGGATGGATTGATTTTTAGAAGAAATGTTGACTCTATAGACAATGACAGTTGGCTGGAACAATACAAGCCTTCGCTTTAACAGCCCCTGCACCATGAATTGTATAGTTATGGCCTTAAGCAGATTTGCAAGAAAATAAAATGTAAAAGAATAACTTCATTTCTTGTGAAGTCCCAAACCTGTCAGTAAAAGGCCAGAGTAACCAAGCTAAAGTAAGACATGTTCATGAATGTATTGCTGGTTAGACTAACCAATAATACTATTACACCAATGCTGTACTGATTACATGAAGCAATATATGCTTATTACGAAAGCTTATCAGAATGTATGCCGCCAGGTCAGTGACATTCCAAACTGAATCGTAAGGACATGTAAACCCTGTGGTTAGGAAAGTTCACGGTTATGTGTTAGATACAGGAGCTGAAATTGAATAGACTATTTTGTGTTGCTTCTATTGGTGGATTTCTTGAAACCTATCATGCATATGTGCACAAGTTTGAGTAAAAGAGACTAAGAAAGAAAGTAAGTCTGGCAGTCCTGCTCCACTGAGCTGGGGAGCCATGGCTACCTTAGAGCCATGTTTCAAAATGAAAGGGGGGGTTCCTTGGTAGCCAGTCAATATCTCCTGCTCTCCCAGGAAACAGGCAACACAAAACACTCCAGGCAGCCATTGATTGCATAGTCTCACCCATAAATTAGGCTCTCTCTTTATCCAATGTGGTAGAAACAGGAATTCTACCTAAATGACAGAGTAACTAAGCCAGAACATTTATATGATTAAATATAGGTGGATGTCAAACCCTATAAATCTAACTTTTTTATGTTTGTGTTTGAGTAATTTATTTTTGTTTCATTATCAAATAGAACACAACTGTTTGTTCACTAGTTTAGCTTATTTTTTTTAAAGCAGTAATTATAAAGTCATATTGTGACAAGTTCAGTAAAGCCTTATATTCTAATGATATTATCCTAAATTTATATGTTATCTACTATAAAATGCCATAAAAAAACAGAACAACAACAACATGTACATGCAGGCATGTATATATTAAGGTTTTAAGGTTTAGGCAGATGGTTAGACAGGCATAGCCACATGTAGTTACTTCCCAAGGGGCAGAAAAGTGTATGTCTATGCTTGAGCTTGATAGACTTAAATCACTGCTTGAGACATTTGCCTCTACTAAATACTTAGTAAAAACACATACTTTGCACCTAAAATAGATTATATTAAAACAACATTTTAGTACAAATCTTTTAAAATAGGGGCTCCAAATGTCCTTGAAAGGGTAACAGTCTTATGCAAAATTAGGCCTGCAGGTAAATGGAACCTGCTATCAATTAAAATTATTTAAAATTACACCAGATAAAAGCCAGCTGTTGCTGTAGTGATGTAGGAATGTTTGGTGTTAAGGTTTACTTAGAGCCAAATAGGCTACAAATAGTTGCCAGAGAAATTACGAGTTGCTATATACTCCACAAGAAGAGAGAAATGTGTCAGTTTTCTTGAGGTGTCAAGAACAAAAGCAAACCACACCCACTTTACATTCGTGAAATGGGTGTGGTTTAATGCATTCGTGAAGTGGGTGTGGTTTATCCTATTACACAAAAATGATGTATGAACAATAAGAATAAGAACATTTTCTTATGATTCCATTTCTTCTACTGCTGACAGTGTTTTACAAGGTTACAAACATTTGGCACCATCAAATATATGTCTCTGGTACTGTGAAAATCAAATTCCTTCTTTGAAAGTTTGGCATGGCTAACTAGTATTAGTTTGTGTAAAATGTAATCACATTTTGAAATAAGTCTAAGAATATTAGCACAGATTAATTATTACTGCTTCACAATTCTATTGCACTTAATCAATGACTTACTGTTAACACATGTCCAAGCAATTGACTAGTAAAACAAAGGGATAAAAATATGTGACTGGTCAAAAGCATGTCAAACCAGTAATTACACCGGTGGCTTAGCATTTTTTTTTTTTTTTTATGTGTATCGGATCCTGCTTTTTTTGTAACAGTAAATAGTTTCCCCAAGACAGGGTGTAGTCTGACAGAAGACGGACAATAGAAGTTATTATTCTTATAATTATTAATGATTCTTAATTAAAGGAGATGAGTACAGCCCATTTCTGTTGTAAACATAACATTGCCATAATCCATAATCCAATGCCATAATATAAATAAATGAATAAATAAATAAATAAAATATCCTATGACATTTTTACAAAGTTGAAAAAGTAATATCTGATGTGTTTGTTTAGTTTTGGTTTTTTAACTGGTGGCATGTGACAAATTTTATGACAGCAATGATGCAATGAACACTGCTATCAAAATTGTAAGTCATAGTAGCGTCCGAAAGTTAGTTCAGCTGATGTAGTCACCATGTAGTTCTCTACATACCTTTGTTTGTGTTGGATTATGGTGATACGATTTACATGTATGTAACTGCCCAATGCATTGGGAAAGTTTTTTAATGAAGTTCTGAGATTTATCACCAATTCTAAATCTTCTATCACTCCTCGTATGCTCTTCTTGGACGGTCAGTCTTTTTCACTCGCAGACTCCATCAGCCACGGGCGTCGTTCTCAAGGTCTGTTCCTGCTCTCAGTTTACAGAGCTTGTACAGGGTTAAGGTTTATTTAAAATTAAAAAAAAACAAACAAACGTGTGCACTCTCCCATTGCAGGTTATCAGATTTAAGACTGCTTGAAATTAAAAAACAATTTTGGCCAGGACTTTGTTGTAAGAGAGATCCTTCGCCTCACTTTAATTTTTTTAAATTAAACGTTGTTTAAAAAAAAAAAAGTCTTTAATTCGTGACTTTTTACTAGTGCACCATATATCAACTAGGGGTTTTAGATACAGTCTTAATTGTGGAAAAATACCAGTCAGGAGAGAAATATTTTTGTCACTGAATGTAGCACGGAACACTGTCAAAATCACCATCAATAAGTTGACAAAATGTTGCACTACAGAAACACTGCAAATATCCTAAGTTGATAGGATTAGAAAATATATTAGGGAAGCTACCAAAAGCAACAACACTGGACAAACTAGAGGAATACCTGGCAGGTACTGGTCAATCCTTGCATGTGCCTTCCATCTCCTGTATTCTCCACAAGTTTGGGGTATGGTGTAAGGTGGAAGTCCTTTCATACAAATGTATACAAGCCGGTCTGAATTATGCCAAAACCTTCAGCCAGTCACCCAAAATAATGTGAAAACATCTGTGATGGCCTCACGATACTAAGATCTGGCATAATCCCAATACAGAGCATTATCCACGGAACACCATAGTACACCACACTGAAGCATGGCAGGGGTAGCATTATGGTATGGGACTGCTTCTCTTCAATTGGGCACTTGTTAGGACACATAGGAAAATAAATAGCTCCAAATACTAAAAATTGTCAGCTAAAAAGCCTGTGCTGGGTGAAAGAAGCTGAAAATGAAGAAAAATGTCACATTCTAACACGACAAAGCACACATCAGAATCAAACAAGACATGACTTTAGAAAAGGAAAAATTAAAGTCCTGGAATAACCCAGTCATAGCCCAGACCTCAATGGCATCAAAAACCTATGAAATGACTTAAAAAGAGCTGAACACAGAAGTTGCCCTCACTATTTGAAGGAACTTCAACTATTTGCAAAGAAGCTTGTGATAAAATTGTAAAGTCAAGATGTATCAGTTTAACAGAGATGTATTCACAAAGATTTGCTGTTGTCTTAAAAAGGCAAAAGTTGTTTTAGAAAAGCATTAGTAGGAAGGGATGTTTAGTATTATGCAACCAAGCAGCTGTAGTTTTTATTTCGTTTTCCGCTCAACTTCTGTTTGTTGGAATATTGCATTACTGATCAAAAATGTTTGATATTCATACTGTTGTTTTATACATCTCTAATTTCATTGGGTCTGTAAACGTCTTTTATCCACTGTAGTGTGTGGAACACCATATCACCCCGAGAGCACACAAATACTAAAATATTCCAATTATAAAAACAGAGCCCCCCCAACTATGAAGGCAGGAATTTGTGCAAAAGTCTTTCACACTCAAATGCAACCTCATGACAGACAGCAGGCGAGAGGAAGTAACCCAACATTGTTTTTCTCTGAAAACTTATAAAAAAAGAAAAAAATGGATTTGGATGAAGTCTTGGAGACAATGAGCATGCTTCACTGCGAGTTGAAAACAAGTCAAATTTGTAATGAACGTAATGGCTTTTGTGAATTTTGATGCATCTGCGCCTATTTTTCCGCACCCTTTGGTTTAAGGTTTTTCTACTTCTACAATGAATCTTTGAAGAGACTCAAATCAGGACTACACCAATAATTAATTTCCCTTTAGGGATTAAAGTATTTTATAAATTAAATTTGAGTGGTGATGAGGTGTAGTTCGGGTCCAGCTGTTAGAGCAGCAGTTGAGCAGCGGTTCAGGTGACCCCAAACCACACCACACCACCAGAGGGGAAACACCAACAAACATCATGAAACACCTGCCGATTAGACACAGTATCAACTGAAAGCAGTGAGGTGTATTTAACTGTTGTTAGAAAAAGTCTTCATCACAGTCTCCCAGCTCCGACTCGGTCGGCCCGGTTTCGTCAAGTGAAAATATGGCACTCCCTATAAAAAGTCTTTTGTTATAAGCTGAGGACACAGTGTCACTTTTAATTTCTAATATTAAATATGATTAATGACCCCACTGAAAGCGCCAGGCAGGCTGCAACTGGAGCTCCAACTGTAGTGGTGGACACCCTAGAGCAGCACATTGTCCATCAACAAGCACAGAAATATGATGTAGGAAAAACAAAATCGTAAAACGTTACAGGGCTGTCACCAAATTTATCATGAAAGTGAAATACTTTTAGGGCATTTTTGGTCAAAAAATGACCAAAGAGAGATGCCGGAAATTTCAAGAACATTCTGATCACATTTATCAAATCCTGCTCATATATGTTCTTTTATGGTTATCACAAAGGAACATTTCTTTCTCCATCTCATCTATTCTGTTAGCTTCTGAGAAGTGATAAAATTACATTTTATGAATTTAAGCATTTTTTTTAGAAATGAGTATGAATAAGAATATCAGTAAGTATCTGTATCGCTCAGCAGTATCAGTTTCAATAAAATCCTAATGATACCCATCCCTACTAACAGCATGCAAAGATTTCTAAATCATAAATATTCAACAAGTTCGATATTTATAATTAGAGTTCCGTGCGGCACACAACATTCTTCTAAACAGATAATTTAACTCCTAACGTGCCTCACACCACAGGAAATCCGATGAAATGACAGAGAATGACCAAGATGCTTGGGACTTTGCTTGGGATTGTTAGGACCGGAACCACAATCAACAATGATTTTCTTGTTGTGTAGTAAACGTACTGATATCAAATGTTTTTTTGTTTTCATTTTAGAGACTCATTAAATAACCATTTATATGGAAGTAATTAACAGCTTGACTCCGCCACTGCTTTTAACATTTTCTTCTATTATATTAGATGTTGAGAGAAATTGACATTCAAAACAGTAGGAAAAAAAAAAAAATCAGATCGACTGCAGTGAACTGATACATAAGGCATTTCCTTCTAAAGACTTTTCTCTGCGACTTTTCTTTTACAGTAAAGAAACTCAAAACATCAGAACAAGGGCTCTTATAATCAAATGTGGCGAATGATTTCGCCACATTCCTTGCGTGCTGCTGATTTGTGCGACCAACACTGTAAGCGTGCAGAGACGCACAGAAACCCACACAGCCCATGACAGCAAGTGTGAGCATAACTCTTGCCAGTCAGAAGCTCACACTCTAAATACAGCTGCTATGTGACCTCTACAAGCCTCTCGGATCCTGAATCTCTAGTTACAGCGAGGGAATGTGGCAAACTACACTGGCTCTCAAAGCTTTAGTCTGACTCATGCTGTAGGTTTGCAGTGTTGCTGAATTCAATGTGCATTAAGTGAGGCATATATGCACACAAACCCTCCACAGCAGACATTTCAGCAGTTCTAAGCAATCAACTACATATAAAGCAACTCATTAAATGTGACTATGACTTTATCAGCTACGAATGCAAAGCCCCAACTAATAAAGCAAACACTCATAGTCCTGTTTAAACTAATGATAATATATGCCATCTGTGATCCAGGTCACTTCAACTGGTCTCAGTAGTGAAATAGGTCCTTGAGACCTCTCGGTGAAGTCTGGTTGCACTTGCAGGGTGAGGCATGTAACATCTGTTTGTGACTTCGCATCGGGATAATGACTTTATTAGATTCACCTGCGATAAAACCGGACCGTCTCAGCTGCAGCCAACAGACAAGTGATGAGTAGAGGGGTCAGCTAAACAAAGAGACTCAACAGTGATGTAAATACACGAGGGAAGGTTGAGCCGCACGGTCCTTACGTCAGCGCTGGAAGCTGAGTGTTTGAGAAGTGGCTCGCAAATGATTAAAACCGACCCTTGCTGTCGATTTAAGTACGAAAAGCAGCCGGCTTTTCGTAGCTTAGCCGCCACCCCGTCCGAGCAGCGGGACCCGTCTCTGCCCGACGAGCAGCCGGAGAAAGAGCTTTCAGCACCGGTCTCGCTGGATAGCAGCGCTCCGGAAGCCGTTAGCAGAGTAGGGCGACGCTGAGATTTCACGGCTAACGGGGAGTAAGTCCAGCCGAGTAAAATTAACGCAACAACGGGGGGCTGTTGGGGGATACTTAAAACGTGAAGTATTACGGCGCAGGAATGTATTTAGAAGCCAAACCCGTGAGCGCAATGACAAACTGAAAACCCGGACCTCGCCTAAGCTAACGTTAGCAAGCACGGCAGGTCAGTTAAGTGTATGCTACAGGCTGCTAGCACCAAAAAAAAAAAAAAATTAAACTCCCACTTCTCGAACCGAGGCTTTCATCAAACTACACACCTTGAACGTGACGCCTCTCGTAGGGTCCACAAAACTGAACGCAGCGCCTGGTCTCGCGGAGTACCCCCAAAAACGACGTGGTCCCGCTCAGCCAACCCTCGACTCGGCAGCCCGGACGCTCTCCTCGCTCTGGTGGTGCTGAATCTGAGGCTGCACGCTTGTCTCCGTGTGTCGGAAACGCTTCCTCCTCCCACGGTCCCTGCAAAATAATGACCCCTCCCAGCGATCCGACCGCAACGGCAGAGAGTAGGCAGATGCAGAAGATGGTGCGGTAGTGACGGTGAAGCCTTGCAACATAGTGGGCTGGGTGGTGGATCCTGGGGCTGTCAAATCAGGAGAGTTTTCACTGTTGGCGCATGCGTGAAACATTACTAGCGCTGATCGTAACGTAGGATTTCTGAATTTAAACATTTTCCGAAGGCGGGATACCAATCATTATTATTATTATTATTATTATTATTATTATTATTATTATTATTATTATTATTATTATTATTATTATTATTATTATTATTATTATTATTAACAGCGGGCTTACGAGAAGAAGACGAACATAACCTTTGTAAGCAATGATACATCTAGAAGGATGGAATACAAACACTATTTCAAAACGTACTGATTGTGGAGATACAACACAAGTAGTATAAAGATAAAGTTGGAATATATATATATATATATATATATATATATATATATATATATATATATATATATATATATCTGCACAATTGCATAATGATAATCCCACAAAATGGAAGAGAAGTTACATGAAAGAAAGAACACAGTTTATTAACTTGAATCTTTTTGCTCAAATTATAATTACCAACATAAAGGATGAAAATCTAAAGATTTTGTGTTATGAACTTTGCAGTCACATTGCAACGTCTGCTTGGGTATTCTGGAGGACTATGATCCAAATTAGGGCTTTAACATAATGCATCTGTGGGTTATCGTCCTCTCATCCGAACAAGAGTTAATGACAGCAGTAAGCAATACAAGGTAGAATAGAAAAAAAACGTGTCCATATCTAATTTACGTGTGGAGTAACATCCATCCTGGCTGTTCTGGGTCTTTCCCAAGGTCTCTTTATACTAACATGTGGACAGATTTTTTTTTTTTTTCCCCACTACAAGGCTGGCAATAGGTACTCTGATCAAAAGCCTTCACAGCCTCAGCTGGACCCATTTCCATGAAATGGTAAAGAGGGAAAGTTCAAATCTGGGCTGTTTTCAGTCATCTGAGCTTTAACTGTGTAGAAAAGTTTGTTTTTTTTTGGCTGCTCGGTCCTCATGTACAGAAGTGATGTTCGGAATCACAAGCTACACCCTCAGGCTCAGCTCCCTCTCCAACCTTGTTGTAGCCCATCAGTTTACCGGCCAGTCTCTTTGTCTATCTTAGCTTCGCTTGTAAACAAGACATATAAATATCCAGCTGTCTCAGCCCATTTTTTTCTCTCAGTTCCGTTGAAAAGGCTTTGTGATAGGTTTCCAGAGGACTTTTTGCTTACTGTCATGTTAAAAAAAAACCCAAAAAGAACTAGCAATACAGCCTCTTTCAATCAGTTTCTCATGTCACTGTGAGATATGTTTGGTTACTGTTCTCTACAACGTTGCTTTGCTGATTTATTTAGACTTAATTAGACAAATGTTTCCATACTTTATATCTAAAGCAGCAGTAAGTGCATGCCTCTAAGATAATTACTTTCATAAGTTTTATAGTTGCCTCTGCCACGATGTCAGCTGCAGCTCCATGATCTAGTTTAATCATTGTTGATGTGTTACATAGTGCCATACAGCTATACGCAGTTACCGGAGAGATGAGACAACTAAAACTGGAGTCCAAAGTTACTTTGACTGGTTTTTTCTAATAGTGGGAGTGGGAGACAGTAAGAGCTAGATGACACTTCCTAACAGTAATCCAATATTCGTTCAACTGAAATCAAAACTGGTATTTTAACCAATATCTTCAGAATCCTGAACCAAACATTTGTGAATTGGAAAAAGAATATACAGAACTTAGGTGACGGGCAACATCACTTGTGTGTTGGGCCCCTGGCTTTCAGCACATTTCTGACCTGATCTTAGATGTTGCTGTTGACTTTTAAATCTCTCCTCTGCCTGGTTTTTGTTGCATTGCCCTCGTATAATCCTGCATGTAGCTTCAGACCCTCAGGCAGAGGTGAAAGAGTATTTGCAGCCAGAGCCTGGAAGTGATGGAAACAAATCTTCCAGAGGAAATCAGGTCAGCAGAGTCACTGACCTCTTTTAAATCCCTTCTAAAATATATGTGTTTTGCGTGTGTGAGTGTGTGTGTGTATACATATATGTATAAAGTTTGGTCAACTTGACATATGGTCATTGTTTATTTGATTGTGTGATATTGCACTTATGTGAGGAATAAGAAAGTTAAATGAGTATTATAATCATTTCAGTGAGCATATGGGACATTTTCTGTAGTAAAATATGCAGGAACAGCAATCAATTTTCTGCCTTCTGATTTTATTTTTATGGCAATAACCAAGGAGGACATGTTAGCAGGCTTTTCCTAATAACTATACGTGTGCTTTATAGTTGTGCCATGATGCATTTGAGCTTTTTACTCTCTGGTCTGCCGGCCTGATGCCGCTATTTCAAAACAAATGGTACTGGGAATAAACTTATCTTCGAGTTTGACAAATTGTCAATGACTTGCTAATGTTTAGTGTAGGACAAACAGCACAGGGGAGAGCAAGACAAAAGGTTCCCTCTTGCTTGTAAAGCTACACTGCTACACACTAAGAGTTCCCCTGAGATTTGAGCAAAGCGTTATTAAACCAGTGTGGATCTACTTGTATGCACTCATGTCACACTGCTCCTTCCCCTATAATGAGAGGGGAGAATCTCCAGGGACTGTGATAAGAAGATGGCCCTGGACTGACTTCCACTACTTTCCAAATATAACAAGGTCAAAAGTGAACCAATCCGTTGTACTTTAGGGCTGGGCGGAAAAAAAAAAAATGTAAATCTCCAAGCTCTTAAAATCCAGTGCTTTATCCAATGAGTCAAAGAGAATTTAGGACAGGATAGAGGATTAGGGATAAAAGTTTCTGAAAACTGACACTGGAGGTTAACATCACATGAGGAGAATGATGTCTGGTTTACCTTTTGGTTTTCTATATTGAGGCATAATAATAATTAAAAAAAAAAAGCCAAGACAAGTCTTGTTTCATTTCCGAATGTCCAAATCATGAGTGAAGACTAGAGGGCAGCATTGAATATAAAATGATGCGGCATTTGTAAGATTTTTTAAAATTGTTATTTTATTAGTTAAAATCCTTTTTACTTTCAAACATTAAATACTGATTCATTCAGAGATACGTATGAAAAACGCCTGTCATCTGTGAAGGTTGGAGAGTTTTAAGAATAAACAAACAAAAGGAATCTTAGCCAGTTTTTTTTACTTGGGTCAAAGGCAATGGTTTCGTGCCCTTTCTGCCCATTAGTTGGACTCTCTGCACGTTTTTGTGGTTGTTATATGCACTACTCTCATGCATGCTCGGTGCATGTGGCCACTGTTGTGGGCAAGCAAGTAGAGGTGGCGCCTGTATCACATTCATTGGCCTACTTAGCTGGTAGTCAGTTTGTACTTTTACATTTTTTTTCTGTGCTAAACTTTACCCACCCGAACAGATAACGAGCAGAAAGAAAGTGGCACATCATGGTGCAATGAAATCAGTAATTTATCTTTGGGATTATATAAACAGAGTAGAGTTTTGCACTGAAGTATGATTTCTGATGGTGAAACACCAAGGGTGAGACCAAATTCAGAGTTTAACTGATGTTTTTGTTCTGTTTTGTTTTCCTCTGTGAGTCTTTGCTGCAGAGTAGTGATCTGTACAATCCTACCTTACAATCTCTGGAGTTTCATCTTTCAACCAATACGAGGATAACTTCTGCAGAGCCTGATTGCTACTGCCAGTTTTCTGGATCACATTGCATCCTTGTCTTCTTCTTCCAGTTAGGTGCTGATATTGGAAATTTTTTTTGTATCTTGGTAGAAATGTTTTTTTGTAAAAGCAAAGCAGATATTATTTCGCCCGTTCATTTGGTGTGCTGCATATAAGGGTTATATTACTGACATCACCATCATCATGATGAAAGGCACTTTCTTTATGGATTGGGCGTTTATGTGTTCTGAAAGTGTGATTGTGATTCTGGGGGCGTTTTTTTGACAGCGGTAAAACTCATGAAAAATGAATATTTGAAATTTAACGGTAAAATTATCTCACAAAGGCATCAGGAAACACAAGATGCATGAAGACTTTTCAAATAGATAGATAGGTATGTGCTCATTGGGCACATATTTATTTTATAGATTTGTTTATTTTGTGTACATACATTTATAACAGATTAACTTATTTATATAGACATATTTTCAAGGGGTTCTGTATGTTCAAATGTGTGTGTATGCAGGTGTGTATATGTATGTTTATTTATAGATTCATATTAGTGTTAATGTTGTTACACAATGGTTTTGACATGTCTGGATTGACTCAATAAAAACAAAAATAAAAACAAAACAAAAATAGTATTTCTCAATTTGTCATGAGCTATCTAGTGATATCTAATTAATTTGATGGAAAATCCCAGAATTTAAATGAAATTACAGAAAAAAAACTAAACTAAACTAATAAAATCAATCTCAACATCTCTAAAAAAGTAAAGTACTTTCATAAATCAAATGGAGATGACTTTTTCATCTATTCCTGTGGGAGTCTTGTCTTCATTTTCACGAAGCTGCTCAGTCAATTAATCATGTCATTTCTGACTTCCCTCTCTTCGTGTAGGTGTCTGATGCTCTTCATGTCCGCACAAATGTATTCCTTGGTCAGGGGTTTTGTAGAAGCCATTAAAGCTCTGTTAAATGGATTTTGGGGACTAAAAAAATTGGCGTGGATAATGGCGGTGGCATGATTCCTACAAAGGTTGTTCTACTTGTGTATGAAATTGGCTTTCAGCTGCACAGTGATGGAGTTGAGAATGATTATATTTGAATTTGCACAGTACTTTACACGACTATTTTGAGGATCCCGTCATAATTATCCTTGCAGTTTCAATCATAGCTACTAAAAATAACGAACCTAACCTTACTGCTTTGTCAAACTGTGTCAAACTGTGTCAAGTCCTGATCTGAGGGGTGGTGTACTTCACTCTTCTTTGATCTCTTTAAGCTTCTCTCACAGTTGTTTTTCAGAGAAAGCGTTCCTTAGTCATTCAACTTTACTTTGCTGTTACCCAATGTAGCATTCCCAGTCGTAAAATAAATATTCATGATTAAAAACAGAGATTACATCAATTTTTTAGACTAGTGTCAGACATTATTTATAATTGGGTATTGTTTATATTAAGGATGCTCGCCTTTCTTCTCTAGCAGCTGGATTTTCTCCTGCAGGAGTTTTCTGGCTGATACGGGCATGTGTTTAAGCCATCACAGGGATTATGAAAAACACTTTTATCTGGAAGGATTCACGTCCCCCTGATTTTACTGTCTGTATTCCAGATGATTCGTCCCGAGAAGCACAAACTCTCATCTTTTCAATATAGACATCAGATACTTTTTCCTCACACAATTCATGCTTATTTTCATTTTTGCAGCAAAAGCCAGAACTGCATCTACTTTAAATCATGAAGCATCTTTTAGCACCTTGAGCGTGCAAAGTCACTTCACCGGAATTGCTCTAAGGTCTTTGTATCATAAGTGAGTGGAATCTACGCCATTAAATTTGCTAGTAAAGGATTTTACTGCTTGGTTGCTGGTGATACTAAATAAGTGGCATTAAAAACCATCTGTATGGGGCTTTATTTTCTTCCAGATATTACTCATGTAATTGCTGAGGGCAAATGTGATCAGTCAGTAAATCTGCAAATATTCACACCTTTCAAGGCTGATATACTATAAGTTGTGACAGATTGTCAGGGACTCACTCACACTTGGCAATCCATTCTCTGCTAAAGTGCGACTTTCCATGCTCAAGCACGGCACTATTCCTGGTCCCTGGGATGGTTGGAAAAGGGGGGAGTCTACTAAGTTTATGCAGGATACATAGATTAAAAAGTTCCTTGTGACAATCATCTACCAATAAAACTTCATAATTCATAAATGTAAAAAAATTGAGAGATCATATCCGAACAAAAATATTTAAAAAAAAAGCCATAAAATGAGTGGCATTGCCATCGTATGATTTTTTTTTTAATTGTTTGTCGCTGCTGTCTTAATTATCTGAGACTGTGTGCATGCTTGACGTAAACAAAGACGTGCTTAACAGAACAACTTGATAATAACCTCTAATAGCGATCACAAGTGGCAATCAGGCTCAAGCGCAATTGAGACTGACGTAATGTGATTTCAGGCCATCAGAGGAGCCCGAAGTGAGAGCCAGTTGTGTGCAGGCATGGCATGGTACAGCGTCACGTCCTTCATTACAGTGTTTCCCAACCCTGGTCCTCGGTGCACACTGTCCTGCTGTTTTAGCATCTAAAACATGCAGGACAGCGTGCCCACTGCTTTATTACACTAAAGGTGCTGCCATAGCAGGATATCCTTAAAAGTCAAACCCATAATGAAGAGGTGAGCAGACAGGAGACAGAAAAACACAACTTTCTGCATCACCCTGCAGCGAGCTCTGTGAGCCTCTGGTGTTGTCAGGAGTGTATGGACGAGATAAGCTCGGGGAGCATCTCCCAGAGACACGCACATTACAACAGGATTTAGCGTGACAGTGATCTAACCTGTCATTTTGCCTGTCTCTGTGAATCCTGGGCTTCCACGTTAAAGACAATTCTCCGAGAGATGCCGTCTGGTTAGATTAATACAAGGGATCATTAAGTTCAAGTGTGTTAATTCACAGGAAGTGCAAGAAAACTGGTTAAATCAGATGTGTGTTTTAAATTCTTAATCTTAAAGCAAACCTTTGTTCATGGTATTCAAGAATTTGTTATCTTTCAGGACAAATGAGCTGAGCGTAGGTCAATTTGAGGCACCACTGCATGACTGCTTTGTGAGCTCCATACCACAAAGCTCTCAGGAGAGGTTCCCCTCTAATTTTAACATCTCTCTGCCCGTGCATCAGCAGGAAAAAGGTTGTTAATGCAACATGGAAGTAATATTGTTCTTGGGATTCATACAAGTCTCACATGTAATCATAATGGGTTGAATAAAGAGGCCTTTGTAGGCAATTTAATGAAACATTGGAAAGAAATGGTTGGATATAACATTTTGTCAGCAGGTCAGCGCTGTTGCTGAATGAAGTTATTATAATGTCTTCCAAGTTTGATAAGTGCTGTTCTCAGTCTTTCAGCACAAAATCTTTCCTGCAGAGAAGCTGGATTCCGGCTTTAGAAAACGACTATAAATGGTCATATACTGTCTCTATACAAGTAAGTAAGAGATTCTGAGAACATGAGTACAGGAAAAACAAGGAATGAGAGTTTACAAACTGAAGTCCCATTGTTACACTTTGTCATCGCCTACGCAAACAAGCTGGTGACTTGAGTTTCATATTTACAGATGAATGACTGCTTAGGCTTCTTGAAAGACCACAAAGCTGATGTCACGATGAATCTTTCACCAACAGACTAACCCTCCAAACATCAGCTGCAGTTTGTGTTTCAGGGGTGGTGTCTAGAGAGGAAAGAACATCTACAGCAAAATGGTTTCAGGATGTTACAGGGCACATTGAGCTATACGGAAAGAAGTAAAAGCCATTAACAGACGCAGACAAACAAATGGCTGAATGAAGGATGAATTAGTATATCAACATATTCCAACTGGAAACTGGCAAGGGCAAAAGTTTTTTTTATCTTTTTTTTTTCCCTTTGTCTGCGGGGAGGCTGGGTGTTGAGACTGGGAGAGGGGCAGTTGTAGGTTTATTTGCACTGTACTTTGATTAAATGTACCAACAAGGCCTTGGGGAGACATTGTAATTACTTTTCCTGGCTTCTGTTCAGGATACAGACTTCATTTACCCCGTGGAAGCTCATCAGTAGGAAGAAAACCAGAAATGTCCCAATCTGCTACAGGAACACAAGAGTCTGCATGTTTTGTTTTCATTAGGAAATCAAAAACACATGTACACACACACACACACACATATATATATATATATATATATATATATATATATATATATATATATATATATATATATATATATATATATATATATATATATATATATATCCTTTCCGAGACTGGTGCAAAAAAGACATTTCTCCAGTTTTATCTTCTCTTCATTGGCTACCTGTAGAGTCCAGAATAGATTTTAAAATTCTTCTCTTCATACAAAGCTCTTAATGACCAAGCTCCATCATATCTTAAAGAGCTCATAGTTTCCGTTTCCAAGCAGAGCACTTGGCTCTCAGATAGCAGGTTTACTTGTGGTTCCTGGAGTTTTTGTAGAAGTAGAAGGGGAGGTAGAGCCTTCAGTTATCAGTCCTCTCTCCTCTGGAAACGGCTGCCAGCTTGTATTCGGGAAGGAGACACCCTCGCATCAAAGAAGCCCTCGCTACCTTTAAAATTAAGCTTAAAACCTTTTTCCTTTCCAAAGCTTGGTGCTGGCTTAGGACAGTGGATTATATCAAATAAAAGTTCTGATTCAATCTGTTGGTTTCCTTATTGAAGCAATAATTATTATAGTTATTTCCTTGTCTTTGTATTAACTGGACTCATTTGAAATGAGTTGAACTGTGTTGTTGAAGTGCCTTGAAATTACATCTGTCACGATTTGGCGCTACATAAATAAATCTGAATTGAACTGAATTGAATTTATTCCCCCAATAATATGCTCATCAGTAAACTCTGCCTAGTGCACAAATCACCACCCTCTGTAACATTTATCAAGCTGTTAACTGCCTAAAAAGATGAAAGACAAAGTTAAAGATAGAGCTGTATTTTAAAACATGCATCAAAATATTGGTGTATATTGTTTTTGGTACAAATCAATCTATGTGACATTTTGTCTGGTACCAAAGACTTGAGTATTGAAGGTAATGACTAGTCAGATTCATTATGAGAAGAGGAGATGTGTAAAATCTTTTACAAACATCCTGACTGCACAAGGCTTGTCTCCATTTTTCTTTCTTTTCCTACAATGAGATGATGCAACCACAGGGACTACGATAACATGCTTCAGAGGCTACACAGTTTACGAAGAGGATAATTGTATTGTGCAATTGCACTTTATATGCAATGCTTCCCGCACTGCAGGAGAGCCAAGGAGATGTTAAATGAATGCAATCCTCATCTGACGGGACGAATAATAATCTGTCTTCCTGAGATAGTGTGAAATATGAATCTCTTTGGGAAAAAAAGGTCTAATACAGTGTATCATTTGTACAATTTCTTTCTCTCTTTTGCATTGGGTTTTTTTTATTATTACAAGTTTACAAGGTGGAATCTGGGATTTTATGAGACTGAACTACACACCCTTTTCCAAACTGGTGAAGTGAAATTGAGAGCGATAAATAAAAACATTTTTTCAGCTCAAGAATACCATCCACACAAAAAAAGCATGGTGGAGGCAACGTCGTCACGTTTATCACTTGCACAAAGTAGGTGCTAAATTCAGTAAAAACCCTTGACTTGTTTCAGATTTCTATGGATTTAAGTACAAAACAGGGGTTCAGCTCCCAGCATGGCAACTCTATACATGCTACGAAAGCGACACATTTAAATGTCTTGGAATTGTGGAAGTCTAAACCTCAGTCAGATTTAGAGGGTTTGGAAAGATGTTAAGACTGTTTTATGCAACCCGTCCACTTACGAGGAGCTGGTGCATTTCTGCCTTAATGAATGAACAAAATATATTGCACAGACATAAAAAAATTGCCCAAAAACACTTGTAGCAATGCTGCAATTGCTCTTTCCCCCATTTTTCACATGGATCGATGGTCATAATGCAACAGAATTGGGGGGAAAAGGTACTGTAAGGTACTGTTTATATTGGACAATAAGAAGATATTAAGAAAAACATATACTTTAATATTAAGATTTATACCCTACATGATTTAATAGATTTGAAAAGCAGGACTTTAGTCCAAGAAAAAAAAGTATTTATTTTCTGTTATGAGAAAAATGGCTGTTGATGTATAACAGAATAAGTAATAAGTAACAAGTACTTAATACAACAATACATAAAGTTTGCCCTAACGTTCATTTATCCAGCTCTTCATCTCTTCCCTATCACACTAAACATAACGTAAGACAAGCTTTCTTGTAAGTATTAATCACAGGTGGCTCTGTTCTCTTGAACAGCAGAACTAATCAGTGGCAGATGCATTATGTAGATGCTGCCAGCTTGCAAAAATGAAAGCTCTGAGAGCGGGACTCCAGAGGAGACACTCCCCCCTCAACTGATGATGTAGGTGCTGATCATCACTTGTCTGTGCCATATTGTTGTTGATGGTCTGGCACAGACAAATGATGATCACAATTAGCTTCCTGACTTCATAACCCTGATTCATAGAGGCCGTTTATTGAGGCTGCTCGGAGTGCAAAGTGAGTCTTGGCATCACCGAGTCACTTAAGAACAGTGAAGACAGAGTAGCCCAATTACTTTGAAACATACAAGCTGGTGAATTATTCCTGATATTTTGCCACAGCGTGTTGTCATCTCTTCCCAGAGAATTTTGGCTGCTTCAGACGGAGTCTAATGAAGTCAGTGCATTGAAATGACATCCCTAACATATAATACTTGAATTTTAATGTCTTTTTCTCTGTTTTTATAATGTTAAAGTGGTATTAGGAATACAGTTTAGTCTGTGTTTGATGGATTTCTTGAATCAGCTGTTGCATTGTCATTAGATTTTCTGTGGAAAGCTTGGATAATAGATAAAAAGTTCAATCTATAAAACTCCCAAGTTTCTGCTGTAGTGTATAATAAACCAGGATGCAAAAATAAAGTAGAAGGACAAAGACTTTACCCGCAGACAGCCAGTGAGGCTGGAGGCCACAGATCCCGGAGCACTGACTGTTTTATGACATGCGTTCTGTCGAAGGACTTGAAATATATACTGCTACAAAGTCCTGTTCAATGACTCTCATCCATTTCTAAACAGGAGGTTTCAAAGCAAATGCTCTTCTCAGAGTACAGCCTTGCTTGTTTACGTTAAAACTCCAGACATTTTAACTGCAAACTAGGGCCAAGCTGCGCTTCCCTGGCAAGTTAATGCTGCGACACCGTTTCTATATGAGAACAATAAATGCCTTTAGAGGACTATTCATTTTGTTGCTCAAGATAGTAAAATGTGCTCCGTTAATGAGCACAGAGTGGAAGCAAAATTGAAAAACTCCTTGAATCCCTCATTCTCGATGTTCTTCTATAGTTAGGCTCAAAATAAGATACAGTATTCCCCTTTGTAACACCACAGGGAACAAGGTAAGCTTTATTTTTTTTCCTTGCTTTCATCAGCATGGAGAGAGAGATTATTCAGAAAGATAAATTTCCTTCTTTAATGTCTTTTTTCTCTCTTGTCAGCTGAACGGTTTCACACAAATGCAGATGGATTACTCTGCAGCAACGCTGAATGGTAAAACCCTTGATCACTGTCTTAGACAAAGACAGTCTTTGAAGTACTACAGGAAAGATAACAAACTATGTGATAAATGCATTTCCTTCCCACTTCTTTTAAAACTGACAATAAATCCCGTTTCCTCCATGTAAGATTTTAAAGACAATAAGGCAGAAAACAGTTAAGGCTTTGGCAGGTCCAGGTAGAAATAAGACTGTCATTGGTAAATAACAAGCAGGCACAGTAGGCGCTAAAGTTAATCATCAGGTGTCATCGGTTGTGAAAGAATAGGTGTTTTAATGATTTTGATTATAAATGTTTGTAAAACTCCTTTTGTGAGGTTTGCAGGAGTAGAACCCAAAATGCAGGAGACTGAGAGGCAGGAGTGATGAATTAAAAATCCTACACCAACAAAATAAACATGGCCTAAAAAAAAAAAAAAAAAAAAAAAAAAGTATAAAAACGAAAGAAACAAAAAAAAGAAAGAAAGACAGAGAGAATGAAAAAGAAGTGGGAAGCAACTAATCATCAGTATACAGACACGGGTCCCTATAACACACAGTTCTGGAGTGAAGAAAACAACCCAAACAAAACAGGAGAACAGAAACAAAACTGAAACATAACAAAACAGGAGAACAGGAGTCTGAAAACCCAAGATCAAAACCTAACATCCACGACAAGCCTGATTCCCAAAGGTTTGAAGACAGGCAGTTGTCTCAAATCATAAGAATAATCATGCTGGATAACTGAGAAGCTACATCAGCTCATAAGACTTTTGGTCCATCTGTCCGTCAGTCCGTCCGTCCGTCCATCCATCCGCCCGTCCGTCCATCCATCCATCCATCCATCCATGCATCCATCCATCCATGCATACGTCCGTCCGTCAGTCCGTCCATCCGTCCATCCGTCCGTCCATCCATCCATCCATCCATCCATCCATCCATCCATCCATCCATCCATCCATCCATCCATCCGTCTGTCTGGCTGTCTGTCTGGCCGTCCATTCGTCTGTCTGTCCATCTGTCCGTTTGTCCATCTGCTGCCACTTAGCGGAGGTGGAGATATCTTTGCGCTCCGCCCTTTACTGGCCAGAACTTCTCAACCTTTCACACCAGAGAGGTGACATCCCATGTCTCCAGAGCCTGCTGCCCTAGCCAAGGATTCGACCACCAGACGTCCCCACCTTCGGCCACCACCAGGCTCACATTGCTCTTGACCCCTACGACAATCTTAGATAAACTGATGATAAAGATGGATGAGTATGGTTCCTAATTTACATTAAAGATAAAAAGATATTTGAATTACTTTTAGTGTGAATTCTTTTTTTTTTTGGAGAGGTTTTGTGAGCTACTTGAAAAGCTTGTGACCTCTTTTCTTTATCAAGATTTATCTATTTTTTTTCTTTTTTGTTTCTTCTGTTTCAGCTATAAATGAGAATTTATTGACATCATAATAGATGAAATAAAAAGTCAGGTGAAGTGAAGACAAAGTCATGTATTTTTCAACATAAGGGCAGGCTTTTTGTTTCCACAGTAACACATTCTGTTTGTTCTCAAAATTCTGCCCTCACACTCATAAATTCCTACTTGAGTTGCAGATGTGCTCCAACACAATACTGTGTTATTAGAGCACGTTCAAATATCCTGTTCTACAGCATGAGCGCGTCGCCTTAAAGGCATCTTTGTAAAGCTTCTTCCACATTTGTTCTTGTGTTGTTTTGAAATGACACCGTCAAAACTCCCCGTTCAACAAAATGCCTGATAACACTTTAAATATCACTTCTTTATTAGGAGTGTACTCATTTTGATTCCTCCAGATGATCACTGGTTATCTGGGCTCATTCAAAGCCTCACAGGGGTACTTGTAAAGTTTTGTTTCTTAAAAAACATTCATTCTTCTTGTCAGTCACTATAGTACAGCCAGTCACCACTCGGGAAGACCAGCTTCAAGATGCATTCATGGATAAACAAACACCACCACTTCAGAACTACAGAAATAAGTAATAATACGAAGAAATGAGGATAAGAATAAATAGTTAAAAGCAAATAACGAGACATAATCAGACAAGAGAATACCAGAAGTATATAGTGCAAAAGAACCGCTGGTGTCAGAGGGTGGAGTCAGCTCCTTGAATCATGTCCACTTGTCTCTTATATGTCAGCTTCTTTTGAAATCAGCATTACAGCTTTGTGATGTCTACGTTAGAGGCACAGCAAAGGCAGCATGATGTGAAATAGGCTGGAGATTTCCTCTGATCTGTCACAGCAACTCAGCAAACTCTAAATCTGAAATATTTCTGTGACTGACAAATTGTCAGACTTAGGAGGCGTAAAGCAAACTGACAAGTCACCAAACAATAATAACTACTTCTGTAGCAACCGTAAGGATGTTTTTATTATTTTTCTTGTACCTTCTGTATTTTATACATTAAATTAAATAAAGAACAGTAATTCATAAGTTCATTGTTTGAAAATGATGTGCTCCTCTTTATGCATTACATTATTGCTCATGTATGCACCGTTTGTTAGTAAACTCCTTTCTTTCATTTCACTTTATGCTTTCATTATCTCGTTCTGGCACTACGGAAGAGCTCATTTTTGTATCTTATTTATCCCTTTATTATTATTCTTTCTTATTCCTTGCACTCTCAGAGCTACATGTAAATATTTTCTATATTATTACTCCTGTATACATCTTTTTTCTGACAATCTTTACACCAATTTGCATGAAAAATTGTTATAAATCTATCCCGCACATTGGACAATAAATGTGATTGATGCTGATTCTGATGGATGGATGGATGGATGGATGGATGGATGGATGGATGGATGGATGGATGGAAGGACGCACGGATGGACGGACGGATGGTTGGACGGAGGGATGGACGGATAGATGGATGGACGGACGGATGGATGGACAGATGGATGGATATAGTTAGAGCATATTGAATGTCATGCACAACAAATTGCTTAATGTTTTTCAGCACAACTCAACCCTGAGAAACTATGAGCATACTTTTATGATAAACTGGAATATTTATTGAAAAGCAAAAAAAAACAGACACACAGTTTCTAATTCATAATCCCAGAAAACCATTTAAAAGTTGCAGCATCGTTAAAACATAGTTTTATGAGACTCCTGCCAAGATGTCAAACACAAAATGAAAGTGACTGCAAAGAAGCTGTGACAGATTTGTTGGTTAGTGTCATATACAGCATGCTTACGACTCTGGGAATTTTCAGTCTTTTTAAAAAAACATCTGCAAGAAAATAGTCAGAAATGACACAGTACAAGAAAAAGGACTCAAACTGGAATATGGGATATTTTTGTACATGTAAAAGTGAAGCCAAGAGTTTTGAAGAACAGTAATACAGCATTTGAGTGTGAAAACAAAAGCTAATGATCATTGCTGCAAAGATAAATGGCTTGTTGTCCTGCATTGACTCTGGATGTGCACTTTGGACGCTCACTGTGCACTGCAAAGGCATCCAAGTGATGCTGAAGTACAACACTGTACCTGAGTGCTTCAGTTTATCATCAATTTCTTTCCTTCTCACTACAGTGAATATAACTTCTCATATTCCAAACCAGTGCAGAGCCATTGATTGAGCGGCTTGCATTCTGCGGCTGAATTGTAAGAAAGAGGACTGGAAACATTATTATCATTATTTGCAAAAGCTCCAATAACAATGTAGAAATGGAGGCTGGAAAGCAACAATGAAATCATGTTGTGGAAGCGGCGGATAATTGACAATAGGAAACTAGAGCAGAACTATGAAAGCGGCAGGTCTTTTTCAAGTTCAGAAAAAGAGACGGCGATGAGGAAGATAACATGTTATAGAAATCCAGGTAGAACCAGGCTGCAGAGATGAGAAAGGCTTCCAGAAACATTGATCTCATACAACAATAAAGCAAGCAGGTAACAATGAATTACATAATGTGGCAGGATACAGTCCTTTAGAAGAAGCTTTATTATTACTGAGTCAAACCGTTAAATCTGTGGTAGGCCTGACTTACAGCTCGTGCTGTTTGATTCATTGCGACTGTCCTCTACGAGGCGAAAGGCCATTTTACAGTTGATAAAACAATGGCCTCCACCCCCCACCCCCCAGAGGAAGCTGCTGTATATTACTGCTGCTAGGGTACCTGGTAGTGTGAATCAAGACTGAGCTATTGTTCCTCACTGACAGAGAATAATGGGAGCACCTGTCCGGAATCAGGGTTGAAGAAGGAGGATTGTTTATGTCCACTTAAAAGAGAAGAGTCTTAAACTGAACATCATTTTAAGATTTTTTTTTTCTTTATGGCTCAAGGCTTCATTTATCTATTCTCATCAGAAACATTACCAGTTGCTTTTTCGAAGACTATATAACACACATAAACTGTCTCTGTTTATGTGTGTTATGGATGGTGGTGTATGTATATATATATATATATATATACACCATTATATTATTATGTTTTATTTTTTATGTTTAAAGTTTCTTTATGTTTTTGTCAACATCTTCTGTATTTCTTCTCAAGTATTTTTCATTACATTTAAAAGGTTTTCAATAGACTGGAAGTCCAGAGTCTATGGTGACCAATCTATCTGTAAAAATTGAAATATTTAAATTATGTATTCATGTAGATGATTTATTTTTTTAATTATTTTTTTAACAACTCTTTGCATATATATTAATGGTTAGTACCACGAGTTGGTAAAGCCTTTATTGATGAGATAAATGTGCATTTTGATTTTGCAGCAGATGTTAGTTAGTAGATGACTGATTTTACCTTCAGGCACGTAATGATGCAGAGCCAAGACTGGACCGTATGAAACCAGCCCAGGACCAAAGCACGGAGAGTCCGTGACTTCAACCTCTGCTCGATGAAGCCATCACTCTGGAACAGGCTCAATCTGGACTCATCCAACATGACCTTGTCCCCTGTCATTGTCTTTTGATTTTATATTGGTTGATTGATTATCCACTTTGAATAAGTTTTGGTTTTGGTTTTCTTTACTTCTCTTCGATGCGTCTAATCTGGAATTGGTTACGTTTCTGCTGCCCTTCAGTGTTTGATTTTCTCCTCCTTTGGCTTTTTTTGGGATACTCTTCTATTTAAGTATCAGTCTGGTTTTAATTTTTGGCAAATAAAGAGAATCCTGACTTATCCTGCCCCACATCTCTGGCATTTGGGTCACTCTTGACGTTTCAGGGTCAAGTCTTCATGTTTCCTACCAAACAGAAACTTTTCTTTTTTTTCTTGATCAGGGTAAGTTTTTACACACTATTTAATCCTAGCAGGTTGAGTTACTTCCCTTGTTGCATGTGAACTTTCACTACTAAACTTTCAGTGTTAAACTAGCTTGTTGTTATTGTTTAAATGTTGATCTCAGTCACTCAAAATGATTTTTTTCGAACAACATTTAACTACTATTCTTCCAAGTTCAAGGACTGTGTTGAACAGTCCTCTACTGTTACATTTGGATAGGCTGTAGGACCTAAAGTGTCAGGTACACACACAGTAACTAAGAGCAAAGGGTTTTAGTCCCTGAGGCTGCTCTTTGGAATCTCTGTGGTCCTGATGGCTGCGATAGAGAGATCAGAAGGCATGTGGGTTGTTGATCCATGGGCTTGCCTTTGGATTAAGACGTGGTCTGCAAACTGCTGCTGTTGGTGGCAGGATTATGGCTTGAACAGAGGCTGGCTTCTAGGCAGTCTGCTGGTGAAGGTTCTAAAGGAGATGGGAGGCAACATTTACTTCATGACGTCCGCGTAAAAGCCAGCAAACAAGACTTAAAGTACCGCTGGGAGGATGGAACAATCTGGAATTTCATCCAAGTGAAAGGAGGACCAACATCTTCATGACCAAGGCCTTTTGTTTTTTGTTTTAAAAATGAAAAACCCAATTAATTCTGTATCAGACAAAGAGTAATTTGTTGTTAATTGAAACATATTAATTACTGCAGCCTTTTTTAATGGGAGTTTTTACCCATTAACTTTGATTAACCAAGTTTAATATGAATTAATACACAAGTACACAATATTTTGATTGACCTGTAAAAATTATATTTGAGCACACTTGATGTAGCACTTGGACACGAGATATTTATGACTTTGCTGAGCTCTACTGATGAAACTTAATATGGTTGAGAGGTTGGGGAGGGATGATTGGGCTGAACTTCTCTATTCATGAAGAAAAACAAAATGATAAAATGAAGGTATTTTATGAAAAATAAAAAGTGAATTAGGCTGGAAGACTCATGTGCCAGAACTGTTTTCTTTCACTGTTCAGAAAAATAGACTGGATTTAACCTAAAATTTGTTTTACTTGTAAGATTCTATTCAATATGACAAGGAAGCCATAATTAAAGACAAACAAATATGCACTTGCAAGCAGAAAGTGCCTGCGCTGCAAATGCAATATTAGTTAGGGGCTCTGAAAAGCAATGTTTGGGAACTGACAATGTAGTAGCACAATTAAATTAAGTTCTTTTGCCAAAAATATGAAAATCATAAGCTTACTGTTATTCCTTATGAATTATATAAAGTATACTATGTGGACCTGGATTCCTGCTGTGAGTTTTCATTTCTGTGCATTGAAGAAGAGCTGCGAGAGGTTTGTTTATCCACATCACATATGTCCTCATTGTAAGCTGTCATTCTATTAAATTAATTCCTCTTAGAAGGCTGCTCTTCTTGCCTGTGGCTTCTTGTCAGCAGCTCAACATAACTGGCTGAAAGGAAAGTAGATTTGATGGCCCGTCTGTTTTTGTCCAGCTTCCACACCAGTTTTTCAAGCATGCATAAAAGGGCTACATCACTTATGCTCATGCACAATATATAGTAATATACATAAATAACTGATGAGGTGGTGGCAGGCTGCAGTCGGAGTAACACGACTACACTTTTTTGAATGCATTCAGTCTGGTGACATAATGAGGGTGTGAATGCAGACCAGCTAAAAATATCAAACTTGGCCAATATCTAACTGCAGCACAGGGCAACATCACCAACGCTCAGAAGCAATATATGTCCAGTAGCTCTATAAGATAAGCATCTTTCCTTCTCTTTTTTGTGTGTGTGTGACTGTCAGGACAAGGTACAACTATAACACTTTATCATAAGAAAAAAAAAATGTACTTAGTCACACAGGAACTAATAACGGATGATATAGGGACTAATTCGTAATGAACCATTACCTAATATTTCTTCTTATCAAATTTTATGAAATGGCTCATGATTAGTCAATGGTCAGTAAAAAAGAACAGACCAAAGAGCTAATCAGAGATGAATTTCTAATCAAACAATGCTCGTTAATGAAAGCATAACTTACAAACATGTAAGAATTAATTAATTTTGTGTACTCACTATAAATCTCCTCTTTACTTGAGTGGGCTGATAGGTTTCCTGTGTTTTTTTTTTCTCTACTCATTAAATGTTAAAGCAGAACAAATTAGTTTGTTTTTTTCATGTCAGAATATCAATTTCTTTTTTCTTTGAAGGATTATTTTCTTTTAGAAAGAGTCATGTAGCTCACGGGGTCTTATGTCCCTAATATTGGCAACAACCTTGGATTTCCATCGTGGTTGCCTCTTGCAGCAACTGTGTTTTACTTTACAGCACTGTGTCAGGTCTGTAATGATAAAACCACTTCCCAAGGCTAAAGTGGACGTGATTGCAGAGGCAGAAGCGACCAACAGAATCAAGGCCACCAACAGTGGCAAGGAAAAAACTCTTTGAGCAGGACCTGGATCATAAGAGGGGACCCTCCTGCAGACGCCCAGCTGGGTAGAGCAGGAAAAGGGAGATCAGAAAGAGAGAATTAACTCATTTGTATTAATTATCCATTACTACTACACTACTACAGAGATGACTATATAAACAGGTGTAGACAGGACTGCAGGTCAGGATGTCAGCAGGTATCCAACAGAGACACCTATACAGACAGGTGGAGGTAAACACTGGGATGGTCAGAGGGTGGGACTGCAGGTCAGGATGCAGCTCATGAAGCTCTGGACTGCAAACATGTACAGAAGAGAAAAAGAGGGGGCAGATCAATCAACAATGGAGCACAATTATGCTTATGAGATACTTTTTATTAATAGCTGAGCATTGAGCTGAAGAAGAGAAAGAGAAGCAGGGGAGAACAAAAGGGTGATTTTTCCTGTTTCAGACCCCTATCTGACTGGCAGACGTTTAACAGGTATACAAGAACACTTCAGTGGGGTCCTGGAGGGGGTCACGGGAGTTTTTCCTACCACACTACATGTGCTTTGTGGACTTGGAGGAAACATTCCACCGTGTCCCTCGGGGACATGCGGCTGGATTCTGTTTATAGATACCATTTTTTATTCATTCCCTTATCAGCTCTGGACCAAGCGTCTCTGAGGCTACACAGGTTTTTAGCTCAACACAACTGCTTTTATAGTCTCAAATGTAAAAAGCAGCACAGTCAACAGGTAACATGCAAACTCCACAATGACAAGCCCCAGTCGGGATTTAAACCAACACAACACTGAGGTAAAATGAAAATACAATCAAACTCACTGAAATAATACAAAGATAAGTGTTGAAAAGAAAAACATTTAGAAAAGTGATAGTGATGTCAATTACTAGAATCACATTTTTACTGTTCTTACCATGTCTAATACGATGCTGTTCATGGTTGCATTTTTTTTTGTGTATTTGTTTTCTCTTTTCTTTAGTGTGACTCAGCCAGCACAGAAAGTACTTCAACTGCTTCCCTCTGAAGCATTTTCAGATCACGCAGCTTCGACACAAGATGAAAGAAGAAAAAAAAACAAAAAACAAATAAATCTGACATCGTAACTATACTCTTCTAGTTTCTTAGACTGGCTGTATGTTTACACTCCTTCACTGAAAAAGCAGCAGACACATGAAACTAAACACTTCAATACCTGATGGGAAAACCTCTGTGCTTCCAAAGCAATTTTCAGTGCTCGACAAATGCCACTCGGCCCTGTTGTCATGGTGATGTTGTCACCCTGCATGTTAGCTGGAGATAGTAACAGCCACAGGGATGTGTTTTTTTTTTTTTTAATTATTGCTTGGAGACACATCACCTGGGAAACTGAAATGCCACCATTAAAGTGGTTTTTGTGGAAAAGTTTGATGTGCCCTTTTCATTGATTTGTAAACAAACAGAAGACAAAAACATCATGTTACCAAATATACCTAAGTTATAGCTCACTTATTCCAGATATGCCATTAGTTTGCTTTAACAAAAAAAGGAAATAAACAAAAAAAACTCTTTATTTGTACTGTATGTTTCATATTTTTACAGTAAACATTACAACAAACAAACAAAAAAAATGAACGTAACAAAAGCCGTAACAAAACGTAACAAAAGCCAAAGATCTGATTAGAAAAGGCAGTTAACAAGAAACAGTCATTCAGAGTAAACTTGTATTCTGCCTAATTTGCTGCAGTGTGTTTTTGAGGAGGCATGTCAACACCCACCACAGATGGATTTAATTAGCGTGCAGATCTTTTACCATACAAGCAAAAATATTAGATTTTTAAAAGAAATAAAATGACAAATATGTTAGTAGGGGATGTTGTTTCATGTAGACGTCAAGTCAGAATCAACAGGCTGAAAAGAGAGTGTAGAACACTAGATGCTGACTTTTGACATAAAAAAGAGAGAAAGAGAAGAATAAAAGAGAAGGACAGCGTGCTTTTGCTGTCGTGTATCTGAATAAATCATTTTCATTGATAACATTTTTTGCACTTTGGTACTCGTCCTCATATATACGCAAAGAAATTAGACTGACGCGTAAAAGAAGGAAAGCTCTGCAGGCTCCCTGTGATGTGAACTACCAACCCATCCAAGCTGCTCCAGGACTCGCGCCCGACAGCATCTGGGAAAGGCTTTTCCGTCCCCCACCCGCTGTGACCCTGAGCAGGAGCGAGCGGGTTCGTGAAATTAGTGGAAAATTAACTCTTATGCTTTACAGACAATTTTATTGGATGCTTTTTTTTTTTTTAGAAAAAAACGAATACAAGTCAAACAATTCGTTCTGGAGTGATCAGATAAACAAACCCATTTGTATTCAGTCCCTGCTTGACACCTGCTCTTTTGGTTTTTTTCTGAGAAGGAACACTTCACAGCAGTTTGAGGAAATCTGATTTTATTTGCCAAAATTCTTGCAAGGTACAAACTATCCTTCTTAGAAGGGTCAACAGCACTACAATATCAGCAGTACTATATTAAAAATATATAAGTAGTTAAAGCTTTGGCTTGGGATGCACAATAACACTAATCTCTAAGTTGGTTTGAGAGTTTAGAAATCCTAAGAGGATGCACGTTCGTTGAACAGCAGAAACTGCTGCTACACTCACAAACCACAGCAGTACATAACTGTGCTGCTGTGGGTGGACTTGTTGGAGAAGTAGGATTATACACACTTTCCTCTTACAATATTATTCAGAATCAAATACTTTTTCTGGTGATGCTTCATGGGGACGATTGTTTGAGTAAATATTAATGAATATTATTCAATAAATGACGTGTTTTTACTGTATTTTATCAATAAACTGTACATGACATTTAAAACAAGACAGTGTATTGTGGAAGATTTTTTAGACGGATAAATGTCCCCTGCTTTGGTGTCATAAGTGTATGATTTAAAATCATTTTAGAATCTGGATCATTAGTTTCATGGTCGTAAGCGGATTTCAAAAGAGCCTGGGAAGATGAGCTAAATCCACCTGCAGCGTTTTCCATTTGCGTATCGTTGAAATGCCTTCACCATGAGCCTCGCTGCTAATCCTGTCACTCATTAATTATTCGCATTAGGTCCAGTGGTCTAGTTATGAACATAGAAATCCGCTCAGTGAAGCATTAATCCAGAAAAAAATGTCGCCTGAAAAAGGAGATACCCTGTGCTTTATCAACGTGAATGATGGATATGTTATGCTTTAGCTCAATCTGATTTCTTGGTGATGTTACTGCCTTAAAATAATGACGACGCAGAAAATGGCATGTAAAAAAATTGTGGAGGGAGACCAATACTACAACATTGTAAAAAAAGAGAGGCGTACTTGGATCTATGTTTGTGGAGTATGATCAGAGCAATGGTCACATATCAATGAGGAACAGCAGCTTCCATACCCAGGCTTGTGGGAAAAATGAGCCAATCCTATCTGCTCCACTCACCCCACAGTCCTATCTGCTGCACACACACACACACACACACACACACACACACACACACACACACACACACACACACACACACACACACACACACACACACACACACACACACACACAGATATTTGCAATTCATGCGGCTGTTGTGTCATAACACCTATCAAATGTGGCCGTCCAGTCTGGTGTGTTTCATAGCCAATGGGAACGCACCTTTTTCCCAGCTGATAATTTGATTGGTCTAATTTTCAGCTTAACCTGCTAAGACCTGTTATAGACAGATCGGACGGATGAGAAACAGTAACGTAAACTTATCGGCATAGCGTGTTGTTGGTGCTACTGAGTCAAGAAGAGCCAAAGCAGACAACTCTGCATGTGTAAGGTGTTAAAAATAATGTCTCTGGACGCATACAAGTAATTTTAAAATAAAAATGGGTTTTGCAGTATCAGGAGGGATTAATACAAACAAGCAGAAGATGGAAGAAAGCAGCCCAATGCTATAATTTTACATGTATAGAATATATAAACACCAACTGCCTCAGTGAAAATATTCAACCTTTCTTCTGTTCATGAGCTGCTCCTACGTGTCCTTTGCCATGTCACCTGCGGCTTGCCTCAACATTTACCGGTGGAATAGTTTCAACTGTGCAAGCTATTTTCTCTTTGTGGGTAGATAGTGTTGCAATCGCTGCCAGATGCACTAAGCTGTCAGCGATTGGGACTTTTTAAATGTAGCCACCAGATAGTGAAGAAAGTCACGGTGGCGTCTTTGAAGCGCTGCTGTAACTTACATTTCTGAATATTGCTGATTTTGCGTGCAAGCAAAATTGCCCACGATGATTGCAAACGGTGCATCTACTCTCCATCCATCCATCCATCCATCCATCCATCCATCCATCCATCCATCCATCCATCCATCCATCCATCCATCCATCCATCCATCCATCCATCCATCCATCCATCCCTCCGTCCGTCCATCCGTCCGTCCGTCCGTCGTCCATCCGTCCGTCCGTCCATCCATCCATCCATCCATCCATCCATCCATCCATCCGTCCGTCCATCCATCCGTCCGTCCATCCAACCGTCCATCCATCCATCCATCCATCCATCCATCCATCCATCCGTCCATCCCTCCATCCATCCGTCCGTCCATCCATCCATCCATCCATCCATCCATCCATCCATCCATCCGTCCATCCCTCCATCCATCCGTCCATCCCTCCGTCCATCCATCCGTCCGTCCGTCCGTCCGTCCATCCGTCCATCCATCCGTCCATCCATCCGTCCATCCATCCATCCATCCGTCCGTCCATCCGTCCGTCCATCCATCCGTCCATCCGTCCATCCATCCATCCGTCCATCCATCCATCCGTCCGTCCATCCATCCGTCCGTCCGTCCGTCCGTCCGTCCGTCCGTCCATCCATCCATCCATCCATCCCTCCATCTGTCCGTCCGTCCATCCGTCCGTCCGTCCGTCCGTCCATCCATCCATCCATACCCGATTATCCTCATTAGGAGGTCTGCTTCTCTCTGAAGTAAAAAATGTTTGCATTATGTGAAGTGATGTTTTTATTGAGAAAAAGAGAAATTGTTCCCATTGATAATACCCATATTGAAAATAAAAGTCCCTTTTTGTGGTTTACTGTGCTATAAAAACAGTTGTTTGTTTGTTCCACCAGTTCTAAGAAAGTTATATGTCAGAGCTGAAGTAAAAGGAAAATGCGACTAAAAAAAAAACCCTCCAATCAAGGTGGAATGTACATTCACTCTCTCTCTCTCTTTCACATTTTCTTTAGTTTCTTTTCCTTTATATTTATTGGTGATGGTAGTTTTGGTTGAATATTCTGGATGACATCTTAAGAGCAAGTCAAACATGGTAGAAGTACGTTTGTACTGATGGGAGAATAAAAGAACTCAGAGATGTCAGAAGCAACTTACAATTTTCGTCAGGCTTGTCAGGTCAGTTTTTTCTTTTGGAAACAACACCTAACTGCAGATAGGCAGTGTCTGTCTAGGGTGAAAAAAAAGATAATAAAAACAGTGATAATTTGGATTTCTTTTTTACTTTTTTTAGACGGCTGTAGGAGAGCTGCACTGTTACCCTCTCAATCTAGGTGAAGAGCTCACCTCGCTAAGATCACACATTTGCCCACTTCTTCTGCCTTTACGAATTTAAAATGTCGTAAGAGCTCATTTCTAAACCTTATATGGTTGACTGTGGAAATTGTATCTGTTTTAAATTAGTAAGAGACAAATTTCTTTGTATTTTCCATTCTTTCTGTCATTTCTTTTTCATTTTTTTTTTATTTGTTCCAGTTATGGCATTGTGAATTTCTGAGCTACAGGCAAAAATAAAATGTTACAAACAGAAGCTTCATATCGTTTCAGGGCGTTTATATGAGCAAGCGTACACGGAAAGTCCATGAGAACAGGAAACATACCAGTGACTTATCTCAAAATGTATGTTAAGTCTTTAGGTCATTTCTTACAGGGACCAGAGAGAACTGATACATCATCTTAGCTGTAAAAGAGGACAGCTACTTTTACAATGTGAAATAATATTAAACCCTTAAATATATGAAAAGTAAGAGCAAAATTATTCCCTTTTATTTATTTTCCAAACTGTCTCATTAAGAAAGGGTGGCAAAGAGACAAAGAACAGCAGCAACAACAACAACAAAACATTTATTTGTATATCTAAACACTTTTTTACTCATCGTTTATTCTACTGGGTATAGTTGAACGTCATTTTGTGAGGCGTTTTGAGAACAACAGCAAACCGCAGAATAAAGCTGGGGAACAAAAACACTTCAGATGCCCTTTTCCACTGATCTCTTTAAAGACTAAGCCTGCTTAATGTGCATATATAACTTGGAGTGTGAAGTCGGCTGCACTAATTTGATGTAATTAGTGTCATGACTGTAAAAGTCAGAGTATATTTTCCATCTCTCTGAGGTCCCCTTCAGTGTCATGGTTCTTTCTATGTTAAAATCATAGTCCAATCACTGCTTGTCCACTTGTGGCAATGCAATTGCTGCAGTTGTTTTCCTGAAGGCATTTAAATAAATACATTTAAAAAAAAAAAAAATAAATAAATTCATATTATTTTTAGTAAAAGTTAAAACTCGGAGAAGTCATGATGTTTAGATGTAAAGATGATATACAATCAAAAGAAAAATAATTAAATCGGTCAGTAGTAATCTCATATATACTATGAAGGAAATGCATTTTCAAATCTTAAATCATCCCCATAAACCGTTTTTCAGGAAAAAAAAAACCCCAAATATTTCACATTAAAGGCGGGGTAAGCAATTTCTTTACGACGCCATGTCAGTTGACATTTGAAAGAAAACATCTTCAAAACCCAGTAGTAGTGACTTCTTCTTCTCCTGCATTTTTTCCCAGGAAAATCTGGTCCACCAAGGACATTTGCAACCCAGACCCCCGTCGATGATTGGATGGAGCAATGTTGGTTTCTGGTTTGAGAGGCATGCTCCCTCCACTCTGTTTGCCTCTAGTTTACATAGCCCACGTTGTGTATGTATTAATATTCATTTCAAATAGTGTAGTTTAGATAGTCATTCATTGACTGTGACAAAACGTTTTATGGGTGAGAAATGATACACAGAGTTGTTTACCATTCCTTTAACTACAGTTACAATGTTACATACTGCATCACAATAAAAAAAAAAAAAATTTTAAATATGCTCTCCTGCAGGAAATCCCAAGTTTTTAAACTTCTGAAAAATAGAATATTTTTGCATTAGATCACAGCTCCAGCAAATTTGTAGGACAATTATCTAATCCACAAAATACGATAACAATATCAGCTAAACTGCCAAAAAAAGTCTAGAAAGAGTAGAGTTTTGCTCTGTAAATGTTTTTATCTTTGAGAGTAGCACGTCAGATCTATATCAGGCCCCTTCCCCTTTGTGTGTAAGCATTTATCATAACCACTAGGTGGCAGTATATAATCAGAAACTTCACTGGCCTCAGCACCAGAGACAATCTTCCTCAACAATTTAATTCCCTGTGTAGTCTCTGAAAGTATATGGTAGGATGACATTGTTTAGTGATTAAATTGTAGTGTAACTTCATTATTTAATATTTTAATGTGCAAAATTTGCAACAGCTTGAGAATTTTGCCAAAAAAGCAATAACAAATAAAAAAAACAAACAAACAAAAAAAAAATGTAGAGCAAGTATGACAGATGCATTTTTTTTTTACTTCTCTCAGATAATTCTATCAGTGGTTAAAAAAAGCAAATGAATATGTTTCTCTGATCCTTGGGGCAAGACAGCTTTCTCAAAGACTGCATGATGAAAATGGGGAAGGTAATCATGAATTATGTATTAATTTTGGGAGTGCTAATGACTCATCATGTAGCATTAACATTTCCCTCTTGTGCTGTTGTAACCATTCGCTGTCATACAAAATAAAGCAAAGAATGACAATGAAAGACGATGCCTCTCTTATCCCCTTTAGTGTTTGAGAAAAATATGAGAATTTCAGACGGGATCTAAACTTAGATGGGGTTAAATAGAGGGAACATAATTGCATTTGGGATCATTCTTTTCCTTCACCCTGCTTTCTTGATAGCAACAACATGTAAATAAGACCACAGCTTTCAGAAATGCTGGACTGGTCTTTAAATACTATGTTTCATTTCAAAACACTGTTCCCACATGTTCTTAAGATCTATTGTATTAACTTGCCCTGTATGATACATGAGAAAGGAGAATACGTAATAGACACTGGCAAAGGTTGGAGTCACCTTTTTAACATTTTCATGCAATTGCATGACCAGGTTTGATAATACTACCAAAAGACATTTCAATCAACATAACATTAGAAGATGTTTACTAAAACTAAAAAATTACGAAGGTATACATTTATAAATTCTTTTTCCAGACTTTTCCATCTATGTAGTTGATACTCCCTCTAACCCAGAAAGTCTTGCTACAAAATTGTTAACTGAACCATATGATTCCCTCTTTGATTTCCTTACTTCTTATCCAGCACCATCAGCCTTTGAAAATTTAATTCACCTCAACATCCACAACTGTGATGGCCTGGAGCTCAATCCAGAGTGTACCCCGGTCTCTAATCTTGAGTTGTTAAACCTCGGGCTACGGATAAAAATCTGGTGTGATGTTTTTGGCAGCTTGTTGAGAGCTTTTGTGTCAATTGTGTCAATAGCGCTGAAGGCAGTCTAGGCCAAGCGTCAAACATCTGACTTCAAGGTTGAGGTTCATGCGAAGCTAAGATTTATTGCAGATCCTCAACTGGCCACTAGAGGTTGGCTGCAAAAGCGAGTCAATCTTGTTTGTACCACGGCAGGAAAATGTATATGTATATGTACAGGTCAGCTCTTTCTGTGGTGGGTTATAATGTTCTCCCCGTGCTTGTGGAGCTGCATCAGGAAACGCATCTGTCAAATCAATATGCGATATGTCACAACCCCGTCAAACAAAATGAGAGAAAACGTGATACATTCTGTTCACTCAAAACAGCACAAAAACTTTGACTCTTGAACATGCAGAACACGCAGGTAACGAACATGAATAAGTCATGTCCTGTCTACTTTGGTTTATTCAAACTGTGACCACTACCGTGACTACCACAATTCCTGACTATATAGTAAAAGTCTGTATTCTTAATCCACGAAGCATTACTGGTTCTATTGTATTTATTGCACCTGTTTATTTTAACTGCTGCACCTGCTATGTAAGAGATGCACCAAATGTTGTATGATTGTAAAAGCAGTTTAATTCTAATGAAATATACTGTTTTTATTTGAAAACACATCAGCCAGAGGGTTAAATAGAGTTTTATACGGTCCTTTATTTCCTGCAATTCCTTAAAAACAAACAAAAAACCCCGAGCAACAAAAAAAACAAAAAACAAACACTTGTTCTGTTAACAAGCAGAATACTGTGTCTGTGTAACAGTACTGCTTGATGCTTTGGTGATTTATCCTGGAATCTCCCTTTTGTGAATTTTCCTAACTTTTGAATGCACATTAAGGGGTGAAGAGCAAATGGTAAGAATAATAAAACTCTATCCTATGCAAAGATCTTTTCTGGAATAGCATGATGCAAAACCCTTTTCCACATGTAGCACACACTTTCACTGCTTTACACTGACACAAAGGAACCATGGGTTTTACACTTTGAAGTTGTGGCTCCTCCAATCTTTGTATCTCTCTCTTTGCTGCAAGAAGCTCAGACAGGAAGACGTGACACAAAAAAAAGTGAGTGAAGCGAGGAGACACGTTAGCATGATAAAAGGAGAACCCACACAAACAAGAGAAAGCTAAGAAAGCATAAGGCACACGGAGAAAAGGCACGGTTGTGATATAACTAAGAAAGATCAGGAATCCAAATTCAAATTTGAAACAAAATCATTGTGTAGTTGTTGTGAATGGCCACCTTCACTCTGTGATAGATGTGATATTCTCCAAAATAACACTGAATACAACTATAATGCATGAGTTCGTTGAATAGTTTGATGAGTTCGGAAAATAATTGACTCATATGTCGTGTCTTCACAGTCATCAAATCTTAATCCAATTAAACAACTTCATGATCTTTAGGAGATATTTTAAGCCTGTTTCATACAGATGCCGCTGAAGGTGTGTAAATTATGTGTTTCATAATTTTCATTTTATCTCTCATGTCAACTAAACGCTAAACCTTTTCCCATATTCGACACCGTTCTTGCTTGGCGGGGACGCGCCATGGTGGGTTGCCTGGGGATCCGGGGGCGCCCCGCGCCCTTGTCTTCCTGGACTTGTCAGGCCCCTTGCGGAGGTGATTTGACATGGAAGGGGAGGTGGGACCGGTGGCCGCCTTCTCCTCTGTCCTGCTCTGCTGGGTGGGTTGGCTGCAGCCGCCTCTTGAGGGGGGGGCATGGGTTGGCCTGGGGGCGGGGGGGCAGGGGGGCGATGACCGGTGACGATGGGAACCAACAAGGGCTTTGTAAGAATAATTACTTTAGTAAAGTTAAAAATAACTATTCAAAGGAAGGAGGTATGTAAATGATTTGTTGTTGTCATTTTTTATTGTGATTATTATCATATTTTTGTATATGTAGTATTTATGTGCACAAAGAATTATGAGTATGTAGGTATTACCATATATATATATGGGTTTCCATGTTGTCGGTGTGCATGTACATGTGTGTGTGTGTGTGTACGTGTGTGCGCATTTACACGAGTGTGTGTGTGTGTGTGTGTGTGGGGGGGGGGGGGGGGTAGGGTGTGCGTACACGTGTGTATGTGGGTGTATGTGTGTGTGTGTGTGTGTGGGGGGGGGGGGGGGGGGTAGGGTGTGCGTACTCGGGTGTATGTGGGTGTGTGTGTGTGTGTGTGTGTGTGTGTGGGGGGAGGTAGGATGTGCGTACACGTGGGTATGTGGGTGTGTGTGTGTGGGGGGGGGGGGGTGCGTACACGTGTATGTATGTGTGGGTGTGCGTGTGCATGTACGTGTGTGTGTGTGTGCGTGTGCATGTGCATGTATGTGTGTGTGTGTGCGTGTGCAGGTACACGTGTGTGTGTGTGTGTGTGTGTGCGTGAGAGTACACGTGTGTGTGTGTGGGTATATGTGTCTGTGCACGTGCGTGTGTGTGTGTGCATGTGTGTGTACATACACATGTGGACGTGGGTGTGGGTGAGTGCAAACACATGTGGAGGTGTGTGTGTGTGTGTGTGTGTGTGTGTGTGTGTGTGTGTGTGTGTGTGCATGGGAGTACACATGTGGAGGTGTGTGTGTGCGTGTGTGGGTGTGTGTGTACATGTGCGGATGTGTATATGTGGGTATGTATGTGTGTTTGTATGTATGCATATATATAGATATATATAAGTATGCACTAGGTGTTTATATGTTGCTGTGTATATGTAGATGCATTTCTATATGTGTATTAATTAATGTATAGGTATATATATATATATATATATATATATATGGACAAATACAGGATATATGTATATGCACATGAAACTAAAAAGCACAGGTGCACATGATTGTATTAGAGTATATTAATATGTATGAATAACTACTTACTGATGCACATGTATCTTACATACATAATGCTTCGAGGTCAACACACGGATCATTGCTGGGTGTATGTATACGGGTGTGTGTGTGTGTGTGTGTGCATTGTGCATTGAGGTACAAATTGAGTTGCTCTGTTTACAATGTATAAAGAATATGTACTAGATAACAGCATACATGTCCACATATGTATGTGTATGTATGTATGTAGGTATTATATATGACTATTCAATACTGCGTCCAACACCCCCCCAACGCTCAAACGATCAGAAATGTGATTGTAAATATGAAACTCCTCCTCCTTTTTTCCTCTATTTTCCTCTATCTTCTTTTTCTTTTCTTTTTTTTTTTTTTTTTTTTTTTCTCTTGTTTTTTTTTGCTTATAACGACTGATTGTCTTGTGTCCACCTTTTACCCCTTAAACAACATATTATAAACTTCTTGACAAATATTACAACATAGACACCAAACTGCACCACCACTGTCTTGTCTCTTTCTTCTGCTCTCTCTCTCTCCACTTTCCACACCCGGTGACTATAGCCCTCCTCTGCAGAACATTTACACCCCTCTCTCCGACTCTCCCTTTACTTTTATCTTGTTTGATTTCTCCAGGGATCAATAAAAATATAAGTTTGACTGTTATGAGGGCTGGTGAAGGTAGCACACTTGCACACACTCACCCACACACACAAAACACCCTTGGTTACCAGATTAAAATGCATATATACAACTCCGGTTATACCAACATGGTATCAACCATAAATATATATGCAAACAAGGGTAAAAAAAAAAAAAAAAAAAAAAAAAAAAATAAAAAAATGAATGTATTTCTAATATGATTAATCCACAGTCGGCTCAGCTAATGGCTTGCCACTATCAGTTCCTCATCAATAATCGTTATGCTGCCATGCTTAGGAAAGCAACCAGCCGTTTGTATTAAACCTGCTCTTCAGAAACCAGTGGGTCAGGTGACTAAATGCTTCATCCATTATCTTATATAGTCTATGATCCAGATTCAATAGCATGTCCTTTGATGTTCCCAAATGTTTTGTATCTGTTCTGAATATAAATGACACTGCCCTCAATCTCTATCGAGATCAATTCCTACCCTCACCTATCGTCATGAACTGTGGGAAGTGACAAAAGAACAAGATCCAAGTTACAAGCGGCTAAAATTAGTTTCACTTCCCAGGGTAGCTGGGGTGACAGGTCCTGCCGTTCAGGTGAGACTCTAAATCGAGATGCTGCTCCTCCACATCAAGAGGAGCCAGTTGAGGCGGTTCAGGCATCTGGTGAGGATGCCTCCTGGATACCTCCCAAGAGGTGTTTTGGGCATGTTAAGCTGGAAAAAAGGCTCCAGGGCAGACCCAGGACACGTTGGAGAGATTGTATCTCCTAGCTGCCTTGAAAATGCTTTGGTATTCCAATAAAGAGCTAAAGGAGATGGCTGGGAGAGTTATGTTTGGTTCTCCCTGCTGAAGCTGCTGCCTTGTGACCCAAATTCAGATAAGTGGATGTGATGCACGGAGAAAAGTATGCAGAAATCAGTGCAGAGAAAGGTCATGCAAAAAGATTATTAAGCGTCCTGTTTGACATATAATAATAACAATAACAACAACAACAATAATAATAATAATAATAATAACACTTGTTATTATTATTATAGTGGTAAGGACTTGGCCTGGGGGAGCAACAGCTCCACTACAGGACCGTTTTGAACACACCCACTGGGATCTGTTTGAACAACAATACATTGAAGACTGCACGTCTACTGTAGTGTTTTACATTCACTGTTGTGTAGAAAATTCAGATTTTACCAAATAACAAACCATGGATGACCAAAACATTAATCTTCTGCTGAAGGTTCGTACCACTCCTTAAAGGTCTTGAAAAGCTAAACTTTACTGTGCAGCCACTTCAAATCTAAATAGAGCCATAAAAAAAGAAAAAGGCAAAAACACAACAAGAAGATGAAGGGACACTTCAGTTGAAAATCAAATATTCCAGGTGCATTTGGCAAGGCATTCCACTCCTCACAAAACATCAAGTCAATAAAATCTGGTCTCCAGCAGCCATGACTTCCTTCCTGAGAAGCACAGTTACTTCCTTGCCTGCTTTGAGGTAGAGACTGCATCCAGGGAGAATACTTAGGAAGTGTGCAGATCAGCCGACAGAAATATTCAGTACCATAGTACACCTTGAAAGCAAGGTGTCAGTGAGCCCATGAGGATAGATCAGGTACTTTCTGACCAACCAATCACAGCCTGGACTGTAAGGAAGTCATCACTCCACAACCTCACCATCGGAGTCCTACAGGGCTATGTGTTAACCCTCCTCCTGTACCGCTTATACATGCACGGCTGCACACTAACACCCAGCTCTGCACAATAATTATTCTTCAACAGTTCCAAGAGCTCAGAACCCACCTATTTGTCCAATTCTACTGCTGGTGACTGGGGATTGTGGTGGCTGAGTGGTTGGTGCTGTGGCAAGGTACAGGTCAGCTCTTTCTGTGGTGGGTTATAATGTTCTCCCCGTGCTTGTGGAGCTGCATCAGGAAACGCATCTGTCAAATCAATATGCGATATGTCACAACCCCGTCAAACAAAATGAGAGAAAACGTGATACATTCTGTTCACTCAAAACAGCACAAAAACTTTGACTCTTGAACATGCAGAACACGCAGGTAACGAACATGAATAAGTCATGTCCTGTCTACTTTGGTTTATTCAAACTGTGACCACTACCGTGACTACCACAATTCCTGACTATATAGTAAAAGTCTGTATTCTTAATCCACGAAGCATTACTGGTTCTATTTTATTTATTGCACCTGTTTATTTTAACTGCTGCACCTGCTATGTAAGAGATGCACCAAATGTTGTATGATTGTAAAAGCAGTTTAATTCTAATGAAATATACTGTTTTTATTTGAAAACACATCAGCCAGAGGGTTAAATAGAGTTTTATACGGTCCTTTATTTCCTGCAATTCCTTAAAAACAAACAAAAAACCCCGAGCAACAAAAAAACAAAAAACAAACACTTGTTCTGTTAACAAGCAGAATACTGTGTCTGTGTAACAGTACTGCTTGATGCTTTGGTGATTTATCCTGGAATCTCCCTTTTGTGAATTTTCCTAACTTTTAAATGCACATTAAGGGGTGAAGAGCAAATGGTAAGAATAATAAAACTCTATCCTATGCAAAGATCTTTTCTGGAATAGCATGATGCAAAACCCTTTTCCACATGTAGCACACACTTTCACTGCTTTACACTGACACAAAGGAACCATGGGTTTTACACTTTGAAGTTGTGGCTCCTCCAATCTTTGTATCTCTCTCTTTGCTGCAAGAAGCTCAGACAGGAAGACGTGACACAAAAAAAAGTGAGTGAAGCGAGGAGACACGTTAGCATGATAAAAGGAGAACCCACACAAACAAGAGAAAGCTAAGAAAGCATAAGGCACACGGAGAAAAGGCACGGTTGTGATATAACTAAGAAAGATCAGGAATCCAAATTCAAATTTGAAACAAAATCATTGTGTAGTTGTTGTGAATGGCCACCTTCACTCTGTGATAGATGTGATATTCTCCAAAATAACACTGAATACAACTATAATGCATGAGTTCGTTGAATAGTTTGATGAGTTCGGAAAATAATTGACTCATATGTCGTGTCTTCACAGTCATCAAATCTTAATCCAATTAAACAACTTCATGATCTTTAGGAGATATTTTAAGCCTGTTTCATACAGATGCCGCTGAAGGTGTGTAAATTATGTGTTTCATAATTTTCATTTTATCTCTCATGTCAACTAAACGCTAAACCTTTTCCCATATTCGAGGTAGGCATGAGGGAAGTGGCTCACCATCCATTTTCTGATTAATTTTCTTATAGAGCCTTTATGAGTGATAATACACATTCTCCTGTGGTTGTGGACTGTAATATATTTAGGGTGAGACAAAGGTTGATACCTGTCCGGTAACATACATAATCTTCCTGCATTTTAAGCTTAAACAATATCTCCTGTTTTGATTCAGCAGGGGACACGGTTTGTCTTGCATTTAACTACCTGCCTGAATAATAATAAAAAAAAAAGTATTTCTCCACTGAGATTCAGCCTCCTACAGCCAGTACCTGTCTGTCAACTGCGATCTTTGGTGTGATTCATCAGTTTTAGCAAAAGGAATGACAGACCATCAGTAATTCACGCAGAACCATTGCAACAATGCTTGATAGTGGCCTGATGCGCCTTTGTCTCACAAATAAACAAGTAATCTAATTTCTCCCTTTTAGGTAGAGCAGTAAGAGTGCTTTAACTATGACCAGTGATGTCATTGGGTAGCACTTTGTTGGGTAAACGCAGCTTGATTGGCTGACACTTGAACTTCTTAACGTCTGATGGGAACAATGCTTCAAACGCAACTCACAGTTCGGTTCAGTGATGCTTGATGATACCCCATTCAATAATATACCAATGTGCGCGTCAGAGTGAAGCAAATACATTTTTTGGGGTTGTCTTATTGTGCTGTTAACCTGTTTATAACTTAAAGGGTATATAAATGTGCTGCTTTTCTATTTGAGAATAAAAAAAGAGGCTTCAAACATCACATACGACTCTGTATTCGATTAACGCAATGTTTTCAAAATGATTTACCACAACTGATGTTCAGTCCCACTCTTGGATCAGTGGCGGTTTGACTGCCCTGAACCTGCAGTGCTCACTGAAGTCGGTGTTGCAGGTATCTTTGGTTTTCTCCTTGGAAGGTGCTGACCCTAACACAGAGCAGACAAAGGGAAACAACTACAGAAAACAGTATTGACAGTTTTAAACTTGCTTGTTTTCGCCAGAGAAATGTTGCCTGAGTGCTGAATGCTGAGAGCATGTCTGCAGACCTTTCATGTAACAACCCTGATGTACGAACAGATACGGACGCGTAACTTTGTCTTGTAATCAGATAATCCACTTCCTAAGTGCAGATATGTAATATTGATGTGTTCTAAAACCCCTTTTCACGAACCAGGACCAGACAGACCTCATACGGCAGGAGGACAGAATCAATGTGACCTCCACAGAATAAGCTGCTCCCTTCAGCAAGCTGAAAGCTCCTGTCGCGCTGTTATGGTTGCGCAGGACAACAAAAGTGTGATGTTTGTTCCAAGACTTCCTTACATAACAGAAAAATCAAACTCACATCCAGTGGCAAACAAGTTTATTCTATCAACTTATAGAACCAAAGTGAAGGGACGGGTAAACCAGTGTCAATTCAAGCTTCAAATTAACCTCCAGGTTTTTACCCAAAGGATAACAAAAAAAAATAAATAAATCCAACCACTTTTACAACAATGCAGTCCACCTCCTATTATTTATAAATATGTTATGAAATACCAAGATTTGACAAAAACCAGCATTGTATAAGGAATTACACAATGTACAGACCGACCCCTGGTTTTCAGTGCACATTGATTTTTCAGTCTGAAAGAAAAATAATGTTTGTTCAATGAAAGAAAACCACTCAATAATTTACAACAAATGGCTGGACTGTCTATATTAAATTCAAGTGTGATGTGCTACCTGAAAACTGAAAAATAGCTGCTTCCAACCCTTGTGCCACTTTTATTCATGGTTGCGATGGTAGTGTCATTATTCTCAGATTTAACCGGAGGCTCCTCCAGAACACCAATATGTCTGTGAATGAGACTCTGCTTTACTGACCAGGTTTGCATACACAAACAAGCGATCCAGCTTTGGTCAACTTGTTTTCAGTGCACGTAAGATAATCTAAAGAAATCAGAACAGATACTGTATGTATAAGCCTTCAAGTTGACAAATACAAATGACTGCATAGAGGGACTAGTGTAAAGTTCAAGTGTTAGCGTTTAGTGCGTAATTAATGTTACAGCCATTTGGACATTGCCAACAGGCAGTTAATCACTTAGAATGATGGACATTTGGTGGTGTTTGATTTACCCGTTTACACCAGGCCTAATCTCAGGCTCATGTTCACCCATAGCTTGTTTGAATGGTTCTAATTTAAATATAAAATTGACTGCAGTTGTCTTATTGATGGAGAGGCATAACGTGACTCGTGCATGTTTTAGTGAACTAAGTGAAGCTATGGAGCAGAGAGCACACCCGTTTTTGACCGTGTTTGCACTGTATTACTATTGCTTTGTTAACGTACTGTACAATTTTCTTTTGTAACAACAAAGAAGTTTATCAGTAAATGTGTCAAACGAAGAATATAGACTGCGGAAACTAACTTTCGAAACACTACGTGCTCGGGCCCTAAAGCTTTAGTTATCGCAGGAAATAGAGTCGTTAGTTAATATCAAAATGGTATGACAGTCAAAAGTGTAAAAAGAAAAAATATTCTCAGTGTATAAATGCATGCATGTGCAATGTTTGGTTAAGAAAAAAGGTGCAGATTTTCCTGTGGTGGAAGGGAGGAGATCTTTTTTTTTTTCCTTAGTCGGTCTTGTTAGGGATCTGTTGTGATGTTGCCTGTCTTATTCCTGACTCTGAACCCGTAAGTCCTGAATACGGGGGTGGGCATGTTGGTCCTGATGATTCTCTCTGCACACCGGGCTCATTGTTAGATGTTTGATGGCAGATCCAAACCTAACGGAGATGGGCAGAAGTACTCAGATTAAATTGGATTTGGTCGTATAGAAAATGTTCAGCTGCACCTCCTTCACAGTTGCAGGATGCACAACCTTTGCTCAGCCTTTTTTAAAACTTTGTGACAAAACCTGTAAAATTTATTTTGCCCAGAAGCTTTTAGCATTTTTTTTTGTTTGTTTTTTGTTTTGCAAGGCCTTTATGTTAATGGAGAAATATAGTTATGCTACTCATTCCTCTCATGTGTGACTCTTGGAGACTTTATTGGCAACATTTCAGTCCTTGATTAATCCACAATGGTATTCTCATCCTTCTTCCCAACTGTTCTTGTAAAAATTGTAAATATTAAGAGAAAGACTGTCTGCTTGTCCCTTGGGATAGCTGATAAACACAAAACACATGATTATAAAACACTTTGCATGTGTGGCAGCTTTTGCCTTAACAAAAAATATATATAAATTAAAAATAAAAAATAAATATGCATTTACTATTTTGTTACATTTACAGTAGCTCACAGCCTATGCAAGATTATATCTTTACATGTGCGACAATCCGTTTAATTGCTTGCATCTTCCTGACAAACTGTCTCAGCCACTCGTAGCAGCACGGCTCCAATCAGACTGAAGCGCTGATGTTGTCTACGCTGTGACTCGCAGCACATTACATGCTGTTAAAAGCTCATGGGCTGTACTTGTAGGCTGCAAGCTCCTCTGCGATGGACTGGAGATGAAAGTTTAGACAAGCTACAGACTGAGTGATGCACGGATCTAAATCAGTGTGGGACCTTGGCTTTCATTAACCGAGTGCTTCCAATTAAGGTTGCACTCCCCTATAACATCTTAACAGTGACGCGAGCGCTTAGCTGAGTCAAAAAACAATGTTTGTCAGGCGTGCGTTTCAAAAGCCTCTGGCTTGCTTGATTAATGGGGTATTAAAAATGCTTATATCTATTTATTTGCTGTCTGCCATGAGCCTGATGATCAGTGACTCAATAGTGCCAACAAGGAATATTTCTTGGATGAAGCTTCAGCACAAGCAGTTCAACGGCAATCAACTATCACATCAATTAAACAGTCGGTTTGTACGAATTTTCTAATGAGAAATGGTGTGTTGAAAACATCTCTACAGTTTGAATGCACATGAAAGCTTGTCGTGTTAGGCTGAGCTTTAGACTCTGGCAGGTTTCTGTTCACGGAAATAAATATTCTGCACTTCTGCTGCTGTCAGTGGATGGATTATTGCAGCCGTGGACACAATTTGCTTCAGTGTGGATTGCAGCTACGAGGCGAGAGCTTGTTTGTGTTGATGGGCAGAAGCAGGCGCTTCGGCGAGATAGGCCGTGGGTCTCAGCGTGAGTAGGAAGTGGGATCTGGTAAAAGCAGGAATGTTGGTACGTTGGTGTGATAATCCTTTTAATTATGATATACCTGATATTTCTTACTTACCCAAAAATAAACTGACTTTTTTTTCTGAATGCCTGGGAGTATCATGTTAATTCAAATATGACTGCAGCCTCACAACCTAATCTTATCAGCCTGAGTGATCTACTTTACTCCCAGTGCAAAAAAAAAAATAAAATAAAAAATAAAAAATGATGAAATCTGTCTTCTTAGATCATTTGCTGCTGATAGTAAATTATAAAGTAATGTGTTTTTTTTTAGGATTAGAAATATTGTATGAATTATTCATCTGCTCATGGATGATGTTTTCTGAGCTTTACAAAAAAGTGTTAGTTCAAGTTTAAAAGGGTTTAAGTTTTTAAGTTTAAAACGCCACTGGTGCCAGTGGTAGTTGGGGCACTTGGGGCTCACCTAAACGTGACAGCTTGTGCCACTTCTTGGATCTAATTTCCATCATATTTATCCTTTCGGCTTCCCTTTCTCTGCATAGCATCTCTCTCCGTTTGCAGCAGTCTTCATGTGAAATTCACTTTGGCTGAAAAGGCAGCTAAGAGTCACAAATGAAAAACCTCTCAAACTGTCTGAAGATAAAAGATGTGGAGGACACGAGCAACATATGTACTTGAAGCGTAAGTTTGCTTTGAGACTTCATACCTCTGCTAATCATAATCATCAGAGACGGTGCCTTGGTTACTCGGGAAATCCAGACTCTAAAGAGTCTTATCTCTGATTCATTGTGCATCTCTGAAAGATGCAGAACAGTACTTGTAGCTCACATCCCCTACTTGTGAGTGTAACTCAATGTGAAACAAGATCCAAGGATTTTAGACAGATACTCCAGCTAACTGACTCCGTAGCATTGGAGTTAATTTTTGCAGCAAAAAAAAAAAAAAGATTAAACGAATGCCTCCCTAGACAAACACAGCAATCACACACATGACTGGAAATGAGTACAAATACTTTTTTGTTCATTGCAAATACAAACCAGACGGTGTTTTTCTGTTATAAATCATTACATGTCTGCGCCGCTGCACTCAAGCTGTAAGCATAGCTTTCACTAATTAATATAGATACCCATATAAAGAGGGTGTTGAAAGCGCTCCCAAGACTGAGAGCGCAGTGGACTCTCCTGCAGTTTTGTATTGATTTTCCATCTGACGCAGACACAGTAAGTGAAACAAATGTTAAACCATCAAAGGGACACAGGAAATATTGAAGAAAAAGATGGAGACAAGTCCGAGGAGGCACTTGTGGTTGTTAGAAAACAGAATACTGGAGCACTTGCAGTGCCCTTTTATGATGGTCTGCTGGAGTTTGCTGTGTTTTCACCTGTTGCAGTAAATTGCAGAAACAGATGCTCAGACAGTGGCTTTGAAGAAAAACAAGGCTTTTTGTCAGTGAAAGCTATAGCGATGCTTTAGCGGGCTGTAAGATCACATTTTTGTCATTTCAAAAACACGCAGTCTTCAAATGCAGTATAATGGCGAGCTTGCCTCACTTATATCAGGTGGTTGGAGGGAATACCCATGCTTTTTTATTTTCCAACTATGTCTTATTTTCCTTCCCTTATTCAACTTTTACACAGTGATCCGAGGAGATTGATCCCCAGTGTAAAACTTCAAACATCCACATGAAAGACCTTGTGCACATGGAGAAAATGATAACGCTTCTTTCTTGAGTGCAAAGGTAAGTTTAGTCTGAGCTGTTTCACTGATCATACCTACTACAGCTTTCCCCGCCAATTTAAAAGAGATTTTACTTCATAAAAATGAATCCGATCCTTGGGGAACCACAAACATAGCTGGAGTCAATAGTTGTGTGGTATATTACAATATACTGATCAGGATCATGCTTGCTCGTCAACAACTTTGCTTTAACATAACATGCATAATCCAAGTGTCCCTTATGAATGGCATTATTCCACGTATTTCATTATTCCACTTACATTTACCCACCAGTGAGGCGCCAGTGAGACCAACGTTTTAGATGTAAAACACTGGAGGTGTGTTCAGGAAAAGTGCAACTTTCTGAATTTTTTCTAGATTTTAATAAAGGCTGGTACATGGTCAACATGATTAATATTTCTGATTATTAATATTTCAGCACACAACTATTCAAATCTCATAGGGATTAGTCCCAAATCAAAAATACCATAAAGCTTCTTAAATGTTGCTAAAAGGAATGTTATGAAATAGTTAAAGCTTCACTGACCCAAATGCAAAAAAAAACATATATAGTTAGGTCATTTTTTATTATTCTGCTTTTATAGATCACCACAATGGATATGAAATAAAACAACCAAGAAATAATCATAGTGTAGACTTTCAGCTTTAATTTAGAACTGTCACAAAAGTAAAAAAAACAAAAACATTTTTGAAATTGCAACAATTTTAAACAAAGAACCTCCATTTTCAGGGGTTCAAAAGTATTTGGCAAATTGAGTAATGATATGTAAGTTACCCTGGTATGATCTATTTCCACGTTATTTCAAGGCAAATATAACAGATAGAAGGTTTGGTGGTTGATATTGGGTAATAAGTTGACATTTGGCAGCTGTTTGATGGGCGATATGAAGCCCACAGAAACCTCAATGGAAACGCAGCAGGCTATTATTATCCTGAATAAACGACATAAACATATAAGAAAGACAAATAGTCACAACACTACAGCACTCACTCAGCGCTGCAATACTACAACACACTCACTGTAGTTTGAACCATGTTTTGATGTGGTGCACTTATTAAAATGTTTCATTATTTTCAGATAAATTGTGACACTTTAAGCAATAATTTTACTACTCTTTCAAAACTTTTTGAACATAAAGTCCATGTATAGTGTGGATGTAATTATTGATAAATGCTGCTATTTATATAAAAATTGGCAAATAAAGCAGTACTAAATAGTAATAAAGAGTAAAACAGAGTCCAGTTACCAATAACAATCATTGTGCCAACCTCTCTTTACAATTATTCCAGCATACATTTGCTGAGATTTTTGTTTTGATTTTTTTTTATCTGTACTTGGCTCAACCAATTGTCTCATCTCTGGTCTTGTGGTACATGACAAGTTCCCCTGAAATGTTTTACTAAGTTAACTGTTGACATTTGAACTGTTATTTATATCTATCAATATCTAATAACTTTGTGCTGATATTGTCCTGCTATTGTTTGATTTTATTGTCCATCTTTTTTTCCCAGCTTAATCAGATGGAAAACTAACCACTAGTTGACAGTTTTCTGAGTTATTTCTGTTTGTGTTTCTGTAATTGCTGGAGCTCATTACTACAAAGTTAATATAGAGAGACCTAAAAGAAATCTGTTTTCTAGTTTGATATACTGCCAGACTGCCATATGGTATTAACTGTCTTTTTTTTTTTTTTTTTTTTGGACTCATTATCCCAAAGATGGCTGTGAGACCTGATATGACTCTAATTTCATCAGAGGACTGGAGCCAAAAGCAGTGGATATTTTAAGGTTTTAGTTTTCATACTGTGCATGAGTGACTGCACAACAACTAGGTAACAGCAATGATATTGTGACCTCATATGGTTAAATCTGACTTTGTTATTTAACACATATATAGATTACCAATCAGAGAGTTTGGACACATTTTACCTTTAATTTTAGGTGATTCTTAAATGTTACATATGTGCCAATTCTGTATTCTGATAGCTGTGGCCAAATGCACAAATAAAAGTTATATATATATATATATATATATATATATATATATATATATATATATATATATATATATATATATATAAAGACACCTGACATGATCATTTACTAAAAATGGATTGACTTTTGCTCAATAATTCGCTGAATATTTCTCCTGACTCAGAACAAGGTGAAAAGTAATTTCAGATCCTCTATATGCTGTAGCTGGTCTTACAGACCACGGCTGCGTTTCCATGACGCTTTTTCGTAAAACAAAAGCGTCAACTCTGAAATTGCGACAAGGTACCGCTGCCGGGGGACCAGTGTTGCCATTGAATGGTGTTCATAGAATCTCATCTTGCAAGACTTCTCTAATACAAAAAAGAAGAAGATCTCGACTTTGAAGAAGATGGTTGGAAACACTTTTAGTTTTGGAGAAATGATTGTGACTGCTGCTATTGTGATCATAGTTAACAGAAGACAAAGGAAACAGACTATCAATCAAATGATTATTCACATAATTGTTCAAAGGCAAAGCCCTTATCTAATGCAGTAATGCACAATGATTAGGTAGTGTTATAACACAACTACATCATATAAATTAGGCCAAAAGCAGGTGGAAACTGGATTTTGATGACCTTAGATCAACTGACTACAACACATCCAGTGGTGCCGGAGACGTGCAAATGCGAGTAAAGTGTTTCCATTTTACTTTTGCCATAAACTGGACTATAGACACATTTAAAAACAACCTTGTGCAAGCATGTGAAGGTTTTTGTGACATTTGACAGTTTTTTCATTTTAGCTGTTTCCATTACAGGTTTTTCTTTGTGATATTTAGGTTTTGAGCAGTTTGAGCGCTAAGAGACACACAGCTATTGACAAGACCAGGTTGACAAATTCAACCTTGTCAGGCTTGTCTGGCGTTAGGAACATTAAGTCCCAGAGTGACGCAAAAAAAACAATTTTAAAGGCTGACACGATCTGAACCTGCAGCCTGAGTTAGTTTGTCTGTGACGTCTGTATTTCTGCTTATGTTATGAAGACAAATCAAAACCATTCCAGAAGTGAAGTCAGCTTGTTTTTGGGTGGGTTTTTTTTTTTTTTTTTTTTTTGATACATATTAAGCATTTCAGGTGCTGGTTCAATCTTACACCAGGTGCACAATGTTATCGAGAGTGAAATCATGTGCTTTGTAATGTGGTTATGTTGCAACAATAGAGACAAAAAGGCTTCAAATGAGCCTGATGAGCTGTGTAAGTGTAAAGGTGTAAAGTGTAAAAGACATGTTGGGTTGCCATCGTGTCGCACCCTTTCTTTTGTACCAAAACCATAGTCGCAGCAGTACAGACGGTTGCTCAGCAAGCAGCTTAACTTTGGATTAATATATTATTGTTATTTTATTATTTTTTACATCTTCCGTCTTGACCGTGTGAGTAAAAATAGAAAATAAATGTGTTAGTCTAAACTCAGACTGGTTTTCATTGAGTTTGCGCCAGATCCTCAATAATTGACAAAGGTAATTACATGTTACATAATAATCTCAATAATCTAGTCCTGTTTCAAAAATGTCTTGCAGCTGAAAAAGCTAGAAGAAAACAAAAAAAACCCCAAAAAACATGAAAAGGATGTCTACTGGAAGTTATGGATCTGCAGATCATGCTGTGGACTTTACAAATTAACATAAACATAAAAAAGGCTAATAAAGTCAAGCTTCAACCTAAAACTGCTTAGAAATAAGAAAAACTATTTTACTTTACCTAATATGGATTATAATAATAAGATCCTCGCCACCCCTTATGCTGTAAATACAGACATAATGTGACAATTTTCTAATGTTTGCACTACAGACATGAACTGCTGTTAATTTAATTTTAGTCACCCACGTGAATATGAAACCCATTACATGACGCATTGTTTACTGAAAATCAGCTAAGCCAGGAGAGGAGCAGATTTATATATATATATATATATATATATATATATATATATATATATATATATACAAATCTCTCAAAATAAACATTTCTTTTCATAAGAAGGGTGAACTTTGCTCAGCAGGAGCAAAACCAGTTGAGCGAAGGAACAGCAGCTCTCCTGTGAAAATGAGCCTTTCAGTGAACCTTAAATAACACTAATCCAGACAGAATTGGACTCTGTGAGTTCATAACAGCAATACACACGAACACTCAAATGACTAAACATTAATAAAACTGATAATTCATAACCCCTTCTCCTAATTCAGAAGGGTACACCATGTGTTTGAAGATGTTTATCAACCAGAAAGAGGAATATCTGTCATGATTGTATTGTCTCACATTCAGAGCCGTAGAAAAAATTATATTCCTTGTGTGGCCATGCGAGCAGGTATAATATGAAAACTGGCTACAGTGTCGACTAAAGGTTATCTGGTGCTTTGAATGACAGTAGTTTTCAACAATTTTTAAAGCCTGAGGACAGAAATGTTCCACCCACAGGAAGCTTCTTCTGTTTTGGAGGGGGGTGATTAGACCTATTTACATTGAGATGGACATCTGCTTAGATCTACAGCGTCACTGAAGGTGGAACTGCTCATAAAAAGTTTTTTGTGCTTCATCCATGCAACAGTGGCTAAACAAAGCAAACAGGAAGGCGTCCTTATTCTTGAGTGTTCTTGAGTGAATATTTTTTGAGGGACTTCATGGATTGAAATAGTGTCATTTTTCTAAATAAAACTACAAACTATAGAATTAACTTTCTAGACCACAGACTGTACTAAAGTCCTAAATAAATAAACACATGTCTAATAATACACACACAACAAAACAGAGACAAACTCCAGTCTTGTGGATGAAAGTGTTGTATCTGACTCATGGCATCACCACATCCTCCACTTTACAGGATTGAATTTTTCTAACTTTCAGAAGAAGGAGAAAAATATTTACCTCCACATTCATTAAAACCCTGCTTTTTTACTCAGGAGTTCCCAAAGTCAGGTGTTTTAAGGGAGCACCACCCTGCATGGTTAGATGAGCCCCTGCTCCGACACACCTACTCAAAAAGAGTAGCGCAGGGCCGTTGCATCTATATGTCTGTTACGCATTGCTTACGTGTCCTTCTCCACATGCATATGCAACCGTGTTGTCCCCAAGCGCAACCTCTTGCAGTGCTTGAGTGACTCAGTTGTGTGCGCGAGGACACAACTTCAGAGGTCAGTCATGCTTGGCCACAGTGCAAATTATCTGAGGTGAGTGCACCTTTGGATAATTTAACATATAAGATATGTGTGCAGAAATCTGCCCTCTGGAGTGAATGGTTGGATCAAAGAATCATCTTTACCATGCTAACTGTCAAATTGTGCTCATGTAAATTACAATTAAAAAGTGGGTTTACTACATTATATATGCAATGAAAGATAAGGCCAATATTATAATACATTCTTTAGTTCTTCTCTACATCTGAAACAGCATAGGGTGCAGTCCAGAGGTAATTAGTACAGCTTTTCTTTAATTGTCTAAAACGCTGTGTTCATTTATGTAGTTGTTCATTTAATCTTATGCACCTAATCCAGTAAATGCTAATTAACACTTAAACATTAATGTCCTGATAGATTTGATTGTTTGTCCATTCATTTCAGATACACTTTTTCAAGGACTGAAAAAAAAAAAAGATAAATCCCTTGAAACAAGGATTTGCTTTACATCATATTTGTGGACTGTGGATAGAAGCCAGAGAATCCAGAAAAAAAAACTAAAAAAAGAAAAAAACAAACAAAAAAAGCCCTCACATGCATGTGCCGACACCCCCCAGGAAGACCCCAGCTGAGATTCCAGCTGGGAATCTTCCTCTTGTGAGGCCACAGTGCAGACCAGAAGGCTGCTCTGTGGTGAGCTGGTTCATGTTAACTCTGCTGGTTCTTTATGATAGCAGGAATGAGTGTGGATAGCTGTTTGTCTCATTTATGCCAGTTTTACCCTATAATGGACTGCAGAACCTGTGCAGGGTGTATCCTGCCTCTAAAGTGATGGCAGTAGACAGCTAGGAAGCTGTGTATTTCAGTCTCCCCTGATATTTTTAGCTGGATCAGCTGTGTAACGATGGCTTAATTGAGCTTCTTGCTTTAATGCAGCTTCAAAATTAACAGCATGCCCCAAAGGTGATGAGCACTGCCGTGTGTGGCGTCATGGTGGTGAGTAAAACCCTAATGATCTGTCAACCATAATCTCATAAATAACACTCAATCAAGCCCAAAGATACGTCAGACATCTTCATTCGATGTCTTCAGGAAGATGATGAGCTGAAAAGACGAAAAGGTAAGACATGGTTTTCCTGGGGTAACTGTGTGCAAATGAAATGTTATTTATATTACTTCACACAACAAAAGTATTCACAAAACGTTAGCTGTAAATTTGCTACCATTTGCTCAATTAACTCATGCTGTACACTTGACTTTCTTTACAAATGAGATGCACACCGCCTGTGTGGCAGATGACACTATGCGGTCAATAGCCAACGTTCAGTTTTTCGTTTTAAGGTCATTGTGGAAATCGTGCAGTTCCTTGAATGACCACAAGGGGACTCAGCACGTGAGAAATCCAACTGATTGCATAAAGCCTGGCTTATGATTCCCTGCAGTACCAATGCAGCTCGGTTGGAACTCCGGCCAAGTAAGAAAAAAAGAGGACTAACTGGTATCACCTAGTGGAAAAACCTTAAAACAGAATAGAGTCGAGCCGAGTAGGTACGAGTGGAAAAGTCCCAACAACGGAACATATCAAAAATATTTTATGCGATTTCCAGCTGATTATGTTCACCATCAGTTTTACAGACATTGCAGAAACTTATCATTCTACTGTACATGAAAACGACAGAGAAGAAGCAGGTATTAGACTTAAGCTGGAGTATTATCATTAGTCTTAGTATGGTAAACTCATTTTAGTTACGTTTTAGTTGGATGAATCCTGTTTAAATTGACATTTTCAGTTTGCTGAACCAACAAAGTAAATAACTACTTTCTGACATCTTGTGAAAAGTACTAAATGAAGAGTAAAAAACTTGCAGTATGATTGTTACTGATTATTGTTTTTGAAAAGATTTTTGTCCATTTCCGGGTTTTTTTTCTTCTTTAGTAGTATTTAGTGCTAAAAAAACCAAACTGTTTGCTCATGCCACTCTACCACTTGCAATCATTTCAGATGTATGACGACACCTATAAAATGCTTCTGCTTCATGCCCAGTGATTCACTGATTAGATGAGAAGATATTAATAGGCCTTTGAAGATCAGCTCTGATTGGTAATGAGTGAGTCACTGCCATGGCTGTTATCCGGAGGCAAAAAAACCCCCAACAAAACATGAATTAAAATCAAAACCAAGGAGCAAACATTTTCCTCTGAACATGGTTTACCACTTGTTCCAGTAATCATTTATTAGTAATAATCACGACAATTGCAAAAACATGCTTTGGTCTTACTAACTGATAATTACCGAGAACTGAGAGTCAGTCCCACATACATTTGTGCAAACTTATAGCAATAAAGACTATGGTTTTAACTTGAGGCATGGTAAAACTTCTGCTTTTGTTAACTTAAATACTACAAAAATTGTGTGGAAAGATCAAAACCTCTATGATCTTGATCACTCTGGAGGAGGGCTTACTTTCTTTGTTTTCTTTGTTTTTGTTTGTACATAATCCATCTTTCATTCCTTCTTAATTCATCTCCCAGTTCCTGTAAGAGTGAAAAATGCCCTCACTGAAATATTTTACGATGACTGTTTTGTTGTACGTGAGGCACAAAAATTGGTTCAAAGATCTTGAAAAATCTTTAAGAGATCTTAATCTGTTCAGCAACAAATTTCCCAATACAGTGCTGGGAATTGCGCTGAATATAATTTACTACAAATGAGCAATAACAACCCAAGTCTATGAAGTCTGAAGTCTTGTGAGGCAACACACTCAAAAGCACTCAAAAGTGACTGACCAAACAAAACCGAGATCAACGCCAATACCAATAACACACACACACACACACACACACACACACACACACACACACACACACACACACACACACACACACACACACACACACACACACACACACACACGCGAATCCATTAAAGCTATTTTAAATTTCTGTTTTGGCTTTTGGTTAAAGTAACAAAACATGATTGAAGATTTGAAGTTACATAAATGCTGGCAAATAAAAAATCTAAGTAATGAAAGAAAAATGCAGACTGAAAATAGTTAATTTTATGAATTTGTGCTATGATGATCATGGCTCATTTCATTTTACCATTACAATGTTCACAACTCATTTTAATTTACTGTTTGTTTTAATAAAATTACTGTTTAAATCAAATCATACTCAAATTTATCACATCACGTGACAATTTATCACCGCTGTTTTAATCTTTCATTTGATCTCCCTTTTAATTGATTAACTTTTTTAATTCACACACATTTTTATCCTCTTTGTTCTTAATTCTCACAGATTTTTACGTCACACATCCGGTCACGCCTCGTCCCCTACAGCTGAAAAGTTACATTTTGTTGTTTACATGTAATTTATTCAAATGCATCAACTTTTGAATCAGGTCTGCATGTCTGCAGTCTTTTTTTTTTTTTTTTTTTTTAGAGTTTTAACCAACCCTCTTCCTCCACAAGACAACCAAAACCAAAACTAACCCCCACCCCTCCAGATGTGCTGCAGAATTCTAGGTAGGACTTTTGGACCTCTGGACTAACTCGATGAGCCCCAGAAGCCTTGCTTTGGTGAACTTTCTCCAGGAGACTCAGGAAAAGGTGCACGAGTCCGGGTCGGGGGCAAAATGGGGGAGAATATGAAGACTGATGTGTGGCATGCTTTAATAACCGAGAAGGTGTTAAGATTGGTGCAGTGTGGGATATCCCAGCATGGGTCCAGTGGTGAACATGTTGAGAAACACATTCATCTTGTTGAATCGGCCCAGACTGCCCCCTGTTGCTGATGGTCTTTGAAGTCCAAGCCTATGATCTGCTTCATGCTCATTCACACATCTTTGATGTTGTTTAGCTGGAGTTTGTTTTTCTATCTTTGCATCTCTTTAACCCTGCCTTACGTTTTCATTCAGCTGGAATTTCAGGTCACTGTTTTTCCAGCGCTTGTTTTTGACTAAACTGGTGCGCTCAATCAGGCACTGGCCATGTGCCGCAGCATCCTCACATAAGTAAAGTAAGCCATCAATTCAATGGATGTGTTTTCATCCAGCTGGAAAAGTGGAATTTGGATATGAAATTATGTGTATTTAGTTTTCCTGTGTGCCACAGTAAGTACAACAGTCTCAGTGTGGGAACCCAACCAATCAAGGGGTTTAAATGTCCTCTTGAAACACAGAAAGCATCTGTTTCTGTTGGGTCAATTTGGGATCACCTCCAGCTTCTTCTGTTTCTACATGTGGACTTTTTTCATCTTTATGCTACCTAACCAAGTGAAGAAATCCATGCATCAAACCCTGGTGGAACTACAGCATATACCCACGCTGGTATGAGAGAGTCTTGAAACTTGCTTCCTCAGTAGGAGCAGGCGATAGTGATTCTTGCTGTTTCTGCATCCCGTGTTGCTACGTGATAAGAAAAATGAACAGATTCATATTTTTACCCACTCACATTGACATAAGGTTATACAATATACACCATCTGGGATTATTTAAGATTATTTTAGCATCTGAGCTGATAGTTTACTGCACAAACACTGATCAATCCTAAACTATGATGAGAAACCTGCACTCGCGTTTAATCACACTCACACAAAATGGCCATGGCATGCCTCGTCTCGTATTTAACTTCCTGTTATTGGCTTTGCCTTTTATAAATTTCAATCATAAAGTAAGAAAAAATTACAGGAGCCTCTTTACCATCTGAACACTTAACAATAACATTTGGCATTAAATGGCTCATATAAAGTGACCGTTTACTTGTGTGCATCTGCTTCCATAAGTTATTTTTGACATCCTAAACATGAAATGTAGCAGCATTAATCTATTAAGACAAAGGTCCAAGATGATTTACAGCTCAAAAAGTGAATAGTACATTATGAGATCACTAAATATTAATCAAGGAAAGGATGACAGAAGAAGAACAAGGAAATTAAAAGCTCAGATTGATTATCCTTTTTTACAGGATAAACGACCCGGCAAATGTCTTGAATTAAAAGTCTTTTTGCTGAGGTAACAGCCAGTGTTTCCCACAAAGGAGGCACAATAAATATCACCAGCAACTGTCAATAAGTGGATGGGCTGACCAGGACTACGCATCAAACATATTCTTTATCTACTTTTGAGGACGTAGGAAGTTTACTGTAGAGTCTACTCCCCAAAATTTCTTCCACAGCGATCGGAATACAATATTGACATACATGTATTTACATGTAGTCTCGATGTTTTGGACCAAAAGAGTTTGTTCTCACTCAAATGGCTCAGATGCAAATACACTGTCGGTAACCCTCTGCCTTCTTTTTTGTTTTTTTCACAGCCTCACCCTGTGACCCCGTATGGGGTTGGTATAGTTGGTATAGAAAATGGATGGATGGAAATTGGAAAACAAAATTGTCACCTAAATTTAAATCAAACAGAAAATGACAGCACAATAAAATACGTAACAAATTAATAAATATTGAAAAAAGCCAGACACTTCAAAGGAAAACCTTTATTTCTATATCCTTTTTTTTTTGTGCATTCAGGATATTCACTAGTCCCAACCAGAGCATGGTTCAAGAACCAAGAACCTAAAATAAAGCAAAAAAGAAAGAAAGGGAGACTATAAACCTAAAATTTCCCTTCTTCCTTTGCCTTTTCCCTTTAGGGGTTGCCATAGTGACTCATTTGTTTTCATCTTATCTTATTTTTAGAACGTTTGTCATTCCCAAAGAAAATCTTAACATCTTGAACTTTTTCATACTCGTAGCTGAGCCCGGTATGTAAGCTCCTGCATCTCGCTTTGGCTGATCTTCATTCCTTTTCCCGCTTCAGAAAAAAAAAAGAAGAAGAAAAACGACAACAACAAAAAACATATATGCCTCCAGGTTTTCTTCCACCTGCTCACTATTCTCATAACAGACCAGTGTCATCAGCAAACATCATAGTCCATGGAAACTCCTGTCTGGTCTCATCTCTCAACCTGTCCATCACCATGGCAAACAAGAAGGGGTTCAGGACCAATACCTGATGCAGTCCCAATTCTCCCTTAGACTCATCTATTACTCCTACAGCCCACCACAGCATAGTCATGCCCAATGCAATTCAAAAAAGTAAAACTATATCTGCAAGAAACTTTTATGGGTCCTTTCCTTACACTCAAAGTACTTTAACACCAAGGTTTCAACTTGTTAGATTTAATTTCCTAGTTTTTCTGATTAACTAGAGATAAACATTTTAACAAACGCAGTGATCACTGCAAAACAAACTACCAGTAATGTTAACTACCAGTGATATTAATATTTCACCTAGTATGCTCCAACTCTTGACTGATTTTTGGATTTCTGAGATAGAATGTGTTGGAGTGTAATTGTATTTCACATTTGATTTCTCCTGCATCTGATAGAAATGTAAAAGAATCCTGTTCAAAGTCATTTTCCTAATACGTTACAAATAAGATTAAAAGTCTATATTCTACACCGCCTTCATCCTGATCAGTGTTCTGAGTAAGTCGGGAGGTGTTCAGGGAGCTTAGGAGGCTTAGGGGTGAAGGGTCGTGGCATCACAGGACCCCACAGGGGTGCTGTGATGCCACGACCAGGTGATGGCAGGTGATGGCAGGTGTGATGCCAGGGTGTTACATAACCTTTTCTGCATACACATATATATATATATATATATATATATATATATATATATATATATATATATATATATATATATATATATATATATATATATATATATATATATATATATATATATATGTGTGTATAAATAAATATAAATGGTAAATACCATGTTAGGCAACACCTGGAGCAACATATATATGCATTTTGACCTCGCAGAGGTTGTTTTTTTGTGCATGGCAGTGTGTGAGAGTGTGCGTCCTTCACCAGTCCTATTGACAGTCTAACATATTTATTGACCCCTAAAAAAACCAAACCTGATTATGTCAAAGAGGAGTAAAATCCTGTCAGTTGGACATAAAAGAGCAGGAAAGAAAAGCCATAGGCTGAATAGGACAAATATATATATATATATATATATATATATATATATATATACAAACAGAAAAGGACAGACAGTTCAGTTGTTTAATTTGTGTGTGTGTAGTGTGTGTGGGATGTGTGTAGGTCCTCTGAGCATGTTTGTGTCTTATTTGACAGTACATGTCAAAAGTTTATCATTTATTTATTATTTATTTATATGTTATTTGCTGTGTACTTTATGTTATTACTTGTTTCTTTTAGATTTTAGATTTGCACTTTGTGTTTAGAGTCATTTATTTATTGTGTAGCCCCGAGAGTTTGAGAGTAATGTAATTTTGATTCTCTGTATGTACCTCACATGTGGGAGAATTGACAATAAACGTGACTTTGACTTGAGTTTAACTTTAAAAAGATTCATGGTTTATATATATATATATATATATATATATATATATATATATATATATATATATATATATATATATATATATATATATATATAAATACACTTAATAAATATATGAATAAATACTTTACCTAAGCAACAGTGGCACAAGTACAAGTGAACCTGTATCAGTGATATTTCTATTCTCATACTATCATAAATCATTTTCTTATCACTACGAGGCTGCAGTGCTTATAAACATCAGATCTCTAGTTGGGACGCTTGAGATGACCACAGTGCATGGTGATGTGAGAGGAAGAGCACACTGGTGAAGATTAGTTCCCATAAGCTTTGACTTAGCCTTTGAACTTCCTGGATCCCGGGGGGCTTCTGTATGAGTGTCGGCTGTGACAATACACAAACTGCTGAAAGAAGAAGACATGAAATTTAACAGGCAGGCAATAAATTGGAAGAATTAAAAAAATAAAAAGGGGTTTGTGTGTGTGTTCTTCTAATGGACCAGCAAACAAAACATGAACCAACAAGAAGTGAGAAGCTGAAAGATAAAAGAAACATATTTTCAGTGGGAAAAAAAAAAAAAAAATCCAAATGAAACTGCAAACTGCATCTTATCCAGCTTGTTTATATTAAAGGCTCGACTTCCAGGAGAGAGTTGACAGAACAGCAGCAAAGCAGAAGGTTGACTGAAGGTTGTAGATTGGCATCAGCGGACATTGATGATGGTCACTGAAGGAGAAGGGTATGGTGTGCTCTCCTGCTTGAAAGATTACAGTAAATCACATTGCCATAAATTCTCAAGTAACTTCCTTCCATTTATTAAATTCTGCAACTCCATTAGCTGCTTAATGCTACCGGCTCGACCCATCCTGCCTGAGATACGAGCACGATGCAGGTCTTTTGTTCAAATTTCAAACACAGCTTGTGTTCTGCACATGATTTTAATTGTGAGTGGGAAAGAATTCAGCAAAAAAAAAAAAATCTTCATATTTTCTAATTATAAGTCTTAAAAGACAAAGGGTGTAAATTTCAATCCTGCTGGGATTAAAAAAACAAAAACAAAACAAAAAAAACAACACATTCTTCCTTGAGGCTAGCGATTTATGTTCTTTGGCTGCAACTGCTTTCGTGAACGTTCCCTTCCACTTCACAATTCATCTACGCTCATGACCAGGGCTGTCGCCCCTTCATTACCACAGGAATACAAATTATGCATAAATCTCTCAAATGGGTGCTGTGACACTAGCCTTTGCTGAAAGGTCTTGTGCTACTTGTCCTAAAGGATTTTGTGTCGTACGGGAGAACCTTTCAACTCACATGATTGTTTCGTACGGAGATCAAGTTCCAGTTTGACTTCTTGCAAGTGGGATTAGTCATTCTACGAGATAAAACTGAGCCATCAATGAAAATAATGAGATCCCTGCTTGCACAGGTGTCATTTACAGTCTCTATCTTATGGAATCAAAACCTCCTTCACAAAGTAATTAAAATCATGTAGACATATAAAGTCCAGGTCTTTGTGCTCTTCATCTGATTTGCTTCCCAATTAATTCGTAGGCAATGTTGTTAATCCCGTGGCTTTAAATGAGCTGCACAAGATATGGAGCTGTAACAGATAGCACTCACCCTCCTTGCCTATGTTGATCAGGGATAAAAAGAAGACAAATAAATATCAGCAAATCAAAGGCAGTATTAAATAGGACGCCTGTCTTTTGTGCTTTTGAAAACCTCAGGAAAGTTATCAGGTTCAAAATCCACTGATTTATACCCGCTGAAAGAAAACTGCTCTTGAATGGTGAAAACACCTTGTACAGTCCAGGCATTTCTTCTGTAATATCTCTCCCCACCATATGGCTAGTTTTACCATGCCTCAAACTGTTAAAGCGGCGCTTGCTTGGCACCATTTTAGTATTGGGGCATTTTATGCCAACAAATTATGCATTCGGGCTGTGGACTGTTGACTTTGCTTGTCCAGTGGAAGTCATGATACAGATAACTCAATGAACTGCATACGGGCTGTTTCGCTCTCTTCCTTTCAGGCAAAAAGACATCTGCACTGGTAGATAGTTGTGTTTAGCTCCATACAAGAAAGCAATGTCCTCTCAGCAAATGTTTTCCTCCTGGCTGTCAGTCAAAGCCACTGGTGTGTCACATTTTAAACATTCCCACCTTACAGAAACCGGAGAAATGGACTGGGGTTTTAGTTGACATACTGTATCTTTAAAAATACTTTCACGGGGGAAGAAAACGTGCCTTTGTTGTGAATGTGTGCAGAGTACTGACAACTGAAATGAAAAATGGTCATTTTTTGGCACATATGTATTTTGTAATAGCGCGTAAGGTCCCCAAGTATCAAAGAATTCAAGGGCAAGCCTGGACATGTGTCGCATGCCATGTCATTTGAGGATCAAAATGAACATTGAAAACATCTAGAAACTACTGTCTGTTACACAACTACAGAAGAACTTTTTCAAATTTTAGCTTAAAGGATGTTTCTCTTCTTCCGTTACTGATGCTTTCTGATGTGAAAAACATTCTGGCAATGGCGCAGATTTAGGTTTGGAGGTAGGGACATGTCCCTTCCAATCAATTGGCAAAAGTGTCTCCACTAATATTAAAGCAAAAGTTTAAACTATCTTTGAGTGAAGGTACATTTTTGAGAAATGTGCAATAACATCTTCAAAAAAACCCGTTCAGGCAATTCGACTGGCTGAACAAAATCATTTTTTCTCAAGGGCCTTTCCACGGTGGGCTCGGTGCTTAACTGTTTCAGCATCCAGCTGAGTGCGACACATGGGAGGTCCGCGCTGTCCATGCCTCAGTGCTGCTCCTTCCTGCAGGCTGTCAGACGTCTCATTATGTACAACTGAAAACAGTCAGTGTAGCACAAACAAAAACTCTTCTAACTCCTGATGGACCCTCACCATCTTCCTCTTGGCTGAATCTTGTCTTCTTCTTGTCAAAACAACTACAGCCAGGGTTTTCTACCGGCAGGTATAAGAACAATATTACAAAAACCAAAAAAGCATTTAAAATCTTATCACTTGCTGGAAAGCTTTTTGTTTGGGCTCTACACAAATAAAGTTTGCATTGAGTATCTCCTGCTCTGCTCCTTCTGAGACAAACAGCACATACTGCATCCAGAAAGGCATTAATGTTTCCATGAGGCACACAGCTTCAGACTAGAGGTAACGAGGTAAGTTAGTGCCATCTGCAGCTGTCTGTCCTGATGATTTCCCCCATTTTCCACAAATTTGATCATTTCTACCACATTTTGAATTTTTTAGACATGATGCAAAAAGGAAAAGACAGGAGATTTTTTTTTACTGTGTAGAGCACAGTTAACAGTAAAATTGGCAAACTAACATTAGGCAGCTGCTACAACAGTCCAAAATTATAATATTCCCTCTAAAAATGGTTGACTTTATGTTTGGAACAATATACAATAGTGGTGAAGTTCCAGCAAACTCAGGTTTGGTTCATGTGTCAGTATGGTAACTCTAGAAATAAAATAAGATAAAGTAGGATATTCACAATAATATTTTTCAATGCATGAAACATGTTGCTGTTGCTATGCCAATGCAGATTGGCATTCTGAAGAAATAAAGACATCAGGGTTTCAGATAAACTTGAAATTTGATATCAGTCCATCAAAAATAAAGTAGATTTCAAGTTCAAACATCTTATCTATCAGTGCATTTGTTGCACATAGAAACTCAGAAATCCATATCTGATCCTGTGAAGCAGGTTGAAGGAGAATCAGCTTGACCTTCAGGTCTTAAGCTGAGGTTTTAATATGCTACTGCTAAAAGTATTTAATTAAGAATTGATTGCAAACTACCAACATGTCATATAACCATCATCTGCACATTTATTGCCGTCGTCATTACAAGAGGATGTAATGGAACATTTACCATACCATACCAACTTTATTTATTAAGCACTTTAAAACAACCTCAGCTGAAACAATGTGCTGCACATAAATATGATAGTAAGAAGAGACTTTAAGAAACAGAAAACAGATAAAAAGTCAGACGTGTATAAACACAAACTCAACACAATAAGACTGATTAAAACGCCTAAGATTAAATAGAGAAACTAAGTCTCACCATCCAAAGAATGAAAATGTGTTTTAAGACGGATTTTAAAAGTGGACAAGAAGTGGCCTCTCTCTCTAATGTGCAAGGGCATGTTGGGGAGAGCGATAGAGGCGGCCCTGTCCCCTCTGAGCAGCTTCCTAGACCTCGGTACCTGCAAGAGCACGTTCCGAGTAAATGGTAATATTTTTGGGTAGGCTCTGAGTCCGAGGATCAGGACTAAATTGCTGTTCCCCAATCCCAATTTCTCAATGCAAGTATGACCTGTATGGGGGAACCTATACACCAAGCCAAGCATTAGGTTTGATGTAGAAATGTGCATTGATATGTGTTCATCTGATGACTGAAATTCAGGTTAAAAAAAATTGTTGAGGTGGAATTAATCTCTTTCAATTTCAATCCAGCTGCTGTGAGAATCGAGCCATTTCAGTAGCCTTTCTAGCATGAAAAACTCAGCATGCTGGCATCAATATTATTGGGTGAACTGAAGGCCCAGTCTCAGATAAATATGTCTTTAGCAAGTGAACCTAATCCTCTTTTTAGAAAAAGGAAAAAAAAACTCTTTTGCACTATTAAATAACACCTACTGCAAATGTCTCTTTATATAGAGAGAAGTGTGGCAATATTTTCTGCAGAAACATTGTCCCGAATCCTTTGTGGTACTAAGTGGTTTACACACTGCAATGCTGACTAAAGTGTGGAGGGTTGTTGGCTGACCTCGCGTTGCCCCAGGCTGAGGGCAGAGTGACAGAGGCACAGAAGGGGCTTAAGATAAAACAGGAAGCACTAAATGAGGGAATCAAAAAGACAACAACTGAAAATATATGAATGTTGGAGAAAATGTGTCAAAATTCTTTGTGGACAGGGCTATAACTCTCCATAAAGCTCTGTGCCAAGACTTACACATACTTTGTTCAGATAGTTCATTTTTTTCTTCTAACTTTGCTCCAAGCCACCATGTTCTGGCTAGAGCGAATAGGACAACGTATGAATAACTGGCTGCTGATATAAGCTGTAATCTCAAGAATAGTTTCATATAAACAGTATAAGAGAAAACTAATTTCCAAAAATATATTTTTTTAGTTTGTTTTTTTTGTTACCTTTTTGTCCCCCTGTAGGCACATGTTAAAGACATGGCAAGTAAGGCAAGTTTATTTGTATAGCACATTTCATGTAAAAAAAAAAAAATGCATTAAAAAGTAAAAGAGTTTAAAGCAGAAATTAAAGACAGACAGACGTAAGTTAAAAAGAATGAAAGAAATGAGAGGCTAGAAATGAAAGATTGTAGTGCATTGTGGTGGATTGCTGAAATGCAGCAGTACATAAAAAGGTTTTCAACATTGACTTAAAGCAATTGCGTTTCAGCAGCCCTGATGCATTCTGGTTATCTTTACACTTGTTTGTTCCACAGGTGAGGAGCTTAAAAGCTGAACGCTGCCTCACTGTCTTTGGTTCTAACTCTGGGTACATGAGCCTGACGACCTGAGGGTTCTGGTTGGTTCATAATGTACCATGAGATCAGAGTTGTATTTTGGCCCTAGAACATTTAGAAATTTACAAAGGATTTTAATATTTATTTTGTGACAGACAAGAAGCCAGTGTAAAGTTCTAAGAACTGGAGTTATATGGTTCATGTATATATGGTTATATAGTCTCAATCTTAGTGAGGACTTGTGCAGAAGCGTAGTGAACTAACTGCACCTGTTTGATGATTTTTTTGGGACACCCGTGAGAATAGCGTTACAGTAGTCCAGTCTACTGAAGATAACAGCATGGACAAGTTTTTTCTCAGTCCTGCTGAGACATCAGTCCTTTAATCCTCCATATGTTCTGTAGGTGATAATAGACCGACTTCACTACTACCTTAATCTGAGTGCAGACTTGTAATGTTTCTTACTTGGCGGTAAACACTATAATTTCTGATTTGTCTTTATTTAACTTAGGAAAATTCTGATGCATCCACTCTTTAATTTGATAAATGCATTTAATAAATGCTTAATTTGGATTATAGTCTCCTGGCACGATGGTTATATAGATGTGTGTGTCATCTGCATAATTATGGTAACACAACATCATTTTGTCCTTTTTTATAATTTAAGTGGGTGGGAGCATATAGATGATCAACAACAGAGACCCCAGGATTGAACCTTGAGGAACTCCACATGTTATTTTGTTAGCTCCAATTCGTAGTTTTGTAGACACAAAATAGTCCCTGCCTTTTAGATAGGACTCCGACCAGGCAAGTTCTGTGCCAGAAAGCCCCATCCAGTTCTTCAACCGGTCTATCAAGATGTTATGCTTGACTGTGTCAAATGCAGCACTGAGATAAAGTAAGACAAAGACTGAAATGTTGCCACTATCCATATTGAAGGAAGCAGATGTCATTAAGGACCTTTACTAGAGATGTCTCAGTGCTGTGGTGTGGCTGGAAACATGACTGGAAGATATTAAAACATTAATTTAGTGTCAAGAGGTTATACAGCTGTTGAAAAACAGATATTTTCTATGATTTTACTAAGAAATGAGAGGGTTGATACGGGCCTATAGCTGTTCATAAGTGGCCTGTCTAGACTATTCTTTTATAAAAGTGTCTTAACAACAACTGTTTTTAGGCACTGAGGGAACATTCCTGAAAGCAGAGATGTATTTACAATTTACAAAGATCTGAGGCCATGCAATGTGCAATACTTTAAAAAAAAAACCCTGTTGGCAGAGTATCAAGGCAGCAAGTGGTGGAGATCAGGTGATGTCATCCAAGTTCTTATGAATGATTACACAAAATTCTGTCATGGTTTCTCTCAGTGGACACAGAGTCGGCACATATCCTGCGTCATAGGAGCACTGACTGACTGTCTGATTTTCTAAATTTTGTCAGTAAAGCAAGAGGCAAACTCATTGCAGGCAAAGAAAAACCTGAAAAGGAACACAGAGCTTGTAATAGTGCCTTATTATTAATATGACTTGTTATTCTGTGTAAGCATAAAATGCTGCCACTTTTTCAAATTTGACATTTAAAACTGCACAAAGTAGACAGACTATGTGATGTCGGAAGATCATTTCAGCTGTAAGTCATGAGTTCATGTGCTTTTGTTAAAGCCACTCTACGTAGCAATACCACTTTTGATCACATGGAGACATCATATCATGGGAGAGTTCACATCTCAGCCCCTGGAGTAAGACACAAAGTTGACCTTAAGTAGGCCATAGTAGCTTTGCAGGATGCACTTGGTCATCCCTACACATGAACACAGCAGATCTACATGCCTAGATGTGGTCAGAAATTGTGTTTCTAATAAAGTGGCTTAAATAAATATACATCCCTCAGCGAAGTCTTGCAATTGCATGAGTAAGACAAGCATACCCTAAGGGGCTGGGACTCGGCTGGACATGGGGTTACCTTTGGTTGGGAAAAGTAATTCAGCTTGGTGGTATCAATATGTTGTTGTTGGACAAATTGTTTAGGTCTGTGTTTTCACCTCATGTGTTGCGTGTAAGTGCTTTGAAAGAGTAACTGTTATTGTACCAACAGGTTACTCCTGTGTTACCAGAAAAAAAACCTTAGACAACCAACTTTATATTCAGTCATTGACTGTTATGTTTTCTACGCGTTCTTTCATTGCTTTTTTATTGGCATAATACTTGCATTACTGAGGGACCCATGATAATTTTCTATTATTATTATTTCAGAGAAAACCTATAATTTGTTAAGTAAAACATCCACTGCAAATTTCATTTTTCAGGAAACCCAATCCTGTGTAAATACAGAAAAGATATACCTCTTTCCCAGAAAAATGACAGCAGCTGTGATGGGTATGATGATTTATGATATTTTGAGATAATTTTCAGGACACTCATCAGCTTTTAGCCACTCATGGAGACATAAAAGGGATGAAACCCAGAGCCATCAAAAGATGAACTGAGACTGATGATACAGGAGCACAACGGAATCAGGCTTGATACATATGCAAGTTTTACAGCTCAAAGCTTTTACCATAATGAGAACTCTGGATAAAATTTACCAATCAGTTAATTGTTACCACATCAACTTAAACATGTGGGTTAAAGCAATGGATGCAAGGCTGTGGAAATCTGTCCGGAGAATAATATTCTAACAAAACACCAACTTGTGCCCTATTTGCATAGGAAGAGTGTTACCTTGGGACCTGCAGTAATTCAAAAGTTGCATCCCAATGTCTGTGTTTTGTGGAGTGCAATTTACACATGATAAGCAAAATCTGTGCTTGACTACAATTTTCAGATATTAGTCCCCAGATGTCTGATCAAGGCCTTTTGTTTTGTTGAACAATGACCTTTACATAAACTTTGAATCATGATGTAAATTCAGGGCTTGTTTGTTTGAGCACAATTGGGGGGAAAATATGTAATTAAAAGCATTTGATCAGACATTCTACACTTGAGCTTCAGTAAAAAACCATGTCACATTTTGACTGGTGACAAAAACCGAAAAATGACACAGGTCTATGTGCATAAGTTGCTATGGTAACAGTAGATGGAACTGGAGCTTTCGATGGAGCCTAAAAGATGTGCTGTCAGACTGGGCTTTGAACTTAATATAAGGTACAGTAGAAGGTTTCTTCCTACGTGAGATGAATGTCACTAGGTAGAAATTTTGTAGTGGAACTTTCTTTACAAATAACAGACGTTATGTATTTGTCACTCAAATTCACACACAATTAATATCACAGACGTCCTCCATCATTATTACAAGTCACCACAGGTCCATAGGTAACATTGGTCCTGTGCAAATAGGATAGGTTTCCTATTGTTTTAAGGAGGTGTGGGTGTTTTGAGGAGGTGTTTTAAGGAGGTGTGGGGGACCCAAATGCAAGGAACATTAGGCAGAAGAAGTCGAACAATTATATGTTTTTTGCAAAGACAGGATACTCCAAACCAAAATACAGTGAGACTTAAATGGAGCTTAACAAGACTTCAACCTAGACCATTACACCTATTCATACTGGTTATCTTTACACTTGTTTGGTTTAGGAAATGCAAATGGCTTGGTTTAAATATAGCCTTTCAAAACTTTTCACATAGCTATCAAAGTTTAACACAAGAAAACGTGCGACAAGCTGGACTCTTAAGAGGTAAGAGATGTTTCCATTTTATATATCCAAGGCCAAAATACATGGAGATAATACAAATCCCTCATTGGCAGATATGTAAAATGGTACTGATTTTTCATGGCATTGGGCTGGAGAATCACACTGGTTTTGATCCCCATGGATAAAGTAAATGTGACATGGGTCGTCACTGATTATGAGCCTGATTATGATAAATCATGTTTGTGAGATGGAGTTTGGCGCATGCTTTGAAGTAACTATCTGTAAAAGTTAGCAGACATTCGGGATGAGCTCAAGTCTTTGGGTTACTCCGGGCATCGACTGGCTCCTGTAGCCTCTTCACACACTCACACACACACACACACACACACACACACACACACACACACACACACACACACACACACACACACACACACACTCGCATGCTCTCCATCTTTACATAGCAACAGCATGTAATCTTTTGCTATGAGTCACCGCTCTCAGATGCATCCCCCTTCCCCACCTTCCACTCAAAACCTCTGCCTGACTGTGCAGTGACACTTTTCAACTTAATGGTATTTTTCCAGAGCTTTTCCGTCTGCCCTGATAGCCACGTAAAAAGATAGGTAGGAGAAATGAGGTGAAATTAAGCACAAGCCAAAGCAAGCAGCCAGAAACATTTCCCTTAAATAGTGAGATAATAGGAATGCTTAAGGTCAGATGAGGTTAAAAACACAGTTAGAGAAAGGAACAGAAATCCCTGCTGCAGCCTCATTGTAAATGTTGATCTGATTCTTCTCAGAGCTGGATTTTTAAATTGTAGGACTGCAACGCTTGACTGCGATACAGCAGTTTCATAGACAATATCATTCTGTCAGATCAACAATGCACATATGCGTGTTTACTTTGATGTCTTTTCAAGACGAGATTCCTCAGACGCTTCTGATTAAACTTTCTTAACTGATGTCTACAGTTCATATGTCTTTCCCTGTTCATATCCTCCACTTTGAATGCACGCCTTTCCCTCTATTTAATCAGTGATTTCATTTCCTCTTCCCTTTGTTTTTGAAACGACCCTTTGTTGTTGCTCCTCTGTGGATCAGAACAGCTTATCTGTCTGTAGTTTCTTTGCTTACACATTCAAATATGAGCGAGTCGGCGCCGATAAAGATAGCACTGCTTCTAACTGCTCATTAGCATTATTCACACATGTGGACACGAGTTGTAATGGAGGAAGATTTGAGCCAAAGGCACTGTCAGGGAGCCAAATCTCGAACAAAGGACATTAGCGAGTACAGTCATTAGGAGCGAAACGCACACATACTGCACTTACACACACTTACCAACTGTAAAATGAAAGTCGATGAGTCACAAATGCCTTGGAAGACATTTACAACACTAATACTTCAAGCACAAAGTAGACACAGGTATTGTAGTGACCAAAAATAATTGGAGTAATTTTTATTTATTTATTTTCAAGACTCAAGGCTCTTATGAAAGAATGAAACATGGAGATGATTGCGATCATTTACGAGAATATGAGCAGTTCGACTAAATGAACCACGGCTATTTCAGAAGCACCCCGGCAGTTTCTCTTCTTTTCCTCTTCTGTAAAAGTTCCCCTCGAGAAGGAAAAAAAAAACCATTGAGGATCTATTTTTTTGGGGGTTTTTTTGCAAATAAAACACTGCAGGCTGAATGTAATTGTACATCACAAGCCTACGTCAACGTATGAACCTTTACATGAAGACAACAACAGACGGGACGAGGGATGGCAATAAACTACATGAGTATGAGACTAGAAGGTGAACGACTTCATTAAAAAACATCATAGAGTACTAAAATGTGCGATTCGTTCAGTTTGGCAAAAAAAACAAAAAAAAAACCAACATTTGGATTCAGCGATGTTGAGAAAATAGAACAAAATGATTGGAAATTACATATAAACGTCAAAGAGCACACAGAATGTAATTTAAAGCAATTCACACTTTTTTAGGTGCTGCAAAGTGTGTTAGCGTACATGAGAAGACTCCTGGTTCGGACAGGCATCCCCAGCAGCATTTTATGCTCACTTTCACACCGCTGTGTAGTTTACTGAAATAACTCCATCTTGTTTGTAGGTCTGTTTCAGAAAGAGGAGGTATTCATCTCTCATATGCCAGCCAAAAGCCTCTAACCTCCCTGTTCTATTAGTCCTGATGTCCAGCACTGGTACGCCCACTTTCCAGGCACTTTTCGCATCTCGACCGTACATCTCTCTGTATGGTCCGTGCTGAAAATGCAGGATGAGCTATTCTCTCGGTTCCTGTACACCCCTGATCAGAATCTTTATAAGAGTTGCACAACCTCATGTTCACCCTTGAAGAGTCCTCTGAGGTTTGTGATTCCAGTGCTGCGCGCTCTGAGGGGCAAAGGAAAAAGTGCCTCTTAACAACCACCCCTGAGGTTCCCTGGAGAGACGAAAGCAGCCTATACCTGAGACTTTGCCTGGGTTGTCTGTCAGTGACAGGTAAACCCCTGTAGAGCCTGCAGATCCAGGTGATTAACGCCAGCATCTGGAGTCGAGAATCCCAAAGTCACAAGAGTTGAATCCCAGAACTGAATCTGCTCTACACATGAAGAATTACAAATCGTTTTCACATACTATTGATTCGTTCACAGCTTTGCATTTGTCTTATGCCTATACGAATCCACACAGTCTACGGATACAGAGTCACCTCTCCACAGTATGCCCTCGAGACTTAAATCTGAACCTTTGTATGTATATATATATATATATATATATATATATATATATATATATATATATATATATATATATATATATATATATATATATATATATATATATATATATATATATATATATATATATATATATAGATCATTACCTCTCATATCTTTTCACCTCGCTAGAGGTGTGGGAAGTGGGAATCAATTATATCGGAGTCTAGACTAATTTTATTGTTTTTATTTCTAAAAGAACCATATGCCCCAAAGTGATTCATTTCTTAATTGCTTACATGAGAAAAACACTGACATTCCACTTCTCCTTTTATTGTTCAAAGATCATTAATTTTACACAGACGGATTGTGACAAAATCCTGTTCATTCCTTTTCCACATATCAAATGTACATTTGCTGTAATTAGGCTCTTTTTATTCATTCATTTATTCTGTGAAGATAGGCCGCAGTGAGCAAAGAGACTGGGAAGCATTCAGGAGCTTTGACACAGCTACCCATTCATTTCGAGCTAATACTGTAGAAGCGTCCAGCTTTTGGATAAAAAAACACTCCTCATTTGTCTGTAACATGTAACTTGGAATACATTTCTTGGGATACTGCTGTCATTTATGTTAGGCAATTAACAACTGAAAAAGCGTTGGTTGGAAAGACGACGATTCCAGTTTCAGAGAAAAATGCACAATATTTTTGCTTTCTTTTGACATTTCTGCATGATAATGCCACACAGTGTTCCTCTTGCAGCCTGATGTCCACCGTCAGTCTCAGTGCAGGATGTGATGTAAATACTATCTGGAATTACAGGACATGGGGCAGGATTCTGTGACAGTCACCTGAACGCCTCATCTTTCAGTTGTAGAGTGATGCTGCTCAAGTGGCAGCCTGTTGCAGATCCTTTTGAGCTATGCTTTTTGAAACAGCTTTTCATGCTGGTTTTGATACCGTTCTGCCTGGAGGATTTCTACTGGTAATTCTGACGCTTTTTAAACAGTTGTTATGTAACAGTGGGAAGTTATTTACATGTGGAAGCAGTAGACTGAGCTTTCCAAAGACCGGCTAATGATTGGAAAAAAGACCTCAGATGAGTTGAAAAGGAAAGGTGAAGGATGAAAAGCTTTTGCATCCCCCTCTCCATTACAGAAGTGTGAGATCCCTGGGGGGTCTGGATAGATGAGGTTGTAGCTCTGATAAGGGATAGCAATGATTTTGTGGCTGCAGGAGCATGTTGTGGACTCCAGCATTGCTCTACATGGGTTTTGGGCGATACAGGTAAACAAAGCAGACCGACTGGCAGAATTGGGGAAGAAGTGCTTGCACTGCTTGTTAACAGCAGATGGTGTAATCCTGAGCACGTGACTGTGAACGAGCACCTCTGCACCACCAGATGTTGGCGTGCCGCCTCTGAGGTCCCATCCATGCTGGAGAGCGTTTACCGCTGATAGGCGTTGATTTCTCACGTGACATCAGCTACTGCCAGCTGACAAACACCAATGCATTTGTGATAAACTCTGTAGGTTTAACCCTCGTCTGCTCTATAAGACTTTCTCACCTCATGTTTATTTTCCCTTTAGGGAAATGATAAAGGATCATTCAATTTAATTAAATTAAAAGTTTCATCAGGTACTTCTCCTCACATTTACATAAAATTAATTTGATACGATGTGATATAGTATAGAGCCCTTGGCTTTAGCAGAGATTACGGGGAATTGTTGAATATGAATTTGACTTTTTTCTTCATAAATTAAAGATTTTTGGAGGGAAAACAGTTTGGTTTGGAACTTAAAAAACCAGTAGTCTTGATTCACTTTATTCGTCACTGTTGTAAAAAGATTTCATAGTGGCTCAAAGAATGCAACAGTTAATAGTTGGTAATATTTAAACCAGAAATGGTACGCGACATCATGGTTTTGTTTTGGATAGATTATAAAAATACATGAATCGATGTCCCGACGAATGCTTGTGTCAGGTTTTATTTGGTTAGCACAAAATGTAAAACAGTAGAAACAATGAAAATGAGCATTTACAAACAATAACGCCCAGACAAGAGCGTTAAAGGACTGTGTTCTGGGAGAAAATGAATAAATTAGACTCAGCACAGGTGGCTGAGATGAAGAAATAAAGTCTTACAACTTGGAGACTTTAAATAAGCTTCGAATGAGGACACACCAGAGGTTTTATGATCAAAGAAATGCCAAAAAAAGTAAACAAAAAAAAAAACTTAAAAATAAAAAGTAAAATTCAATGAAATAAGATCCTTTCACAGGATACATACAGATAAACAGGTGTCAGTCAGTAAATTAAATGATTAAATGAAAATTAGATTACAAAAATATTAAAAGCGTAATGAAAGGAAGGCCTTGAGTTTGTTCATAAAACATCAAAACTCACTGTGACAGTCTCACTGTGGGTTCAATTAAAAGCCAGCTTTTAGAAGACCTGAGGACTCTGAAGGTCTCGGAGGATAAAAGCACACATGATAAACAGTCAGGACCCGGACCATTTTATAAGCCAATGAAAGAGAATCAAAAAAGCAAATACGTAACCATTGTAGAGACGGCAGAAGAAGTTTGAGCGAAGATATACTCTGTTTCAAGAGATCAGAAAGCAGAGCAATACAGTGGTCAACCCTGCAAATGATGAAAGTGTTGATATAAGAAAAAAAAAACAACGGTAATGACAAATAATATAAACATATTGTTACACCACTGATATCAGGTTAAAGTGTGTTAATTTGACTCACATATGAATTAACTTTACACTCACATATTACTGCGTCTTAGAATCAGAAAAGATCAATAACGCTTACATTAACTTTCTTCTCTTTTGGGTGGGAGAAGACTAAGTATGTAAGAGTTTTTAGAAAAAGGAGAACATTCTTTATGAGTGTGACCATTTCACCTTCCCCCCAAAAAAAAGAAAATAAAAAAGGCTTAATCAACCATTTAAGGTAGACCATCTTGGCTGCTCACATCTTGAATAAAAGAACAAGTAATTTGACAGCTAAAATTGCGCCCATTTATTGCATGCGTTTATAAGTCTATTATACAATTACTCACATTACGTTCCAATGGCAAGCAGAGCTTAAAGCGATTCAGGATAACGTTACAAAGTGTGCCAGGAGAGACGTCAACAAGGGCAATCTTTATCAAAAGTACAATCAGGCCAGGATATATTCAACCAATCATACCAAAACTGCTGTTTATGACATAAATGAACTGAATAAATAACTAAGGCTGTAATAGTGGGGGAGATTCATCTAGCAGGGGTGAATCCAAGGGCCAAGTACCTCTCGCAAAATTACTATTCATTTGTTTAAGATTAATGCTGCACTGAAATTACAATCATTTATAATTCAGAAGCTGGCTCTATATAGCTTTCTTTTCATTTTCTTTTCATGGTTTTGTGTAAAATAACCATAAAGACTGTTACAGGTCACAGAGTATATTACCAAGATATTTAAAGATATAATGTTTATTCAAAAGGGACAATTATCCCAAAGTACAAAATAAATATACACCTCCTCTCTCCATCTGTAAAATGCACATACAGTTTAAATACTATATTTATATTTGCATTTTTAATATTGACAAATATTGACAGCTAAAGTTACCTCCCCTCACCGCCTCCGGAGCATGCTGCCCCGAAGATCCGAACTGCGATAAGCAGAAGTAAATGGATGGATGGATGACTCATAAGCACAGAGTGGCAACGTGTCAAGAAGGAATAGTGACGTGTAATAGTACAACAGAAAGGCCTGAAATGTCCACTGGCACGTCATGGTTTCAGCGTATGATGACTAATAGTGCATGACAGAGCAGTTAAAGTAAAGTAAACCTTTTAACAAACTTTAGACATGACTAAATCGCTACTAAAAACCTTTTTTTTCTTGGATTTCAATGTCAGCAGAGTTTGACACCCAGTTGCACGCTGAGCTATTCTTTTTTCGTTGTCTACGTTTTTTTATTATTTTTATTATTAACTCATATTTGTAAATGTAATCTTATTGCCTTATTCTTATGTGCTATAAACAGATATTTGACCATGACCACCTCTGACAGTGTGTTCAGACTTGTGCCATGTTCACAGTGGTACGTTTATGTCACTATGTCATGTTTGCAGGAGCAGGAACCAAATGCAGGTGATGGGGGAGGCATGAGTAATAATAATGTCCATTATTTCAACCAAAAGCACTGATATAACAGGACATCCAAAAACCAAACACATAGCAGATGGACTGAAAACGGCAGTCTAGCTGGGGAGGAAAGAGGGACAAGACAATATATACGCGCTGGCAAACACTTGGTTGGTAACAATACACACGTGTTGGCAATAAACACAGGTGCGAACACAGAAGGTCCCTCAACAGGCAAAGTGCTTTCAAATGAAGCCAGAAAATCACGCTGGATGCAGAGTCCAACAATAAAAGAGCAGAAGTAGACCAAGACTAAAAACCACAACAAAAAACACAAAAGAGAAGATTTGTAAAAAGAATCTCAAATACCATGACACACCAAGATCCAGACATGTAAAAGTAGTACTGTACTGTTCAGCTGCTGCCAGGTTCATGGAAGGCGGTGTGTGTCTGACAAAGGCTATGGTTTCTTTTTTTCAGGGAAAATTCCAGTCTTTTTCCCAACACCATCTGTCGCAGCCTAAAGATTCTTCTAAAAGGTCCAGGAATCTCGTTTAAGACGTGTCCCTAACCCCTACCATTAATCCGTTGTTGTTTTGCATGCTTAATCTGTCCTGCCCATGATATAGAATAGTCTGCTGTTTATTCTTTCTTTTTTTTATATACGGGAATCACACTGACAGAATCTGGTCAAAAGAATAGAAGGAAAACGCCAAAAGGAACTGTGGATGGTCTTGAAATACGGAAATGCTTTTGTTTTTCAGATCTAAATATACCAAATATAGCAAGTTTACAGCATAAGACTTGTGTTTTGAGTTAGACATTCACAGCATCACATTTTACCGGAGAAGCCTTTTGATGGGTACAATGAGCTGAATTACTCACAATGACTGTTGCGAGGGAAGATGAAGGCGCTTGTTTTGGCTGAGATGAAAAGCTGCACAGCTCGAGTCATTACCAGCTATTCACAGCCTTCACCTTTTCTTCAAGATGTGCCTTGATCTACCTCCATCACACTGCCATCCAGAACTTATCAGCAGGTGTAAACACCTTCAATGTCGACCCCCAGTATGTCATACACAATGACACGTGGCCCTGCTTTTATAGTCAGGTTGCACTCAGTCTTCCAACGCTCACATCTGCTAAAATAGAAAGCTTTATGTGTCAGTGTCTTGCTGCTCAACATCCATAAGAAAAAAGTAGTTTCTGTTGCAACTAAAATGCCAAATTCCTGATTGTAACGCTGCGTGATGCACCAGCTGGACTTCAACCTGGATATTTGTCTGCGTTGCTCTCAGTAGTGCCTGGATTGTGTCATTAGTTATTCAAAATTGTTTGTTTTTTGTTGTTTTTTTTTGCCATTAAGAATTACAGCAGATAACTACACTACAGCAATGTGGAAATAAGATAACATAAAAAACACAGTTCAGTAAAGTGAATTCAAGTCTGATATGAAAGAGAAGAAAAAAACCCCAGAAAAACAAAAAGACCTGTTGAAATAATGTTATTTAGGCTAAATCCTAATCAATTTCTGGATGAAACGATCCACTTATCACAATGGAGGGTAATGTCTTTCCAGATTTACCATTCTCCTGTTTCTAATAGTAGCAGAACATATTTGTATTTCATCTCAGTCTTTGGACAACGGTCAGTGTTGATTTATAGCCACATGCAACTCCTCAAAACACAAACTTTGCTTTCAGCGCTGCGGTAATCACTGATATGATTTCATGCACAGAGAACAGAACGGCTCATGACCTGCCAAGCAGAAATGTTTTGAAATCGTCCAATTTGATGCGATCCAGATGTTTAAAATTAGCTTTGGATATCAGTGTCAACAAGCGTCATTAGGAGGAGCTCATTTTCATCCGTGTGCTTGTTAGACTAGTTAGAGTGATGGAGGATTTCTGTGCTCATCAAACCCGCATCTGCCGGAGTCAAGGTACCATCGGTTTGAACTGGAGCTCTAAACGAGTAAAAGCACAACTTTAAACCTGTCGACCAGGCACACATAGATGAAGATTTGTCTGTAAACGTAGAAGTGAAGTACCATCAGAAAATTGTTTTATCACTTGTTGTTTGGGTTGCTCTTTAATTCTTTTCCTGCTTGAAAAGGCAATACTTTTACCACAAATGTCTCCCTTTTGAATGTGTTTTATATGAATCTGCAACATGGTGCGTTCTGTTCTGACACAGTGTCAAATTTTAAATAATCACATACTGCTAATGAGAGAAACGCCTCAGACAAACAACAGGAACAAGCTGATTCATTAATGTAAGTAAAACCTTGTTTATCTGAGAATACTGGAAAAATGACTGGAAAGCAAAGTCTTGAAGTTTAAAACCTTAAAATCTTGAACAGCAATAAGCCTTAACCCTGCTTCAAAATACCATATTTATTTTAAAATTAATATATTTAATATGAGGTGAAAGTAAAATTTTATATAAACGCATGTGAGAATAGTAATTTTTTTTGTTGTTGTTAGTTTTGTCAGCATTGTGAAGGAATTATACTTTGCAAAGCTAACATTGGCTACCAGCTGCTTCAGCGGATCTCCGCCAAGAGATCTCCAAAGTTGCCGAAAGACGTTTACAGCAAAGTTCACTGTTAAACATGTTCTTGGTGGTGAAATCAAACTGCACTGTCCCGTCTACCCGACGCTGGGTTAATACATGTTTAAATTTGTTACAGAGACGTGGGATTACATGAACCAAGTTTGTTTTTTTCTGAAACATAATTTATGATGGTGAAACATCAAAGGTGAACTGAATTCAGATTTGTGATGTAAAAAAGTTTTTTTTTTTTCTTTTTTGAACTCTTCTTCGATAGATGAAGGTGGTTTTTACCATCGCTGTAATCTGGGGAGTCTTAGCTTTTAGCTGATGGCAGCCTTTTGTCTGTGGAACAAAGTACCTGGTCACTCTTGGCAGCTTTCTCTGGCACACTGCATCTTCACTTTGCTGGGTTTTGTTAGAATGGAAATGTTCTTTATACGCTTAAAGATGAGCCTTCTTTCCCCATTTGTGTCAGTGTGCTGCATGTGGATATTTTATCATGCTTTGTGTGATTGAAAATGGCTTGAATGATGTCTGCATCTCCTTTCAGCACCAGGGGTGCTTATTTGGAGGACTGCAGCTATGATATTTTCAGAAAGACCACTAAATGATAAATCTAAGGTAAATATCTTTAGATTGGAAGCTCCTGATAGATTTTGTTTTGTTGGTCTATTTTATTGGTATCATTCTCTTTTCATTTGCTTCTCTAGCCCCGAACTATAAAAGCAAGTCATGTGTTCCTTATGTTCCAATAAACTTTTACAGTTGTCTTTTTTTGTCTTTTGTTTCACAATAAACGTGAGCCGTCATTACCACCATCCTCCGTAATTTAAATTTCCTCTGCTTCTGCAGAAATAAGGGTCTCTCCAGAAGAAATACAAACGTCTGGGAGGTATCACTTGTGTTGTTCGCATCTCATATCAGCTTGATCATCTCTAAACTCTAGGTCTAATTTGTCAAAATATTATTTACTGATGCAGCCTTAACAATTCAAAAAGATTCTTGGAAAATAAGTTAATTAACAGGCAATGACTTGTGCAAGTTATCTCAGGTGAAGTAGGTAATATTTGCAGAAGGTATCGACGACTATAAAGTACTAGTGATGTACTATAATATATGAGCACTGCAGAGGACCAAAAATGAATAACATGCATGAAATTCATAGCATTGTTTCAAAGTTGAGGAAATCTATATTCCAAGCCACAGTTAGTAGTTAGTAACATCAAGTATTGCTCCCCCCAACCTCTCTAATTTTTTCTTATCTTAGAGTCTGACTGCCTGCCACGATTCTCATATTGCAAACTGTCAAGTGCAAGGCCCAGAGAGTGTCCCCGGGGCTTCCTGGCAAATGAAAAATTGTTTAATTTCACAGCTATTGTATTTTCTGAATACAAATAAGTGAAGAGTACATTAACCTGAAATCCACAGATCAAATATTGTCTCCTGCATGCAGTCATCACACAAGACGGAACAAGATTGTCTTCACAGAGAACAAACTAGCATTTATATGTGACCCAAGTTTGTTCTGTAAGTGTTTTATCAACTGGCACAGAGAATATGTGCACCACCAGTAAATAATGGACATAGGACAGTTTGACACATCGTCAGATGATGGTCTACGATGGTCAAGGTACACCCCCCTTGTGATTAATTAAAGCAAAATTGGATTAAGACTGAACAAGCTTGTTCAGAAGATTTACCATGCAGAGAAAACCTCTTCTGAACTGCTCTAAAAACCACTGCAACATGACCGAGGCTTGCAAAGTTTTATCTGAACAAACCCCAAGACTTCTGGATTGATGTCCTTAGAAGAGATCTGGCAAAGTTGGGAGTGTGTGCAATTATTGCACAACACCACATGCATCAGCAATCATGCACAGAAGTGGAGGCGTGATGATTTGGGCTTCTTATGCTGCAACAGGACATGGGGACCTTGAAGTCACTTTGAGTCATCCATGAACTATAGAAAAACAAGTTGACTGAAGAGAGTGACTGCTCATGTAACACGTAATAATGTGTAAACTACAGGACAACACCATTTCAACATTGACCATAGTTTGACACTTTTCATCTTTTTCAGTCACTTTGATTTAAGTGATTTCACATTATTCAGATGCAAACTTACCTGATATGATGATCACATCCTCCCACACGTCCCCTGTGGCACGTTTCTCAGTCCTTCAGGGCTGCTTTGCCGATTTTGTTATTTCAGAGCAAAGCTTTTCTTCAAGTGGACTGATTCCAGGGGTGTATTCAAGATCTTTACGCGGTGGTTAACGAAAATCCACTGAGCAGAGGATTTGCTGTCACACTAGAGCTTAGTTTCTCTTTTGTGTGTTCTGGCTCACGTTTCGCCATATTTTGCTACTTTTTCTATTTTAAGGAAAATTATATCCATCTGAAAACTCTCAAGGTTGTCCAAGTCAGGAGCTGTGTGTTTGTTCTTTGGAGTCCAGAGGGTCTTGGCTGGATCAGACCACAAAGGCACGTCGTTGCCTAGGTGACGAGCTGCAATCAGTTAGGCCTAATGGTTTGTTCTGTGTTAAGTCCTCTGTCAGCTCACAGTACATGCGTGCGGCGACCATATTTACTGTATCCTTGACTCATTAACTAATTTTAGGATTGAAGCTTGCTTTAGAAGCCTTAGCTAAACATTTGCGTATGACTGAAACATAAGGCAGGGATGATATCAACAGTCCCCATCTTGAAAACCTACTCAAGCAGGCTTTATGGTGAGATGTTTCTGAGTTGTCCTGCTGAGGCAGGACACAATTAAAACAAAGCAAATAATAAATCCTTGTTTGGCAATTAAACTTGACTTTGGTTCTTTTCTTGTGTTACATGTTCACCTCTGTCACCAGTTGCACACATGCCTGTTGATATCATGACAATCGGCAAAAGTAAACTTTAGAAAAAAGAAAGGCAAACATTGCTTCCACCAAGTCTTCTCCACCTTTCATAGAAAAGACTCAGTTACTGCTATTATTGCCACTTTTTGACACAATAGTTTTCTAATCCTTTCTTTCAGTTTCCATGTAGATGTATTAGAGTTAAAACCGTTATTGCAATCTGTCTTCTTCAGTTATTTCTGTGAAATGTTTAAATCATCAGTTTCCATCAGTTTCCTCACAAAACCTGTTCAATACAACAAGTGATTGCAATCACTGCTTTCATGTACAAGAGACTTTATTCAGCTTCAAGTGTGCATGTTCTTTTAAGGCCAACCCTGCATCGAGACCAACATTAGCAGAATGAAATGTACTGGCACGTGTTGGTGGGAAAAAGCTTAGACTTTTAACTTATTGAAAGATTCAACACAGCAAACCAGATTATATTTGCACATCTAAAAATGAATGTGTTTTAATAAAAACAAAAAAGAAATCTATTCTTTTTTTACACAATGTGATAATGCTGTAATTATGATGTTACCAAAAATAAACAAGAATTTAAAGTATCACTGCATCCTCTGAAGAAGAATTTATTCCCACGCTTGTCCATCATTTTGTGGATCACAGATAAAACCATAGTGAATTTAATGGGGGTCATGTGAGGACAGGTATCGTCGCGACAGAAAAGCATATTATCGTTGCTTAGTCGTTATTATTGAAGCAAATTCCAGTGTTACGGCACCATAAGAGGAATTCAGTGCTGCTTACATGAGCAAGAACACGGTTAAGCACATGTGTGAAGAACAGCGAGTTCTGCAGGAAAAGTGATTGAGCTGAAGGATTTCAGGAAAGCTGTTTGGGTGGTCCAATAACAGCGCTGGTTCTAGTGCAGAAACAGATGGCCTGCGACTGATTAGATCTGTTCTCTGTGTGTTGAGGTAGTTAAAAAAAGAGGAAAAAAGATTGTGAGTATATTATTAGAGCCGTACGAGACGTATGAGTGCCATTATGTAATCCAGTGAGTTTTTAGCTTGCAGTACTAACCTGCAAACTACCAAAACTCCTCAAACTTTTAAAGGAAAATGAAAAAAAAAACCTTTAGTTTCAGGGAATAAAGTTCTTAAGAGAGTGGCAAAAGAATTGCAAATTGCTTAGATAAAAAGTGCAAAGACAAGATTTACTTTTGTGGACTTAAACACAAATTGAAAAAAAAAATCGGTTTATATTGATCACACCAACAGTTTTTAATTACTGAACATCTGGCAGCAGTTAACACATTAGTAATTACAAATTACACACACAATAACAAATAGAAAGAGAAACGGGTGATGAAATGAGAAAGACCAGAAGAGGAAACACGCTTCTGGATAAGCTGCCCTAATTTAATGAAAAATTAAAACCAGATTTGTATCATTTACAACTCTCATAAGTCCATATTTTATTCACAACAGATCAGGCTACACAGTAGTAAACTCAAAATTACCTTTTTATTTATCCTTAAGATGATCCATTTGCTAAGTTTAAACATTTCATGTATTTTCTGTTCTTTTAAGAATAAATGATGTTTTTTATGAGAAATGCAAGTCATTATATTCTTTTTTTACATATACATTTTAAACAGTGTCCACCTTTTTTTGGACTTGGGGGTTGTGTCTTATGTCCAGTTGTGTTAAAATGTTGTCCGCATGGCCAACGTGGTATCCCATTCATTCAAAAATCCAATTAGCCTGATTAGCCTGATAAACCATGCAGTCCCACTGCTCCGAAAGGTTGAAGCGGTTGGTTGTACTTGACCGGAAACCCCTGGAGATGCTGTTGACCCCACGTAGGCTGCAAAAGGTTAATATAAAGCAAGATCAATGTCTTTGGAAATCACATAAAAGAGATCTTAATTAAGAGTCGGTTTTAGAGGCAATTTTTAGAATTGCCCAATTGATGTGTTAAATCTTGAGGTTGCATTGAATTAGTGGCCCAAAGAAGTCACAGATGATGTACTTTGTGAGGTTAAACCAACAACAAAAAAAGACTCGAGCTGCTGAGTATGATACCACCTCATTTATTTGATCTTAAGATTAAATCAAGAGAAAAAAAAAACAGGTTGTTAAATCATTTTGGACTAAGTATCTTCCTCACAAAACATGCATGCATGAAGCTGACTGCTGAAGGATTTCAACATAATACATCAACATTTCATGAAAACTGAATTTTCGGACATAAAAAGGGTGCAAAATGAAAATGTAATGTCTCTATTTGCAGTTTTTTTCAGGCTTGTGTAAATAAAGTGACAAATAGTGATGGGATATTTTCTTGAGTTTCAACACCTTCTTTTACATTCTGCTGTAGAGCAAAGACCTAGGGGATTCTACTGAGGACTCCTTACACTTTCTGTGTATGACCGGAAGGAGGAGGCTTCCCCTAATGACATTTGAGGAATGTTCCCACAGCGGAAGTGGACGGTGGCCAAGAGATTAATCTTCTATAGATGCCTGAAGTGAAACACATGATACTGAGTCCCAGTGGTCCTACCACCTTCTTGTCCTGGAGGTCATTGCTGTTTTGTAAATCATTCTTTTTTTCCCTACTGAAACAGTGATCTTTTGAACTTTTCTTTTTTTCTCTGAAATATGTGTTGCTTTGTGGGATTTCCATTGCTAATAATGGCACTTTTAACATCTGTTATGATGAGTGGCCTTAACAACAAGGAAGCTGTTTACATGTGGGAGCAGCTGATTGACCTTCTCCGAGTCCAACTTGGGTCTAGTAGATGTGTGAAAAACGACCAACCACACATAAATAGCGAAGACAGCTGCACTTTCTTTCCCTTGATCGTCATGGAGATTGTGAGTTCAATAATAAGTCAGACAGAATTGTTGGGAACACTGACGAGGACACGGGAGTACAGTATTGTGTTATCTTGTAATGTTGTTGCTTACTCCTGTTAGGGATTATGGGGATCTGCTGGAGCCAATTCCAGCTTTTTGCAGGTGAAAGCAGGTGAAAGCAGGTATGCAGGTGAAAGCAGGCACTAAAACCACACACACACACTCACACTCGCTCCTATGAACAATTTAGGATCACCATTTAACCTCACAAACGCGTTTCTCGACAACAGCAGGAAGCCGGAATACCCGGAGAAAATCTGTGCAAGCGCAGGAAGAACATGCAAACATCTACGCATCTACCTTCTAGGACTCAGACCAGGAACCTTCCTCTCGTTTTAGGGCACCACTGCGGGGCCACTGAGCCACCATGCTTCACTTCAACTGCTGCACAACAAAAAAGGAGAGCAGGAAAAGCCTATATTTTAAAAGTGTGCCACTGGAGTTGCCATGTGGAGAAATGTAGCCTTAATAGTTACTAGAGGCTGCTTCAGCAGTTCGTGTGATACTGTTCCTGTTCCAAGCTTACTATCTAATAAATGTTAATGAGGTTTACACATTCATTTTAAGCGTGTAATTTGATATCATGTACGTTTTTTTTTAAGATAGTAAAGGACAAGTTCTTCAGAAGATAATCATCTGTAATTGCTTAATTTGATTTTAAAGTTCTGAACTTATAGGTTCTTTGAAATACTTGAAATTACACAGCTTCAGTGAGGACTGGCAGACCTGCCTTGCCCTGATTATGCACTTGGACAGATGCTAGAGCAGGAACGGAGCTCTGTAACAGACTCTCAGGCCCACTCTTCTGCTTCCAAGTGGAAGCGCACAGCACTTCAGAGCCATCTGAGCCTCTTGGTTAATCGAGCTCTCAGACAGCGTTCATCTAAGATGATGAAAATCGGCACGAAGCTATTCCCTTTGGTGAGTCATTGCCTCTAAGCAGAGCTGCCCGAGGACGCAGCTCACCTGCTGCAGAGGACCCCGTCTGAACTGTCCTCACGGCACTGATCTGACTGCTGGTGATCCATCCTTCCACACACGTGGCTCAATCAAAACAATACGCTGACGTGGACTAAGTCATCCAGGTCGTGGAAACGTTCAATGGCTTGAATCAGCACAACTGGACTTTATTGTTCTTTGTAGATTTGAAGATTCTTCACCTTCCACCCAGCAGGCATCGTCAGTTCAAATTAACATGTGGTGGCGTTTTGAGCTTATAAACAATTGACATCAAATGTAAATCACTGACCCCTCCATCCCTCCTCAGGTCCTCAAAGCCTTATTTATTCAACGATAGCCATGCCACATCCAGGGTATGCAGATCCCATACACCGTCGCTGGCGTTTCTACTTCTGTGGTCTTGGTGGCATTGCTCTGTAATCACGCTACCAATTGCTGGGTGGTAGTGTATGTTCTCTTCTGCAGCACAAAAGTTTCCTTTTGTGTGCGCCCTTTTACGTGTATTCACACAACTCCACAACTGGAGGTGCACGTCAGGCCATTCAGAGCTGTGCAGGGAAGGGATTTGCATCTACAGAGAGGCTCTGCGTCCTGACGCCGTCGACTCAGCGGAGAAGGAGGCATTAAGCTTTAGTGTCCTTTGTTCACTGTCAGTTGTTTACTTGTTTTTTGTCACATAAAACAAGGTGTGAATTGCTGTGAAACCACCTGGGTAAGAGATTCAAGGCTGCGTTGTTATTGGTCCACCATCTCTATTTAATTTAATGCTGCTTTATTTTTTTCCCCCATTTGACATCGTTGGCTTCTTTGACTCCTGCAAACTCTCTGTCTTCTCTGTTCTCCTCACAAGAGCGTCCCTTATCCTCAAAATGAAGATGGACCTCAGAATCCTGACCTGATGTGGTACCGCTGTTATGTTGTTCCAAGTGTTTGTGGAGTTGGTGTTTCACCGATGTAAAAGGGCCAGGCATTGGTCTGCCAATATCAAACCAGATGGTAACGGTGTCATTTCATTCTTTAAAAAACAATGTTTTTATAATATTTGTTGAATAATACAGAAAGAAAAACAAACTTTATTGGTGTGAAGACACTTAAAGGAGATCTGGAAAGCTATTCGGGTATATTGAGGTGGCGGCAGCGCTCATTAATAATAAGAACGCGAGGGCTGATACATGAAGCTGATGACAAAGGATGACATGTCAAAACAGCCAGAGGGTTGCTCAAAGGAAACACAGACGGGCTGTATCAACAGTGCTATTTATAAACACCAAGAAACCTACTTTCATCACTGGAGTTGCTCAGAGTATTTGCATGTGAAAGTTGAAGCAGAAATGTGTATTCTTGTGCATTACGAGGCTTTTTTCCAAGTCTGGTAAAAATCGTGCCATTTGGTACTCTTTTTTTTACAGTCGTAACTTCAGATGTTGATTAAAACATATAACAGTGCATTATAGCAGGACATATTTATATCATATGAATAGATCCTTTAAGCTGTCAGTCAGCTGGTTAAGAGCGCTTTAATGCAACAGGGACCTGTGGTGAGATGTCGAGTTTTAGTCTTGTTGTGTTTCTTGCTGTTCGGTGAAATGGAGGTGAGGCTGAGCTGTACTCTGCCTCTGCAGCGCAGAGGCTCTGAGAATATCAACCAATACCTTTACATGATTTATTTAAACCTTACCTGCAGCAGCAGGTGCACTTTGGGAGTCATTTCAGCTGAACTTCACAGTATATTTTGCGTCACACAAATAACATAAGCGAAAAGCTGTCGGTGAGAAAAATAGTAGTATTTACTTGGGAAACAAACTCATTGTCAATATCATATTGGTCAATGTCATAACAATACACAGTCTTTTTATTTTAAATACCAGCAAAACTATTGAATTATTATGATGGTCTATGAAAAATGTTTAGGTTATATAAGTTGTGCTTTTAACACCATGCCATGTTTTTTTCCCCAACCTTTAACCAGACATTTAGTTTCATAAAACAAACCATGCAGTGGTGTCAATAGTAACTAAAATAATAATTAAAAGAAAAATCCTGTGTCAAGGCTTATCGGACACTTAAGTAAAAAACTTTGATTTAAAATAATAAGATGTTTTATGCAGGAGGTCAATTAGGTTCTTATTTGATAGGAATTGGCATGTCAGTCGTCTCCCACCCTACACACACACACACACACACACACACACACACACACACACACACACACACACACACACACACACACACACACACACACACAACTTTCCCTTTTTCGGAGTCGTGGGAGCTGGATCATATCCCAGCTGTCATTGCACAAAGGCGGGGAACACCCTGGGCAGGTCCACTGTAATTCACGGGGCCACACAGAGACAAAGGAGACCAACATCCGTGCACACTCACGCTCACCCCTCTGGTCAATTTAAAACCAGCAATTAACCTAACATGCATGTTAGGTTAATTGCATGCATATGGGGGGAAAAAGCTGGTGAAAACCCATGCAGGCACCTGCAAAGGATTCTTGCTGGCTTCAGAGCACGTGGGTTCCTATGTGCCAGCGCACCATTCTTCATCCAAAGATGCCTTTTTTTGTTGTTGTTGACAAAAACAAAGGCTCCATTTAAAAAACGAAGAACATTTAAAGATTATTGTCAACTCGCTACCTGCCGACTTTCACATCATGTCATTCTCTCAAAGATGGCATCAAGATGTGATGTTTTTTTGTTTTGTGTGTTTGTTTGTTTGTTTTTCCCATACAAAACTCTCTGTGGGGAAAACTAGAAACTATTTTAATGGTTATATGAGGTTCTTTGATTTTGATTTTTAAGTAAAAACAGCAAAATACGGTGGTGTTTCAAGAGATACATGATGTCTCTTTTGCCCTGTGCCGTTATCAGATGATCCAGCAGGAAACTTTGATTGTAAAAGTTGTGTTCTCTCCTCCATGAATAATTTATAGCTTTAGTAAATCTCCAGTAAATCCTCAGGTCTTGTTGGCTTTCTTGGCTTTGTATCGACCACATACAGCAAGATAAAGACGAGGAGATTTTCCTCCAGGCTATGAGCTGCCTCCCCACACATGTCTTGCTTGCTCGGCCCTACGTTTTCCACAAAATGATGATTTTGAAGTAGAAATACGCCGGGCAATTGGAGGGTTTTCTAAGGTTTTAAAAATATCTGTGGTTTATTATGTTTTAACCCATCTTGAAAGAGAAAAAGAAATCTAACAAACATATGAAGACTGAAATAACTCATTTACGTAGACAGACCATTTAGGTTATTACGGCAATTACATTACTTTGGTGCATTCTGCTTCTATGAACTGTTATTCATTTATTTCCTAGAAAAAAACTAGAAACCATTGGGGCCCAATTGAATCGGTGGCTTAGTGGTTAACACGGTTGCCTCACATATTATTATTATCAATATGTCTATCAAGCTCGGATCATAGCAGAACAAAGGCATGTTAACATTATTACACTATTAAGGATTTGTCTATTAATTTCAGCTTTTATTAACTTTAAAGTACAGCAAATGTAGTAGGATGTAAAATTTGATGAAGAACAAGATGAGGAAGCAGGATAAATCTACTCTGATCTGGGTCTGTGATGTCACAGTGTCCTGAAAATCTGAACGGCACATTGAATTATAGATTTAAAGGTAAGATTTAAGATTTCAAGGTGTCCTCAAGCAAAGTGACAGGGTTTGTTATGTACCAGCTGCTGAGGTGCCTACACACGTTTCAAACAATCATAAAATAATAATAATAATAATAATATGTCCTCTTTTAATCTTTAGAAAAGATGAATAGGCTACATAGTCGTTCCTTTGTCTGAAGAGTTAAAATTCAAATTCACAAAGGAAGAAGTAAAAGAGAAGAAACAGCAGAATAATAAACAGACATGTTAACCATCTTTTCCTGACCCATCTCTATGCACACGCCGCAATAATTAAAATTCACTTTCCACTTCTTCCAAGAGTTCATATCCTTTAGTCTTGCAGAGAAATCCTGCAAAGGAAGAAACAAAGTGCATTTAAACCACAACTGAATGAAATTGCTTGGTAATTTACTTGGTTTATTCCACACAGTCTAAAACATCTCTTCCTGCTCTTTTACAAAAGAGTCCGTGTTTGATCAGGAAGCAATCAAAAGCCTACAGAGCTGTCCTTTGTTTTATGTTTTTTTATATTTTTGTTATTAGCATATGTGAATACAGAATAAATTGAAAGTACATTGTTTCAGCTGGGCTTTCTCTGGCATCTAAGGCTACCTGATTATACAAAGTGCTGGTTCATTATTGTTTCTGCAGCATAACTGTAATGGAGTCTCGCTGGAGGTATCCTGCTTCTACATCGAGTCAGGAATCGTGCCACGTGGAATGTCAATGAACATCCTGTGCTATTTTTAGATACACTTTGTGCAATTTGTCTTTACCACTCGAATATAACACCGATGAATTGTAAAAGCCTGCTCGCACAGTCACGGACACACATGCAAAGAGCTATCTGTATATGTGAGGTATGATGCTGCGCTGTCATTTACCTGCCACGACTAATGAACCAGATGGAGTCAGTCTGTCGCACAGCATATAAACGTCTCCAATAAAGAACTCCTTCTGTCCGTCTCCTGTCTCGAAGGTCCGTGTGCATTATGTCTTAAATCTTATTTTACTGAGGCCCGCTGACTGATTTCAAGTAAAGTAAGAAGAAACGGGCATCTTTGCACAGAGGAGATGAATGGGCCTTTTTATGTGGAGTTCACGTCTGCAGAAGATGCATGGATGTTACGATGGCGGGATGAAATTTGCTAAAGACATTAAAGGGGCAGACTGGTACTTTGTCCAAGTGCAGACTCTCTGTAATATTTGTAAAAAAAAAAAAAAAAAAAAAAAAAAAAGCTTTCTCGACTGGGCTCAAATTTCCAAACCACCTCTCATGTCCGAATCTTAAGTGCCAAACCAGTTCAAAAATACATGAGTACTTAAGCAGCGACCACATGCTGCGGTGGAAGAAAGAAAAACAAGGCTGTCGACTTTGTCTGCTCTAAACTGAGGTTATGTGAAGCGACCTGCGAGAGCACTGAGAGGCCAAGATGCAGCAACGTCCACAGGCTGAGGTTCGGGTGGCTAATTAGTCTGTTTGTTATTGTAAATGCAGATAAAAGCAAACCGCTGGCATGGACAACAGAGGAAGAGGGGTGATTTCCTGAACTTTTATCTTGGAGTCACATCTAACCCGGAAGAATAAACTCTGATCTTCTGTGTACAGCATCCCTGTGGATCCATTCGCAACATATGCATTTGTTACTGAACATCTATTTTCTTTTTTTCAAATAAACATGTCCCCATCAGTTTTAGAAGGTTCAAGATTGCATCTTTAATAAAATAGAATAACATGACTATTGTACCTACTGTTTATTCTCATTTTTGATTTTCTTTTCTCTTTGTGGATTTTATGTTTGCGTTTCTTTTCTTCTGGTGTTCTGATGAGTTACTTTACATTTGAAATGTAAACCACTGCCTCAGTTTGAACTATGATATGAGGTTACTTCGGCTTGTCTACCCCTGAATAGATTTAAGCTGTAAAATAGTGAATCCTTTACCATGCAAACCAAACACGAACAGAACTTCTTCTTATTCAAGCAGGAAGTGTCATTGCACAGCGGCCCTCTAGAGTCTGACCTTCTTCTTTGCGCTGCTGGCTTTGTTGCTGTCAGTATTTGCTGTTACGCCGCCATAGACTGTATTTAATGAAACTGTGACTGTCTACATGTGTAGGAGGAAAGACATTATCTTAGCAATCAGCAACAAACATTTTGAATGCCTTTTTTAGCCTATTTTCATTGTGCACATGTTCAGTGAGTGTAGATAGCCCCTGATTACTTCAGATGGATATCTTATTCGACATTGAGTAGATCGGTTTTACTTTCAAATTGGCGTTTTAATGAGTATAGATGAGTATGGATTTAGTTTTAATCAATTTTACTGGTTTTGCACTTTAATACTGACGTGTTAGACATCCTCCCCCTTCCCTCCTCCAAGCTTGATAGACATCTGAAAGGCAGTTTGACAGCTCTCACATTCAGAAAATCAGCTCAGCAGTGTCTAGTTTAAAAACTAGTGGGCTATAAGGGCACCGGATTCTCTCTTCAATCCAGCAAATATCAATACAAGGATAGCGGCTTTTTTTCTTTTTTCATGTACAAGCCCCTGCTGTCAAGATACCACCCAGGGTGGATGCCCATACTCACGTTTCTATTACCACAAGTATTTGGCAAAACCTAAATACTGCAAAGAAAAACCTGCTATGGAAACACATAAAATTAGAAAAAAAAAGTTAAATGTTGCACAACCCTTTTTAAACTTTTTTTGCATTTGCACGCCTCCGGCATCACTGAATGTGATGTAGTCGGTCAATCTAAAGTCATCAAAATCTAGTTAGCAGCTGTTTTTGGTCTCATTAATGTGATGTAGTCGTGCTATAACACCACTTAATCTGTATTTATTATTGTATTACATAATGGCGTTCCCTACAGAAAATCATTTGAGTGATCGTCTGCTGCCTTCTTCTTATGTTGACTATTTTTGCAACAGCGGTAGCGGCAGTTGCAGTAATTTAAATTTGTCTCCGTCCATCTTCTTCTTCATCTTCTTTGATTTGAAGAGACGTCTCCAGGGCAAAATTCAAGGAGAGTCACGCTCATAAAAATACAGATAAATTGAAACACAGTGCCCCTCCAGCAGCACCGCTGTCACAATTTCAGAATTGTTGCTTTCACTTCATGGGGCCCATCCCGTTGTCTGTCACGGTTACTACGGGTTTGTAATGTACTCCACCAGAGGGCTTTAGAAAAGGGTTTTATGTATGTGGTCTAATGAGAAAACCGCTCTGTAGAATCTAGACATGGTTAAAAAAATAAAATAAAAATCAGTGCAAATATAGACCATTTAAAAGCTTCACACAAGACAAAGACAAAAATTAACAAGTTATTGGCTGGTTTATTGCAAAACATTTTACATTTATTGAAATCTAAATATCAAATAACTGTTTCACAGTCATTTTCTTTTCTAACTGTGTCTATTAAAAAGTAATAAACATGTGCAGCCATGCATTTTTAGTAAACCCTGTCATTTCTAAAATGATATAAAAAAATATAGTATAAATACACTATAAAATGTGTTTTTCTATTATTGTTTCTTGTTAAGTTAAGTTCTTGTGAAGTTAAAATGCTTGTAAATCCCGTATGTTTCATTGACTGTATTTATTTAATTGTTAGTTTAATTTAAAATGTAAATTTCTTGGATCATGAAATTACATTGAGCTTAATGGTACCAAGTGAAATCATTCTGTATATTACTGTGCCTCGATGATATTTTATCTTTTGAAGCTACATGTAATGAATTCTCTTATAAAGGAAAGACACGCTTAAGTGCCTGCCAGAGATTTTAATGTTTTTTAGAGCGCTGAATCTAGTTTGGTGAAATGCGTGAGCTCTGACTTGCCAGAATATTCAGAGGTGTCATGGTTTAGCGAATCCACTCCAAATCATTTAACTGCCATGGCTTCCTGCACCTGTCACTCTTCTCCATGTGGCTGTAAGAGCAGAGGAGTGGAAATAATCACGAGTTATTGAAGTAACCAGAACCAAACAGGCAATCAGCAAGCACAGAGGAACACTGTTATCTCACACCTGTCCAACCACACGCTCAGAAAGCCACAGATAAACACTGCTATTAACGTTGGACTACTTACTGTTTTGGGCCGGGGGTGACTCCCGGCTCAAAAACCACCCATGTCTGAACTTTGTCGGGGAATGAGATGCTCAAATTTGCAGAGAACGGTAACATCGCAGAATTGGATCAGAGTAGAGCTCCCCAGCTTCTCCATCTTTATCCCTGCTTGTGATCTCCTTTAACAACTTTTTTTTAAAACCATTCTGTAGTAGAAGAGACAGAACAAAAAATTACAGCTTTCCCGGGTTGAGTTGGATGCACAACTAGAGCCAAAAAATGATAATTACTTAGACTTAGACAGAAGCAGCGCTTTCAATTTGTCAAAGTCGCAAGGATAATCTTAATTCTTTCTATCTTTCTTATAAGACGTGACTGATCAAGCCAACTTTTAATTGTTTTTTGGGGGGATTTTCATTCTTATTTTGGAGGTGGGGGTCCAGGAAACTCAGTCCTGACAGAAAATAAATGGGAATTGGTAACAGCAGACATACCAAATTTAAACTACAACTGGTTGCCCATGTGCAGACTGTGTACAGTTCACCAATTCAGCTTTTTGGATGATCATAAACAAACCTAAAAAAGATAAGTATTTGTCTGAATAGTTGTCAGACACTCATAACAAGATCATATTTAAAGTTAAAGTCTGAAGCAAACTTGTCACAGGGCTTCTTGTTGTAGACTCACCTAAACTACAACACAGGTACCCCAAAAACCCCCAAAGCTCCTCCAGATTGCCTTTCTTTACAGCTCTGCATCCCCAAAAGCCGGGGTATCTTTACGGTGCTGTTCATGACCACTTCACGTTCCAGTGAACGGTCCGTATTCCCTGTTTGTGACCACTTCACGTTCCAGTGAACGGTCCGTATTCCCTGCCCTCTGCATCACCCATGTCACATAGCTATACTTTTACTCACTCAGTTGTTTTTTGGTTTTGAAGAGGATTCTTTGATCGGATGCTTCAGTAAGCCATGTTGCACTTCATTACATTTTTGTTTCTATTTTTGCTTACGCTGAAACAGAACAAAAAACAAACAAACAAACAAAAGAAGAAACTTATTTGTTGAGTTGCAGTAGCAGAGTTGTACCCTCTAGTAGATTATAAATCAAAAAGTCAATATCTTATTCATGAATGTGTTCTCAGACAGCCCACCCTCACAAAAAAACATGCAATGTTTGTCCAAGCAACAGAAGCGCGGTATAGTCACAGAGTAAATTGTGAGATGGTAAATTTATCATATGACGAGACAGAAATTAATATCAGTGAATATGGAAACATTAAAGCCTCATGATTTTATGTTTTTGTAACTCTTAGAGAACTATGTTCTTCTTTTGTAACATAAAAACCTATGTTTCTTAATTCTGACCCTAAACGTGTTTGACTCTTTACTCCAAACCATTTTGGTCGTTGGACTGTTGCGGGGAGAGTCATCGAGGTCGATTGAAAAATCCTGATCAGTCATGAGTGAAACAAAGGTATAAAAGGTAAGAACTGTGAGCCACAGGAAAGTGGGAAAGTCAAAGGACTGGGTAAAATCTTGTCCAAATTTGCGGTGCCTTAAAAGGAAATGTGTGGATTAATGCCGTCTGCCTTCCCTTTCTTCCTTCTTATGCGGGGGTAAGGTGGAAATGATTACACTTGCAGCCCACTTGGGTTCACTTATGTGTTCAGCCCATGTGGAATCCACATAAGACATCGATTCATGGACTCTTGTCAATTCATCACCCATCACTCATCACATTGGGCCAACATGGTGCTCACATAGACAGTCCTATCCCACATATAAATGTTGGCTGGGATCATCCCACAAAATGTGGTAATTTTACAATTTTGAAACATTTATTGTGGAATTACGTTATTTGGGACTTTAGATGCACATTGTAACATGAGACTTGGTTGACTGATTGTGAAATGTTCATAAATGCAAAATTAGTCACAATCTGAATCCTAATAAACAAGAAAAATATGATCGTCACCAGCAGCTGTGATGTAATAAACAGCAAATGGAAACATGTATTGTCCATTGTATTCAATTTCTTCAGAAATTTGATTATAGTCAATAAACAGGCAACAAATATAAACAACTATGTCAAATAATTAGTTGATAAATTTAGGCAAGAACGAATCTGTTAACTTCCCTGCATCTCAGACCAAGATCTACCAGTTTCACTCAATCTCTTACCAGCGTCAGTAGTTGCCCGTACGCACACAGCGACTGTTTACACAGCATTAACATTTCAGACAGCTTTACGTAGCACTTGCTGTTTAGATTCTTGACCTTTCAGTGTTGAAATTGCACCCGGGATCGCATGAGTCTTGTATTGGAGAAATGTCATGAACACAAAGATTACAATGCTGGCCTGGAGAGACAAACAGTATCCCCTGCATTGTAAATGGTAGGTCCTTAGGGAAGCTGAAGAATGGAAACCCTTCTATGTAACCAAACATGCATCTTATTTTGGAGTACATGTACATGTTTTATGATGTTTGCAAAAGAAGCCATGCTGAACCTAATCATACCTGAGCACTTTCACTGTAGGTCTCACTCTGGACATACAGACAGTACTAGCCACTCGGAAGGGTTGAATATTTGGCTGACTTGTGATATCTGTTACAGAAGAAGGGTGGCGAGGTGGCTTTTTGGTTAGCGCTGTTGCCTCACATCAAGAAAGTTCCTGGTTTGGGAATGGCCTTTCTGTGTGGAGGTTGGATGGATGGATGGATGGATGGATGGATGGATGGGGAGAACAGAAGATGAGGGGTGAAAAGGTAAAAGTAACAGTTAGAGGACAATATTTAGTGAGTAAGACAGAGCAGCACATGGACCAGAGACTTTTTATCCATTTGTAATCACAACTTCATTGTATCCAAATAAACTATATGGTTCCTGAAAACCACCCAAGCGTGTTCAACATTTTGTTTCCACAGTTTGGAAAAATGTAAATGCACCGTTTGTTTTTTTTTTTTTTTTGAAACCCAACATTTTCTTTGTAGCGTGTAGTGTTGGTCCGGGCTTCTAAGGGCAGCTGATCACAAGACTTTTTCCTCTACATAACTTCAATGGAGATTATTTTTGATAACATCTATCCCAACGTGTGCGTTTAAAAATACAGTATGATCACTTTAACTTTGCCGTGTTTAATTTTACAATCTGTTGAGTAAGTCATGTTTTCCCCCATTATATTTCCAACTACAAAGATTTCTGTGCCATGTCATATTTTACAGCCAAATGCAAAAGAACGTGGGCCAGGTTAAACATTTTGCAATGTTTCTTTCCATGGGTAATCACATTTGGCAGCAATAAGAGCTCTTGGTTGGTCTGTACATGACTTTGCACCCTCAGATTCAGGTAGTTGTACGTTTCTCCTTGAGAGATGCTTTCAAACTTGCTCAGACTGGATGGGAGGCAAATACAGAATGCCATAACAAATGTTTTATGATGTTTCATGCAAAGTTCACACTTGGGTTGTCCTGACCCTTGCAAACAGTGCTGGCTGCACGGATCTCACAACGGTAAGTTATGCAAAACCTGACTACATCACAAAGAAACTGATGTTTAGTTCTTCCCTTTTATTCACTTTTTGTTTGCTACTGTGGATCCTGGACCAATGTGGAGCAATACTTTCCTTTTTAAAGTATTTCTTATGCACTAACACATTAAAAATAATTATAATTCTGATTCTGAGAAGTGCTGAAGGCCATTTTTCATCAGATGGAGTTTCTCTCCAGACAGCTCTTTTCACAACTCTAAATTTATTTTAGATGAATCAGTGAATTATCGCCCTATTTGTCCTGCTGACAGTACAGGAGATCAAAAGACTAAGACTTATAAGGGCATTTTTCAGAAGACAAGACATCTGTTTAATTGCTTTTACTTAATATACTGTAACATAAGAATTTTCCAAATTAGAAATAAAATTTGCATATCTTATAAAACTATAATTACTCGTACTGGTGTTCATTGTTTTTCCTTTTTTTTTTTTTAAATGTCTCAGAACCAATGAAAAAAGATCAGCTGGATGAAAATCATCTCTCATCAACAACTTGAAGCTCCTCAAACGACACCTGCAGCAACTTGAAGGAGGAAAAAAAATAAGAGTTTCATTTGTTTTCTTCTCCTCTTTCTTTTAACCTTCCAATATCTACATTTTTTCCACGCTGCTCTTCTGCCTGGATGGCCAGGCCTAGTGACGCCTTGCGCCATTTTCTGTCTTCAAATTGATTCCTTGCTGTTTCATGGTTGATTGAATCTAAGTGTGGGGAAGAGCAGTGTGTGAAAGTTAAAAATGTTGACATGCAGTGCTCCGCCCCGCACAAACAACGGTGGATGTTAAAAAAGAAAAGAAAAAGAAACAGCAACCTTTGACAGATAACAACTATGAACAGACTCCAGACAATTCTCAATTTAAAGTTGTTTGTCTGTGCTCCCAAAAGAATTTTAACATGTCTTTGTAACTTTCCAATGAGGCAATATTGTGGGTGAGCCGTGGTTGACTAAGTCTAAGCTGTAACAGACGACTTACACTTCTACATCAAACCAGTGGCATATGGCGTTCCAGACACATCCGTCTGATCGTGGATCTACGTCGGAGCTAAGCAGATCTTCGTATGCCGCCGTCGCTGTTTATACCTCCTCGCTGTTGTTTGCTTCGGCCCACCCAACGCTACGTGGTGGTGCTGCTGATTCTTTTCTGCGGTGCTGTACTTTACAGTGCTGAGCTCCCTCTTGTTCACTTCCTTTACGTAGCTCAGACATGGCAACAGAGCACATGAAACACGCATTATGTGAGTTGGAGCTGATAAATGTTGAGCAACAGTAATTTTTACTAACACCGAAACACTCGATCTTTCTACCTACTTGAAAATGACAAAGAAAAAGTAAGCACTGCCTGCATAGCCTGACGTGCACCTTCCCAGGAATGTAGCGACACATCGGGATTGTAACAGATGGAACGTTGTAATCCGTCCATGTGTTTTCTTGCTCCTATTTCTTCCTAGTCATGATCAGGCTGCATTGAGAGAGTAATTTCTGTACCGTCAGTAAAAGTTGCTCTGCAATTATAAGCTCCAACTCACACAAGACATGCTCAATTTGTTCCATTGCCATGTCTGAGTTACATAAAGGAAGTAAAGAAAATTAAGGCTACATGCATAGTTGCTACGTAGAAGCATAAATCATCCTCAAGCGCTCACACCTGAACTTTCCTCCCATTAACCCAAGAAACTGTTGCAGCTGTACGCTTATCCTTTCTTCTTCTTGTTCTTGAGTTTGCTTGCACTTTATGTTCAGCATATGTTGCTCAGCATCAATATCAGATAGCTTTATAATGGTCTAATCTTATTTGTATGCATCTTTTAATGAAAATAGCTGGTTCCGTCTTCTCAAATGTTAGTGCCGTTTGTCTCTGATTTATGTCATTGTGCCGGTCTTCCAGAACGATTGAAACATCTGTCTTTTTGACGTTTCATAGATGAGGCAGCTATACAATCAGTCATAAAAAAAAAAAACAACAAGTTAATATCCAACTATGATTCAAAATTGCTTACAACCAAAAATTCACACAAACATTCTTAAAGTTGTTTGTTTTCTTTATTGCAAATCTGACATTTAAACCGATGATGATCTCAGCAGAAAAAAGTTATTTGGCTGGCACGAGCGAGTGGTTCTTAAAACGGACTTTAAAACTAAGAAATTATAAACTATAAAGTATTCCTAAAGATGGATAACACCAGGCTTATGTTAGGAGACCAGTGCCAAGTGGTTGAAACACGAACACAACAAGCCGCTGAGGACGTCTCGTCTGCTTTGAGGATGACATTATACTACTTGTGCTATGAAGCATCATACCAGCATGAATTCTAATAATGCACAGTAATTAAGTCATCAGACAGATAAGTAATGTAAAACAAATACACACAGAAAAACAGAGAGCACAGTGAGCCGTACAATTAACGGCCCACTGAACACAGCCCAACAGGATATGGATGTGTGTTGTGTTTAACAGTATGTTTGCAAGGATCAGTGTTGATTTCACCCGTCCACACGCACAGTCACGCACACAAAAGTGCATGTGGCGTGAGAAAGGCGCTGCCGGGCCTCTGTGTTTTGGAGGAAAATCAGAGTACACATAGCAGATGTTGGAGGGAGGTGGGGGTGGTGGTGGGGGTGTGTGACTGTAAACTTAGTCAGTGGCTTGAAATTAAGTGAGATTTACACAGCGCCAGAATGAAGCCACATCAGCAAAAATGCAAACAAAAAGCAAAGTGGGTTAGGTCACAGCCATGTTGCTGTCGTTACTCTAAGTGCATGTTTGACAGCGAGTATGCATATATACACGAACAATTAAAGCAGTTTTCACAGTGATCAGCATGGGAAATAATCAATAATCATCATTTGCAGAACAGCACTGAGACATATCAGTTTCAGCTTTTCTTGAACTGTTTTTTATCTGTATTTTAACTGTAATTAATCCAATTAATTTCCCTTCAGGTATTTATAAAGTATTTTTGAATTGAATTGAATTGAAAGTCCTTCTAAGTCCGTGTTCTAATGATGATGATGATGATGATCTGCTACTTTCTGCCCTGATGGTTCACGTCAGCTGGTCTTTCTCGTTCATAAACACACTAAATGGCCAAAAGTATTGGCTCACCTGCCTTGACTCACATATGAACTCAAGTGACATCCCATTCCTAATCCATAGGGTTCAATATGACGTCGGTCCACCCTTTGCAGCTATAACAGCTTCAACTCTTCTGGGAAGACTGTCCACAAGGTTTAGGAGTGTGTTTATGGGAATTTGGCGACCTCTTCGCACTATGCGCCTCATCATCCGCTGACCCCACTCTGTCAGTTTACGTGGCCTACCACTATGTGGCTGCGTTGCTGTCATTCCCAAACACTTCCATGTTCTACAGCTTGCAGTTGACTGTGGAATATTTAGGAGTGGGGAAATTTCACAACTGGATTTGTTGCACAGATGGCATCTTATCACAGATCCATGCTGGAATTCACTGACCTCCTGAGAGCGACTCATTCTTTCACAAATAGTTGTAAAAACAGTCTGCATGCCGAGGTGCTTGATTTTATACACCTGTGGCCACGGAAGTGATTGGAATATTATTTGGATGGGTGAGTGAATACTTTTGGCAAAATAGTGTGTCTATAAGGAGCAAGTGGCACTTGTCTTTCACGTTCCTTCACGTGTTTCTCACCTGCCAACGCTCACTCCCACTTTTGAAATCCCGCCTCCTCCTCACCTGTATTCTGATTGGGGGGACTGATTGGAGCCTGGCACCAAAATGTGAATATGTTTTATCATTACGAAAACAAGTGGAACCCGTATAATGAGTTGAGGTGAAGCTGCTCTTATACGCTCTTGTTTACAAGACTCGGTTACACTCCTTTTCGGTTCCATCATTACTTCCTTGAGTCTCCTAGCTGCTCCTAGTGATCTCCACTGTGAGCTAGTTTCAGTTTTCCAGTTGCTGAAAGAATGAGCAAGAACCATGTTTACTTTTGATACTTTGGACAGCCAAACAAAGCTTCTTAAAAGTTATCAAATATGCCTTTAAATTAAATTAAAACTGTTATCTTAATATGAATAATATAAAAGCTCCTTGTGCTGCTTTAAATATGTATAAATGATTATCTTGTCACTTGTTTGTGTTGCTCTGTTATTTATGGAATCGTTATCAAGAATTCCACAACCAAAAAACCAACAGGACAGCAGAAAAAAGTTGTTTGGTTTGTTTTTTCCTTCACCTTACTGCTGAAATCCAAAGCATTTCTGATCCGGACCTGATGCTAATTTATCGATTTGATTTGCATGGATTTTAGACATTCCTGATTCTTTAAGACTTCCTTCTCCATACATACATTGGCCTTTACAACTCAAAAAGTCCAGCATGACTTTTCCGGCTTTTTACCTTCAGTTGGTTTTTAGGTACACATTGTCAAGGGATCTTAGTTTAATTTGCTGTGATATGTGTAAAACATCATCAAAATTTCTCCTTTTTCTTTCAGCCTTTATTAATTTACACATTTAACATATGAACAACAACCCTTTACATACTACACAGTGTCATTATTTACCAAAAACTAAACCAAAAGAAAGGGAAATAAAATGTGTTAAAAACAGCATTGTTTTTTTGTAGCAATAACAAGTTTTGGATGTTTATGTCTGTGGATCTTCGCGCCCCTCAGCTGGGAGGAAGGAGGCTCTGGTGCAGCAGTGATTTGCAGAACATCCTGTTTACTCTTTTGGCTTCTGCCTGTTTCGTGTACCTTCTCAGACGGTTTGCCAAATTTGTGAGTCTTTGGCAGTTCCGACTGCCTCACGTGTGGAGAGTTTTTGTTCTGTTTCTTCAGAAGTTCCTTTTTGTTTTGCACCTGTCTGTGACGCTGCCTTGTTTATTTCTGTGTTGCTTCGGGCTTGGCTTCCAGCCTTCTCATCCACGGGGCTTGAGGTGTTCATCTTAGCCAAGCATCTACAGGATCACTGCTGCAGCAGTGTACACATCAGCTCACGGGTCTGCGTTGGTCCCAGTAGGTAAGTAACACATTCACATCTTCTATTAGAGAGAACATACAAATGGTCGCCCAGGGATCCAACTTAATTATGATCTCAGGCCGATTTCAGGTCAGCTGTCCATGTGTTAAGGTCATCAGAGCTTGGTGCCCATTGTACATTTCTCTGTGATTTAGAGGCTAAAATCCCAACATATATAAATGATCTCAAATGCTCTTTATGCTCCATTTGCAAAATTATATGCCGTTATGGAAAAAACAAAAAAACGAATCAGCAGTGGAAGTGGCGGGGCTCTAAGAACACAGTGCATCACCCAATCTGGGTTTCCTGTGAGCAACTCTGGGCCAAGCTGGTCCCTGCATTGGCTGCCTGCCCCAACCCCATTCAAGTCCAGCCGTTGCAACGGTTCTGGCAGGGGTCGGTTGGAGGTCCAGCAGACCTCTTTTTGGCCTTGGCAACCACATCTGAAACAAGGGCAGATTTAATTAGAAGGAATATAACCTTAGTTAGCGTCATGGGTTGACATGAACCAACTAAAATAGATATCTGAGTTAAACTGGACTTGTTCAATCTGGGTTCTTTTTCGTTCCACTAATTTGTGCATTTTGCGATTATACGAGGTTGCATAAAGTCAGTTCCTGACATGTTGGCATCCCCGGTAAACTAGCTTCAAAGCTTCTCTTCAGAAATGCATCAGTGATGTCACAGAGGGTTGTGTCTGAACAGACATGGTGCGTTTGTGTGCTGAGATGTGGCTTCACAGGTATGTATGACTAAAACAAGTTGTGCTTTTTAATTGCGTTCCTTCAAAATAAAGTCAAAGTCACATTTATTGCCAGTTCTACCACATGTGAGGTACATACAGAGAATCAAAATTACATTACTCTCAAACCCTCGGTGCTACACAATAAATAAATTACTCTAAACACAATGTGCAAATCTAAAATCTAAAAGAAACAAGTAATAACATTTTCAAACATCTCCTTCCATTTATTTAAGGAGTTATGGTGCGAAAAAGAACTATAAATTATAAATTTTTCAAAATTAGATGCGATTATGTAATTGATAGATAACTCATCAATTTAAAAAAAACATTTGTTGGTCATCATTCTGTTGCCATAATAACAATAAAACAACTTCCCCTGTTTTGTCTGTCAGTAAAGATAATATAGTTTCATACTCATTAGAAAATATATATTATTATGTCTTATGATGATGATTTTTTTTTCCAGCAATTGCATGTTACTTCAGATGTAATTTGTGGTTATGAGTGGTCCTACTATTGTTATAACAGAAACTCAATGAGGGATTTAATCATACTGGTATGTTGAGAGACTTAAATGCCAGTTTTTCAGTCCTCTCCCTCTTTGATCGAGGATTAAAATGTTCCGTGTCTGCTTTGTGGTCACATCTGGTCAAACTCTCCCATCTACAATTTTCAAATCATATTAATAACTCATTGCACAAAATTCTGTTTAATTATGGTTATTACCAGCAGTGCACACACAACACGCACGACACGCACGTGGCGTGAAGCTGGTGAAACCCTGTCCCCCTGTTGTTCAACAATTAAAACTTGATGGTCATTTAAAAGTTTGACTTTTCCAGTTCTTGCCCAGATTTCACTCTCTCCAACTCTCATTAGTTATCTTGAAGAAGCTTTAATCAGTATGAACTTCATGAACTTTTTGGATCTTTACTTTCAAAATGGAACTGTTTTGTAGGATCACTTAATTTGCACTACTCCAAGGTGCATATTAAAAGCCTATTTCCATAGTTTTTGTTGTCGTTGTTGTTTTCCTTCTTAAAACCCACACAGCAAAGACTCTGTGGAGAGTGGGATGTTATTAACCACTGAGCATATGTGCCTGTTTTGTTTCGTTGCCATACCTCACTTATAGTCTCATATAGTGTTTTGGCTTGAATATTTCTGTCGCAGTAACAATTTCCAGTACACTGATGGTAACCCACGTGTGTAAATACTGGCTGATACTCATGATATAAGTTAAGGTAATGAGCTATGATTCATCACATACATCTTAGCTACTACCCCCGTGACCCTACAAAGGATCTAGAACTATATCTAGAACTATAATGGGTATAGAAAATGGATGGATGGATCTTATTGTAAACAGCTATTTTCATTTTTAAAAGCACAAAATATTAAACATGAACTTTAGTCCTCAGACTGGTGCACACATGCTGCTGTTCACATGAAACCTGCTGGTCTGCTGTAGTTGGCATTGGACTGTGAGCCCTGCGGAGTCATACTTAGATATTTGAAACAATAGACGAGCTTTTACCCCCTAACTGTACGATTTAATTACTCACACTTGAGCCGAAACTTCCCATGTGCTTATTTAATACCACTGAACTCAATTTCAAGCAAGCCAAAGAAAACGTTCTAGCAACATGACAATGCAGACTTTCAAAAGAGGCAAACTGCCACCAGGTACTGATTTAGTGCAGCTCTACATTTTATCTGCCTCAGGACAATGGGCAGCCTAGAGACACGCTCCTGGAGACCTGAAGACGTTTGTTTTGGATGTGTCTCATTAGTCTACTGTTCTGTATTGTAACAGTGCAGCTCTGTCTGTCTAGCCATGCAGTGACCACATATGATGAGGATGCAATCATCCCTGCTCAGGTGCAGTCACAATATGTATCAAAAGAATTGTCGATGCAAAGGTTTGGCTTGTGGCTATTGCACACAATCACTACATGCATCCAGTTCTGCTCTTCATATGAAATGCAGCTGCATAAAATACCCTCTACATACAGCGGCATTATGAGGAGTACAGCCAAGAATAATGTGTAGCCTTTCCCTTGATTATATGGATTGCATTGTAAACCTTGCATAAATACTTATAAAGGGAAACCATTTAGTGAAATATGTAATGTGTGCCTGTGGGGGGCGTCCACCCTGCAAATGCCAGCTTCTGTTTTTAATGCACCAAAACAATATATAGGAGGATAGGTAGGGGGGGGGGGGGATGATATATAAATAAAAAAATAAATAAATAAATAAATAAATAAAAAAATAAATAAATAAATAAATAAATAAATAAATAAATAAATGTGTGTATATATATATATATATATATATATATATATATATATATATATATATATATATATATATATATATATATATATAGGACAAGACCCATATATATATGGGTCAGACATCCTACGGGGGGTATGTCTGGGGCCTCGGTGGGTTACTCCTTGGCTGTGGCGCCTGGTGCCGGGGCCGGCCTCTGGGTGTCTGCTATGTTCTCCCCCTGTTCCTCCGCCTTGGCTCTGTATGTTGGCCAACTGTGGGTGGTGGCTGTCTTGCCCCCCCCAGGGCTGCTTGCGCTGCCCGTGTTTTCTCTATCCGTCTTCTCTCCCGCCTCTTCGTCCTACCTAGGGATCAATAAAAAATAGTTAGACTGTCATTAGGGCCGGTGAAGGGTACACATCTGCACACACTTGTACACACATACGCACACACACAAAAAAAACCCCCAAAAAAACCCTTGATTACAGATTAAAATGCATATATATATCTTTTGGGTCCTACCAATTTGGTATCAACCATTAATATATGTGCAAACAAGGGAAACAAAAAAAAAAAGGAAATATGTAATAATGAAATATAATCCTACAGAACCACTCGGAGGTATGGCAAGACTGATGGATCAAGGATGCAAAAAAAGAAGGTGTTTTTTTCATTATATTTCTCTTTGTGATTTTAATTAATTTTTTTTATTTACAATTTCCATTCAAGTTTTTCATTTTTGTCTCTATAGCCTGTTTGCTGTTCATACGTTCATGTGATATCAATGTGTATTTTATATATTTACTCTACAAATTCTGGGAAAGATGCTCACAAAATCATATAGACAAGGACATATGTCACATTTTTTCTTTACTATAATGCCCCGAGACTTGCTGCAGGAACTTGTTCTTTTTAGAGTGCACACCATACACGTCACTGACTCACAGTCTTCTCGTTTCACTGGTAAGCAGACAACACTGAGCGGCAATGATCGTTTTCACTAGATAACCCCAGCGGTTTTAGTGCAAAACTTAGCTTTTCATATGCACTTGGGTCTATTGGTCTTCTCAGCCAATCCAACGCAATAAAAACATAAAAACTCAACATATTGCATCGGTCTCTTACTCATGTCATACTTTTAAAAAATGAGAAAAATTAGGTCATATCTTACTGGTAAAGGACTTTTATTTTCTCCCCTGCTGCAAAATATCTTGTATTAAAATTTTGTAAGTCTTCCTACAGCCACAGTGAAACCAATACCAAAGTTTGTGAACTTTGACCAAAACTGTAACCAAAAAAGACCCAAAAACGACATTCCACTTCTTACGGAGCTCCATATGCTGGCTGCTTGAATTAAGAGACGTTCATAGCCACGTGGGAATGAATCCAATCATTCAGGATTATCTGCCTTTTTGAAAACTTTCTCCTCTCAATACTTACATCTAATAGTGCCATCACTATGCACAAGGCAGCCTCTGTCAAGACCGCTCTCGTTTCTGATTTCAAGTTGATGGAAAAACTGGCAGGTAATATCCTAGCAGGGGTGCCCCTCTTTAAATTCAAGAACGTCATGAAAACTTAATTATCCTGAAAATACCTGAAGCACCCTAATGTGCTCTTTTTGTTTGCAGTTCATGTTCTGTTCATTTTCACTCTGTCTAAATTTAGTATTTAACACTGTCACAAGGATTTCTTGATTTGATGATGCTTGAATGTTCATTTCTAAGTCACTTAGGATAAAATATCTGCTGAACTATATCTTTAGGGAAATTAAGTGTGCATTTGGATGTTTGGCTTGTACGTGAAATAGAAGGTATCAAACAAACGGAGTAAGTAAGCAAACCTAAAACAGGAACTTAGACGTATGAGTTATTTTTACTTTTGTGCATAACTGAGCATATAGCACTAAAATGTGTACATGCTGGATTTTTTTCTTTATATGTGCAATGTAGTAGTGCTTGCAGTATATTACAAACCCTTTAAACGATGGTGAAACAGAAATATCTAGGAAAAAAGGGAGCGGAGCATTTAAATAGACTGTTCAACGATATCTTGGCGAGTGAAAGAATTCCTGAGAACAGAGGAAAGGTGTGCTCGCCTCGATTTTCAAGAAAAAGCCGATGTCCTTAATTCTAACAAGTGCAGTGGTTCAATAAAGCTGATAAATCATGCAATCAAGAGCTGATGAGAAGTAAAGAAACCTAGGTTGAGAAAAGTGCTTATGATTTGAGAGCAGCAGCATCGTTTCATTCCAACAAAGAGCACCACAGATGCAGCGTTTCCTTTGAATATTGATGGTCAAGGTCAAAGGGAGTTGCAATGTTTCTTTGTAGATTTAGAGAAATGTACAAGGGAGTGGGAGAAAGCAGGTCTGGAGCATTAGAAAGGTATGTGAGTTTGGTACAAGACATGTGTGAGGACAGTGTGATGTGTGGAATAGCAGGAGTTTCAGGTAAGGTGGGACCACCTTTTTCAAGGATTCGCTCTGAGCAATTTCTTGCCTGTCGTAGTGATGGACATACTGACAAATAAGGTTAGACGAGAGTCTCCATGGACCATGATGTTTGCAGATAATATTATGCTCTGTAGTGAAAGAAGGGAGCAGGTGGAAGAAAACCCAGACAGGTGGAGATATGTTGTAGAGAGAAGAGGAATGAGGCTCAGTTGCAGGAAAGACATGAGTGCAAATGAGAGGAAAGCAGGTGGTTAGGATGCAAGGAGTAGAGGTGAAGAAAAGGTGCAAGAGTTGAAATACGTGGGCGAAGTTGATCAAAGTGATTAGGAGTCTATGAAAGAAAGAGGGCAGGCTGGGCGGAGTGGGTGGAGAAGAGTGTCTGGAGGCGACAACGAGAGTAAAAAGCAGAACACATACCATGTACCGAGTCATGCACCTCTGTAAATGTTGGATTTCTGACCATATCTGCCATTTTTCCAAATATTTATATTGTCTAAAAAGCAATAAAATACTGCGTGGGGAGAAAATAAATATATAAAAATAACTCGGCGCTGAAGAGAATGCTATGTCAGGAATGCACCGCTCTGGACAAAGAAGGATCATATCTTAGATTTAACACAGAAAATATCTTAAACATCGCTGCTCATCATTCATTTTGTGACTAAGATTTCTTGCTGTCGGTGTACTATTTTGTCCAATTTTATCGCCTATTTTAAGATAGGTTCAAATTCCACACGTCATTAAAGCAATTCTTTTTTGAAATCGTAATTTAAGCTCTTCTGGTGAAATAAACGTATAAATCTTTGCCTTACTTCAATTCATTTATGCATGATAGAAGTAAAGTAACCAAGAGAACTTCACACAAAAACTAGTTTCAATTCTGATAAAAAAAATAAAATAAAAAAAAAAAAAAAGAACTAAATATGGTATCAGCCACACTTGGTGGCATTTTTAATGTACAAGGTGAAAATATAATGATGTCACTCCTCTTTCCACCCTTCTTCACTTGGAGGTAGATGTTCTTTTTGTAATGGTGCTAATTGCATATTGGAAAAGTGAGATAAATGCTTCCATTTCCATGTGGTTCAGTCAACGGTGAATGCAACAAATTGCCAGGGTCTGATGAAAGTGCTCTTTGAACAGGTGATACAAGTTGAAAATCAACTCTTCTAAATGCAGAGAGGGTGAGAGTCACACATTCAAATGCTGCCTCTGGTCAACAGTGACGCTTGAGTGAAAATAATACATCCTTGTTTGATGCATATCAACTTTAAATTGCAGCCCAAAAGAAAAAACGAAAGCTTTCCATCTGTAATGTTTCCCTTAAATTAAATATGACTTTGCCATTTATCTTATTTGCTACAAAGTGTGACAAAACAAGACCCAGTGTGAGAAAACTGTGGCCACTTGACCTTTCAAACATTTTAACTTTTGAGCGGTCATGTGTAAAGTGATATCCAGGGACGATACGGATCTCTGAACTCCGGCTGAGGCCTGATAAGATGGCACAGAGTCAAAGTCTTAAGGCACTTTGCTTTGCAGAGAGTCTGACAATTGAAAAGGAATTCTTTGCGTGTGTTGTGTTTCCATGTACAAATATCTGGGCCGGCAACATGACAAATGGCATTTTAAATACATGTAGGCAACAGATTACTTCCTCCCTCCTCTTTATCAGCTGGAAACGTCATTTCAAACATGTAAAATGATAGCAATGGAGAGACATAAATCCCTAAATAGACTTTTATTTGTGCTTTTAATACAGTCGTGACAGACTCTTTGATAACTGGCAAAGGATTAAAAAGCAGAAAAAACAAAAACCTAAAATGCCATGACTGCTGATAGAAGTCAAAAGCTAAAGTTATGGCGATTGGATGATTTGTATTTGTGGTTGCATGTACAAAAATGTCAGGCATGAATTCATTTGTTTCTTGTCGCTTCAAGACTGCACCGTGAACTCTTATGGCATAACATGATACATAACACAAAGGAACAACTGCAACCTCATACTGAGTTCATTTAGTAAGCAAGGAAGCGCATTTTATGCTGCACAATGAACAATGCTCCCTTGTGAGGTGTACAAAGTGACCAAAAGCAGCCTTACTTGTACCTTTTGGCAGGTTGTCTGAGTCAATAATGCACAAGGTTTCTGGTTCCTAAAACAAAAAAGAAGACAGAGATCAAAGTCCTTTGTCTCTTTGCAGAGTGGATGTTAAACTGAGCTCTCGCTGTAAGGTTAAAGTACTGACTTTAATCCTCTCTTTTCAAGTCAAGTCAAAAACACTTCATCTGTAACTCCTTTTAATTTATTTATTTAACAAGGTAATGCAATGTAGAGCAGACATACCACAATAATCCAAGTTCAAATCAAAAGAACGAATAAGCTGTAAACATTGAAGGAAGTATGATGCGTTTAATAATTCAGCAATCGTAAAATAAACACGGCTAATATTAATTAGTAAATTACCCACAAACTAAAAACTGATTGATTAAAAATAATCCCATTAGGCTGATTTTTTTCTACCCCAGTGTTGAGATAAATACAGGGTGATGCAGCCATAGTGGTTTTGACACACTGTTGGACCGATTCAACCGAGTCAGGTCCTCTGCACAAACAAAAGGGTTCAAATGTGACGCACCTGAGTTAATAATGCCAAAAAGAACAGCCTGGAAACAGTTTTTTGGGCATGTTGCACTTTGCATAAAAGTTATTTCATTCTTTATAAAAGCTGCAAAGAATTTTTACATTTTTTAATTATTTATTTGTTGTTTTTTTTTTTACTTATCTAATGAAAGCTTACGTTTATGACACAGCCAGCTCATGTAAGCAGGATTTGGAGTGAACAAACAGGTGGCATTGAAGGCTGATTACGCCCGGCCTAATCCCAGACTTATGTTCTTATATGGCATTTGCCCCCTGTTCCGGGGCTTCAGGGTATAACAACAGAAGTGTCTGACTCTGAAAAGAATCAACCCTAATACCCCCCCACTCAGCGCAGCCACAGGGTGACACCAGGCCAAGCGAGAACTGGAAACACAGCAGCGAAGATAGCGAAGGACTGGTGAGGAGTGGTGAACAGCACCGGAGATAAGAAGCTGCAGCATTGACTGTGAACCGTGGAGAGGTGTGCCGCCACCCAGCCTGGCAACGCACCTACACACAGACATGGGAAGACACGCGAGGCACACACGAGGACAAGTGGGATGGAGAGTACAAAGGGAAAAGGATAAGGGAGCATCATGACAGCATTTTTTTTTGGATTATCAAAATAACCCAGCATTTTTAGTGTAAGCGTTGCGCCACCATCAAGCAAAAACCGTTGACACAAATTACCCGCAGACCTCAAAATGTGCTAAATGTTTATTTTGATACTATCAGAAAATGTATGTCAATTACTGCCCTTTGACTGACCTCAAACACATTTCTAATACAAATTCATTGTGGTGCTTTTGGCCACTAATGTTTCACTGAACTGTTATCATTGATGAAAATCTGACCTTCAACCCGTAATTAATCTTCCTGTACAAACCTGCGTTTTCCAGAAGATGAAACCTAATCAATGCATTCAAGTGGAAGTCTAACATCATTAACCAATACTCCAAGATTCTCATGTTTTCGGGACTGACAGCTTTTTTCTCTCATCTCAGCCAACAGCCCTAGTGGGCATAAAGTGTGTGCAAACCACTGAATCAAATATTTTTCTTTTTAAATGCAGTGGATTTTAACTCAACTCCAACAGAGAGACTCAGAAAAGTATTTCTCTCAAAGGATATTGCAACATTTTAATAAGATATTGAAATGAAACTATTGTGATGATAACTTCACATTATTAGAAATGAGAAGAGCAGTGGGAAGGCTGACTGGGCTGTCAGGACGTTGATATGGCTGACCTAAAGCTCCGTTTCATCCCATGTATCCTTGTCTGAACGGCAGGCTCGTGCTCGGCCCCGCTGAAAAACTAGCCCTGTTCTCTACAGCTGGGTCCACATGAGAGCAGGTAAAAGGCCTTTCACAAGAAGATGCAGGTGGGTTGGATGAGATTACAGCTTTTTATGAATCCAATAAAAGGAATATGATCTGACAGCTGAGCAGAGCCACACTGATTTGAAACATAAGGCCCACTGCCCACAGCCAGATGACAGACTTCAAATTGGAACCAAATTGGTCCACAGAGACTTCTTGACAATTATCTGATGTATTAAATGGCACTGGAGTGCGTAGTCATGTCACCTGTTTATACTGGTAATATTTTCTAATCCACGAAGAGGTCACATTTGGACTTCCCCGAGTTTATGAGCAGATACTTCTGCTGTTAATTATTACATTTATGTCAAAGACCAAATGCTAACATTTTAAGAATTCTTTTACATGGGCAAGTTACCATCTCTGTTTAATCATAAAATATGATAAAAGTCTGACAAGCTGTTTGGAATTATATGCATAATTGGGAACATGGGAACGAGAGTACTCAGTATTAATACAAATATGTTTGAAGTTATGTCACATGACACTTTCTTTCAATGATGTCATGTTTATATAATTGATAACAAGAGTCGTTAAAAGGCAGGGTAAGTAATATCTGAATGGCATGACATATGTGGATACTTGAAACAAAGCATCCCACCTAATGCTCCCTGACAAAACATGCCCCATCATGAACTTCCAAACCTCTCACTCCCTCCCCCACTTCCTGTGCATGAACGCAAGGCACTCTCTTAGGGCTTTTTGGCCAACTCAGAATCTGTGCTGGTGCTGGGCCATTGCTACAGCCAGTACAGTCAAAGAACTGGTTTGATTTTCCACTGGCACCGGAGAGCAAGGACTTGACGTCATTTATTACGTCACCAAAGCAGAAACAGGAAATATGAATATGGCGGCGGCATAGTTTTGGTTGGTTACAATCATCGGCCGTGGCGTAGCGGTTCTTGCATCTGGCCCAGCAAGGTTAGGGGGCCAATGTAGCACCAGTTTTCTTGGCACTGAGACGGTGAAAAAAAAAAAAAGGTGTTTTATTTGTTTTATTTTTACAATGTACAAAAAGTGTTCTGGGTTTGAACTTGCATAAAATCACTTACCCTACCTTTAAATATATGGTCTAGTCAAATGGCTTTTTTTTTTCTGTCTTTTAATACATTTAGGAATTTTGCTACTTGATATGAAATAGTTAAGTGATCTTTACACTGTTGTGGATTAAGGCTTTTGAGCTGCATGCATAGGCATAGACAGATGTATATACAAAAGTATAAAAAGAAAGTCAATATAAAAGTCTTTCTGCCTCTTCAATTGTGATATCAGACCTCAGACTCAAATTTACCTGAGCTAATGGTGGATGCAAATGTTTTGCAAGCAAATGCAGAATGAACTAAAACAAAAACAACTGGCACTCAGACGTTTATGTTTATTGCTTCTAAATTGAACACAAAAGAGTATGTACAACACTGAAACAGGGAGCAATCAACCTAATGTATGCAGGGGTGGTCCATGCATGTAATTCAATTCAATTCAATTCAAGTTTATTTATAAAGCACTATTTAAAAAAAACCTCAGTTTAGCCAAAGTGCTGTACAGCATAAGAACAGGAAAATTCCAGACTGACCAATAAACAAAAAAAAAAAAATATCCATACTAGTGCAGATTTAAAATAAAACATAAAACAGTACAATAAAAGTAATACATATAATTAAAAACAATTAAAACAAAGGTAATAAACTACAATCATACAAGTACTCATACACAAGAAACCAAGATGTCATGCTCAGGATGGTGGGAACGCCAATGCATAGAGGTGTGTTTTTAACAGGGTTTTAAAACGTTCAGTGGTCTCAGCAGATCTGATATTAAAAGGTAGTCTGTTCCATAATTTGGGGGCAGTGAAGGAAAAGGATCGATCCCCTCTGCTTTTAAGTTTAGATCGAGGAATAGTTAAAAGTAACTGGTTGGTGGACCTCAGAGCTCTGACCGGAACATGGAGGTTTAAAAGCTCAGATAAATAAGACGGTGCCGTACCGTTTAAATTCTTAAAAACCAGTAATAAAATCTTAAAATGGATCCTGTACTGGACTGGAAGCCAGTGCAGGGTGGCCAGGACAGGAGTGATATGATCACGACGTTTCTTGTTAGTCAGCAGACGAGCTGCTGCATTCTGAACCGTCTGCAGGCGGCGGAGCAACAGCTGGTCAATCCCAGAGTAGAGGGAATTACAGTAATCTAGCCGGCAGGTGATAAAAGAATGAATAGCTCTCTCCAGGTCTTTCAAAGGAAGGTATGGTTTTACCTTACTTAAAAGCCGTAGATGGAAAAAGCTAGCTTTGACCACTGAACTGATCTGTTTGTCAAACTTAAAACCAGAATCAAAAATCACACCAAGATTCCTTACAGATTGTTTACAGTACACAGATAAGGGACCAATCACACTGTCATGCCCATCTAAAATGTTTGGCTGACCGAAGACTATTATTTCTGTTTTATTTTTGTTTAGATTGAGAAAGTTACTCTGCAACCAAGACTGGACTTCCTCGTAATGTCAGCTTTAAAGCTGGAAATACTCTTCAGAGGAGGTAGCATATTTTCCAGAGTGTGTGAGATTACATTTCAGCTTTGCATTTTTAGAACTCATCATATTTAAATAAGTTGTGCTTCAGATATGTGTCACAACAAACAGAGCTGCTCCACTGGACAAAGTTTTGGACCAAGGCTTGTTTGTCATCTCAGTGACTGCCTGTTGACCGTTCCTCTCCTCCAGGCTCCCTGGATGTTTGGACAGGCCTGTCCGTGTTAGGACCATCGGGACTGGAGATGGTAGCCACAATGTCTGGGAAACTTCATAGCTTTGCCTGAGGGCACACACCAGTGGTCAGCTCAGGCATGCTGGTCAGTTAAGATGACCTGGCTGATGTCCATCCGTCCTAACTTTGCAACGTGGATGTCACTAAGTAAAAATGGGCTTTTTCTTCTCTTTCTATGTTTATTTTATTTGTCATTGTATTTTTCACATCCAGAGATTATCATACATGGATGGAGTAAAAAACAAAAAAAAAAAAACAACTGACTATAAAAACAAATAGGTAAAGGTGGATGAGGATATGAAAAGCAGCAGAGTAGAATTCGTGACCATAGTGAGAGAGAAAAACAAAAAAACAACCTGCCTAATGGAGACGGTGGACGTTAATATGTGTGGTGTGGGTGGAGCTGTATGTTCAGACCTGCTGTAGCTCTGACTCTATGATCCGAGTTGTTGCAGAGCATGCCACCAGTTGGAAACAATCGCATGGAAGAAATGTATTTGTTATTTTTTCACAAATGTACTTTATAGGCCAGGATTTCAACCTAATGTTTTATCAGTTAACAGCTTTTGAAACATTGGTTGCTTAATTGGGAGCTCATTCGGATGCACCATTGTGATTTTGTTTTTGGATTCTACTTTTATCATCGCCCCTTGTGGCAAACGTTGATTCAGAAGCTTGGTTGTCCTGCTGGAAGGAGCGCGGGATGACGCTGAAGATGATGCCCGTCACTCCGCTTTCTTGTGAAAACTTGCTCTAAAGTTCTCTATATGGCGTTTCAAAATGACAAACCTGAGGAACGAAACCAACTATGGGCTGTATTTTGCTGACGCACTCAATGAATCTGCTTTGGAGCACATATTTTCAAACAACAGCAACCCATCATGCAAGAACTTAACAGTGGACTCGCAGGTTATCGGGGTCGGGATTTTTCTCTCCGTTTTTATTCTGGTGGCAATCGTTGGGAATATTTTGGTCATCCTGTCTGTGGTGTGCAACAAGCATTTACAGACTGTCACAAACATTTTCATTGTCAACTTGGCCATGGCAGACCTTCTGCTAAGCATTATTGTGCTGCCCTTCTCTGCATCTTTAGAAGTCCTGGGATGCTGGGTGTTTGGCCGGATTTTCTGTAACATTTGGGCAGCTGTGGATGTGCTCTGCTGCACAGCTTCCATCCTCAGCCTCTGCAGCATCTCCATCGACCGGTATATTGGGGTAAAATACTGCCTCAAATACCCCAGTATTATGACAGAGAGAAGGGCAGTGGCTATTTTGGTGCTTGTGTGGGTATCATCCACGGTCATCTCTGTTGGGCCGCTCCTCGGATGGAAGGAACCGCCGCCCGTGGACGACAGCATCTGCAGGATCACGGAGGAGCCTGGATACGCGCTCTTCTCCTCACTCTTCTCCTTCTACCTCCCGCTCCTGGTTATTCTCATCATGTACTTTCGCGTCTATGTGGTGGCCCGCAGGACTACCAGGAGCCTGGAAGCGGGTGTCAAACGAGAGAGGAACAAGTCGGTGGAAGTTGTCCTCCGCATCCACTGTCGCAGCGTGCTGGAGGACGCGCGTCCTGCCAGCTCCAAAAGCAGCAAAAACCACCCGTTCCGAAGTTCGCTCTCGGTGCGACTGATGAAGTTCTCCCGGGAGAAAAAGGCTGCTAAAACTCTCGCCATCGTGGTGGGGATGTTCATTCTATGCTGGCTGCCCTTTTTCTTCTTTCTGCCGATGGGTATGTTCATTTATTTGACTCTAAAATGCGTTCCAGTGCGACCCTTTTGCTGAGTGACGAAATGCTGTTTTTTGTTTGTTGTTCTGTAGGTTCCTTATCAAACGAACAAATCATTGTAAATTCCTTTCCCCTGAGCCCAGAGGCTTCCACCTACTTTTGGGCTATTGATTTAGTCATAAAACTGAGGTAAATGCAGTTTCCACTGATTTAACTACGCCCATAATCAAGGTATACCGTGAATTATTGATGTATTTGACTAATCCAAAGTGATTAAACATAGTCTATTTTTGTGTTGCTCCATTTAGTAACAGAGTAGACCTCTATTTTAGGTGGGAGTCTGATAAATCATTGAGAAATAGGTTTTAAATTAACTACAAGAACAGGCATAGTGAGGTTATATGCCAAAACAACACCCTTTGAATGGCATCTGTTGTTTCATTTGTTGTTTATATTGAAAGCAATGCCACTAAATGTTAAAAATCTGCTATGACCCTTAACCATTGAAGGACTTCCATCAGAAAAAGGGTGCAGACTGTGGCTTCATTTATATGGCTTTAATCATGGCTGTAATTTTTCTGTCGTTCTTCAGTCTTTAAATGGTAAATATATATATATACATTTTGAAAAGCAGCAGTATCCTGTTACTAAATAATTAAAAGTCATGAGATCTTTGAAAATAACAGCAATAGCAGCAATATTAATAATATTTGTAGAGTTTTGTTTTATAGATCAGTGAAAGAATGTAAACTCGTAGCTTTGAATGCAACTTGGAGGTCACAAAACAACTTACTACTTGATTTGGGGAACAGTGGTTTTGATTTTCTTGTGTTTGCACAATAAATACATAGCTAAATATTTATTCATTCATATTTTGCAAATAGTTCAAGAGGCCATTTTTTATGATGGGAACAAGAACACTCATGGAGCAATACATAATTCGAAGTGACATATGCATATGTACGGTATGTGAGCGCAGCCATGTACTGTAAATTTTATCATCAGTAGACCTAAAGACACAAACCCAAATGTCCCCTCAAATTTTCATTTTGCATGCATTTCACATAATTGATTTAACTATGGTAACTTATCAGGCATGGCAGTGATGTGAGTCTCATTCATGCTGCATCTCTAATGTTACTGAATTATTAGAACAAAGCTTGCAGGGAGAGAAATGGTGCAAGACATGAAGCCGATGCTACTAATCATGTTTATTTGCATGCAAATGTCTGAGATATAAACTCATCTGGTGAATAAAGATGAGTAAAGACCAGGATGAGCTTGCAAGAACTCATTTTAATCACTTGTCACTACACATTACAGTACTATTCAGTTCGTAAAATGGAAACCAGGCTCTTCTGTTTAGTCTTCAGTAACAGAAATTTCATCAACACTTTCATAACAACCACATTAATTGAAATTGTGGGCATATTTTACGGCCTACTTGTAAGAGTGTTCGCCTGGGTTTTTATGTATAAAAATAATAGCGCATACAAATTAGTATTCAAGGGAGGAAAACAAAAAGCAGCTCAGTCAGATTGGATCATTATCTCAGAGAAATATGTCTGATGTTAACCTGAAATATTGTTAAATGCTTTTTTTTATGATGATTCCCAACTGAAGGTAGAGATTATTAATACAGTCAGATCATCAAAACAGTAAACCAGTGGCTGATATATCTTTTTACGTATTCTTTAATTTGGTTGGTGAAGTCCAGTAACAAGTTGGGCTCTTAAGGATTCAAGCTCCTTGGTGGAAACCGTCTGGCTAGCACAATTTCTTGTTTCACAGATGCTGTCGAATGCAGTCCTGAACTTTGATCTCCTCTGAGGATGTATTTCAGAACATGACGTCCCCACTGGGATCAATGACATGCCGTTGATTAATCTCTGAGGGACGAGCTCTAAATGACTGATCAGGGAGTGCGGAGTGCCAGCCCCGTTTACACACGCTTTGACATTTTGCACATTTTGACAGATGGATGATGTCGGTCCAAGACAATCGATAATGAGTGATCTTTTACTGAGAGGCAGTAAGTTTAGCGCATCTCATGCCAAGTGGGCCTTTCTTCTGTGATGATGCAAATCCAGACGCAACGGTCTGACTCATCTGAAAGTCCGCGAGACTGCCCTTATAAGACCATTTCTTTATGCAATCCAAATGCACAAGACTCCTGAAGACTGTGTTTTCCAGCCAAACACTGATGGGATTCAGCAAGATGGTCCGTCTTACAATGTCATCTGTCTTTGTGCAACATGCTAAGAACAAGGGCATTGCAAGAGCAGATGAAGCATTTCAGAATGGCTGGCTGCATAAATCAAACCAATGCAAACTCACGCAAGTCATACAGGTTTTACCTGCTTTTCTAACTTACACTAGACAGTGTTTTAATACAAATGATTACAGTGTTTTCTATAATTAGATTAAGATTAATAGCATAACATTTACTGATAACGTTTACGTTTTCATCTGGATATTACGTTGTGGTAGACTGAAAATGTTTGATGAAATGTTATTGTTTTTACTTGCGTAATTATAATTCATGTCTTTTTTTTTTTCTCCGGATATATATTATATTTTGCTGTTGTTTATAAAGATGTTAGAAAACTGCCAACATACCTAACACATTAAATAAATAAAAAAGAGGGACAAAGACAGTAAACTGATTGCCTGTTAATCCAAAAAGCAAAATATATTTAAAGACATTCCTTGACCAAACAGTATCAAAACACATTAACGATACCAATTATTGTATTGTATCACCAATGTCCCCGTTACCACACGGCCAGCTGGAGTCTTGTTGTTTTTTCATAGCTTAAACTGACATTCATATTTGTTTCTCAGTTTCTTTTTAAAGATACAAACACACAGAAAAAGTGACTAATATCAGAGGTAGACCAATTAATCAGTTGGCCACTTATTGGGCTTTTTCTTTTTAAGTAATCAGCATCGGCCATAGAAAGACCTTTATCGGCTGATGTCAAGCTAATATAAAACAGCACAATGTTCAGAAGAAATTTACAATACAAGCAAAAGTTAGTGTTTGGTTTGACCTCCCTCGCAACAAAGCACAGGTTCAACTTGACATTTGCAATGATATTACATGGGATGCTGTTGTATTTTGGTTTAAGAGAGTGTTATTCCTGGATTTTCTGCTTGCATCATGAAGAGATTGGAAAATAAGAAGTAATTCTTTGATAAAATAACAATGTTAGGGGTGTCTAAGATGTTTGGACAGTATGTTGTAGGCTCTGCTGTGAAATAAGATGATAAAAAACAATTTAATCTTTTATAAATTCTCTATTGTTGTAAGTCATTTCTGAAGTATTTGCACCTTCATTAGATGCCAGTGGGGTTGGAAGTTAGAGTCACAGATTAGGAATAGATAGATAATTATTATTGTTAGTCCTCCGAACACAGGCAGTCTTTTTGGCCATATGCATTTAAAATAATCTTATAAGCAGTGCAATATGTACAGTTTTAGATAAGTTACATAAGGACAATTACAATATGTGGGTAGCCAGAAGGCCATAAAAGTGTATACAGGTGAAACTGGAAGTATTTACTAAAGACCTGGTTGCCATATGAGGACGAGTTTGATGCTGACCTTCACACAGAAGATTAAATGTGCAGGAGATAGTTCCCCTAGCTCTCTGACGGAGCACTGTTCAAGATTCAGTCTGCTCACACAAAAGATGCGTCATAAAGCGTTCACTGAGAAAACTGACAGGTCCCCAGACTCACAGATGGGGTTCAGCGTGTTGGCTTTGTAGTCTGCGTTAGGATATAAGCCAAAGGGAGAGTAAAAGGGTGAAAAAAGAAAAAAAGTCACAGTCAAAAAGGGATGGAAAGGGCAATCGTCGTCCACACGTCAACATTTCACAAAGAATAATATCTAAAAGAGAACGAAAGACAAATTGATTAAAAATAAAATTAAAAAAGGAATAGAAGAGATTACTTGCTATTATCAAATTGTAGCTGTTGTCTCTCGGAGGAAGTGCATCATGTGATTGTGAGCTTATGCTATTTTAGTGGAAAGAGTCATTTATTGATAAAATTCATCCTAATAATAAAGTGTTCTGTGTTAAAGTTGGTTTAGTGAATATATTTGCAAGATGAAAGTAAGGTAAGCTCTAGGTAGCAGATGTCAACCATGTTATGTTTAACATCTGAAAACAAGCTTTTTTTCTGCAGATGGCACATTCACCCCTTTTTACAGTTTTTGACGTACAATATGTAGCTGGTAGCTGATGTAAAAAAAAAACAACAAAAAAAACGTGACGCCATTACTTCGAGAAGTGCATATGGTAAAAGCCATGCCACTAGTCTCCACATTATGTTAGGTGACCTTAAATGACACTGGACATCTGAACCAAGACAGAGTTCACATGAGCACAGGACTATGCAGCTTCTGTCGCTGTGATCATTGTTTTGTTAAATCCAAAGCCTGGAGATACAAGGAAAACTAGGAAGCAAGAGGAAAAGACAACATTCCCACTAATATATCATAGCATCTCATATAAAATAATAATAATAATAAGATTAAATTAAAACTGAAATGTTTCCATGTGTGCGAAACCATTGCAAAGGAATTTTCCCTGAGGCAAGATCTTCTCTTCATTAGGTGGGAACTTTTCAGAAGGAACTTTGCAGAGTTTGTTTAACAGAGGACTTTACTTTACCACATGTAATGCTGTTTGCATGAAAGCTGAACATTTAAAAAGATTCTGAATAGCTTTTCTGACTGTAAAACAAAACAAAACAAAAAAGAAAACAAGAGCAGGAGGCGGGGTATTCTTTGCAAAGGTCACCAACGATCCACAGAGAAAAAGTAAACCGACTCTGGTCAAACTAGACTCACCAGTGAGCCTATTGCGCATGGACTTGGATGGTGTTAGGACGCTGGATTACTCTGGTAACACCAGGGAACCTCATCTGGCTTGGTTAACTCGCACCAGCATGCAAATGGAAAAAATATGCTGTTTCTCGAATGACCATGTGGGGCTGGTTCCTCTTATCTGACCTCATGTAAAAATGCAAAACTTTACAGCAGAAATAATAATAATTACAGACTGGCAACGCAAATGGTTTATGGTCTCTACAGCTAGACTTCACGTTAATGACAAATGTATGAGGGGTGAATATTATTATAATATATTATATGTGAATAATTACAAATGTGTTTTTCGGAGTGACAGCAATATTGCAGTCTAGATGACATATCTGCTTTTGTTTGCTGCCACTGGCAGTCAGGAGGGGGCGTGGCAGAGTCGCTCTTATTACGCCTTCGCCTCCAGGCTGCGTCTGCAGTCCAGCTGCTGCTGCCAGCCGCTCCAGCCGAGCCATCTACCCAGGTGGCGGCAATGGTAGAGCTCAGTCCGGAGCGTCCTCATTACCACGCTGTCACACTTCGTTTCAGATGTCGTTTTGGTGCCACCAACTGAAATGAGAATGAATTTAAAGTTACACCAGTTAGCAGCATAGGTTATCATATCTATATCTAGCTTTTGGTAACTGAGGTAAGGTCGGCGTTTTACAATTGACTGCAACGCTTGTTCGTTCCACCTATTTGCCCATTTTTCAGTTAGCCAGGGTTGGACCTTAGCTCCTGACAAGATGGCATCTCCCATAGGTGCAAAACAAGAAAAAAAAACACAACTTCTCTTCAAAGTCTATGAAGAAAACCGACACGGGAGAAATTTAAAACTCGAAGGCCCCAGTTGAGACTCGAACGGCGAGTGCTGTGAGGCATCACTGCAAACCACCACTGCACCACAACTTCCTATTGTTTCAAGACAATTAACTAAAATAGTGTTTTATTAACAAGCATGACAAGGATCTACTTTAAACAGATGAACACATTCATCAAAAATAAACTCTCTTTAAATTCTAAAAATCTTGCATCAACTAAAATAACTCAAGAAATAATGTAAGCAGCAGTAAACATGTAATTTTGTATTCTCATCAAGCACAGGTATCATAAAGAAAGCTTTGTACATTGAAGCTTGTGGTTTATGCATATTCATAATTTATTTTTTAATATTTACACCTCACATAACACTGACTTATGCATTTTTTAAAAATCTCAGTGAAATTGCTGAGGAATAGGTCACATAAAGAATAAAAAAGGATGGTTAAATGATCTATAATCTTCTAATTCTAATCATTTCTTCTTACACAAGTCCAGGTAAATAAGTGAGATTAGCTCCCTGTTGCCAAAAATCATTTTTTGATATGAACAATTAAGTATATTGTAAAGACGTTCTTACATTTGACTTCGTCTGTTTTTAATCTTAATGCCTCCACGTCCTTCCAGGCTCCTTCTTCCCGGCACTGAAACCATCTGAAACGGTGTTCAAGGTGATCTTTTGGCTGGGATACTTCAACAGCTGCATCAATCCAATGATCTACCCCTGCTCCAGCAAAGAATTCCAGCGGGCTTTCACTCGGCTCCTCAGATGCCAGTGTAACCAAAAACGGAGGGTCCTGCGTCGCTTCTATGACCAACGGTGGCGGACAGCGGTGAAGGGCATGACGAGGGATCAGAGGGGAAACTATACACCTGGATATGCTGTGCACGATTCCTGCGGCGGCGCCTGTGTTCAAAAGAGGAAAGGGTGCTCGCTTGGTTTCAAGCGATGGAGCATTTTTCCACCCCTGCAAAAGTCGTCCTTCCAGTTCAAAGAAAAAGTGAACAATCTGTCAAATAAATTCAAGGGAGGCACGGGCAAAGGCACCACACCTGGAATGGGCCGGACTGATACAGTAGACACAGTCTCCATGGGGATTTACAACTCATGTGAGCAGAGCAGTTATCAGTTTTACGATCTGGCAGAATGTCATGGCCTAAAAGAGACTGACATTTGAGCGTCCCTGGAGAGTCTTTTATTTATTTTGAAAGAGTCCTACTGGACCAACATGCAGAAAAGACTGTCATAGAACACATTTCAGTGCTCAGAAAATGTCTGGAATAAAATCTTGACTGAGGCTGAGACAAATGACTTGATCCCACCACAAAACTTGATCTAAATCCTCTGTGGAGAGATGAAACTTCTTGTGCACTGCTTAAAGCCAAGTTTTGAGGCGGACACATCAGTGGCAAAATTCTTGGACTTCCTCTTGACATTTTTAGGCTGCATGCATCATCTTTACACAACCAACATCTTTAGAAAAGATATTTATCAAAAAATGAGGAACATTATTATTGTTAACATGTATTTTGATAGATTTTATACGGTGTCCTTGTCTTTGATTATTAGCCAGCTGACACTGTACGATGACGATGAAAGACTTGTTTTATATATATTTTTGATTTTAAAAAATTAACACACAACTGTACTGAAACAAGTCTTCAAAAGCTACATTAGAGGAGTCATAAGTGCAATTTTTGTTTGATTTAAATGTCAAAATATTAAAGTGGTTTATGACCATTCACTTGCTAGTTTTTGTTTTGACAAACCGTTGTAAAGATACGAGGGCAGCGAAGAATAAAAATGTTCCAGGGAATGAACTTTGTCTTAGGATAACCTGGCACGAGTAGGTACACACAAACTGACATTCCCAATGCAAAATGTGTGCCAGTGTGTAATAAATGTGCTCTGATTTTTATTTTTGATGTTATGGCAGAGTAAAATATAATAATTATAAATTTGTGAAAATAATGCTGTTGTTTGAGTTACATTAAAGCTTCATCCAGAAGATGTTGTCGTAAAAAAACGAATCAATATCTTTGTTAACGGAGCTGAGCGGTGACAAACATATAATAAATATTATGGGAATTAAGAGACCGACACACATAAACGCATTTATAACGTTGGAGCTGCAGGCAAAAGAGAGTGGGAGAGACTTTATCAAGCCTAATGGATCTTAAGTGCTTCCCGTTATTAGACTAATTCCAGCGTGAGTTCACACAGATTTTTTCTTGACCTGGGGGACGTCAGACTTTTACTTTATATTTTTCCCCCCTTAAATCGAATATTTTCCAACAAGTAGGTAAAGGCTGTGTAACGATACAGTAAATGATTTCAAGGCAGAAATGAAAGTAGAAACAAATGCTTGCTGTCAAAATCCAGAGGTGAATGTTGACTTTATGAAAAAAAAAAATATCTGGTTAAATAGTAAAACAACAAAAAAATTACCCATAGCCATTATTTAAACACTGTGTTTTAGTGGCTCCATCTACGCACATCTCTTTTCCTCAGTAGAAAAATGATGACACTGATGACAAGTTCAGAGCCAGTCGACGAAAAATCCCGCCTGGACTTCAAAATGTGAGCTGCTGATTCTGATGCTATTTTATCCAATATACAACACTGAATATGGCTTTGAGTTACTGAGCAGTTGGCACTCGGCTCTCTTGAGTATAAGTAATTTGAAATGCAGCCCTGCTACAGGGTTTTTCAGGATTAGGTTACAAGTTCGAAGCAGAGTGAGGCAACAGCAGCATGTGTATTTTCAAGAAGTTATGAGCATTTATTAAGATTTCTTCACTCTCATTGGTCACTTTACAGCAATTTCATACCACAAACTAATTCAGGCATTCTTTTTTTTTTTTTATGCTTGTGTGCCGATGTGATTGTTAGTGTTTTATGGAAACAGGTTTGTGTGAGATAGGCTGAGCTTTCAGGGACACTGGCATCCCTTTCAGCCTTTAAGGTAAACCTTGTTAGTTGTCTTAGTGTTCAACTATCCAAAATTAAGAGGAGAAATCTGGTAATGTAACGCCCTTGTCATCATATCTCTTTTGTGTTCCTTTTACCACTTTGTTTCTATCTGTCTCTCTCTGTTTGGTTCGGTCCAAACTTGTCACAAACTCGTCCCCGGCACACTCACTCTGTTTTTGTGTTCTCCTGGAAGCTCAGCCACTGTAGCCCTAGTAAAGTACCACAATACCACTTCATTAAGAGACAGTGGCAAAAGTGACCTCAAACTGAGTAATGGTGCGTCATGAATTGAGTGGAGTGGTCACATTAGAAATAGGCCCTCGTGTGTGTTTATGTGTGGATGGGGCGCTGGATTTTGACTCTCCTTACTCACCTCTCCTGCGTCATGCAATAGTCAAGACACTGCAACGTACGTGTCCTGGGTTTCCAACCACTCCTGTAAAATACTGGAGTGATGTTTGCTCTGGTTGCAATATAATTTTGTCTCTTTTTGCTGCTTTCTTCAACTAATGCTGTCCTCTTGCGCCTTAAATCTCCCTCGAAGCCAGCCTGCTCCTGCTCTGAGTGGCTCCCCACCATCTACTTCACCTCCAACTTCACTCCACAAAGTAAATGCAGCTTTGCCCTCAGCTCTTCTTTATGCCTGTTTTTGGCTCTATCAGCCTAAGAATACCCTAAGAGCAAACTGAAACAAATTGTGCATGCTTTTTTTTCCCCTCCTTTAATACCATTCAGCAAAACCTCAGAAGGTAATCTACACTGCCTGACCAAAAAAGAAATTGCAGGATGCAGAAGTAAAGCACAAATACAAATTGACTCAAAATCAATGTGACAGTTTCAGGTCAGGTAGTTAAGTGATTGTACATGTTTTAAAACTTCAAACAAATAATAAATAGAAATAATCTTAAAAGTAGAGTCCTTATGAGGGGTGGTATTAGAGGAGTAAGAGAGCGAGACTAACTAACCATATATACATCCATCAGTTCATTGCCATTCATATCATTCTCTTCAGGGTTGTGGAAGTGGGGGCTATTCTAACAGTCAGAGAAATGTTCTCTATGACAACAGCAACTGGTGGCGTGTCCACAGTGTTGCAAGCTGTAGACATGTTGCCAATCCATCACAGGACAACACAGATGCAGATCCAGGAGGGGCTCAGCTGACATGGTCTTTCAAAACAATGTCTTGATGAAAATGCAGTATGAAGTACAGCGATAAGCTCTTGAAAACAAAACAAATCGCGATGATAAAGTAATGATAGCTTTTCACCAGCTGAGTATGTATCAAATCTGCAACTATTCTTTGGGAGTAACCCCAAAGTAATCATTTAAGTATGTGAAAGTACAGTACTCACCATTTACAGGATAATACTATGCATTGCATGTTCACCTGCTTCATTTAAAGGATATTTTAGCTTCTTTTTCTTTTAACAATACTGTTAGAGATGCGAGGGCTGCATATTTCTCAAATCTCATTTCAAATAGCAGAGGTAATCCTAAGGTGCTATATAACAGCATTACCGTTATTGTTACTCCTACTCCTCCTCATGTTCCTATTCTCTCAAACAATGATTGTGAAAAATTCCCGGCCTTTTTTTATTGAACAAGTCAGAACTCTGAGAAGTTCTTTGCCTCCCTCGGCTGTCTGTCTGTTCCTGGTCCTGCTCGGCCTGGGATTTTAGAAAATATTTCACCTGTTTGTTTGTCAGAGTTGGTCAGATTAGTTGGCTCGTCTTCTAGTTTTCTTGATGTGTTACCTACATCCCTATTCAAAGATGTCATCCGGTCTATTGGTTCCTGTGTGTTCACAATAATTAATTCTTCCCTGCTGTTTGGTCGGGTCCCTGATTATTTCAAGACTGCTCTTATTTATCCACTTTTTAAAATAACCTTCATCGTTCCCTCTCAGCCACTATAGACCCATCTCAAACTTGTAATTTGTTTCTGAGATCTTAGAAAAAGTTGTTGCTAAGCAACTTACAGGCGCATTAGATAGACGTGGCATCATTGATCACTCTCAGTTTGATTTTCATGGGCTCACTTCACAAAAACAGCCCTTCCCAGGGTCACTAATGACATCCTGATGCAGAGGGGTAGAGGACCATGCCATTGTTATTGGACTTGATCTCAGCTTTTGACACCGTCGATCATCATGCCCTGCTGGACAGGTTGAAACACTAGTTTGGGTTATCAGGTTCTGCTTTAAAATGGTTTTCCTCTTATTTATCTGGAATAACATTTTCTATGGCTGCTGTTAAATTTAAGTCCTCTTCTTCGTCACTCACCTTTGGTGTTCCACAAGGGTCTGTTTTGGGAAATGTACTTTTTATTTTATATCTGCTGTCTTTACAGTATATTTTAGGATTTGTTATCATTGCTATGCTGATGATATTCAGCTTTACAGTTCCTTTAAACCTCAGGATGTTTTTAAGATGATCCTACTTAGGTGTTTGGATTCTGTCAGGAGTTGGATGAATTATAATTTTCTTCAATTAAATAATGCAAAAATTAAAGTCCTTGTTTGTGCCCCTGACAGGTTTCTCCCCAAGATAGTAGAGACTCTTGGCTCACTTACTTCATTTCCTAAGACCCCGAGGAGAGGCTTTTGCTGTTTGTCATCTTGACTCTGTTTTGTTTTTGGATTCTCACATTAAATCACTTGTTCATTGTTGTTTCTATCATTTAAAAAAAACTTACCAAGTGAGGTCAATTGTATCACGATCGGAAATGGAGATGATTATTTATGCCTTCATTTCATAACGTCTCCTTTATTGTAACTCTGTTTTCACAGGTTTAAGTAAAAAAAATCACTGGAATGCCTTCAGGTTGTCCAGAATGCTGCTGCCTGGCTAATAACAAAATCCTTCAAATTTTCCACATGCCACCCCTTTACTAATCCAGCTGCACTGGGTCCCCATTCACTACAGTCATTTAAAAATTCTGGTTTTACATATAGAACTTGAAATGACCAGGCATCAGTTTATATTAACTTTAATATATTACCTTTTGCAGCCTAACATCCCCAGCAGGTCCCTGAGATCACATGACCAGGGTCTGCTCGTTGTGAAGCAAACACAGCTAAATACTAAAGGTGACAGAGCCTCTGCAGCAGTGTTTCCTCCCTCTGAAACTTCCTTCGTCTCAGCCTGAGATCTGTAGACAGTGATGATTTCCTGTGTTTTACTTGATAGCACTTTGTTAATTTTTTCTTGAAATGTGCTATATAAATACAATATGACTTACTTACTAAAATACTTTTGTGAGGCAGCTTTACAGTCCAGTGCATGTATGTCAGAAGTGTATGCATTCAACAGCATTAGTCTATACAAAGTAAATACAACTTTATATTTTCTTCTTCAAGAGGATATTTTAATTAATTTACATGATACTGATTTTGAAAAAGAGGACAGGTCAGGGCGTAATTGGCCAATTAAACAAGTTCCAGACTCATGTTATGGTCAAACGACTATTTACCATTGTGAGCAAGTTTATTTGTGGGGTGCTTAAGAAGAGCTAACACGCCACATCTTCTTGCATTACAGTTGGTGTCTGCGTTATCACTGGACCAGGGAAGGACTCAATGACATGGATCAAAGATGGCACAAAGCAAAGCAAACAACAAAAAGTTGTGTGATGGAGGGATAATAATACAGATTGCCTGATAAAGGAGAATACCGGATTTTCAAAATAAAACAGGAAATAAGAAAACATCCACAAAACCATCACATTATGGCTGTGTTTGGAAATCGGCAGCAAGGTCATGACAAGGCAGAGAATTATGTACAAACCGATGTTTTGAATTTACCACATCATTCTGATGCAAAAGTGGTTACATAACAACCAGCACTTGTCTTTCATTCACCTCATTCATCTTTCCTTGCAGGAGTTTTTCTCTGCATCACAGTGCAGGTCTACGTGACAACCCTCCAACAGATATTAGAAGGGGCCAAGATTCTTTGTTTCTTCCCCCAGACCCACAGCAGATTGATTTTTTTTTCTTTCTTCAAAACACCCAAACACAGTTATCAGAGGATAGAAATGTCCAGCAACTGGGGCAGACGAAATGTACACTGTATTTTCAGGCAACAAACACTAGGTGGTAGCAGAGGGAGTCATGGAACAGTCTGTAATTTATATGTTTATACATTATGCAGTAAAATAGTAACATGCGTTCTAAATCTATTTAGAATTCATAGCAATAATTTATGTACAACACCTGCAGTTTCACACAACATCAAATAGGTATAAAACACAAACCTTTCATTAAGCATTGCACATATGCACAGGGTGCATTACATGTTTTCGTTGTCATAGGTTAAGGATCATTGTTGTTTATTTTTATAGTATAATCTTACTAAGCAACCCATACAGTGTTTCCAATTGGTTGGATATGAATGGGCTTTCCATGTCAAAAAGGCAACATTTTCAAAAAATGTAGATTTAGAGGTGGGATTTATCTGGTTTAAGCCTATATGATTATTTCACATGTGACTTCCAGTAAGGTTTTTATCTCTTTTTTATGCATTGCATTCATTTGAGACTTCAAAATGCATACTGACATGTTTCACAAGTGTTAACTGGAAGTAAAAAAAAAAAAAGATCTATAATGGATTTACTGAACAGACATAAAACTAATGAATTGTCTAACTAAGAAGGATGTTTTTCTTTTCATAAATATACTTTGTTTAAAATAAATTGATGTGCAATGATGATTCCTTGCAACATTAAGAATGTGAAACATGGAACATGAATTGCAGTGAACATAGATAGGAAGTTTACAGCAGTATTTTGTGCATAATTTAACAAATCATTAAACATGGAGATTCTAATAAACAAACAGACTTTCCTGGTGTGCAAAAAGGTTTTAAAAAAGAACTTATGCATGATATTAGTAGATGACTTGTGATGGGATGGACATCCCTGTACACACATTATGTTGCTGCTATCCCCCGCAGATCAATTAAAACTGAGGGAAAGAAAAATGCCATATCTGGTCATACAACCATTTGAAACTGAGGACTCTGCTTTATCACAGGTGTTATTTTTCATGGATGGTTATTGAAAGGTTCACTTTAAACACAGATACAGGTATGTTTATTTCTGCTCAACGCTTTCTGAATGGATTACCATCTGACACCTGTAACACTCATTCCCTGCATTAGGAAATTGATCAGTGAACTCATGATCAATGAATGTAAGTCCTGAGAAAAACTGCTGTTTGACAATCAAACCAGATTTAAAATGCTTGTACCACATGCTGTGAAATGAGAGAGATCATACATCATCATTGAAGGTACATCTCATGAGTCTTACAATTTATCGTTGGCTGTTCCATTGATTCAGTAAAATACTCTTCTCTACCTGCTATAGCTGCACAAAATATACAAATATTATTTTAATTTTATTGTTAATCTGTACATTTGTCTGCCTCTTTCCTAGTGTTTGATAACTCCATTCCAGGGGACGAGCCAGGCAGGCATACCCGACAGCCCATGAACATCAGGAATGCATTACGAAAGGACCGGTTGAAAAATCCATACAGGAAAGGATTTAGAGAGGAATTAATGTATCCCAACCAGAGAAATACATCCCAGACCACCACCTCTGTGTTGTAGTCAATGAATGGATCTACAATGTTGACCGTAAAGAAAGGCATCCAGAAAATAAGGAAAACACCCATGATGATACCTAAAGTCTTTGCTGCCTTTCTTTCCCTCTTCATAGTGTTTCGGTGTCTTCTTTTCTTGCTTGAGTCTTTGCCGACTCCAGCAGCCATCTGGGCTTCCATCATGCTGATCTGCCTGGCCTGCCGTTTGGCAGCGTTGAAGATCTTCCAGTAGGCTACGAGCATGATAGCCATGGGCAAGTAAAAAGCTACCATGGATGCCATGACAGCATAAATGCGACTGACCAAGAACATGCATACATCTTTAGGAATCAGTATGTCTACATCAGCAACGTGAAGATCTAACATTATGGGGCCAAAGGAAATGAGCATAGGAACAGCCCAACAAATGGTGATCAGGAGAGCTACTCGACTGTGGGACATCTTTAAAGAGTAAACCAGGGGGTTGCAGACGGCGTAATAACGGTCCAAGGCAATGCAGCTGAGATGGAATATGGAGGCAGTGCACAGCATGACATCTAGGCTAGAATGAATCTTGCAAAACAGGGACCCAAAGCGCCAGCATCCCTCCACAGTCCGAATCATACTGTAAGGCATCACAACCAGGCCAACAAGGCAGTCAGCCACAGCGAGTGACATGACAAAAGAGTTTGTGGGGGACTGCAGCTGCTTAAAGTAAGCGATGGACAAAACAACCAGGAAGTTTCCAACAACTGTGGAAACAATGCCAACAACGAGGAAGGCGTATAGAAATATGCGGAAGACCTGGTTCCTCAATGTGGTGCAGGAATTGAGTTCACTCTGAAGAGACGTGTTAACAGCTCCAGGCCATCCCAGGCTGTTGTTTTCCATGATCTGTCAACCCTGTCAAAACATACACGCAGAGTTGGAATGATGATGCGAAGCTAACGAGTCTTTTCATCTTGTGTATTCTCTTCTGTGGCAGAGTGGAAAAAGTGCACAAGCCCCACAAACGTTTGTATCAGACTGATTTATTGCACCACAGAAACTTACCATAAGTCAGTCTCTCAATTTAGAGTTTTGAAGTTTGAAGAATAATTCACTAGGGACTACAAGCCAGAAGAGCCTTTTAAGTTTTCTTATCTAGCATGCCATATGTTTACCCGGTCTGTGAGCAACATCAGGTGGTCTTTTCATCCACACAGATTTGATCTAATCAGGACAAAGCTACTGTATATGATTACTTTCTTTATTCATTTCTAAAATCCAAATAAATAAAAAACACAGTGTTAGATAAATAACCTGAAGTTCCTTTGGAAAAGTTAAGGGTGTCAAAGTCAGCAGCTCCATCGTAAGAGAACGCCTTTACAGTAGGTCAACTCATGATGAGGACCAGTGTTTTTATTTATTTATATGAAATTTTAGAAAATTTTGTTGAATCCTTTTCTGTAAGGATTTTGAGATTGTGATCATTTTAATTACATTTTCCAATATTTTCACCTATGATCGCCTGAACATTTGCACCCAGTGCATAGTACAACTTATCAGAGAGTCAGCGTACCTTTCCAGTGCCAGTACAGTGATCAGGGAACAGATGTTCCAGCTGACTTGGAACAGATTTTAACGAATACCACAGGGAAAATGCTGTGATGAAGAAAATGACAGAAAAGAGCTGGGAAAAAAGAAAAAAAAAGTTTTTATTCTTCTTGGCTTGAAGAGCTGGACCCACCGCCATTTGTTATTATTATCAAAGCAGATATTGAGATAATCAAACACAACGCAATTTACAATGACAATTTGCACCAATGACTAAAACTGCAGTAATATTTCAGTAAAAATTTGTTCTTTGAATTTAGCCATTATGTACATTATCACATAAACAACAATTGGTATTGGAAAATAAACTACTGTGGTATATTTTTTAACATGTAGCAGATACAGTTTGTATATTCTTTGTATTAAAAAACAATGTTAGCGAGCAAAATACTATACAACCAAAAGGCATGGACAGAAAAATGATAAAAATGTAATTTAAACATATTTCAGGTTATTATGCCCTGAAATACGTTAATGGGAGTAAACTAGTGTTGTTCCCTCCTGCTGTCAAAATTTAGGGAACAAAATTAGCATATTGATTTCTGCTGTGTTTCTCATGAATTCCATTTATATGCAGCATTAATCATTTATTTGGTGAGAGCCAGTGAAAAAGCCTTATGCCCCTTCACCCCCACCCCTCACTTAGATGGAGGGCACCCCATATCTTATTGAACAAGTGAAGGGGCACTAAACCTCTCACCCTGCGTCTGGGTGCACAGCATTGGTCATTTTAACCTATTCTAGCTAATGTTTCTGTTATAGTTTAATCCTTTCTACAAGAACCATCCTCTCCTTAACGTCAGTCTCATCTTGTTGTTTTATTTTTTTTTATTCGTTTTACAATAAATTTGTATTATCCATTTTACAAAACAATGCTTTTGGTCTAATGCTAACACGAACATAAAGATGAAATATAAAACATAAAAGGAAAGTTACAATTTCTCCCTAAGTGACTTAAAAAAAAACATTCATTTACATTGGTAAATAAATTGAGAATCTGCTTTTCCTTCCTGAATTCATCTTTATTCTTATATACGTATATTTATGCATTCCAATTAATCTCTTCAGCTAATGTTAAAACAAATACTCATTTAAAGCGACTAGTTCACAGCAGTCACAAACAGAAAAAAAGCAGTCATACTCACCTGTGTAAAGGAGAGATGATTCTCTGCCCTCACGCGTGTCTCACAACTGGTTTTCTGTCACCCTTGGTTTTACACCGACGAAGGGGATGGGAGAGGTGGGATGTGGGCTGTAACGTGAGCGCGGAACAATGAACACAGTGATAAAATACTGTCTGTTGCCAACTCCCCAGCTAATTTAATTCAACTGGTTGTCGAAACGGCAGGCAGGCGTCTTACATTTTCAGATTTTCAGACAACACATCCATTGATGTTATGATATTTTGAATAAGGGCAAACAAGTGCCTACCACAATAAAATGTGTACGTCTGTTCAGCAGAGCACAATAAATCATGGTGTTCACAGTCTAAAAAATATCTATTTGACACTACACCTTTGCAAGAAAGCAATCATAATGAAGTTTAAAACTAAAATAATGAACTGAGACACTTAATCCTTAAGAAGCAAAGGACAATTTCCAAACTCTCCTATTCTTGTTATCTGTTAAAAAACGTCAAACCTCCTCCTTCTGACATTGGGCCAATGTGCCTGTGTCACTAATAATTATACAAAAAACTGCTACAGTTAACTTTTTGGTACTTTGACAATTTTAAAAGATGGCTCTGTTCCTATGGCATTTGTGTAACCTATTAAACATGATTATTTATTAAGCCTGTATGGTTTATTGAGTGGTAAAAAGGTGATGCATAAAATGCCAATAAAATTGGGCTCAAAGTTTTTCTTAGTAGATAAATATGTTGAATTCAACTTGCGCATAGTTGTCTTGCAGTCAGAATCATTTCGGCATGAAAGCCATTAGGGGTTAAACATAACATTTTTGATTCAACTTCAAAAGAAAGATGTCTGTGATTCCAGAAAAGGCTGGAATTTGGCCTTAACAACAAAGAAGAGGGGTAGTACGTTTGCGTGTTTGTGTGTCCCACAAAGTGGTGGAGAATATATGAAACCAAAAGCCGTCCTGTTCAAGTTTCAGTGGAATAACAGACACAAATCAGAAAAAAAAAACATATTTGAATAGAAGAAACAGCACATGGTAACATGGGAAGCGCGTTTATGGGTATCACTGTGACTGCTACATGATATATGCATACAGCAGCTATAACTTTAAAAAAAATCAATTAATGCACTACAAACTGTGAGAAATAAAACACAGATTACAGCCTGTAGTCTCTAAACTTAGCCCGCAGCAGCTAGCAGTTGTGCTAGCAACAGAGCTAACCATGAGTGTATGAAAATATTTGTTTTATTTACGTATAAAGTTAAATAACTCATGCTGGCTTGAATAAATTATTTTTAGATGCATTACAATGTCATTTAGCATTTGTCTTCTACAAAATTAAAGCAGGTTAAAGGAAATTTATTACATTTTAGCTCAGGGCCCCCAGTAGCCGCGCAGTTCAGAGACAGGAGAGTGCTTGAGCTACATGACACTTTCTAAGAGCGATCAAATATTCTTCATGATAATTCACAGGAGCAATTTTACAGTGATATGTATTGGTGCAAAGTTTTATCCCACTCTCCTGTAATGTCTTAGCTTAAGGGTCTACTAATCTATTGTATTTCAGCTGGTAGATTGCCATAAATGTTTAAATAGTATTTTTGGAAGAATACACTCGTTTCTTTTACACAGGTAGCCACAGACCCCCTGAAACAGCGTTCATCATCCTTGTCATGTGTGGCAGTGTTCAGTAGACCACAAGGCCCAAGGTATTTAAGCTCCTGCCAAGCTTAAATACCTTGGGCCTAGGCCAACGACAGATGTATTTCAGGTGTGGCGGATGTGTTCTAATTAAACATGAGGGATTTTTTATGAAGGGCACAATAAAGAAAAAAACTAATGGTTTTTTTTATTTGTACCAATATTTAAACGTTGAATGCATTTGTAGAATGATGCACATGTATTATTTTGTTCCTGAGAAATAAGGAAACATTAACTCCAGGGCTTTGTCAATATACTGGAGGTTAAATAAAATAAGCTATTTCATATAATGGCACTGTAGAAAGAGTCTTTTTTTTTTTTTTTTTTTTTTTACAAATGGTACTATTAAAAACACAGCGAAGCCATTCATTTTTGTTACACTGACTGCAACTGCACAATCAATGTATTTTCATTCTACATTAGTTTCACTAACTTGGGAACAAGGTCATCCTCTACAAATAAAAAGGTGTTTTTGGGAAACTAAAATGGGGTGAGTTTCCTTTAACAGCTAACTACCAATGTCCGTGAAATGCACATAACAAGAAATACGTAAAGGAAGTGAAAAAAAAAACAAAAAAACAATTACTTAACATTCATGCCAGTGTCTGAGACCTGTCTTTGTGTGTTTGAGTGCTCCAAAACCAGAACATTTCTATTAGATGTTTGTAGGGTAAGAGGTTCTTCTAACAAATTATTTATCTGAATTAGGTTTGTATTTCAGAGAAGATAGAAATGTAAATATCATATTTCAGGGGTGATGGCTGTAAGAAATAGTAATAATAGGAACAATACCGCCCTCTGCTGGGCTGTTATTCTTTATTATGAGCCACAGCTTGTGGTTATTCAGAAGCCTACCTCCAATTTCTCGCGCTGAAAAAAATCCATAGTTCATCTATCTGAGCTACCCCATTGTGTCAAACTAAACGCCACTCACATCAGTTACGCCAGTTACGCACGGCTTAGCAGTCTGGAAGGTGTTCCCCTTCTGTTTGCCTGCATCAACACACCTGATGTCAAGGTCTGCACGTGTCTGTTAATGACACAGTCACTGGTATCAGGGTGTGTAGAAATAGGGAAACATCTAATTTTTTATTTACTTTTTTGTTTTTAACTCATTCCTTTTATTAATTTTTGCTCTAATACTATTATTTTTCTATTTATATTTTATATGAATGTTATATTCATCAGATTTTTCATATTACTATCAGCAGCATCCTTATAATTTCTGAGCATTGTAGAACAAATTCAGTAAATGTATCCATGTGGGTATGTTTCTATATAAGTGTATGTGATATAAATCAAAGAAATAATGTATGTTGCATCCTAAATATGTCTGATATTTCTAATAAAACCAAAAGTCTTTAAAATCGGTTGAAAATGACGTGTTATGGTGATTTAAATCTCTGTCTAATATTTAAATTATCCCAGTGTGGTTAAAAAAAAAATCACTTTTGGTATTTCCTTTAAACACAATACGAAAGTGTTCAGTGGGAGCTGTTAATCAATTAAGCAAATATTTCAAATTTATAATGTAAATAGCACCAAGAGCTCCTGTAAAACCAGTGCACATCTCATACTATTCACTTCACACTGGGTGATCTTTCAAAAAGCAACATGTTTGAGAGTGAAACGCTAAACACTTTAACAGGACTCTCACATGGCAACAGGGCAAGTTGGCTGCCTGGAGTTGCAAACTTGGTTTGTTATGCCACTTACAAATATAGGTTACAAACTGATGGTAGAAACTGAAACATTAATGGTCTCATAAGGAATTTAAATAATATCCAGCATCAAGATCATTTAACTTCAATTCTCTTAGCTTTTACAGTGCACAGTTAACTGCTCACTTCTTTCTTTTCATGCACCGTAGTTTATGATGATAAATTATATCTTGCAGAGTCATATCAGGTCTTTTAATAAGAAATAGATACAATGTAGTACATTACAATCTTATATACTGCAATTAAGTCAAACTTTTATTTTTTATAGCAGAAAAGCAAAAAATTTGGTTACATTACATTAAATAAAGTAGAACATAAAATTCAGAAAATACTGCAAAATTCTATTAATATTTCACATACATCGCACATCTTTTTACCGGTCGGTGTATTGGTCAATTTCATCATGCGCATGTTATGTCTTTATTTGTTGGTACATTGTTGGATATGTAATAGCAAAGCAAAAGCAAAATGATTGGTCAAGTCAGTCTCTTCCTCGGGTACTATGAGTTGGTCAGCATCTGTGCCACGGCCAGCACTGTTAGTGAAATTATTGCCAATGTGCCCATGGTGGGTTGAGGACGACCACTTGATGATGATGTTGATGTTTCCTCTGATATTTTAGAAAAGGCAGATGTATTAGTTAGTTATTATCATTCTTTTCTTCTCATTAAGACAACATACAGGAAGATGTAACTCCACTTATTGTTTTACATTAAATTTTTCCATCGACTATAGATTTACAATTTATCAACTGTCTCCCTGCAGTATTAAAATATATATATATATATATATATATATATATATATATATATATGTTTAAAGTCCGTATCAGCTTACCTGTAAACACGCTGCCTGGTATGACATTTAGGTCATGAGAATTGGCTAGTTCTGCACCGTACTGCCTATTGGCATCAGCTGTTGAAGGAACTGAGCTCCTATCTTTATACACAAGAGTCATGTTGACAACCACGGATCCTTTCCTACAGTCACAAACACAGGAGGAAACATTTATAAAAGCAATAAAATCCCAAATGTCCCAAAGTCTCTGCTCAATGCCTGCAATCTAGTCTTACGTGAATGAATTAAGGAGGGAGCGAAGGAATTTGGCTCCATAGAGTTTCTTGGACACCCTGTTTATCTGAAAGATAAAAATACTGGTAAATGCTTATAAATACCAAATTAACAAACAAATGATGACCAAAACGTTTATGTGCAGTAACACAGTTCATGTTAGATGAGATGGTTATATTATGTTGAGAACTTACCTCTTTGATCACAATTTTAGATAGAGACTTGTGCTCCTCTGAAGATGAATCGGCAAGAGCTGGTGTAAATGTTTGGTTGAGACTAAATCTAAGACCAAGGGTTCCTTCACCAGGTGCAGGAGGATTTGTTGATGCTGTGGTTGTTGCTGTAGTTGGAACTGCTGTCGGGGTAGAGGCTGTACTACCGGCTGTAGTAGCTGCTGTAGTAGCGGCTGTCGGGGTAGAGGCTGCAGTAGTGGCTGTGGTAGCGGTTGTGGTAGCGGCCGTAGTAGCAGCTGTTGGGGTAGAGGCTGCAGTAGCGGCTGTGGTAGCTGCTGTAGTAGCGGCTGTCGGGGTAGAGGCTGCGGTAGCGGCTGATGGGGTAGAGGCTGCGGTAGCGGCTGATGGGGTAGCGGCTGTGGTAGCAGCTGTGGTAGCGGCTGTCGGGGTAGGGGCCGAAGTGGCAGTTGTCACATCAGGAGTGGCAGTTGTGACAACAGAGCTGGCCCCTATACAAATACAAATATATCAGTAAATATAATACTGTAATATGTATTTGATGAATATCCTTTAATAAATAGACTAAGTCTTCTTTTTATACTTACTTGCAGTAACAGAGCCTGCTGTAACATTTAGGACCGTTGAGTTGGCAAGTTCACTGCTAAGTTGTGAAGTTGCATCGCTTGGTGCGGGAACTGAGGAGCTATTACTGAACACAAGAGTCATCTCTGAAACCACTGACCCCTTCCTGTGGTGAGATCAAGAGAAAAACATTGTTTTGAAAAGAAAGGCTCAAAAATGTCGAGAAATGTCGAAATTGGTGTCTAAATTTTACTCTTACCTGAATTCTTTCACAAGGCAGCGGAGGAAATTTTTTCCAAAGATACTTTTACATATTCTGCTTATCTGAAAGAAAACAAATTAATGTTTTACTCAGACTGAAAGCTTTTACATTTATTTTAAATGCAGAGCAACTACCAAAATACCAGTCTTTTTTTAAATATTCAATTGGAATATTAAACAATTGGAAACAATTGGAAACAATTGGAAAGACAAAGAGAATGAAATATATTGCATCTACATCATTATTGCATTTTCATCATATTATATGAATTAATTGTGCTTGATGATCAAATTATATCCAGAATTAATCTTTTTGAAATAATTTAAAGGTTGCTGAGAATTTATTTAAAGTAGGCATAATGCACAATATGTAAATCTTACCTCATTGATCACCCTTGACGCTTTTTGTTGAAAGGCTGGTGAGGACTTATCTTTAAGGTCTTCTGTAAATTCTTCATTGAGACTGAATGTAAGTTCCAGGGATCCCTCGTTGGGTAGAGGTGGAATTACTGGTGTTGTTACTGTGGTTAAACTACTTGGAGCTGTGGCATTGGTAGCTGTTCCTGGGGGATTATATGACACAGCAGTCAATTAAAAATTTACAGGGTTTTGCATTTTACAAGTTTACAATGAGACTTAGTAATATGCAATTACATAAAATAAATGTTCTAATTAGAACCAATAGGCACTATTAAATTGGTAAGTAAAGACTAAATTACCCGGTGAAGTCACACTAATTGATGGTGAATTTGTATTGGCTGATGGTGAAGTTGTACTAAGTGCTGGTGAGGTTGCAACTGCTGGTGATGTTGCATTAGGAGGTGATGATGTTGCAATAGGAGGTGAAGACGCGCTGACTGCTGGTGAGGTCATGTTGGCTGTTGGTGAGGTTGCGCTGACTGCTGGTGAAGACACGACGGCTGGTGATGACGTCATGCTGACTGGTGGTGAAGTTGCATTGATTGGTGGTGAAGTTGCATTGATTGGTGGTGAAGTTGCAGTGACTGCTGGTGAAGACACGGTGGCTGGTGATGACGTCATGCTGACCGGTAGTGAAGTTGCAGTGACTGCTGTTGCGGTCATGTTGACTGGTGATGAGGAGATGGTGAAGTCCATGTATAATGATATTAGGTCAAGCAATGAAATCATTTTGTTTAAGTTGACAATTAAGGTAATAAGAAATCCTTTGATCTGTTTGATGAAACATGGTTACAAAAATGGAGCAACCATTGGATTGTTGTCTCATGTTCGTACCTGTTTCGGGGGTTGAATTCACTGTTGTTGCAGGTGCAGCTGTGGTAGGATCCACATTTGGTATTACAACTGAAAATAAGTACCAAATAAAGTGACTTTCCAATCATTTATAAAGTCTTGAATTCTGCTATTTATATAAAGCCCTACCTTTAGCTGTAATTGAAGCTGCATCTACATTAAGAGTTAAATTTCCAGAGGCGGAAGCATTCTTCAAAGTTTCAGCCACAGAATCCACATTTGGTATTGCGCTCACATTATTGAATACCAGCTCAGCATCGACTACAACAGATCCTTGTCTGCAACAGAAATATTTGATTATTCAATTTGTGTTATTGTTGTCATCATTGTGCGTTTAAAAATATTAGACAAACTGACAATCGGTAAATAGAAATTAAAGCCTTAGCACAGTTTTCTAATACTTTTTTATAATGGAAAAACTATATATTAGATTAATCAAAATTAAATAAATTATTTCTCTACATTTTAATGAATATCAAGAAAAATTAGCATATAAGTTAACGAGTGTTATTTCAGATGAAACAGTGTCATATATTTACTTGAAACCCCTGATGACAGTTCGATTGAAGCTTGGTCCAAATGTTGATCTGTAAACATTGTCCAGCTGTTGAGAGTTTCAAGAAAACAAACAAAAAGAATTAAATAAACACATCGTCAAGTGGTTTTACAACACAACTACTTCTTGTGTGATGATAACTGGACAAAAACATAAATATAGTGATATGATCCTCCAAATGTTTCATCATTTTTTTCTGTACTCAAATCTTTCTTTTATGGTCACATTCAATTCTGTCTCAAACCTTGTAGAATTTCTCATGTTCAGTCACTTACATTTTCTCCTCAGAAATTGAAGTCAAATTTTAAAACTTACATCTTCAAAAAGCAGTTTGGTTATGTCTAGTGACTTATATAATAATAATATTAACTTTAAGTGAATGCTGTTATGTAAAATTGTGTCTATAAGTAATATAGATTGAACGTTTAACATAATGTCATAATCTCATGAATATTTTGTTAAAAAAAACCTTTCACAGATTACATATAATTTTGAAATGACAAAGGCAAAAAGCAAAAGAAAGATTGAACATTCAAACTTACCTGAGTGCTCACTTCTTTTTCTAACTGTTTGAACTGTGGGGAAGATTGGTTTCCAAGCTCTGGAGTGAATTCTTTATTCATTTTGAATTCCAATACAATTTTTGGCTTTGGTGGTGGTGCAGGGGTTGTGGTTGTAGTTGGCACAGTAGTGGCTGTGGTTGCTGGAGATGCTGATGTTCCAGTTAGAGTTGAAGTGCATATACTACCTACAAGAAAAACAAACAAAAAAAAGATTTCATTTTAGCCTAAGAAAGATGTCAAAGCATCAAGGAAAGACAAGAACAACAAAGCGAAGTTACAACATCTTAAAGTGAGGAAGATAAAATGGCATCGATGCATTGCTGTTGGAGCCAATAGATTACCTTGTGGGCACGTGCTGACTGGTACTGACGTTGCACTGGCTGCCGGTGAGGTCGTGCTGACTGGTACTGACGTTGCACTGGCTGCCGGTGAGGCCGTGCTGACTGGTACTGACGTTGCACTGGCTGCCGGTGAGGTCGTGCTGACTGGTACTGACGTTGCACTGGCTGCCGGTGAGGTCGTGCTGACTGGTACTGACGTTGCACTGGCTGCCGGTGAGGTCGTGCTGACTGGTACTGACGTTGCACTGGCTGCCGGTGAGGTCGTGCTGACTGGTACTGACGTTGCACTGGCTGCCGGTGAGGCCGTGCTGACTGGTACTGACGTTGCACTGACTGCCGGTGAGGTTGTGCTGACTGGTACTGACGTTTTGTCGACTGCTGGTGAGGCCGTGCTGACTGGTACTGACGTTGCATCGACTGCTGGTGAGGCCGTGCTAACTGGTACTGACGTTTTATCGACTGCTGGTGAGGCCGTGCTGACTGGTACTGACGTTGCACTGACTGCTGGTGAGGCCGTGCTGACTGGTACTGGCGTTTTATCGACTGCTGGTGAGGCCGTGCTGACTGGTACTGACGTTGCACTGACTGCTGGTGAGGCCGTGCTGACTGGTACTGACGTTTTATCGACTGCTGGTGAGGTCATGCTGACTGGAGTTGAAGTTCCATGTAGTGGTGGTGTGGTTCCATCCACTGCCTCTTTTTCTGTGGTTGGGTTGACTGCCAGTGAAGTCACATTGACTATTGAAGAGGACATATCCATTGTTGGTAAAGTTATGTTCATGGATAATGATATATGGTCAAGCAATTAAATTATTTTGTTTAAGAAGATGATAGATGTCAAAATATCACACAAAAGAAAAACAATAAAAACAAAACAGAGCAAGGTTACATTATCCCAAAGTGAGGAAGGTGGCTGCTAATGCTGAAGTTGAGTTTAGAGTTTGGCCAAGAGTGACTGGGGATAGGGTTGCAACATCTCCAAATGTATGTATTTTGAAATTTAAGGTGTGACATAATGACATAACAACACAATTGTTAATTGCTAACCTGCCAACCATGTTGTTTTAATAATCCACAAAGCCAAGATTGAATGTCGTCTACTGTATAGCTGCTGGCGTCTATAGATGGCATCCAGCCATCATTTGTGATGTTGGTGAAGCCAACAAGACCAACCAGAGACACTGGGCTGTCATGTTACGCACTACCACTCGATAATGCCTCCCAACTCAGATGCCTCAACCATCCTTTGCACCATGGCAAGCAATAACACACCTTGCATTTACAATGCCTAGCGAGGGTTAAACGTTCATTCTTCATCCAGGGATAATAACGTGGTCTACTCCAAAGATGCCTAATGACTACATAATTGACTAACTAATGATGCTGATTATCTGACACCTTTTAAAAATGTTATTGTAGTTGTGAAATAATAAGTTTACATTATCAAAATCTACATTATTAAAAGGTTGTTATTGTTGAGAGGCAATGCAACTAAATGAAATAGCATTCATAGAATTTAAGATGTTTGATATGATAGTTTCACTGTAAAAAAAAAATTTTGATTACCTGAAGCTGTGTTGGCAGTTGGAGCAGAGGTAGGGTTTACACCAACTGTTGATGAACTTTGAGTTGTAGCATCTGAAAAGGAAAGTGGTATTCACAGAAATATCAGTTACACATGACGTTATGACTATATAACTGAATTAGTAAGGATGTTGGTTATCTCAAAACTGTTTTTTTTTTTACTGCTCTGTCATTTGTGAAGATATGATGAACTCTACTACCATTACTATTCATTTAAATGAAAAAGCATGTACATATATATATATATATATATATATATATATATATATATATATATATATATATATATATATATATATATATATATATATAGAGAGAGAGAGAGAGAGAGAGAGAGAGAGAGAGAGAGAGATTTACCTAACACAGCTCTGCACTTAAAATAAAGATATCTACAGTTTGTTTCTTTTTACCATAATCTTTATTTAAGAACTAGCACACACATCTTAATTTGTTATGACTGGCTGCCATGTATCAGTGGATCTAAATCCATTACACTCCAAACTTTGACCTGTCAGGGACTTTAGTTTTTTTCAGTACCTGTACTACCAGTTTGCTGACTGAAAGCCACCATCTGGTGGCAGATATGGTGAATTACAATGCATCAATTTAATATCTATGTTTAGATGGATGAGCATGTGGTATGTTTTTGTCAATGTTAAATGCTTTTTTGGCGTTTCTAAATGACATGGTAATTTCTAGAATGTTCTTGCTGCCTTCACCATTCAGAAAATAGTGGGCTCCTTGAAAGCATACTTAATAGTATCACAATGCCAAAAATAAAATTCACTGTAACAAACTATAAATTCACAATCTTGACACTTGCAGCTTCTGTATGTTACCTGCTGATGATGAGGTTATAGTTCCTGTAGTTGTAGAGTTGTCTTGAGCAGATGTTGATCCGATTAGTCCTGTAGATACAAATATGACCAATGAATGATCTAGTTTTCATCCAGGATAACTTTAAGTTACCTCTTAAGTTTTCAGTGCCTCTGTGGGTCACTATTATACAAGCATACGCATGCACGTGCGCACACACACACACACACACACACACACACACACACACACACACACACACACACACACACAAAATGCATACACTCAACAAATACCTGCTAATAGGAGAAGAGTTAAGAGGGGTCCCATCCTCTGAAAGTGGGCTTCCTGTTGAATATAATGCAATAAATAACTTGTAAAAATACACTAAAATATGCAGAATAAATATGTATTTTATTAGGATGAAATATAACTCTACTCTATCTACAGTACTGTTAAATAAATGTTGCATTATTGTAGTTCACTTGCATGTAATAAAAGTGATATTGCAGTTGAAGTGAAATCTCTTTGTCTCATTGTTATGTTTTTAATCTGAAACCCTAAAATTTAAAAAAAAAAAAAACAAGAACAACAACTAATTCTCAAAAATTTAAGGGCAGCTACAGCAGCGCAAGTTTTTTTTTTCTCTTGAAATGTTGATCTTCACTGAGTCACCTGTTAATTCACAGCAGACTCTTGAATAAGGATTTAGTGGACTCTTGGGTATGCCAACAATCCAGAAGGACAAGCTTGTAAAACCTTTTCCTTATCTGATTAAACTGTGATACTTGTGTGGCTGCCAGTCAAGATTCCATCTGTAGGTGGATCCTGCCACTAAGAATTTGTGCAAACAAACATCATGTAAGCTCAGATATCACGGGTATTATTTTATCATTTTTTTGTCGCCAAATATTTTCAAGGAACGTCTCCGTTACTGCTCTTGGTTACCATATTTCTCCACTCACTCATTTCAGTCTATATTAATATTTACTCATAAAAGCTGACCAAACATTTTTAAAAAAGTCTATGAATTGGATACCAGCAATTCATTTTTTTCATTGACTTCACATGATGTAATTAAAAGATAACTACGCTGAGAAAACCTTCTGAAAATTCCTTAAGAATCTAGACGTAATCTTCATCTGTCAAAGCCAGGAGTGCTGTGGCCATACAGATGGATATCCATTATGTATATTTAGAGCCATTTGTTTTATAACTTGTCAGTTTGTTTCTACATATTTCCAATGATTATTAGTCAAGTATGTCTCTGAATTAAGGCAGGTGCCGTTATAAGAGTCACTGCTCAGAAAATAGCCACACCCTGACAAGCCAAACAATCATTATCAATACAAAAGAAAATGACATATGCTTAACTGCCTTTTAGAATAATTAGTTTTATTTTATGAATGCCCTGCACGGTTATTTTTTCTTTTTTCTTTTTTTTTTTTGTTGCGTTTACTCATACCACATAGCAATTGATACAACATCTGGAAATTAGATGGAAAAAAAAAGCATAGAGTGCAGAAATTACATGTCAAAATCAATCATCAGTTTAAATCCACTTAACCATACTGAAAACCACCAATTTGAAACCCACATTTGAAAAATCCAACTCAATAAACATAACAATGGGATAAATAAGAAGAATAATAATAATAAGAAGAATAAGAATAAGAATAAGAATAAGAATAAGAATAAGAATAAGAATAAGAATAAGAATAAGAATAAGAATAAGTTTTGTCATCAACATCCTTTTCCAATGTTATAAAAAAAATTGGTAAATACATGTAATTATCTCATAATTTATGTTAACAATCTTCAGCTGTGAAAAGACAAAAAAGTTCTTTCTTACCACCACAGCAGTCTCCGGCTTGCAAAAATATTCTTATGTTCTCAGTTAACACCGTGAAGGGACAAGGTTGAAATAGAAAGGAGAGGACAAATGACAACTCCGTGTCAAAGGATGAAAGTGGAGAGCTTGCCGTGGTTTATAAAGAGTGGCAGGAAAGTCTGCTTTTTTGATGCAGTCTGTGACATAACTTGCTGGACTTGTTTTGTTGTACATCATTTCCTGTAAAAAGAATGTATGAGAGAATGTTTTCAGCTTTGGAAACAAAAGTGACGCAGGTTGAACAATTAAAATGCCAGCGCAGTTCTGAGTAAAATCAGCATCTTTCAAAGGTTCAGTTGGTTGCAGTAATTAAACTACTGCAACTAAAAGGTAAAGTGTATTATGAATAGGCTACTTGGTTGGCTTTTTCACGAGCATCGGTGTGTAATCATCATTCATCAGCACTAGTTGATATGTCTGCATGTTCTCCCTGTACCTGTGTGGTACACTTTGACACTTTGGCTTCTTCCTGCACTTGATGATGATTTTAAATTTATTCGGGGGTGAGTGTGTGGTTGTTTAAGTCTAACTCAGTGGGATCCTGGGATCTACTGGCTGCATTTAATGGTCTGAACATTTATAGCATCTTGTTTGACATGTTTAGATTCTGTAAAGCGATTATGAACTCTTGTTCATTCACTCATTTATACAAATATGTATATAAATGTATTTTATATGCAGTTTCAATTGCATTTTTTTTTTATGCAATCACACTTGGTAACAGGTGGCTGACTGGGGATTGAAACACAGACCTTCAACATTATGAGATGATTGAGGATGGTTGGATGGACGATTACTTCACTAACATTTAATCAATGAAATTAAGAAAGTTGCAGAAATTACTTAATTTAATTTATTCTTGTTCAACTACCTGACTTAGTAGTCTAAACTCCAAAAACATATTACCTGCTTTCAATGTAGTTATGCATAGACATAAAATCCCACAAATTCAGTCACTGTCAAAATATTTGTGGACCTGATGATACTTCTTCCATCTGTGTATACCAGCCAATTATCAGTAAGTGTAGCTTACGCTTTAGTATCAGAAGTAATTACAGAAGCAGTTGATTTTCTGCCTACTTTCTTAAAAAAATCCTCTTTTGGTACGCACTCAGTAAAAATACAGTAATATGTTTCTATAGCTACAGTTACGGCTTTAGTTCCAAAATAATGTATTTTCTTACATCCATCCATCCATTTTCTATACCCGTTTTAATCCTGTACAGGGCCACAGGGGTCTCCCGGAGCCTATGTATTTTCATTTACATGTTTTCTTTAATTCACAAAGAAGTTGCAACGTTTGAAGTTTGAATTTAAAATGCTTAGGTGTAACCCAAAGTAATCAGTACACAAATATAAGAGTATCTGCACCGGACTATTGTCTGACATCTATGTTGTTTGCACAGTGTCCATAAAAATCACTAAAGCAGAAATATAAACACCTGGTTTTAAAAACCATGTACTTAAAGTATTCTTACCGACAGTCTAGTTTCAAAGCACAATCACAACACCTGCCATGATGTAAAAGATAACAGCTAAGCATAAAGCAGCTACTCACATTTTTGAGTGGGTTCAGTAACAGACAATAACTATTTTTTAAAGAGATAAATATCATTAAATTCTAAAACTGCTCATAAAATTATCTTTTGTTTTATTTATTTATTTATTTATTTATTTATTTATTTATTTATTTATTTATTTATTTATTTATTTATTTATTTATTTATTCGATAACACCTTCAAAGGATTTGAACTGATGCACTGAACAGAGAGTGAATTAACCTGTATGTGAGTTACTCAAAGTGTTTCAAACTGTTTCAAATCCTAAGTATTTCTGATATTTACAGTGTATAAATGACAAAATACATGTATAAACACAGTCTAGGGTTACTAGTTTGACTAGCTATTCTAAGTCAGCAGAAGTTTTTTTTGCCTGTGAAAGACCTCATGACTTCCACTGGAGTCACAAATGATTTTGTGTTTAGTGCAGCCTCTTAAGAATGAAAGGATCAGCATAAATGTACTCAAAATCCACAAAGCAATGGCAAACCGGCTGTTTTATTTTCATTTGTATATGAATATCTATACATCCATACATACATACTTGTATGTATGTATGGATATATGTACACACATATACATACAGGGTCTGAAATTAACTTTTTGACTCACCTGCCAAGTGGACATTGAGATGAAGTCCATGAAAAAGCTGGTCTTTCAAATACGAGAAACAAATACTATTTGGTCACAAATCCTAAAATTACTTGCATGGAAACATATTTAAACCTGTCCCTGCAGTTGTGACTGTAAGCATGGCTTAGAAATGTGGGGCCAGATTTCTTTCTTTAATATCAATCAACTAATCATGCCGTGCTCGTGCTCGTTGGGTTTAAAGAAAATAATCACATAAAAATAAGTCACTGAAGTCTACTGAAAGGGTGTGGATAATAGTAGATTTTTCATGAGCTTCCTTTTACATACATACACCAACAACAAGGCAGCCTACAATTTGGGTCAGTGTGTGCCGGAGTCTGTGTGAACGTCTGTTGGATGGAAATGGTCGCGTATGACTTGTCCAGTCAGGTCTGGTGGAGTTGGAGAAGGTCTGATCTGTGAGAACCGTTTTATAACTGTCTTAACTACAGGATCGTGAGAGCTTGTTCCTATAGCAACCAGCCTAAGTTTTCATGCAGAATCACAAAGCGCACAGTTGCCCTTCATGTCAATATAGTTTTTACATTCAAAATGGTTGGTTTGAAGACTCAGGAACATTATTGGCTTACACTGTTATTTCATTGTAGGCTAGGCGACCTCCGTGGTTTTCAGTCTTGTCTGCTACTATCTGGACAGTGTGGAAACTGCCAGCTGGATTCAGAACATTTGAAAGACTAACAACAGGTAGACATGCTTTTATTTTTCGTTCTATCACATCTCTGGCCTTGTTTTGCTCTGCTCCCCCAATAGGGTCTCCTGTCCTCCAAAGTGGGATTCTTGTTTCTCCTTTTTTTTTTCTACATCTATTGTGTTTCCTTCTTACTTTTCCTGTTTCTCTGCTTCCGTCTCTACTCGCCTGTTTGTCCACCTGTCAGTTCTCCTCCCACGTTTCCAACCCTCCGCACTATCCGCTCTGTTTTGTCCGCCAATGGTCTATCTCACTTTTATGTGCAATGAGCAATTCAAGAGGTTCATTGTGCATTTTTTAATGATATGTTAATTTTTTTATTTAAAAATAAATGTCTAAAGTATTAGAATTAAAACAAATGGAAAATACACAACTAAACCAACACTTGCAGGTTCATTTTCACATTTTCGTTTTATAGTTGTAAGATTAGTGGAAGCCTCATAATTTAACCAATTAAAAAAAGAAAACCTGAATTTAATCTTTATTTTGAGAGAATTTTATTTAAAATGAACCACCTGTTATCTATGTTCTTGATGAGCTCTCAGTTTGCTTGCAGAGAGCCACACACACACTTATACGTTCACTGGCTACTGTAGTAGGTGAACCTGGTATATTTAATAAAGTGGTAAATGTATGAATATATGCAAACTAAAAGCTAGATAGATAAATACGCATTTACGTGGGTCTAGCTGTATTCTGAACACAGTGCTTTGCTTCAAAAATCGCTGTCACACCACATTGCGACTTTCCAAGGCGAATTCCTTTATTTTACAGCTTCTTATAGGTTAAAAGCTGAAAAAGCGTTTTCAATTATGTACATGCAACACTGAGGACATTCTTATAATTGATCTAATTGCATAATACGCTATATTGACAAAAATATTTGCTCACCCATCCAAATAATGTTAGGTTGAAAAGGGTTTAATGTGCATTTTCCATTCCATGTCAAAACTATGTTTTCCAACACGAACATGAAGTAATTATTAAAAACAAACAAACAAAAAAAAACAACTTTTTAACTTTGAAAATAATATAGACAAAGTTCTGTCTTAATTTTACTCATTATGCTGTGTGTACTTATACAAATCAACCTCATAATTATTTTAAACTTTTACTTGAATGTAACCTACATTTCAAATTGTACGCATTAAAACGAATGTTTTAACAACAAATGTTGTTATGTGTGTACATGTGACTTCTTCTGGAAACCTAATTTGAGTGGCAGCTGGCCGGCAGCCAACAGTCTTGGTCCCTTACAAAACACCTCAATGACGTTCCTGGGGTTTTTTTTTTACCGTACGCGCTGTGACTACATTCTCATTGTTCCCTGAATACAGTGCTAAGTTTATTTAAAGAAACCTTCCTCATGGTCAAGCTTTCTGCTAAATGATTGATTTGAGAAAACTTAAACCCAAAGTAGAACATGATAGTTCGATAAGACCGTATTCTGTTTATGCCATTGTTAAGATGTGACTTTAAATCTGAGTTCCTTATGGAGTTTAATCTACGATGTCAAATAAAATGGTGCATTTATGCCTAGAGGAAGAATGGGAAAATTATATATATCAAAAGTGAGATCTGTTTAACTAACTATACCATACAAGAAACTGTACGTATGCTTAGATCTCAGCTACAAAGGCTCAAAATATGAAAAGAAACTAAATCTACATGACTTTAACAGACAGAAAGTCACCTTGCTTGTCAAATTGTTAAGTAACATCTCCATTAAGGGCAGTTAAAGTTTCTTCAGAGGAGTACAGAAACTGCAGTATGTCAGGGACCTGTGCAGAATTCCTCAAATTGCACCACTCTGTCAGTGCGCCATTCTCTGTGCATGCCTGACGGCACGCAGGACAAGCATGAACAGAAGCTCACAACCAATCAGCTTCAGCAGAGGTGACGCGCATGCAGCACAGAAACCCGTGCCAAATATGCTGCCGACTCCCAAGATAAGTGACACAGCACTCTTGTTTCTCAAGCAGCTAAAGTAAAGTGGTCCATAAATGATTCTTCTTCAAAAATGAGCACCTGCCTTTTAACCCTGCATTTCCTTTGTGCAAAAACATAACAGTCACTCGGTTGGAAGGCAAGGCAAGGCATGGCAAGTTTATTTGTTTAGCACACAGCAAGGCAATTCAAGGTGCATTACATAATGAAAACATGAAAGGTCACTCTTGCATTAATTCTTAATATTAAGTAAATACAAACTCAGACAAACAAGTTATAAATGTGCCATTATTTATTTACTAGACAGAAACTAAAATGGCAACAAGTCATGTGGGCAATACTAAGTAATTCCAATAAATAACTGAAGATTGGGCTGAAGAAGGGAAAGAGAAAAAGAGGAGAATAAAGGGCTGAGGAGCACAACAATGCTTCAGTTCACTGAGCTTCTTAAAAGTCGCACCACAATAGTTCAATGGGGTTGAGGTCTGGACTTTGATGAGGCCATTCGAAACCTTGATTCTTTTCATTTTCATTTATTCTTATATTGATTTGCTGGTGTGTTTTTTTTTTAAATCAATGTCCTGTTGTATGACAAAGTTTTAGTAAAGATGTCCTCACATTTGCATCCTAGTCTTTCCTCAGTCACCGCAAAGCAACCCAGAATCGTCAGCCACCACCTGTCATGCTTGAAGCAAGTATGAGGCAACTCTGCTGAAATACTGTTTGGTTTTCATCAAACAGGGCTCTGGGCAGTAAGGCCAAGCAACTTCACTTTAGCCTCGTCTGTCCATGGGACAATGTTCCAGAAGTTATGTACTTTGTTCAAATGCTGTTTTGCAAACCATAGTTTCCTCTCGGCAGCCTTTCAATGTATGTCTGTCCCTTTAAGCATTGTGTTAGCACACACTTGAACGCTGCAGACCAGCAAACTGCCACTCTGCTTTCATGACCATCAGCTTATGATCACTTCATCATGGATTGATGATTAGTGGCATCTGGCTGCAACTTGCCCTGTAGAATCCTGTGGGAGCAGCATGGAGCGTACTTAGTATTGCCCACAAGATTTTTCATTTAAATGTAATTTGTTAAACACATGAAAGGGGGTGAGAAAAGGTTTACCATGATTGTATGTGCTAATGTTGTGTTTTAATATCTCTTATTTAGAAATAGTGTTTTACTCTTTTTTTCCCATGAAGACTTTCAAAAACCTGTTCTATAATCCGTAGGTAGATATTATTTTCACAATGTATCCAACGAAGACTCAATATAATATGTAAACACAAATATCAGAAAGAGAGTTTATTCTGACAATACATGTACAATTCAATGTATAGAAATGAAAAAATTGTCACAGATCAAAATCATTAAAAATAAGAAAAAGACTGGTCACACTCGCTATCTTTTCAGCTGCCACGTTCTATCCAAAACAAACTTGTGTTTGATACTTTCAGTCTGGTGGGAATGAGTTTGTTGCTCTAGCGAGGTGGAAACCCCCGATGTAGCCCTCCCCTTCCTCTGAATCCTCCTCTATCCCCCCGAAAATTTGGGCGGTTTCTTTCCCTGCCTCTGTCTCCACCTCTGCCAGCATTTGGCCCTCCACGTCCTCCTCTTGGTGCTCCGCCGCCACGGTCCGACTTCATCTTTACCGGAGATTTGGGTCGCAGCCTCTCTATTTCCTCGGTGCAGCCAGATAGATAAGAGTCAGACAAGGCGAAATGAGAGGCATAGGTCTCCGGGTTAAAGTTGGTGTTTGTCAAGGTCGGACCAACTGTCAGCCAGCCTAAAAATGTAAGAAAACAAATCAACAAGCTGCGACAGACAGGAAAGAAAGGAAACCACTCAGCAGCTGGTTTTATCCTAAAACCTGACTTAATTCATCCTTCCAAGGAGAAAGCACACTGATCTTGCCTGGTCTGATTGTTGAGTCTCTTCCAAACAGGTGCAGCCTCCTGCGGCCCAAACAGAAGTGCTCGATGATGTGGAAGATCTCCACTGGCTTCTCCACGTTTCCCATTTCAGGCTCCTCAGTGATGATCAAGTCGATGTCCACATTGGCATGGATGAAGTCACCATCAGTGCTCCTGTGCACTGTTCCCTTGATTCCCATCAAGCAGTGCTCCTGAAATCAATTAAATACATGTTTTGTATCACCGCCCTTTGTCATATACAGCTTACACCCTTTTTGGGAAACATTTCCTATATGCAGGTGAAGGTTTAGCATCTGGAGAAAGGTCTGCCACAATACCTGTACAATTATTTGTCACGTAAACAATGGGATAGATATTGTGATTTGAACTAATTTTATTATCTTTTATATAAAAAAGAAGCTTGATTTAATTAAAGAAGAACCCCTACCTCTGAAAATACAGCAACACTTTAATTAAAATGAAGCTTAATGCATGAACATTAAAGTGTTTGTGTGTTTTTAGAAAAAGAAAACAAACAAAACCAAATTGCACTTATTTAAGGACGAAGAACCTTTGGAGAGGCATTTATTTGTTTCTCCAAACCCTTTCATTTGGCTTCATCCTAAATATGTTCAAACCCCATTTGTGGTTTGAGTCAACACATGATCATCATCCTTTCATCAGACTTGTATGAGCTGGTACATATGTATGGGTGTGTGTGTGAGTGTGTGAGTGTGGGTGTGTGTGTCTGTGTGCATGCAGTGAAACAATCTGAGCTCCACCTTTTGTGAAACTGGAGATAGAAGTAGAGTTTCCAGTACAGACCCTGTACAACCAGAAAAAAAACCAAAACCTGTTGCACCCAGTTTTTCTTCCTGTTCTTTTCACAGGGATCTCGTGTCTTGTAGCAGTTAACATCTTGCGTTTCATTTTCACTATCGTGTTCACTAAAATATAAATATATAAATACGTAAACAAAAAGGCACATAAAAATCAATGAGAAATGTGAAGGTGCAGAAAGTTCATAAATAAAAGACACAACCTAAACCTTCGAAACCTTTGCTGGGAGTGAAATACAATTGTTTCATTGCGATCCAGTTTAGAAATATTGGACACGTCAGTCATACCAAACCTGTGCTGAGAATGACAAATCATTTGTTTTGGTGGGTGTGTCTTCTTATAGGTCGACACTACCGTTACAGCTCACAGTTATCAAAAGGTTTAACGAGAAAGAATAATTTATTGTGACATTCATGATCGCTATGCGTTAATCCAAATGACAGATAAGGACTGGAATGTGGGGCAGCAATCACCATCTTCAAAGCTCTGAGAGGATCATGCATTCTCCCCTCCGGTGGAGCTCCACAGGGAAGTGTGGGTAATTAGTAATTCACTGCTGCAGCACAGGGTTACTGTTACTGCAACAGGCCTAGATGAGTGTAGATAAGTCTTAAATCAAAAAAAGTCTTCATCCACAATTTTAGGTAAACAAAGACACTGATAATGTCATACGCTAAAGTGAACGCGAAGTTGGATATTTCCTTTGGCTGGGTTTAGTGACGGAGGTGTGTGAAGTGTACCTTGGTGCTCTGGAACACTGCTTTTGGATCCAGTGCTTTGGTCTTTCCCGGGTTATTCTTGTTGGTCTTGATCCAGCAGATGTCCTCACACCGCCGGAAACCCCACTTCCTGAGGCACTGTGATGGTATTAAGGGTAAAGGTTTAGGCTTACTTATTTATGCAGCACAAACTTATTGACAACCATCTATACCATGTCATTTAAAAGACAAAAGAGTTGCATCAGATCTGCAACAACAGACATTTGCATTCTGTGAACAAAGCAGATATTTGATTTAGACTTGTTATAAAATGCTGAGCAGTTAAAACATAATCATCTGAAATAATTGCATTACTGAAATACAGCCACAGAACATGCACACTAAAGCATTAAATAACATCTTAAATAAGGTCAATTCCTCTGTGAAAACCTAGATTTACGAAGACTGAAAAAAAAAAAAAAAACAAAAGAAGTCACCTGACCAATGATATTGGTTAACACTTCTGGCATCACTTCAGGCAGACTGAACAAGCACAACAGACTCTTTCACTCTCAAATGCTTGAGAACTGGAGACATTTGGTAAACATGTGCTTGGTGCTTTTAAAAATGTATTTTCCTAAATGCTACAAAAACTTTTTCTTGTCTCTTTTAGAAAAAAAAGTTGTTTTACTGTTAAAGTTGACATTTTTGCCTCAAGAGAATGTGAATGTTAAAGTATTTAGTTAAATGACCTCCTATCTTGTCCCCAAGAGGAATAGATGGGAATGAGAAAAACATTAAACTAAATAAATAAATAAATAAAATCTTTCAATGTAAATATACCAGTTTTGGAAAGGTTATAATACATATTTTATACCCACAGGTTGTGGCTGTGACTCAGCGTTGATGATAAACATATAGAAGAAATGCGTCACAGGTGCCAAAAAGAAACCCGCACAGAAAAAATTATTCTTTGAATGTTTGTTTTCTCAACGAAGTGCACATATTTGATGAGGATACATATGAATGGTTCAGAAACTTTTACTTTTGCTCAAATAAATATCATGAAATGTCTATTAAACCTCAGCATCTGTCACATCCAACAAGTTCTTCCACACTTGAATGACATCAACTTACGAGAAGAAAAAATAATATGACAGCAAACCTGGCAAACCAGGAGATAAAAAAAAAAAAAAAAAAAATCAAACATTTTATTCACGGCTTGACTGTTACTTATTGACACGTATTTCTGTCAGAAAAAGGTGTTGCTGCTTTGTGTCGATCATTACATTAAATTGATTCTTTTACCATTCTGCCCAAGTCCAGTCCTTCTCCAGATCCACACCAGAGAAAGACGAACGAACGTAAAGCTGATATCTCCTCAATCTCCAGTCTCATTATCTACAAAAGCAGAGGGGGGAAATTGTCAGATGATGCCATAAGCACATTCACAATAAGATCCTTTTAGTCATGCACATCTTTCCATTAATGTTGTGCCAACTGAACATGTCGCGGTCATGTCTCGATGACCCCATGGTGCTTTTTCATAACTTTCTGCAGCTACACTCCAACAAAGTCAGACCTGATGACCTGACGACGATGGCCAGTCCCACGCAGCAGCAGTGAGTTCATCTGACACTGAATCCGCCAGACGCCCTTGTTAACCGTTTCCTCGTGCAGTGAGGCTTCTTATTCAGCGACGACGAATAGTGAATTCATGTTTAGTAAATCAATAAAACAAACACAACTGCACCTTTGTGGTGCATTTAAAGTGACACCATGTAACTTTTGAATTGTTTTAGCTCTGACCTGAAACTGATTAGATTTTCCATGTAGATATACGACGTTCACTGTATCTCTAAACTAGATTCCTCTTATAGCCATTATTGACCATTGTCATTGATCTGGGACATAAACGGTTCTTGGTAAAGGCGGTCGGGACCTGGAATCCAAAGCCACTTTGGGTAGTTTTTGCCAACAGGGCAGGAGAGCATGTTTACTAAACATACTTCCAATTATTTGACAGGTTAATAAATATGTTGTCTCTCATATCTCGAAAGCACTTCACTAAGCTAACACCCCATTAAAAAATGATTTTATCTTTATCTTTACCAATGCAAACACTCAAAGAAACCCTTTAAGAACAACAAAACATCACAAATTCCTTTAAATAAAATCTTTTTGTTGCTGCGTGTGTGTTATGTTTGTGTATGAGTGAGAAAGAGAGAGTTGCGTGTCCTCGCCACTGCTCGCCGAGTTGTGTTTATTTTGCTTTGTTTTGCTTGACTCAGGCTGCTGTCAACCAGGTAATGCATTCTCAAAGAATGTACGTAAGGTAGTCTAGCAGTTCAGGGCGAGGTATACTGGTACTGTGTTATTTATTTTCTGCCAATTTGAATTCGTTCATACTCTTTTACATACTTGTCAGGTGTTTCTTGCTCATGTTGGCCCTCACCTGATCAGACAGCTGTCACATTTCCTTAGAGCTCGTTCGTTATTCGCCCGTTTCCCTGTCAAACAGTTCACCTTTTCACATCAGGACCAACACCCTCGATTGGTTCAAAACTCTACCAAAAACTATTATTTTTATTGGCTTTCAGCCCCAAATTTGCTTTTTTTTTTTTTATTTGTTTAATCATACAAGTACTATTTTTTTTATTTATGTTTATTCATTTTAATTATATATTTGATTCCTTTATTATATCATTTTATACTGCTCTTGGTTTGTTATTTACGTTGACATTGTTTTGTTTTATCTGTGAAAGTTGCGCGACCTTTTGGAGAACGTGCTATATAAAGAAACCTTGGCCTGACTTGACCCTGTCGGTGCTCTAAGCAGAGAGCAGCACAAGTGGTTCTCATGCAGAAACTTGAAATAGCACCTTTTGTTTTCAACGTCTACATTTTTGCTAGATGCTTTTAGATAAACACTTTAGTTTGCTAAAACATTCTGATAAAAAAACAAACCCTTCTGCATTGCTGAATCTAGTTGGTGGCAGTATAACCCAATAATTATTCTTCAGTGCTTGATCTTCGTTTATTCATGTCTACATTAAGAAACCAAGGGGCAAACGTAAAGTAGGAAAGAAAAGTAGAAGTTGAAGTGCTCTACAGAACCAGATTTCAACATTTTACACAGATTTTATATGTCTGACCGTCACTCCCAGCACATTTCTTCTCTTATTTCATTAAATTACATTTTATTCCTGATTTAATGCTTTACCCTTTCCAGCCAGCCATAACTAAATTCAAAATCCATTTCCTTACTTGCCCAAACTTTTGAATTCAAACCAACTAAATATGTGTGCATGAATACGTACATCATCCCAGGTCCAAAAACGTTCGGTGTGGCTGATGCCTGACTCCCTGTAGTATTCCTCTAACGGAGGCTCAAGCAGAATCACGTCAAACTGGCACTTTAAATCCCGCAGGTCAAAATGTTCCAGATCAGCCTGAAGATACCTTTAATACAGAAACATACACATTTGTATTAGAGTCAACTCTTCTCATAACTGACTACTTATCAACATTTGCATCATCATCCAACATACATGGGAGGGGTGTTGGTGCTGGATATGAGTTCGTCTTTCAGTCTAATCAGCTCTCGGAGTTTAGGGTATTCCTCAAATCGGTCAGCCAGGCCTGAGGAACAGAAGAAAACAGGTCAGACCTAAACACATGCAAGCATGCGATTATAAACACTCACAAAGACGAGGACTTGCATCAGGTACACCTACCGACATCTCTGATGAAGTTCTGCGGTCTATGCCCTGTGTCCACGAAGTGCTGACAGTAGTCATTGTGAGGGTTCAAACTCTGGGTACCCTGGGAATGAAGGAAATCTTTAACTACAACAATGTCACAAAAAAGATATGTATATACATAGCTGGATGTTTTTGTGTATTTTCTCACATATTTAATACATGTTCCCGGAAAAGCTAAAATTGCAAGCTTAAATGTGACTTTAGTATGTGTATTCTATACGTAGAATCACATAAAGGCTGAAAGGTGTTCACTTCAACAATATTCATCTTTCTGATATTGGGATAACTTTCTAGGGTTAATTTTAACTACACATCTGATAGGTTAAAAAGACACAATCTTTTCAAAAAAGTTAAAGAAGTAGATCAAAAGCACCTGTTATAGTATTATTTGATTCTGAATCACTTCTAAAGTCCAAACATTTATTAAGTCAGTAAACAGAGATGGTAAATTGTTTTTAATCTGCACTGCTGTTTTTTTATTAAACCAATGTGAACGTCGTTTTCCACACATCTCCGGGGTTTAGGACTTTAAAACAAAACATGATACATAGACAGAAACATTTTCTTCACAACAATTATGCACAGAATAAAAATCACCTTCATACCGCGAAGTTGAATACGTAGTAGTGAATCGAAAATAAGCTCAACTACGTGCTTTCAATAAAAACTAAGATAACTTGGGAACATGCAGGGTTCAGTGCCAGTGCTGCACCTGTCCTCGTGACTGAAAACATCCTAACAAAAAAAAAAAAAAAAAAAAAAAAAAAAAATAGATGCATTTTGAATCTTCACCCAACCATATTATCTACACCTGTTTGTTTGAGCCTGTACACAGCCACATCCCCTCGGGCTGATGTGCAAATATTTTTATATAGTGAACGAGGACATTGGCCTCAGCTGCCTATTTGTTTGTTTGTTTTCATTAAAGATTCAAGTGTGTCATGGCAGGTTAATGCCCCATGAATCATCTGACTTTGCCCGGGACATTCCACAGCCAACGCCCAACTTTGTCAACTGCAAAGTTCACCTGCCCAAAAAAAACCCCACCATTCAGCTTTCCTTCAGATCTGCAGCTATAATAAGACCTGTTTACTAAATTCTCTGCAGACTGAGTTATGACGAACTTGTGTTTGAGAGAAGTACATCTGATAGTGACACAGCAACATTTTTATTTTAACTACCTGGGTATTTTTTTCTTTACGTCAGTTCATTCTACATACCTTCTGTTCACACTTAGCAACATTATCTGGTTGCCATAAATATCCAAGACACTTAGTAAGTCCAGCAACTCAGACTTTTGACTGTGGCCAGCAGACCAAGGTCTTTTCATTTTTAATAAAGTAGGGTTTTTTCATATAAAAAAAACAATGTGTGTACTTGCTTTTAAAAAAATCCACATACATGTTCCTGAGCAGCCACATCAACTCAGAAGCCCACACTGCACATCCAGCAGCATTTAGTTCAAGTTTAATGACTTGCTGTTCACTGATCAGTCTGTTTTGGCGATCTAAAAAATAGAAACTGTTATCTTCTTCAACTGGAATCTGTTAGTCTATTAGTTGGAACTTTATATAACACCTTCTTTTAGAGAAGGAAACTGTTGATACCTGTAATTGACTCCATAACCAGGTGCTGCTGGCAAATACACCGCTTCACGAGGTTGTGAGTATTTTCCAAACTCTACTTCCTGTTACTGCCTCATGAGGTGGTTGACGAGCGGATCTTAAAAAGCCTTGTATATCAAAAACAAAACCTTTCCTCATGCCAGCCACTAAGAGTTTATCTCAGTTAACCAAAACAATGAACTTTTCTCTTCATTTTCTCGCACCTATTCAATTACTACATAACAATGTACAAAAGGAAAAACTTGAGTACAAGGCTAACAATTTTTAAATGGATTAAAAAAATTCCAACCTTGAGAAACGTGCTGGAATCCTTGTACACCTCTTCATATGGGTTGCTCTCGTCCGGCTGCTGCACTTCCACCTCATCCTTAACACACACACAAACAAAAACAGAGACAACGCACAATATTTATTGTACATTTCTTTTTTCTGGCAACCTGAGTCGATTCTAAATGGTGATGTAAATACACAATAGACCACAGTCTAGTCAAGCTAATTACACTCGTGGAAAAAACGCGACAGTGCAGCGACATCTTTGCCCTGCCTGCAAACCCTGACCCACTTCCTTGTACAGTAAATAAAAACATTTGTCTTGTAAAATGTAATCAAATTAGATCATAGCCAAACAAGCCGACACATATATAAGACAGTAATGAGACAAGGAGATTGATTCCCTTCTGACCTTTCCATTCATCTAATTATTAAAAGTTTAGATAGATATTTTCTGAAAGCGTGGTTCAGTCTTCCCAGAAAGCCACTGAGACATGGTCTGTTTTGAACAAATCGCTCTCATAAATATTTACTAAACCTATCCTAGCTGAAATCTCTCTTACTGCAAATTATCGTGCAAGGTTTGCTTTCCAAAAGCCTTTCAATAACCAGGTTTGAGGTTATCGCTTCCGCCTGTTTTCAAAGCTGGATCGGAGGCTTCTTCAGCCCATGCAGACTCACAACACATACATGCAGAAGTTATTACACTCACTTTTTGCTCTTCCACATCTTCCTCTGTGTCCTCTCCCTCTGTCTGCGGCTTCCTTTTGGAAGGGGGATTGGAGCTATCATATGAAGCTCTGCGAAATAAAAACATTTTACTTTTACGTTTTAGTGGCAGGGACACTGTGAGATTCGGTGTCCTGGCCAGGGACGATTTGGCACAAGACAGGCTGGAGACTGATCCCACAGCCTTCCCAGTCGAAGGCAACTTCATTATCACATTCAATATATTACTCAAATTCCATGATCAGAACCAGGCAAGAGGACGTTTAAGCCTATTTTATCCTATCACCACTTGCCTCCACATTATCTGAGCGGATGATTGTGCCTCACCTGCAGGTTTCTCTGGTTTCTTCTATCTCTTTGAGTTCATCCTTGCTGTGCAGGACAGCTCCGATACTGTCGGCGCTCTCGGCTCCTAACTGGAATTACACAGGAATGACTAAATGAGGAGTTTATAAAACCATACGACGAGAACACATTTATAAATTCAGCATCGCAGTGACCGTTGTCATTATTCTGCTGGGTTTACTGTATTGGGCCTTAACGTGTTTTCACTCGTGTGCGCTTAAAGAGACCCTACGTCACCTTTGGTTTAGTCAGGATAGTGAATAAATAAAACCTTTGTGTGACCAGATAGTCGAGAACTGGACGTTCTGGACTTGCTAACGACGACTGCGTGTTGACTTGCCTGTTGAGCTAAAAGTTGCCGTCTAAGTTTTTGCCTCTCTCGGATCTCTTGGAGCCTACTGTTCATTTTCTCCTTTGTTACGGTTTGCAGCAGATTATATGAAATCCTTGGTCGTTATTTCACATGTATGCTTCATACAGAACTGAGCGCGGCAGACCGTTACCGACCATGAGCTAAAACAGGATAGCCGCTTAAAAGAAAACATGGGTACGCTCGGTTTGTCAAGCGGGACGCCGCGGCTACCGCTGTTGGCTTTGTCTCGATGGAATTAATTATGAAAAGTATCAGTGACACTGGAGGCTTTTTTCTTGTTGTTGTTTTTTTTTATTTTAACGACCGCTTTATTTCTCGATATCCCAAAGCATGTGTAATTGAAAGGATTCAACTGCAGACTCGAGAATATAGTTACCGACTGTTAACTCCGCCTATGAGAACAAACACCGGCGTTCACTGGTATAAATTTGGAGTCAACACTTTTGTGCATGAGCGTTCGCCCAATGATGAAGTCATCAGACGCGTAGTTGACGTCCTGTACGTATCATCCAATCAAGGGATGCGTTGTTATGACAACAGCACGCCGCTGGCGTCGCTGTGGGGCTCATTTGTGCTGCAAAATCATACAGATTAAACAGGTTAAAACATCTCAAAACTTCATTACAAATAACAAATATTAGATAGTAATATATATTAAATATACAACTCATTTTTTACATGTCAGATGTTTAACTTATTCACAGTCATGTATTTTACATCCAGTACTTATGTTACAGTTTTTATTATACAGTATGTGTATAGTTTTTAAACAAAATAATACTATAAAACTCCCTCTGTTCCCCAGAATGACCCAGGAGGAATGTTATCATGAGAACTCAAAGTACAGTAAATCAAAATGTACATATTTGGGGTAAATGTCCTCGTATTTACTTGGTACAGAGGCGGAGGAGGCCTCAGCAGATCCCCGTGACCCTGAATTGGAATAAATGGGTACAGATGATGGGTGGATGGTAGTGGGAGATCACTGAACTAATGTCCCGGAGACGTATCCCAGCAGAGGGAGAGCATTCAAACTCCAAACTGAAAAACTCCTGTCAGGAGTTGAACCAGGATCTAGGAGCGTCCTTGCTGTGAGCAAACAGTTTTAACCACAAAACCACAATGCTGCCTGGAATAAATTACAAAAAGTAGAAATGATACTTCAGTAACTATAACAGAATAGTAATGTTATCATTATGCCCTTTCTTATGTGACTGAATGATAGTGTTAATTTGGTAAAGCATGTGAAGTGATTATTTATTACAAGAGTAACATGCTTCTGCATCATACAGTTTCCTGAACAAAATATGTGAATAATCTGTTCACTGCAGTTATCAGACAGTTCTGCCTGATATATATTATAAATAAATATATTTAAATATTCTCACTCTACTTAGCCTTAATATTGCCAAAGCAAACAATACTTCAGGTTGAAATGTTAAATGAGTTACTTTATGGCCATTTTGTCAATAATTGGCATAATTATCTGTAGTCTTTTTTTAAACATTTGTTGGGGGAGGGAGCTTTTTTTCAGCACACCTTACTGTTTACTGTGTTTACCTCTTAAAAAAATCAACGTTACAGCTTTGTGTTACCCACTTAAGAGGTAAAAAAAAACAATATGCAATATGATGTTATGTTGGGTAAAGACAAAGATGGGGAGATGGGTTATTCTAGTGTGCTTGTAATGTCACACAACCCTGCAAACCTGAATGCTTCACTGAATTACATGTTTTCAGACCCAGACAACAATTAAACAAAGAGTTACTTTTGTATTACGTGAAAGTATTGGAGTTGGTAGTAACTTCAAATGTGGAGATAAATGGTCTGAAGTCAGAAAAAAAAGAGGTTTCCCCTTTAAGTATCAGTAGATTCAAATTTACCAAGAACAGCGTGAAACTTAATACATCCTGTTTGATATGTATTTATTGTTTGAATCATAACAGTGGAGGTTGGGCTGAGGGAACATTACTTCAATTAATCCACGGATGTTAATGTTTTTTTCTTTTTTTTTTTTTCCGTCGGAGGGCTGCCGGCAGAGCAGCCCACGCAAAACGAGTTTCGTCGACCTGCGTCGTTTTCCTCGCTCACTGCCGCGCCACGGCCGAGCGATGCGCCTCACTGGGTGACTGGGACCCCTCAGCTGATGACTTGGTGAATCCCACCGGTTCTGTTATCAGTGGACCGCAATCACGGAGCGAACATGACTGTGGTATTTCTCGCTTCTTTCGCCGCGCTCCTGGCTGCGAGCGACTGTTATTCCAGCAGCGTCCCTTCATTCATCCTGCCGTTCACCGACTGCGTCCGGAGCCGTGGGAAAGACGGATTCTACCGGGGAGCCGTCGACGTCACGGAGTCCGGCATCCGGTGCATGAACTGGACAGAAGTGGCCGGATTCAAGGAGCGCTATCCCGGCAAAGGAATAGGAGAGCACAATCAATGCCGCAACCCAGACGGCAGGATCAGACCCTGGTGCTTTTTCAGGAACCACAAAGGCAGAGTGGACTGGGGGTACTGCGACTGCAAACAAGGTAAACATGCGCGGGCCCGCCTGAGGTTGCCGTGCGTTTTAAATCTGCAGAATATGAGGAAAATGTCACAGCAGCTTCACGCTCAAAACCAACTGACTGGTCATTTAAAGTGAATTTCTTGGAGCCTTCTCATTAATTTGGGATGATGCGGAGCAGAGAGGAGGCTGCAAATGTGCAGTGAAGTGTGACTGATAACTCTCATCCACCTTCTCTTGTCTCGCGCCTCTCGAATAGGATGCACTTTCAGTTTCTCAGGTGATGCTTGTGTGTGATGATGGCAAACAGAAACGTGTGCGCCGTTAGGTATTTTAACGACTATTAAAGAAAACACAGGTTTATCAGCGCGAGAGATTAAAATGATGTGAGGTGGGCCAATAACTGCAGGATTACCGAAGATGAAGTTGGAACGATGAGGAGGGATAGAGTGCGATTTCCATCTGGCACAAGCTGGGCATCCCGGGTTATTTTTAGTGTTGGAGTATGATGGGTGGAGAAATGACCAGGCTTTCATTCATATAATGTTATTAATATACGGTCATATGAGAAAAACTGTACTTTTTTCATTTTCAACATTTTTTCATGAAAAGATCACTAACCAGGACTTAAAATCACACAACCACAACAACCTCCAACTAACAAACAATATGTATAATTACTTTCCTGACCAAAACTAAAGAAAACCGTAGTTGCATTGTGTGACTCCTCAGGACTCAGTAGCTTGAATACATTTCTGTATGAAGTCATCGGTTTTTCACATTGTTGTGGAACAATCTTTTTATTTCCTTTTTTTTCTTTTTTTTTTTTACAAAGTTGCTTCAGTTTATTGAGATTTATAAGATTTTTTCCATGCAAAACTCTTTAAAGGTCCTGCTACAGTATTATGGTCAGTTTGAGGTCTGGACTTTGACTGAGCTATTGAAATGTTTTGATTCTTTTCTCAGCCTTTTCTGCTTTGGAACTTTGTTCTGTCTCATGACCCAATTTAATCCGAGCTTTAGCTGCCAGACAGATTTGACCAGCCTCAGATTTTACTCTAGACCGCTCTGGCATACAGAGACGTTTGTAGCCGACACAGTGACTGCAAGGTGTCCGGTTTCTCTGGCTACAAAACAAGCCCAAAATCATCCCCACCACCAGGCTCGACAGTTGGAACGAGGTGTCTGAAGTGGTGGTCTTGTCCGTCCAAAGCACGTCGTTCCAGAAGCCTGGCGGTGTTCTCAGAACCAACTTTGTAAATCTGAGCCGTGCATGCTGGTTTGAGAGAAGATCTTTTCTCCTCACTACAATATAAATGATCCTTATTCTTCATCAGACTTGTTGTTCATCTGAGTATTTATTCACCTAATTCTTAGACCCCGTGACAGGACTGGATGACATTTGGTATTGTGCCCTGATACAAAAACCTTTACATCTTGAAAGAAGTTGTATTTTCTTTTCTTTTTCACAAAGCTGCTGTTCGCACCCAAGTATTCAAGATATTTGAACAATTATATGCCTTTAGGTAAGGGATTTAGACAGGTGTTTGCATGCTGTTATGAAAAGAAGGCAATCCCTGACGGGGTGTCTCGCAACTACACATTCAGATATGTTGACAGTAGTCTGAGACAGAGCTCCACCTGTGCATCAGCCTATTTCTGGGTATTTGCGCGTCAGCACGGACGTGGACACAGACATTCATTCCTGCCCACCCGACTCTACATATATCTGTAAACACTTCAGCAATAAACACCAGGCCTGGATGAGCACCAAGAGTGTAATTATATCCTTATGTGGAAAAAAAAAAGAAGAAAAAAATAGAAAACATAGGCATGGATGCCACAACTCAGGAGATACCATAATTGCTCAGTTGTTTTCAGTTAGTTTCTTCAAATATTTAAATTAGCAGTATCAGAGTGGAAGTCAGTCACTGTTTTTCTTCCTCCACCTTTCTCTCTCCACCCCAGGCTCGGTGCGTCTGCAAGGAGGCCGCTCCAAGCTAGATGGCAGGGTGGAAGTGTACCTAGGAGGAGTCTGGGGGTCTGTTTGCAGCAATGGCTGGGGGGACGAAGACGCAGCAGTGGTTTGCAGACAGCTGGGCAAGGGGTGAGGGAACGCGCACGCATGCATGCACTTGTGCTCACACGTGCATGCACGATTCGCTCCATTCCAGTCTTCCTTCACCTCTCACGCGTACATTCAGACACAGGTGTAAGTATAGCCGCCATCTGCCATAAATTTACAAGCTGAAGCTGTCCGGTCAGACAGATGGAAGAGACTTCAACAATAAATGGTCATGAGCTTTGTACACAACCTTTCACTTATACACTGCTCTAGGCTCTCTCCTGCATTCTCTGACAAATCTTTGTGCTGTTGTGGTATAACTCTTGCATTCCAGCCCTTTGTTCTCCAGAGCTGTAAATACCTTTAGAGCAAAGGTATTTATGTTCCTATTAGCTAATGTCTTCCTCGACTTTGTCTGTATCACACACACAACTTTACTATGAACCCTCCGGGTACTCTGGCTTCCTCCCACACTCCAAAAACATGCATACTAGGTTGACGGATGATTCTAAATTGCCCGTAGGTGTGAATGTGAGTATGCATGGTTGTTTGTCTTGTATGTGGCCCTGTGATTGACTGGCGACCTGTCCTGGGTGGACCCCTGCCTGTCGCCTGTAATGAGTCGGGATAGGCTCCGGCCGACCCACATTACCCTGCAAAGGATAAAACGGGTATAGAAAATGGATAGATGGATATAAATATATATACATATATGTATACCGCCACTGTTCATAATTGGGGGTGTGGTCAGCCATGAAAGATTCCTGCTTTCTCCGGAGAACAGAGACTCTCATGTTGTCGCTAACAACAGCGTTGATCCGCATTTTGAGATGAGTGCACGTCTGTGTATATTCATGTCAGCACGTGCACATTCACACAGGAGTCAGTGAAAGTTCACAGTGGGAAGGTTGGAGGGCAAGAGTCAGCCATATGTCAGCTGGAATCCGTGGCGATGGCTTTCACTCGCTCAGTTATTGAAAGCTGCTGGTTGTAAAACTGTGGACGGCACTGTTCCAGCGCTGGGAGCTCACGAGCAAACAGACAGCAAGAGATAGCTGCCTCCAGGTTACAAAAGCTGCTTTATGTTTGGCTCCGAGACAGGCCACATTAACAAGGATGAAGATTTTCCTTTTTTAAATTAAATTCTGGTCCCAATTCCAGCACAAGGCTCTCACTCACAATATACGTGTGTCAGTAAGTGTGTCAGTTTAAATTACTACAAGTAGCTTATTTGTTTATTGATTTCTTGCAGGATCTCAGGCCATGCTCGTGAAGTTTCACTGTTTCGCCCGAGCACAGCCAAAGTCCATTGGATGGCAGTCAATTGCCAGGGAGAAGAGCCTGAGCTGCTCCAGTGTCCCAAATCTAGCTGGAACGGAGGGGAGTGCTCTCTGGCCGCAGCCGTCACCTGCACCCAGCAGCAAGGTAGACCCGCCTCAGAGGGAATTACTGAATCCAGGATTGATAGATTAAGTTCTGCATGTATGGAATGGGACCTGATAAGTGAGTCCTGATGCAATGCGTCACAGTGAGGAGATAATTCTTGGAAAATATGTTTTAACTTTAAACCATTTACGTGTGCTCCAGCAGCCGTGACACTTCCGTTACGGCTGGTGGGAGGTCGATCAGAGTCAGAGGGCACAGTTGAGGTCTTCCACGCCAGGCAGTGGGGCTCCATATGTGATGACCAGTGGGATGATAGCGATGCAGAGGTGGTGTGCCGACAGCTGGGGTTAAGGTGAAGATACACCTTAAAAGCACACAAACACACTTATAGAGACACTATTGTTCACTTTTGTAGAACTCCCAAATAATAAACAGGGTAGGGTAATAGACTGTCAGTATGTGACAATGAAGAATAAAAGTGACAGGGGAAAAAAATGTAGCTGAAATGAGTTAATGTGGGTGTCAAGCCATCTTCCTCTCCTTCTGTCTCCAAAAGTATGACAAGTATTCTTTCCACACAGAGAGAAGAGTCAGCAGTAAAGAACATCTGGGGGTCAAATAGTGAATCAGGCTTATTGTTCTTGCATGAATTCTAGCACCACTGAGATGTGCATATTTAGCCACACTAGATTCTCTGCAAGTGTGCTGCAAAGTTGACGTTTTCATGACACGAAGCACAAGATTCCTTTTCCTTATGAGTCATATAACCAAAAAAGTAAAACATAAGCAATATCCTGTACCCTGTTTCCTCTAAGCTATAGCCAGCCAGCACATCTGTTTTCCATTTGGTTAGTGTTACTATAGAGCAAACCTTTTATTCTTCTGTGCATTGTTTAACCTATACATATACATATATATATATAAATATATAAATTTTGTAGCGGTGTTGCAAAGGCATGGGGCCAAGCACACTTTGGCAAGAGTTCAGGCCGTGTGTGGCTGGATGAGGTGCGCTGCACGGGCAATGAGCTTACTCTGGAGGAGTGTCCAAAAAGTGCGTGGGGAGAACACAACTGTCTGCACTCTGAGGATGCAGGAGTGTCCTGCCACCCTCTCACAGGTAGGTCGACACGTTTCTTAATGAAATGCATGACAGTAGCAACAATTACACACACAGAAGTCACGCCTTATGGTGGTGGAGATTTTACCCTGCTTTTCAAGAGTTTGACATATAATCCAGAGGTGGAGCAGATGATGTAACCATACAGCGAATTCTACCGTTTTACATTCATCAGTGTTGCTGTTTATGTGGCACTTTTTTTTTTTTTTTTTTTCTTCTGACTAGTCAGAATGTCTGCTTTTGGAAAGGTGTGATAAGTCAACATGGACTAAAAAAAAAAAAAAAAAAAAAGCAAGAGGAGGGTGTGAATTGCAAACATCTTTTCCACATAAGGGTTAGGCGAGTAAAGAGCGGTGTGGCCTCGCTCAGCAGAGCAAACACTTTAAAACAATAGGTAAAAGACTAATCTTTTACCAGGTTTCTAATGCGGCACGAAAGAAGTCCTAAAGACTCATGGTTACATAATCTAACAGTTCATCCTAACCCTGACTTTTTGTTTCTAAAGTTTTTTTCAGTTTTTCTTCTTAGGTTTAGTGTTATCTATTCAGTATAACATGCAAACTGCATTTGTAATTGTACCTACATTAAAGGTTGTAACATAAAAATAAATAAATAAAAAAAATGTTTTTTCTGTCTTGTTCTCACGTTTTCAAACTTAGAAATCTGTACGTAGCAAATTTAAGTTAAGTTGCCGACAGGCTACCTCGACTTCCGCCACCTTGTTCATTGCTCTGATTGGTCGGAGCACTAACCCGCTGTGTGCACAGGCGGCTTGAAACGCATCCGCTGGCGCTGCCCCTTGGTTGGGGAGGCCCAGTGGATCGTTTTCAGATCCTACCTCTCTCTAGAAGTGGGTCTGATCTATTTCTTTCTTTTTTACGTTCTGAAGTGGTGCTTTCTGAAATGCTGTTTTGTTTTTTCTTCTCGTTTTTTTTGCTGTTGCTGTCCAATTTTCTGATGTTTTTACACCTCAGGAGAACCATAATGATAAACTATCACAGCTGAAAAAACAAAAGGTTTTCCATCTTATTCTGAATTAAAGTGGAAAAAAAGATGTTCTTTTATGAATTGTTATGAGAAAGCGTTCTCATGTCTTCCTTTCCATTTACCCTTCTTACTCTCCACAGATGGTGCGATCAGGTTGGTTGGGGGTTTAGGAGGCCACGAGGGACGTTTGGAAATCTTCTACCGTGGTCAGTGGGGGACAGTGTGTGATGACGGCTGGACAAACACCAACACTCTTGTGGTGTGTCGACAGCTTGGTTACAGGTACTTAAAAGCATTCATGCTCAATGCACCTTGACTTCAATCTATCATTAATGAACAACTTAAAAGAATGAGGTTATTTTGGATGTGTGGGCACATGTCTAATTTTCAGGGTGGGCGAGACTCTCCTCTCTGAAGGTCTGGACATCACTCCAGTCCCACGCTTCGGGGTGGGGTCAGGTCCTATTCTTTTAGATGATGTGAGCTGCACAGGGAAAGAGCCCAGCCTAATGTTGTGCAATAAGAGGGAGTGGCTACGCCATGACTGCACACACCATGAAGATGTGAACATCGCATGCAGCCCCGAGCACAATGGAGAGAGTCTTCCCACCAGTAAGACCGAATCTTATCTTCCTGTTAGACTCACCTTAAAGCTGAGATTCTAGTTCAGATTCTAGTTCAGTTCAAATATTGCAGCTTTTGGACACGAAACCACAGCAACCCAAACTAAACAAGTGACAAGATAACATCAGATATTTTTGGATGCAGTCTGTGTGACATTTCTCAAGGAAATGTGGGACTAATCTTTGCCTCTGTTTGGCCAGTGGTTAAGAAAATAGAGGTTGTAACACCAGTATTTGCATTCAAGGAATGATAATGGTGTTTTTGATTTCAAAAATCAAAACACTTTCAATAGATAGATAGAGCCTTCAACAATGTTGTTGGTTTTCCCCGTAATTTAAAGACAGCTGAATTATTGCTCCTTTGTTTTTTTGATAACTCAGAAACTATAATCTCTAAACAGACGCTGATATTTTTGATGTCTAAGACACTTCTGGGTAATATGAATGCTCAGCTGTGTCACTGAAAGACTCTACCTGTTTAAGACATCGTAGTCTTCACTGCAAATTTCTTTCTTTCAACTATTTTGACATCTCTGCACCGGGTTCAGTCAGTCAGCTCTCGTAATGAAGTCCTCGAATGCGTTGTCAAAAATAAAACACTTAAATAAAACACAATCCCCACTCATCCGGCATACGCAGAGATTTTTGCAGGTGCTGAACGTAACTTAGCACCCCTCCGTACAATCACACTTCCCGGTGGAAGCTGGGGAGGATCTGGGTTTTTAGGAGCGGCGGGGAGCTTGTCAGGTGAGAGACAAGTACCTCTTTAAATAGACCTCCATATGAGATGGAGTAATTTGAATACACCGCAGAGAGGTGAGAACAAGCAAAAGAATGCCTGGTGCCTGGATCTAGCCCCTCCCCTGGGTCTCCTCTCATTTATGGTTCGGCCGTACTGTTTTGGCGAGCTCCAGACTCTGTTAAACTTTTCACCCCTGATTGACATCGGCAGTTTTATTTAGCCAGTTTGCCATCCTGGTTCCTGAACTCTCTACTGACAAGGAACTTTATCTTACACTTAATCTGTTTCCTAACACAGTAACACAATATTATATGAGTTTTAATTCAAATAAAAAGTTACATTTGCGTGCGTTTTGGGATCTCGTCAAGCTCTTACGAGAGTCTATGGTCATTTTACGGCACTGACAGCAGCGCCGATAGAACTTGTTACAGAATATTCAACCTCAGATTTCTGTAAACAAAACAAGCAATGAGGAACAGAAAATAAAATGTTCAAAATAGTCAAAGTAATTTCCCTTCACATGAGAAACTACAAAAAGGGAGGTGTGGAGATGCATTAGATATCTGTTTCCAAACTGATTCATATGTCAATAAGATAACATCTTCGACAAAGTCTAAATTCTCCAACAGATAGATATTTCTCTAAAGGTCAAACAGGTGATCTCATCTGTTGGCTTGTCCAATCTTATCTTCGGAAAGTCTTTGTAAGTCTGTCAGCCAACTGGAAAGCTTAACTGTAATGTCATAAAAGGGACTAACGAGAACACGCTACCTTAGTACCATAGAGCACATGGGACGTACACATTCGCTGGTGTTGGAGAAGGCCTGAATGGGAGCGCCATAAATCACATCAGTATGTCCAATCACCAGACACCCATAAAGACTTTGATGAGGCGGAGCAGTGGCTGAGCTTTCTTATGACTATATTTTGATGCTAAACGCACCATACGTCACTGGTCAGTCTGGTCAATCTGGTAAATGTCACAGGCTCCCAGAAAAGCCCCAGTGTGGCTGTTACATCCGTTTCTGATGACAGGTTGGAAAAGTATTGCTGCTTTGCGCAGAGAGCACAGAGAGACTGAAATAGCTTTTTTCATTAGGTGGATTTTATGAGGCTTTTACTGTTTGGCAACAGCTCTAGGAACACTTTGATGCTACAAACATCCTTCTTTAAAATTAAAATTAAAACCATTTACAAGTACGTTTCCTTGTTTCTGTTTGAATGCTCATGGTCGGTGGTAAATTGACACTGCTTTTCAATCTCGGTATTTGGGTATTTTGGTCACAATTACATGAATCTTCCTCATAATTGAATTCATACATGGCACGCAGCGATGTCCTGCTGTGTGTGTGCATGTGTGTGTGTGTGTGTGTGTGTGTGTGTGAGTCAGGTGAGTCAGGTGAGTCAGGTGTGCATACCTAAAGATTGGGGAGGAAAGTGACGAAGCAGGAAAGTTCTGATAGTTACCAACTCATCATTAAATAAAAAGATATTTTCCTCTTGAAACCATGCTGTAAGTGAGGTGAACTCAGCTCCTCGCTGCGTGTGGTTCTGACCCTCTGAAAATGATGCATAACTGCAGCTTTAAAGGGACAGTATCCTGGGTGCTCTTTCAGACACCGACGGATTCAGTTGCTGTCACATTAATGAAAAGAGGTGCTGAAAGGTTGGGAGGAGTGTCTGCAAGTGGATTAGACTCCTTTGAAGACAAGCCTATGTGTGTGTTGTGTATGGAAGGAGAAAAATGGTGTGTGTTTTAAATCTAGAGGACTGATGTGAGCTTTTCATCAACAGTCAAAGCCAACAAAGGAGTAAACACTAACAAATAACTCCTACAACTGTCCTCTCCTACAGTTGTTAGGTTTCACTTAAAAGTACTCCCACAAGTCTTACATGTTCTTCCACTTAATACTCAGACAATGATTCATTCATTTCATGTTGAAAATGTTAAAAAAGTTACGGCAATTAACATGTGTTTGAAAGATGTTGAACTAAAACATTCAGTTTACACATCTGATAATTTCCAAGGAACTCGTCTCCTGGTGGCAAACAAAAGTTGTGACTGAACTGAGACATAGCAAGAGTGTAAACTGATACTATGAAATGTCCACGTGTGGAAAAGTCATTAGTGTTCGGTCAGATAAGATTAGTGTACGTCTGCAGTGGAATCTGTGCGCAGACAAACAATATTCGACTTATGGCTGGGTCTAATTTGACTAACGGAGCGTGAACGACATTTGAGCCCAACACACAGAGGCTGAGTCGGGAGTGGAGCGCAAATTTAAATACATTTTCATTTTTCAGAGAATCGTTTGAGTTTCACTCAAAAATAAAGTGTCCGTAGTAGTTTAGTTCAAGGAAACCGACAGGTGTTTGCAGCAGTTCCTTTGTGGAGAACATGCGCGCACATGCCCCCGCTCACAAGCCACTTTTGAACCGGAGGATCAGGTTTGTTAGGAATGTGTGAGTGCTCACTTTGAGTAGTTTTGAGTATCTTCAATGAATAGAAATAAATCTTTTCCACAGTCAGCTTAAATCAAGTTACATGGTTGCCATCTCTAAACCCGAACTTGGATCTGGCAAAAGTTTCTACCAATTAATATAATGTTTTAGGAAGCATCAAGTACTTCCTCATGGTGGAATATATTTGTGTCTTTTTCTGTATATATACCTTTTAAAGGTCTTTACATTCCTGTGCCAATTGAAATTACACGTTAGGTTTGTGTGCCACATAAATCAGTCTAAACTGAGGGAAACGTGTGTGTTTTCCCCTGCAGGTGTGCCAGTCAGGCTTGTGGGAGGAGAAAGCTCCAGGGAAGGCCGTGTGGAGCTGTATCTGTCTGGTCAGTGGGGAACTGTCTGTGATGACGGCTGGACGGATCACGATGCAGAGGTGGTGTGCCGACAGCTGGGCTACAGGTACCTGCACGTGCGCTGAAACAGCCTCTTTGTTAGCTTTGCAGTCGTATATATGACGGGCCGAAATAAAGCAGTTAAGAAGCCCTCAGGAGAACACATGACAGTTTTTTTTTGTTTGTTTTTTTTTGCCATCAGAAGTCACTACTGATATGAATTTGAACTGCAGCAGTACAGATTAGGTTTGCAGAACGTTTTCAATGTGATGGCCTTTTGGTTAAATGGCTTTTCATTTACTATACATAAATACAAAACATACCATTGAGACTTGACGCCTCGACGATGGTTATGAAGTAAAGATTTTATAGCTGCTGTTGCCAGGGCTTCTGTTTCTGCTCAACTGCTCGCGCTCCTCCTTATTTTTTTCAACCTCTCATGTGCTGCACAAATGGTGCGTTGAAAAGCTGAAAGAGCTGCAGAGAAGAGCGTGTGAGCAGCTCTGTGGACGTCAGCACCGACCATCAGGACAATCTTTTTAGTTTAAGGTGAAAACGACGTTTTATGTCCTTGAGAGCATGTATTTGACTGCTGGTTGGAGAGGAAGGGAGCCTTTCCACTACGCCACGGCCAGAAGAATTAAAACTTTCAGAGAATAAAGACTCTTAGGTTATGTTTAAATGTCATAAAAAGTGTAAAATAAAATGCCAATCACGTTACATAATAAAAGGTTACTCCCACCAACACGAAAGGCTGGGAAAACAGAGCCTGGGACTGATGATTTGTGATAGTTGTATTTTAAGAGTGACTAAATTTATTAATGATTAGTTAGAAAACCAAGTTTATTTGATTCACCATTTGGGTTCCCAGCCAGTTTTTTCGGTCTTCGTCTCAATCGAGACGATGGAAAAGAGCTCAAACGCTTGAGACAACTTCAGTGATGACTTCTGGCTTTGCAATGTGATCACCCTGTAAATCAGACGCACTTAAGTGAATCCAGACTGCCCAGTGTGTTTGCATTATCCGTCACTGCCTTATAGACTTGGCATATGTCTTGTGCTCAATTCCTGATTTTCTGCACGTCTTTCATCTCTACATCTCTAAATCTTTCTGTTTCCGCATCAGGGTTTTCAGTAGTCTTACGTTTTCAGGCTTATCTAAAGCAATGGAGAAACTGCAGAGGGGTTTTAATCATTTAAGAGTGCCACTTTTCAATAAATGTACTTTTTTTTTTTTAATTCATGTCAGCGCTTATGTGCAGCCAGCTGCATTTATGTTTTATGTCTCTGCTGCCCATTAGCTCTTCCTTCAGAGACATTTTCTCCTTGAAGGCAACAAACTCTTCATTTTCTTTTTTCTCTTTTTTTATCGCTCTGTTGAGGACGATGCATTTTCTGCCCAGTTTTCCGTGACAGATCTGAAATCCACATCTGGAGTGCATAAGTATGGGAGAGTAGGGAGAAAAAGTGCTACAAGTGTGTAAGTCATGTTAGGATCATCATTTTGTGTCATGCAGGGTGTGGTGGCATTACATACATAGCAGGTCCCCAAAGGAGGAGAGCTGGTTGTAATGGTATTAAAGCAACTTATAAGAAGACACGCACACACACACACATGCACACAAACCATACTTAAAGTCAACAGCTTGATCTAGAGTTAACACTGACTGGAAGATTCTTTCAACAACACAAGTGTGTTTGGGAACCGATCAGGTCAGCAGCTGGAGTTGTGAAATGAAATGCTTTCACGTTCTTATTTAATATGGGATTTCACCTTGTCAACATATGAGGGGGGGCTCATTTATCATATTTTACAAACCAGCTGTGTTAAGTTTGTAATAAATCTGGACAGTTCAGTCTTGGGCTCTGGATGTGCTGTAGGATGATGGCTTTTAAAATGTGTCCTGATAACAAACTGGACGGTTCCTCTGCGTCTATCCAGAAGGACGCAGTTCCATGAGTCCTAAAAATGACTTTAAGATTTTAATTTGTCACGCTGCAAGATAGGTTTCCGTTTCCAGTCGAGTGAAAAATGGATGGAAGTTGTTACTTTTCATTGTAGTTGTGGATGCAGAAAATGGTGTTGTTAGTTATGCCTTAGTGTGTATGCCAGAGACCGAGAGATTACAGCTAATCACTCCATCAAAAAAGCCAAAGCTGTATTTTTTTTTTTTTTTAAATAAAGGCTTTGGACTGGGATCTGAAATGCAGGTTGCCAGTTTTAACTGAGAAGTCACTGCAGTTTAAAATTGAGAAACATTAACTTGTTTACTACGTGGTGTTTAACAGAGTATTAATTCTTGTTTATTCCTGAAAGTCTCTGCAACTTCAAGATTGTCTTTAATATTACAAATATGTTATCAGTCATCCCAATAAGTTGAGAAATGTTATTGCAGCTCTCATCACACACCTTCTCTCCTATTGCATATCAGCATTTTGAAATGTTTATTAACCTCAAAGTAATCTTAAATCTTTAGGCAGGGAGAGTGAAGCTCTGACCGTCTTTTACATTGTAGTTTTCTAGCTGATGCAAAACACTGAGTTCATTTGTAATGAACTTCCCTACTTTCTTGTTTGAAAGGTTTGAAACGGTCTCGTATAATCTTGAAACCTGATGTGCCTCAACAGAACCTTTTTTTTATTGTTCACCTGAAGACATCAGCTGCATGTTGCAACTTGAGCAAATGCTGGAAAAGCCTCTGATGTTGACATAGTTACAGTCGATGTTGTGACAGCGCCTTCATGAGATTGAGGACATGAGTGAATCTGTCTGAACGGCGCCCGTCTCTGCACCACCTTCTTCACTCTTTCGTCTTTTCCTGCAATATTTAAAACACTTCCCCTGACAAAGATGTCCCTCTGGAAAAATGGGTATCACGGATTAAGGACGGCACAGAAAAGTCTTTATTCCATCTTTAGTGGATTGCATATAAAGCAGATTTTTTTTCACATTTTAACTCTTGTAGCGCAAGTGCCACAGAAACACGCCAGGAGAACATGATGTCATCTCTGGGCAGACTTCCAACTGACTTGGAGGTTCACCCTCTGCATGCTTAGTACTGCTTGGGGAGCTATTGTAGACACGGATACGACAGTGCATGTCTTAATAGAAGACATGAGATTCCCAGTGGGTGACTGGGGTTACAAGACCTGTCACCCACCAAGCTCAAGGGATGATACATTAGACCGTCTTTTTTCCTTATCTCTCAATCTTAATTAAAATCGCAGTTACCGCCTGTAGACACAGGACCACAACATATGAGCTTTTCTGAAACAGTGATACAAGTGCAAACGATAACAGATTGTAGAAATGTCTGACCTGGTTTGCATCACAGCTTGAGAATGTTGAACCATAACATCCAAAGTTTACCTTTTTTTAACAGCATGTTTTATATAACTTTGCATTGAGTTTGTCCTCCATCTGTCCGCAGTGGGATTGCGAAAGCCCGAGTGATGGCGTACTTCGGGGAGGGGGCGGGCCCCATCCATGTGGACAACGTGAAGTGCAATGGCGAGGAGCGTTCGTTGGCAGACTGCATCAAACAAAGGCCCGGCACACACAACTGTCGCCACAGCGAGGATGCCGGCGTCATCTGTGGATATGGTGAATCACAGCACACCAACAGAGAAGTCAAAGGTCAGTCAGATAGAGAGAAATGGTTTTAATTTCACGTGTCCTAGAAGATAACTGTAACTTCTTTTACTAATTAATCTGGAGCGATACTTAAAACTGTAAAGGGTTCAGCGAATGTGGCTCGGAAAACTGCAGAGCAGTCAAGAGGCAAAGTCGTTTTGCAGCGTCTGGGACTTCTGAGAGTGCATGAACATCCAGATGGTAAAATGGGAGCCGGGTGTTATTGCTTCGTCCTGTCTGCCACACTTCGGGGCTGTTTCACTCAACGCTATCTATTACCTCCACATGTGTGATTGCTGCTGTTTCTCACATGAGCCGTTTCATGTCTTCACCGTACAGACTGAAACACCACATGCACTCAGGCTATGTAACTGATCTTTGATTTATTTGATTTTTAATTGATTTCAACTTCATATGTCGTCGTTAAAGATAAATTTCCAACATTACGCTTTTGCCCAGTCTAAATATTTAATGGGAGCGACATCTGAGCTGAAATGTATGGTTTAGCAATCTCGCCCCTTCCACGCTCTCGCACATATATCTACAACAAATGGTTCCTCTTTTGTCTGTGTCAGATCCTGTCAACTCAATTTGTGGTCTGCGGCTCGTACACACTCGTCAGCGGCGAATCATAGGAGGGGAAAACTCTCTGAGGTAAGGTGGAAAGGACAGAGGGGATCAATAACAGAGCAGAGAGCGCCTGTCAGAGACTATGACCACTTTTCAAGTCTACGAGTCGCAGAGAGAAGAAAGAGGATTTAAAGCTAGAAGCAAAGAAAAACCCAGTCGTGTGTGCAAAGGATGTACTTCTAACTGAATAATGACCAGATCGCCTCAGTTATTTCTCATAGCAGAAGTTTATTGTTATTATATAAAAAAATGAGGGGAAAAAAAACGATTGTTGGTTAATGTGTCTGCCATCATTATTCCTTCATATCAATGAATATATATATATATATATATATATATATATATATATATATATATATATATATATATATATATATATATATATATATACACATATATATACATATATATATATGCAAAAGAGAGAAACTGTGGAGAAAATCTTTTGTTCAGATGTTTTATAAGTGTACTTCTTCCTGCATGTGGGTGCATGCAAGTTTAGAGTTGCCTGTTTATACTTCACGTTGCCTCGTGTAAACTCATTTTGCGAGGCATGTTAATGTTTACTGTCCTCCAGAATAAGTTGTATAATCCTATAATAGAGACCTGTTTGTGGTGTAGCATTGTAAATGTTAAACCCAGGTGCAAGGCGGTCGTTCTCGGTCTGTAGCTCAGGTCATGTGTCGTTTTGTAATTGGCGAGTCTTAAATCTTTCTGTTTTTCTTGCATGTTCGGCTGTGCGTTGTTGTTTACAGGGGTGGCTGGCCGTGGCAGGCAGCCATTCGTTTGCGAGGATCGAGGGGAGACGGGAGGTTGGTGTGCGGAGCAACTCTGATTGACACGTGCTGGGTCCTCACTTCAGCGCACTGCTTCAAAAGGTCTGCATCCAGAACATATCCCATTTATACGAGTCGAGAAGTTATTCACGGAAGTGTGAGTGTGATTATGCATGCGTTAGCTTTGACATGAAGTTTAATGTAAGCCAAACAAAGCTCCACAACTCAAACATATGCACAATGCCGTCAGTACAGGGATGTCTGGGCAGCCTAGCGAGGTCAGCATTAATCGCTGGGGGGTTTGGCTGTGGCTTCGGTGCAGGTGGCAGAGAAAAAGGAAATTACTTCAACTTCATCTGGTCTCGAGGCCTCAATGTGGAGCCAAACGTTTGGAATCAATCACCTAATACATGCGGAGAGGCCAGTGGCAGAGAAGTCTCGAACTACAGAGTCTGCATTGACTGCCTATGCAGTTTTTGTTAGATTTCAGCAGCGTTACCAGTTCTTAAGTTTGACTGTTAATAGTGTTTAACTTTGAAATTAAGATAAAAGGCGGAAGGAGGCTACTCTATCGTTCACCAGTGTGAACCCCAATGTACAGGCACCGAGCCGGGAGGCAATAAGCGTGCCCACCCTTGCACGGCGCCTTTCACTTTGGGCAACTCCAGAGTGGAACAGAGTCCAACCCCTCTCAAGGAGATTGGTTCTGGAGGCAGAGCCACGCGTCGGGGTGAGTCTAACTACATCGAGCCGGAACGTCTCAAACTCGTGCACCACCTCAGGCTCCTTCCCCACCAGATAGGCGACGTTCCTTGTCCCTAGAGCCAGCTAGGGACCGCCAGGGTCACACTGCACCCAACTCCTATGGCCTTTGCCACAGATGGTGAGCCCATGGGAGGTAATTAAGACAACTTGGGGCTTTAAAAAAAATTTGAATAACAATGAAACAGTGAAAGTTTGTCACTCATGTGAGTGCAGATTCAAATGATGAACTTTCTTCTGTTTCATTCTAGTGTTATAGTTTACAGTTTGACAGCCTTCAACATATTGAAAGAGAACGCTAAGGTGTGCTTTCTGGCGGAGTTGCTTATTCATCTTCTATGTTATATTGAACAAGCTTTTATGAATGGGCTGCGTGTGTGTGTGTGGAGGTGTGCGTGCGGGTGTCTGTGTGTGTGTGTGTGTGTGTGTGTGTGTGTGATGGGAAATGCAATGAGAACCATCAGGTAGGCTGCTGAAATGGAAAGAGAGGCTGAGCGTAGTCCAATAATGACTGGAGTAATCATATAATAATGATGATAATATTGTTTTTAGTGTTAAATTATTAATGTTATGGTATCTAGTACAGCCTCTCAGGATATTGTCCACATTTAACGTAACTTTAGTTTTAGATCGCACTGTAATCTGACAGCAAATGTCAAACATTCATCCCTCTGATCAGGTGTCAGTCTTTCAGGCTCCGAGCTGTTAGTCTCAACCGTAATAACTCTGAAAAGTAATTAGCTGCATGCACGCCAGGGCACAAGTGGATTTCCGACTTCACAGTGTCACATTTCCTTGCTAACAATCACAAGAAGCCGTTACATGCAAGAGCACAGCTACACGAAGCAGCACAAAATAAACAAATAGACGCTTTTGGTTTTTGCATTTGCACTCAAGGTATGAAACATCACTCGTAAGGAAATATTGCTCGGTTCCTCATTCTCCCGTTAATAGGGTCATAAAATATGACCTAAGGTCAGTGGTTACATGCCCTTTACAAATGTAACCTATTCAGCGCACAGCTAGGGGCTTGTCAACTGTAGTATAGCTGCTCTGAGTAGTAACAAATATACCTGGAACTCCAGCTTTAAGCCTGACTTGACTTCAATACAGGATCGTGGCTGCCTTGTATCACTCTACAACCACTGTAAGCGCTGAAATTTGTTGTGTGTATTTTTATAGACTTAAAAGGTTGTTCGGCAGCGTCTCTGCTCTGCCAAAAACGCAGCGGCATTCACAGGTCAAGATATCTTTCCGGAAACTCCACCACGTGTAACTGGACACAGACACTTGGCTCAATGGAAAGGCCTCCTCCTTTGATTTCTCTTCCACACATCCTTGTCCCTGGCTCACCCTTTCCTCATCTCGCTCTCGCGCTGTCACTCTGTTTATAAAAAGACCAAGTATGTCCACCGTGTGCACGGAGGGAAAAAACGCTCCATTATGCTAACAATAAACCTCTGAGTCAGATAAATACAAACCAGAGACATGGTGACAGATTTATTACTGTCATTTCTGTCTGTTGTCATTCTCAGTTACAGAACCGAACTGCCAGACGTGTGCAGGCCTCTCTTGGAAAAGTTGTGAGACTGAGGCATTTTTTTAATTAAAATCGGATTCAAACTAGTAAACCTATTTGTGCCGTGGAGTTCAACGGTTAAAACAATCATGAATGAGCGGTCAGCCTCAAAGGGCCTTGGCTCCATTTTTCCCTCTGCAGGTATGGAAACGGCACCAAGCAGTACAAAGTAAGAGTGGGCGACTACCACTCCCTCGTGCCAGAGGAGTACGAAGAGGAGTACGGCGTTGAAGAAATTGTCCTCCATCCGAGCTACCGCGCCGATAGCAACGACTACGACCTGGCCTTGGTGCGCCTGTCACCGGGGGCGACGGGCCAGATGCCGACAGAGTGTGTGTCATTCAGCCGCCACGTCCTTCCCGCCTGTCTGCCTACGAGAAAAGAGAGAGTGCTCAAACAGGCCAGCAACTGCCACATTACCGGCTGGGGGGACACAGGTGACCGTGTGTGTGTGTGTGTGTGTGTGTGTGTGTGTGTGTGTGTGTGGTGGGGGGGTGTTGGCTATCAGTTCAACACTTAAATCAGTAGTTATTAACTGGACAACAATGTGTGCATATATGTGTGTAACATTTTGTCAAGTCAATCTGCAACAGCAACGACAGCGACTCACACTCAGCTCACTTCGTCTTGAGTTCGGTCCATACATTTCACTCTCTGCTCAGTCCTCAGACACACATCTGTAAGTGATTTTTAGATTACATGCTGGTGTCATTAATCATAGCAGCTTAGCCACAAAAGCCCGCAGAAGGTCACGCTTAGCAACAGTACACGTTCCCTACAGGGAAATGGGTTTTGATCTCTTTAATAACCGTAAGAATCCAAGTGTGATTAAAGGTGCTTGTTTGTGTGTGTGTGTGTGTGAGTCAGGGAGAGTTGTACTTGTTTACTTAAGCAAGGCAACGTGAGTTATTTAGAGTGTGTGATGTACAGCATTGGGTATTTGACTCGAGGCGAGATTTCTGCTTGGCACAGCTGTTTGCGTTTGGATATGTTCCACTCTGATATCACACATGCAAGCAAATGTTCCAACACTGTACGCAACACCCACCACTAGTATGGATAGTTAAAGACACCGTTTCGTCATAGAGACTCTGAAAGAAGAAAGAAACCTCCCGCCTACTACAGTTTTCAGCAGTGGCTCTCTTTCGCTTCCAACTGCGTAGTTGGAAGCCAAAAATGGATGCGGTCCATGTCGGCGCTCTTTGTTCGAAGTACTGGAAGACGTAAAGATGTGTGGAACAATACAAAGTGAAAGAATCCAGTGAGCGATGCTCTAAATTGGTTATGTCAATCAAAGCCATGGCAAGAATTTGATATATATGTATTTTTGCACAAGCCATCGGACAAGAGGAACATTGTGCAGGGCTTGTGCAAAATATATGCACATGGCATTGTGGTATTTGCAATGTTAATTTAGAGTCTTGGAAAAAAAACCTAAATTGATTACTCACCTCCCACTTGGCATGTACAGTTTAGCAGCTGAGTTCAGCAGAGCTGATGCAGCTTATCCCTGACAAGACCAGGACGAACTTGGATTCAATGGCCCAAGTTTTGGGAACAAAGAGTTTTTTCTATAAAATGTTGTGCCAAACCCTGAGATGCAAAAGGTTGTTGATGTTGATATTATACATGACAGCAGAAATTAGAAAATCTTAGGTCTGTTTTTTATCACCCTTTAAACTTAGAGATGCCAATGCATTTAAAAAAAAAAATTCTGTCCCCTTTTCAGGTCGCTCATATTCGAAGACCCTGCAGCAAGCCCCCCTGTCCCTTCTTCCCCGACGCCACTGCCAGCAGTATTTCCACAGTGCCTTCACTAGTCGGATGCTCTGCGCCGGCAGCATCCAGCCAGAGAAGCGCGTGGATAGTTGCCGTGGCGACAGCGGAGGTCCACTGGTGTGTGAGCGTCCAGGAGGGGGTTGGGTGGTTTATGGGGTCACATCCTGGGGTCACGCCTGCAGGACACAACAGTCACCCGGCGTTTACACAAAGGTCTCCGCTTTCAGCACCTGGATACGCAAAATAATCGGAAGTGATGAGAAAAATCGATGATCGACGAAGTGAAACAACCTGTCAATCAAAGCAAAGGTCACTCAGGACTTGATCAGTCAAAAAAAAGACAAATACAGGAATCTTTTTTTAAGTTATGAATATCTAAAGGTGAGGGGTGCGAGGGATATGACTTTGAAACGGAGTGGATGAGAGGGCGACGGAAGCTTTGTTCTTTTTCTAAATCATTAGCACTTTTTTATTGGATCTTAGAAGCCACAAGATGGAAAGTAATGAATCAAGAAAACTCCAAAATGTACATTAAACACCTTTCCGTGTGACATTGCATATGACACATTTTTGTGATGATTTATGCTTTTGATTTTGCTATAATTTACATTTAATTTATGATATGAAATATATGTTGAAAAGGGACCAAACATACGGTAGACTGTCTGTGCACGTACTCATGCGTACGGAGTTAGTAACAGCATGAAATGAATTTACGTACTTGCACTAAAAATCCCTCCTTGGTACGTTTGCTGGCTGACATTCAGCGCTTCTCTGTTAAGCATTGCAGCCATATTGATGCTTGCTGTGAAAGTGAAATATGTCTCTAAACCTCATTTCGCTCTTGGATTATGTTATTTGTTTCACTTCATTTCACTTCATCTCACAAGTTTTCTCAGGCTTTTATACTTATAACAAATAAGTATCAGACCGTGACTGCGTCGACTTTTGGCATAGAAAGGAGTGTTTCTGAATCCGAGCGCAGACCGGTGTTATGAAGTGTCGCTTTGCTTTTTAGGGACACTTTGTTCTCGCAGGTAACTCAGTGTTGTCACGTTCCAGACGCCCACACATCTTTCCAATCTGTTGTTTACATTGTGTAATGTAATGTGATGTAATGTAAAGGTTCCTCATAAAATAACATTTTATAATAAGTCAGAGTTTGTTTTGGTTTCATTCCAGACGCCTTTTGGGCTATAATGATCTTAAAATCTTAATGTACCATAAATGCAAGTTAAATTTTTTTTTTTTTTTTTTTTTTTTAAATGACCACTTGGACTTTATAGCACATCCAGTGTCAAGTGCCTTAGAGGCGACAGCCCCTGCAGTAATGGTATGTCTGATAGCAATCAGTGACAAAAGCAACAATAATAAACCCGATGAGTGCACGCACTTAGACGCCGTGCCATCGTGTCTCCTGCCTTGGCAGGAGTGGCAGCCATTGTCTGAGGCTTCTTTAAAAAAAGCAAACAAAAACAGGTACCAATTATCACAATGAAAAGAAACAAAGGTCCTGGTGGGAAGAGGAAACATTTATGCTTTAAATCTTTGAAGTGTCTAAAACCATGAAACTATGTTGATGTTGTTGTCTTAGACCTTTTTCTTTTTGAGTTGTCTATATAAAAAGTGTGTGTTTGAGGATATTCCCTGAATGTTCTGCAAATAAGCCGTTTATTATGACAGATGAATGCATGTTTAATAAACATTACATTTAACAAAGGAAATTGCATACATATTTTCAAATGTACTTTTTTACACTATATACTTCCGTGAACTCTACTTCTGGGGGGAAAAAAATTACGCAATGAGATGTTTTTATAATTAAGATTATGTGTTCTTTGAAAGCGTGATTATTAGCTGTCCTTTAAGATGTGCCTAAAGAGCTCTTTTTTCACAGTCGAGCCAAAAGCATAGACAGTTAATGAGCACAGACAACTAAAACAAAACAAATGAATGCATAAATAAAGAGAATGTTCAACGGAGGACACATACCGTTTGTGTTTGATCAGACTGTGACTGACAAAAGTGATCGTTTCAGCTGAAGGTCAAGATTTTAATCCGAGCGCGCCCTCCTGTGGTCGATTCGGAGATGACAACATCAAACATCCGTTTAATAGTATAAATTGTAAATTAAGAAAAACCAAACAAAACAAAACAAAAAAACATTCAAAGCTTTTCATTTGTTAATAGTAAATAGTTTTATGAGCTTTATGTAATTTTTAAACATGATTACTTCCACTAATTTAAAAGCTATGCATTATTTCTTCTTTCTGTCTGGTGCTCTACAAAATAATAAACATGCATGCATAAATGCTCATATATTGTAAGTTATCTTAGGCTAAGGTTCATTTTCACGTTGTCAATTATAAAACAGTAATGCTTCAAAACAGGAAGTTGCTACATTTTTCAAAGGAAACAATGAAGTCTTAGATTTTACTCAGTATTTCCTTTTTCTTTTTATTGTTGTCAGAGGTAGATTTGAGATTTTCTTCAGTCAGACTGATTTTTATCTTCAACACTTTGGCTGGCAATATTTATTTGGATCATTTATGTAAGAGAAATGCTAATCACAGAATTAAATCAAATACAATTGTCCTTACCAATTTTTCATTCTAATTAAACTCCAAAAGCCAAAGAAATGTTTACTATTAAATATTTAAAATATAAAATTGCTGGAGAGAGATGCTGTGGGTTAAAGGCGAAACAAAACAAAACAAATAAAGACAGAAAGCTTTATGCTGTCAGTCAAATTCATTTCATTTATTTTGGTTGTTGTGTTTGACATATACTGTAGGGTACTTTGCATTCAGATTGAAGCTAAACAACATCGGTTACCGGTTTATTGAAAAGAAAAAAAACGAAGAAAAGGTTGAGACCTAAACGTGACACTGACAAAACAAAAATCGCCTGCAGTTACAATAAGCTACTGAAAGAACCTTGGAGTCAAGTGCGGTTTCCTCTAGGCTGACTTTGGTCAGTTTTCTCATAAACTCGCGCCTCATTTGTCCGTAAAGATGAGATCATTTTCTGTTCAATGGTTCAAATGGATGCAGTGCTCTTTTACATGATTTGCTGGGAAAGTAATGAGTGGGCAAGGCTTCGTTTTCATTACTAATTTCCAGTCTAAACCTTCTAATGAAAGTTTTGAGTGACATCTCGAAGGGCATACATGTCCACTGGATCTACCAGAAACTAGTTTCCCTTTAAAATAAAAAAACAAAAACAAAACACATCAGCCTGCCACTCCCCCTGAGCCCATGCACGTATGCTCCCACTTATAATTTCTGTTATTGTGACAAACACGTAACCTGAAAAAGGGGTAAAAATGAACCAGAAATGATGTATTATTTCTCTTGGAGATGGATGGAACAGAAATGCAAAGTCATCTCTACAGGAACCATGCACAGCTGACCAGCGCTGCTCTGGCAACATAACTTAGAGGAGAAAAGAAAAACAAAATTGATTAACAATCGGAGTCTCTGTAGGTCTTCAGGAGAGTCAGTGGAGATCAATGTTTGGGCGTCAAAGACGTGCCGAATCCTCAGTGTCTCCCAAAATCCTCTCCACTCCTATAATGTGGGGCCTCATTTTAGTCCAACTGTCTTCTGAGCTGTTATAGTCACATCCATCCATCCATCCATCCATCCATCCATCCATCCATCCATCCATCCATCCATCCATCCATCCATCCATCCATCCATCCATCCATCCATCCATCCATCCATCCATCCATCCATCCATCCATCCATCCATCCTCGTTCCAGCTCTTTGTGATATCAAGACCTCCTCCCCATTCAGCAGCATCCCAGCTCGTAGGGGACACAAGGCCCTCCGTCCTCGCCTTCACCTCAGGGGGCACTAAAAGGCTGTTGACGTGCGTGTGAAGGTCAGGTACTCCTGGTTCGCTTCCTGATCTGAGGGTTTGGCCTTTAACTCTGGCTCACGGACGCAAAGGTTATCTAACCTTCAGAAAGTGTTAAAGAGAAAGAGGGGTTGAAGAGGCAAACAGAGGAGAGGAGAGAAAAGGAATAAAGTAATTTAATTGAGTTTTTGCTTGCTTATTGATCCAAATGTCAACCCTGAAAATAGAAAGAAACATGCTGTGAATGAGTTTGAAAACTCTAACTAGGCATGTAAAACTATCTCCCTCTAATTCACCTGAATGATTCATCCACACAACAAAAGACAAATGTTGAGTAGTGCAGAAGAAAGGAGATTCTGCAGAGATCAAAGAGAAACCGACTTCTACCTCCAGGAGCCTCCTTTGAATATCTTGACAGGATCAGGATGTAAATCCAGTTTGTCAAATGACTTTTCCGTCAGCTCTAGACACACTATCTGATGTCCTTCATATTTGACGTGAGCCGCTGTAACTCCTGTCAAACATTTTTAAATTTTGTTGTGAGTCCAGCTTTGTTTGACACAGGACTTATAGATCCTGATCAGCTTCTTAATGAAGCTCTAATTAATGACGGTCAGTTTCAGCAGACTTTGATCATTTCATTTTTGTTCTTATTCTTGTTTTGAAGTGGACCGTGCTAACTTTTAGGTTGCCATTTGGATCACGATGGTACAGGAACCAGGTTATTTCACCCAACAGTTTTTATTATTAAAGGGGGAAGAAAAAAATCTACATTTTGATCAAGCTTCAGAATTTTCCAAATGGATTATATATCATATATAACTGATATAATTTTTGTAATTTTGACCCTGAGAATAAAAATGGTCCTGACAATGGGATTATTTAAAAAAAAAACAAACAAACTCTGGAGGCTGGTTTATAGTCACATGTGTGAAACCTCACTTGGAGCAGATGCAGATTACAGATCAGATTGTAGATCTGAGCTTGGGAAAAATACCGTAAAGTTGATACTGATCCTCTTTTTACATGATGCTTTGTTGTAAGAGGTGTAATCAGATTGAATAATTAACCTTCAAGTGACAACCCCAAATCAAAAAAGCTGTCAATTGATACTATTACTATTACTACCACTAGTCGTAATTTACTACTACTACTAAAAGTAATAATAATAAAAATAAAATGTATTTGTAGAATCCATGGACGCCTGAGACTTTGATGCAAATATGAGGATCTCCACCTCATCAACAAATGTGTGAAATTCATTTAAATGTTTAAAAACATGTTCCCTAAATAAAAATCCGGAGGGATTTGCATATTTCTCCTTCTACGGTGCAAAACCTAACTTAACGCAATGCAAAAGACTGTCCTTCCTGTTAAAATATCGGTTTTAAATGACATTTGAAAGTGACGAAGGATAAGAAAATGAGAGCGTGACCAGATATGAGTGAGTAAGACTACATTTTGTACAACGCTGTAAAAGCGACATAACTTCCACGTCCAGATTTGTTGATGTGGGAGAATTTCTTTGCGTAAAAGGCAAATGTGAAAGTCTAAGCTGATCTCTGGCTTCTTAGATCAGTTAAAAGCCATCAATCAAATCGATGACATAACCTTGTGGACGAGAGGTTACTTTCAGAAATCGTTGTCCAGCACTGCAATACTTCAGTCATAAATGCCACTTAAAATTTCACTTCAAAAACAAGCGTTTTGTCAATCTTTTTTCAGAGTCAGCGCTGACGTCTGGGTGCAGAGACGGCTGGTATGGACAGATACACAGACGAAATGGGAATTGTAACTTATAAACTAGTATCCCAGATCTGATTTAGGAAGAAATAGACTGTGAGCTTCAAACCAAATACATTAAAATAACATTTAAAAAAAAAAAACTGTTATGAGCAATAAATCCAAAAACCAGGCTCCGTGATGGCATGAGGTTGCATCGGTGACCTTGGCGAAGGTCATTTTCACGTCTGTGAACAAAATACGCTGCATTTAAGATGACTTCTTGGGTGGGACTGGTCCATCTGAAATCGTGGCCTGCCCTCAATAAATATATGCTGAAAAGTTTGAAACAAAAATTGCACCAAGAGGTCTGTGCTGTTGCACAGCCTAGGATGTGTTGCCAGGGAGAGTGACACAAGTGCTTCATCAGCTGACACCAATGATGGGAAGCTTTGGGAGTATTGTGAGCGAGAATGGCAACTTTACAAATCAATCTTGATATCTTGGGTTCACACTCGCTACGGATGATAAAATGTCTACGTTAATGTAAATATCAAAGCCTGTCTGTATTCCATCGGTCCCAGGTTTTTCTGATGTGGGGTTTTATATGAATACGCATGCTGCTGACCTTCTGCAGCTCCTCTCTCAGCCAGGAGGGAAGGGGTTGTCCGAGGCGATGCAGCAGCTTTGACAGCTCCACATTGTGGTCCCTGTAGTATCTGGAGAGATATGCGCGTGCCTGAAGAGCAGCGAGGAGAAATAGAAACAGGAATCACAAAAAAATATATAAAATAAATGACAAGACAGGTGGGGGAATTGAGAGAGATGGAGAGGGGAGGCCGGGAGAAAAATATGAATTGGTTAACCAGAAGTTAAAGATGAAAAAGTAGTGGGGGAAAAAAAATGAGAGAAAATGAATTTGACAGGAGACAAACAAAATTGAGACAGATTACTGATGTGCCACGATCTTAAAAACAGTCTAATTTTTTTCAATCAGGCTCCAGGGTCCACTGAGGGCTGGGTGGCTTGAAAAGAGCAGAGAAATGAGATATTAGGAAGGGGAGAAGAAGGACATGAAAAATACATGAGATCATCTCTTCCCCTCTCTTGTCTCTCGGCCCTGCTGTTCCCTCCATTGCCTCCCTCCTCTTCTGGCCTCTCCTTCTGTCTCCTCGCTGAAAACTCAAGTACATTTTAATTGCAGGTGACACCAGCGCGCTGCCATTAGCCGTGTGTGAGCGCACATGTGGAGACAGATTGTGTCTAAGAGTTTGTCTTCATGCGGGGAGCAACGTGTGATTCATCTGCAGGTCTGGTCTCTCCTCCGTGGAGTCAGTAGCCGGGACAAAGATAAATGGATTTTGGTTTTTTCCCTCTATAATTTTCCTCTTCCTCCATCCTTATCTGGCTCACTCGCTCTTGCACAGGTGTTAGGTCCCATGGGACTTTTTTGCCTCAATAATGGAGGGGATCTTTCCCCTGAGAAAAAAAAAAAAAAACCAACCTGTTTCAAATGAAATATATTTACCTCTGGCTCCATTGGAGGGTACTTCCTTCCTTTGCTTTTTCCCAGACATTTTGTCTTTCCTCCCTCAAGAAGCTGGCACCAGAAGCCCTTCTGAGGGTCAAATCTGAAAAGAAGGAAAAAGAGACATAAAGAAAGGAGGGAAGAATAAGAAAGTCATTTTGTGTGGGAAAGTGACGGAGCACAAAAGTGACTTTAAGCGGTAAATTAGTTATAAGACGCTTCAAAAAGGAGTAGCCTTCACTGAAGATACTCAGCAAAAGTATCGTAAAAAAGTATTGTCACTTCACAGAGTCAGACGTCACCAGACAAAATGAAAAGGTAGTTCATTTGCAATTTTTCAACACTGGAAACGGGCTCTAATAAAAATACCAGTGATGCGATAAACAGAGGAACAACAGACGACCAGCAATCAATCTGAGCCAAACAAGTGACAAACTAAGCAATGGGGAAACTAAAAGATAGAAACAGTCCACACTGAGAGACGAGTGGGACTGGCTGAGTGTGGTTTCAGTGGGAGGGGGTCCATTCTTCCAGAGGATTTGTAACGTCGGATGTCAGACCGAGATCAATCTCTGTCAATCTCTGTCACCAAGCCAGGCCAACGACTAAGCCTCTAAGCTTAAGATTATTACTTATTGCAGGTTGTTTTTGTCCCAAAGTGAAGTTCAGGGTTTGTTTTATAAACCAGATAATCCTTTCTGACCCCTCACCTGATCACAGACGGTTGCGAGATGCTGTGTTGATTTGTGTATTTACTTCTTAAAGCGAGTTTCCAAAACAGGTAAATAAATGATGCCTTTAAAAGAAAGATGCAGGAACATTTCTCAAGTGTGCAAAGTATATACAAGACAGACCGAGCGCGAAATAAAACATGTTAAGCTCCAAAAGTGCACAAAAACTTTATATCACTCTCTGTCTCCGATAAGATAAATAAGACTTTTAATTATCTCACTTGTGGGAAATTTCCTTGTGACAGCAGCAGCAAAGATTTATCAAAACTATGCAAGAAATAGACACAAAAATTGGCATAAAAAGTTAACAGCATTTCTGTACTAGTATAAAAGGACATAAAAAGTAAGATGTGTATAGGTTGAAAAAAAAAGATTATTGCACAGTATGGGTGTCATAAGTGAGTGAAGTAAAGACAGATATAAATCAAATAACTTAATCTGTACAAAAATGGGCAAAATGTCCACAAGAAAAGAAATAATTAAACATATTTCAATATGGTTCAGTCCGATGAGGTAGTTGAATGGCTGACTCATCTGGCTGACTCATCTGTGCTATCTAAAGTTACATCACATATTACTAACTATTACATACATACACATACTATTATATGATGTACCAATAAAAAAAAGAAAAAAACAACAAATCCATATGATTATTTGAAGTATTACACGTTACATATGGAGCCAGTGGTTAAATGGGTCTGAATGTGCAGTGATGAGTGCAGCCTCATCACTGTCACTTGTAAAGACATTACTGTTTATTCCATTTAAGTGTGCACACGTGCGTGACAGTGGATGGAGCTGTACGGATGAGAAGGGATACCTTCTCGCTTAGGGTTCAAAAAGTGTTAATCTCACAAAAAAATGGTAATTACCGAAACCAAGCTGCATCTTCTGATCTGACCTAAAGTCAGCGCTTGCATTAAGATGTCAAATTATACCGACTCTCATATATGAGGTAACGGACGCAGCGGAGGATGGACATTTTTTCAAATGTCACAGTTTCATCCAAGTAGCCTGAAGTCAGTTATGATTCCAGAGGCGCATGCAACGATGCATCGTAAATAACAAGCAATCGTTCATGTCAAATACATGTACAAATGGGTGTTAAAATGTAGCCAGTAAAAGTATGACATCAGGAAAATAAGTTCTCAAGTAATAATTCAGCCTTCAGACTCCAGTTTCTACTAAGATGAAACCACATTTCAGAATGGGAAATAAAAAAATACAAAAATGCAAATGAGTATTTAAAAAAATAGGATTTCTCCTTATTATTCCCCTTATGGCACTTTAAGCATTCCTTGTAATTTTCAAAGTCACTGGTGGTGATGTCATTGTATCATGAATGTATGCATTGTGATATATGTAGGTCTTTATTTATGTATGTATTTATGGATGTTAGCGATATATAATATAATTTGATTATGCATAGAGCTTAAATATATCAGTATCATGCGAAATGAGATGTATTTTGCCCCTTGTCACTATATTATAGAACCACAATGTAGCTTTAAAGAGAGAAAAGAGAAATATAAGTTTAATAATTACCTCCTATTGAGCGTATGACTGAAAGACGCAAAAATGTATTCACCCATATTTTTTTAATAACTCAATATTCAAACCTGCAAACACACGAGGGCACACAACGCATCCTTATAACTGTGTCAAAACGCGTCTCTTTAACAGATGATTTGTATGCATGTTGGTTTGCGATTCAAGACAGGGGCAGTCGTGTCCAAACTGCAGCTACGAATTCCGGAGATCCCTGTCTGGAGGTTTGAGGAATCACATGCTGATTGCATTCTAATGAATGGTGCCCACAAATAAAAAGTTTTCCACTAATACAAAACATAAAGGTCATGTTCAACATCGCTAATGAAGAACAGGCTGAAGGAGAGCGTGAAGAAGCAAAGACTGAATCCCCTGGGTGATTTTAAATCACGACAGACTTGGCTGTCATTATCTAACATGTCATGTCATTTACTTTAGCTGGATTGCTTGACTACCACAAAGTTATATTCTATCAGCCAGTTTAACTGCATATTTCTTTGCTCCAAAATAACTCTAAGCGTCAGAGCTTCCTAGATTTAATCTTTGATGTGTGAAAAACCAACTGAACAGCTTTAAAGATAGGAAGCTTTGCACTCAGAGGTGACTGAATTTAAATTATGAAATCAATCAAATAATTGTATATTCCAAAAAAGTCATGAACCCTAATATTATTAAAGCCTTTTTTTTTTCAATCATCAACGTGACGTCACTGCTGTTGCAAAGGATGGAAAATAAGCGAATGCTGTTGTGTGAGATTATGTGCAGTACCCACCACTCACCAGTAGATGTAACTCTTCCCACGGATTTTAAAAACAGTTGCAGGTTTTATTTGGAATAACATTTGCACCACCATGTGCAGCAGGTAAAATGTGACACGCCGTGTGACACACTTACGTAAGGGCCTGCGAGTAGTTGATGTGAGGAGTGACGCCCAAGAATTTCTGTACTTCATCCATCACCGCTGCAGGGTCACTTCTTAGCTGATGGCCGTCTATGATCATCACCTACACACGCATACATCCAGGGGTTAAATTGGCCCGAGGCTGTCCGGGGTGGAGCCCCGCTGCATGAGACAGTACTGCTTCATAAGACACATCTAAAGCCATTAACATTTCTCATGCTTTTAAATCATTTAAGATATTATTTTCGACAATTAAGACATTGAAACTCCTTTACGGTTCTTTTCCTGCGGTGGAAGACCAGGTAAGAGCTCTATCTGGTTGTCAGAGCCCTGATCAATATTCTAGCGTGCTACGCTGATTTTTTTAAAATCTTTTTTTGCTGTTTCCTGAGCTCGTCAGAGACGAGACATGTCAGTTTTAGTCAGTTTACAGTGACGAGAGAAAGGTGATGGTAAGGTTTGTAACACTGTTGAAAAGTGCTGCTTAAATATGTAACAACACCAGATATGTAGGCTACTGATTGAGTCTTTTGGTGAGTTTAACCGGTGAGGTTCACATGACGATGAAGTTAGATTCTGATTCAACCGTTCGACCGTGGTTTAGAGCAACAAGACCTCGGACCAGGTCCAGTTCAAAAACCAATACACTTAGGATGCTCAAACTGGTATTAAGTTAACTTTTAGATGGTAGACAAGATCTAAATCACAGCCTGTGATTTGTGAAACCTTTACTTCATTTCACTGAGTTTCCACTGGTCCAAATATTGAAAATATTTTAAAAAAGCAGAATTTTGTGGGGAAAAATAACCAATCTTTCAATTTTTGTCAGTAATTTCATAAGTCAGTGCACCTGTTGGTTGGTGGTGTAGAATAATATTGTTTATATATATATATATATATATATATATATATATATATATATATATATATATATATATATATATATATATATATGTGCATTTTTGATGTGACAACATAAATGTTTCAAATCCCTTCGTCGTTAGGCCCCCCACCCCTATTACAAACTATCAGGTCAACCTGTTTCTAATTACATTGTAGGATAGTTCTGATGTGTGCGTGTTTGCATGTGTAGAGGATGTTTCTGCAACTGTGCATACCTGATTAGCAGGGTAGTATGTCAGCCATCTCTCCAGGTGGGTCGCATACAGACCGGGGATAAGACAGCGGTTCTGCAAGGAGCGCAGCTCCGGAGGCTCTTCCTTTCTTGCGCTGATGACATCATAGAAGGTATACTGCAGGGCCGCTTGGTCTTCGTGAGCTCTTTGATGCTGGGGAAGACAACCATTGCTTCAAAACACTTACTCAGGACTTGTTTTATTCTGGAAAATGACATGAAATTTAACCATTTAAAGCCTAACATATGAAATATCACAAAAAAATGTATTTTAATTTGAAGTGTTATTATATATTTGAATCAAAAACAATTTCTAAATAATTATTTTCATTATCATTTCGAATATTTTAGGTACATTTTTTATTTTGTTGTTAAATTTTTTATAATTGTTTTTGGTTTCTGTGAAACTTTTTTCTCCTTTTTTGATTAAGGGGACGCTACAAAGGACTCGGATATTCATGTACCAAATGTCATACATCTGGCATCATAGCGTTAAGCAGGCAGATTGCTGACATAAAAACTTAATTAATCAAAGAGGCTTAAGCACGAGAAAATAGTGTGAATGACCTATATCGAGATGTAATAAGTGTCAATAACCTACGATTAATACGTGACTTCAATCATCGTCTGTATATACAATCACTCATGGAAATGTAGCACATTTTACAACCCTGTAGAGGGTGGAAAATAAAACATGAGCAGTCAGAGGCATCTAATGTATTCCCAGGAGTTACCTGGTACCAGCTGTAGGCCCTGTCAGAGGGGTTGATGAGCAGGGTGATGATCTTGGCCTTGGGCAGGAGGGCAGCCGCTCGCCGTGGGGTCTCCTCTGAGGGGAAATAGTTTGCGCTCTTCTCAAACAGGAAATCCGTGCTAACATTGGAGGGAACAGGGAAGAACTCCATGTACCTGAGGCGAAACAAACACACACTCAAGACGCTCACCTCATGCTCAGACATCTATAGCTACGGTATATTCACAGTGGCCCGGGGCAGACACAGCAACGGCTTTTCACTTTTGTTTTTTTTATTTTTTTTTTCATTTTTCAAAGTCAGGGACTTAATCTGTGCATCTGTGAACTTAGCATAAAATTGATGACAGATTTTAGAGTGTTTAATGGGAGATTCTTTCAGATTCAAGTATTTATGGATGACTTTGGAGAATGCACCGGCTGCGTCTCTGTCATCTAAGTAACCCATTTATGGGTCAATTTAGGCAGCCATATGTCTGCTGGCTTACATTTCCTGGCTTAAACGATCATTTTGAGGAAGCTGTTGCCCCGCTTTAAACAGCTTAACGTATCACTGAAATCTGTGAGACAGCCTGTAACAAGCTCGCAAAATTAAAAAAAGCTGTTTGTTATCTTTCATTTCACCTTAGGCACTGAGTAACAGAAGACGGAGTAAAAGTTGGGGTAAAAGTGTGTGCGTGCGTATGCTATCACCAGTCGATTCCTTTGTGGTAGTTGTTGGTATTGAAGAACTGGACCTCCTCATACGTCTTTGGACTCGGGAAGTTACTGGATATGGAGGGATGCATGAGCAGGAAGAGATAAAGTGCTGTCGTTCCTGGAAGAAAGGGCATTATTCATTACCGGCTCGTTAATTCAGTTCAGCAGAGAGTAGTCTGTGTCTGTGTGTGTGTGTGTGTGTGTGTGTGTGTGTGTGTGTGTGTGTGTCTAAGAAAGCATACATTAGGGTGTGTGTTTCAGTGTGTGTTAAAGATGTCATCCACTGATCTATACTGGATGATCTTCCCCTTTGCTAGATTTAAATGTTGCTAAGAATTCATATTATTTGAGTGTTTCATTTTTAGTTTTTTTTTTCCTCCTGAGTGATTGCTTGTCTCTCATCCAATAATTCAAAACCGTCTGACACCAATCCACAGTGGAGCTGTGGTCCTTCTCTCCTGCTCATCATCAGCAGCTCTCTTTTTTTCCCCCCACTCAGCTCCTCTCACACTTTTTTTTCTGACGGACCCTCTAATAAAATGAGAATTTATAGTAATCTAATTGTGGTTGGGTTGCTAATGTTGCTATAATGATCTCTCCTCCCATTTGGGAGATTATCATCCAGTTAATTAGCGCTTTTATTGGACCTTCTCACCTCTTACCCAAAACGCCAGCAATTAGACCTCCGGAAATCACAGGCAGGGAATAGCTCAAGGAATGTATACGCATTTTTTATAGTCTCCTCTTTTTCCAGTCTCTTTGATGGAGACGGAGGAAAAGGAAAAAAAAAAAGGCATTGCTATCGCGGTGCTGTATCTTTACGCTTCTAAAGCAGAAAGCATGTGGGAGGAAGAAAGGAAGTAAGCGCCTCCTCCTTTGTTTCCCTCTGACAGGGTAAAGGAGCGAGGGGGATTACATGAAAACGCTCTGATCTCCACACCTGTGCACACAGAGGTGGTCTCTGTGTTCCCTGTGCATGACTGAATGCATTTGTGTGTGCGTATCTTACCTGTTTTCTGTGGCCCCACAACCATGAATTTAGGTAGCCTGTCACAGGTTTTCTCTTTAGACCAGATGTCTTTATGTCGTTTGTCGTCACAGGGGTTCTACAAAAGGTGCAAAAAAAAAATTTTTCAGTACTTGTACTTTTTAGGTGCTGAAACATTTTCTAAGCCAGAATTAGTTTCAAAGTCTGCGCAAATTTTAAAAGCCCCGTCCTCAAACAATAATAAGAAGAAGTGCAACATCAGGAAGCAGACTGTCACATTCAAAAATAAAATTCAAGAATCAGTATCAAAAAGCGATGACAGACAAATCATTTTGTATCTGAGCTTCTATTGCTTTTCTTATCTTTTTATTTGTGAGAGAATTAAACCATCATTACAATTCTGATAATCTGTGCACCACAACACTTTTTTTTTCCTCCTACATCATGAGAAAATCTTATAACTAAAAAAAAAAAAGCACAGTTAAAAAAGAAACAAAATAAAAAACTTTGTCATGATCAGAAAAGCTCCCACAAGCCCATACACGTAGGCATGTACCCTCGCAAACACACCTGCCAGAGTGGATTCCTTTGTTCAGGAAAAAGCTGAAAGTACTTGTGTGCCAGCTGGAGAGGTGGGAGCGTGTGGAGTTTCAGGTTTGTCCACGAGCGAAGGAAGGAGGCCAAGTGGACAAACGTGTAAAGACCCAGTCGATCGTTGCCATAGTTAGACAAGTGAGTCATGAATATACTTATCTGGAGTGGAAAAAGACAAAACACAGGCGGAGAAGAGGGGAGGAGATGGGAAGGGGAGTAAATGGAGAAAGGGAAATTTGTATTTTCAGTATTTTGCAAAAAAAAAAAAAGAAAAAGAAAAAATGTGATAAAGTCAAAAGCCCAATACCAAGTCACCTCCCTTGTTGATATGATTTCAATAAAAGGCAAACAGATTATCTCTCAGTGTGCGACGGCGTTGAAGTCACAAAGCGCACAGCTGTCCGGTGAGTATCAACATTTGCCATCAGTCACTTTTGTTAGGTCAGATTGTACATTTACTCTCAGCACAACACAGTTTCAAGTACAAAAAAGGTAAACAGATAAAATGAACCTGATGTATTCACTACTCCTGGTAGATAAAGCTGAGGAGGCAGCACAATACTCCTCAGAGGGAGTGGGTGATGGGAGAGGAGCAGCTACACACTGCAGTGAGTGTCAGAGCGTGTTTGTGACGGTTAATGTGTGTGAGGACGAGGGAACGCTCAAAGGGAGAGAAGGAGCGATAGTGTGTCGGTCCAGGCTATCTGTCCACGCTTCAGTGCTTTTATAGGCTGATCGAAGAGACACGCTAAGATAGCTGCGACACACACACACACACACACACACACACACACACACACACACACACACACACACACACACACACACACACACACTTGCACTCATACTTCTTTTTGTGATTGCATGAAGCGAAGGGAATGTGTCTGGATAAAACGGTAACATCGCCCATTAAGACATGAATTATTTGTTGAATGCGAGCATGTGTGCCTGTATGTGCATGAGTGACTGTGTGCCAGTGCGCGGGTGACGTTTATGAATATGAGCACACCTACACACACACACCTACACACACACACATGTTGGCGACACTTTGGAGGAAATTACGTTGACTTACACTCATTTTGCCTCATACGAACCCCTTTGATAACCTCAACTTCAGCTTACTTTCATGTTGAACTGAGTTTCTGCGTTAAACTTCCAGGCATTATCCACTCAAATATACGCTGGTGATTTCCTGCTGCCAGATGTGCTCGTCTCTAGCAGGGAAGCTGCTTCTAGATACAGACCGACACGCTGTCAGGGTTTGATGGATCTGTGTCCGGCTGACCTGGAAAGCTGTGCAGAATACTGATCAGGGGATTGTGTTGGCGTGCAAATGTGAGTGGCACTGTGATGAACAGTTGTGTGTAGCCGCTCTTGTAGTTCCTTATTTATTTTGATAGAGAACCCAACAGACACGAGAGACAAAAGGGCATGCATGTCAGAGTCATTTAAATTTTGTGTGTGAGTGTCTGCGCTTGGGTCTCAAAACTCGATGAATCTTCAAAGTTGGAAACTTTCCATAGAAATTAATGGGAATATGCGGACATTAATGGGAAGATATGGGAAAAAAACTGCACATTTGAGAAACTGCAGGTGAGCCTATATGATGGAATTTAAATGCAGCTGGGAAAATTATGTTCCAGCATAATCTTGGATAAAGCCATCTGATTTAATGTGAATTAAGTTGAAATTCTTCCCTCGGTTCTTGTCTATTGTCTATTTTCTTCCACATGTACAGATATTCACGGAAAACTGCAGAATCCTGCACTCTACACCAGCCACGCAACTGAAGACATAATATATGAGCCCAAAAACAACATCTGGGTAAGAAAGGTTTGGTGACATTACCAGGGTTAGAGTATTTGATCTATTAAAGCGCAACTAACAAATATAAAATATGTTTATACAAGGAAAGACAAGTTTATTTATAGCACATTTCATTTACAAGACAAATAAAGCGCTTTACATAAAAATATTAAAAAGGACATTAAAAAGTAAAAGAGATTAAACGCAGAATAAAAAATTAAAGCGAGACAGACAGTTAAGTTAAAAATCAGATGAAATGCAAGAAAAAGCTACATTTCATTCTGGAAGCAGGACTTTGATATGAATTCTGTGATGGACAGGAGCAAATGTAAAGATCTAATAACTGGAGTTAAATGGTCCAGTCTCGTGGTCTTAGTGAGGATTTAATTCCAAACTAAATTATTTCTAATATTCCCCACCTCGACTGTCCATAGAGAGTTTCTGGAAATTTTTTACCTGAAATTTCCTGCTCTTTTACAATCCTTCTCCACACACGGGAACAAAAATGTTTGTACATTTGTACAGTTGAATATCCCTGCACAGCTTTGTGCATCTGCCACTGCCTTTTTATCTTGCGCCCTTAAAGCAAACCGGCAGTGCAGCGTCTTGGTTTGCCTGCTTCATACCAGTCTGGCTGACGTAAGAGCAGCTATGTGGAACCGCTGTCGAGATGTGGCTTTAGCACTCAGCCACCGGCGTTACAAAGATCTGATGCCAGTAAAAAAACTGTTTGCTTGCGCCTCTTCCTCAATGAATCGTAATGTCAAACGACTTGTTATGAATGAAAATGTGAAGCAAAACTGTCTGAGTCTCTCTGGAGACGTCTGTTGAAAATTAACGAATAATTAAAGACATTTACTACAGCTTACTTTTGTAACAAGACGTGTGTATAAACTACAGTGACACAGGAAATCTGACCTGGCTATATAAGTGGCATTTCAAAACTACCCTTTTTGTGTTCTGTTATTTTAAAAAAAAAAAATTTTTTTGAAACCATACAATGTGATGAAAATGTGATTTATGTTCCCTTCAAACCACACAATAGCCTATGATGTCTGACTCAAGCTGTGAGCAAACATGCCTCACTGTATGAATGTGTTTGTGTGTTTGTGTGTGCATGTGTGGTGTGTCTGCAGGTGCATGAAAGACAAAACCAGAAAGAGAGAGTCTGACTGAACACGGAAACATTCATTAAAAGGCTTAAGCCGCAGCAGACAAATTAAACAAAAGGAGGACAGCGAAGATGATTTGTGTTCGTAATTGGAGAGCTGCAGATGAAAAGAGAAAAAGAAAAGTACATAGAGGGGTGTAACAGAAAAAGACAGAAAGTAACCTTGACAGGTGAGTCTGAATTAAAAAGGAAAAAAAAAAACAAAAAAACCACCTCCTGAGAGGACGGTAATGTCTTGACACAGAGTAAACTCCAAACCTGTGTGCTGGACGGGCTCTCCGTGGCTGAGAATTCAATTAACTGAACCATTTAAACTCTTTCCCTGTATCTAGTTCTGGTTTCTTGAATATTTAATTGCTTTGGGTCCCATATGTGCCTTTAATAAAGACACCTATGCTCATACATAATTTAGCCACAGAATTGGACCCAAATCTTGGGATACTGGCAGTGAAATGTAAAAATGAGAGAAATAAATACCACTTCTCCCTCTTCTAATTTGTGGCCCTTGTCTGTTTTCTCTCATTGCTTCTGTGCAGCTCCGTTTCTTTCTTCTTTCTTCATCCATTTAATGTCCTGCTTGAACTCTCTTGTGTGCTCCAAAGAGTTAGTGCTTTTTTTTTTTTTTTTTTTTTTAACGCTCTTCAATCTCATGTTGACCTAAAAGCCCTGATGAAAAATGTTAGTCCAAAACTGAGCGATGTTTTCTGGAAATCCATGCATACATGAACACACATGGGTACGGAAAAAAAGCAAATGCCAGGTCTTGGGAGATTAAAAAAACCACGCAGTCGTGTATTTGAGTTTGTGACATGTTCCAATCCTCTCTAATACGATTGCATTCTTGAAGAAACTACTTGTTTCACTTGCATTTGGTTGTTAGCACCCGTCTGTCCGACTGTCTGTCTGCCTGTCTTTCTGTCTGAAGAGCTCGACTGTGTTGTAAACTGGAGCTTTTCGGTTGAAAAGTTTGCTTCAAATGACTAGGTTAGGCACCAGCAATTAGCCAGTCAGAAGTACTGGCAGTGCAAACACCTTTGTCGAGCTGCCGCTGTCAAACTGTGCACGGTGATACAGAAGGATATTTTCATCTGGCAGCTCTCTGGCATGGCTACTGAAAATTGAAGCCTAAAACGGTGCTAAAACAGGTACGTTGGCATAGCAACGTGACATGAAATAACATCAAAGCAGACCAAGGGAGGTTTCTTTTCAAATTAAACTATATTTCCAGTTCCAGAAATATTATTTTACTTTAGGAAACTTCATACAGGTGTGATAGTAGCTCATACTTCTCTATTATCAATAAAACCACTCAAAGTAACTTTAAACTTTCTCTCTGATCATCTCTTCTAACAACTGCATATCGGTGTTGTAAAAATAACTTAACCTCCACACCTATAGAGAAGCCTCAGAGTCAAAAACACTTTGCGCTGCTTTAAAGTCCATTGAATAATGTCAGTCTTGAGTGATGTGCTTAAGGAAAACTGAACAACCTTCTCCTTGGAAATCAGCTGGAGACGAACCAATATTCAACGGATCTGGAAAGTAAGTGTAGATTCACAGCAAAATCACAGTTAAACAGCTTGAAGTTTGGGGTTTTGCTCATTAAAATTTTAAATGTACATTTCATTACATTACGTTTTAATTACATGTTCGGCTAAAGCAGAAATGTCATTCTTTCATCCAGTTAAAGTTATGTCTCGTTGCGTCATTGCGTTCAGGAAGGTTCAGCTCTGTCGCTCTTGTGGTCGTATCAGAAAGTGAATGGTCTTGAAACGCTGTGGAGGAAAGGCTGTAGCAGGTTTCCGTCTGTTCTATCGTCCTTCAATGCCAGTGAGCGGATGACTGCTTGGAGGAAGGTGGCAGACGTCCAAAACTATAAATCCAACTGGAAATATTTGTGGTTGGTCACAGTTATGGTACCTGTAACCTATCGATTTCGAGCTACTTCATTTATTAAGTATTTGTTTGATTGATCCTAGGTCACATATTTCAATGAGATTTAAAGTTTCTGTGGCTCTCTGGTCAAATTTGATTCTTTTTGTATTGATCCGTTACATAAAAATAACAAAGTTGAAACCTGAATGTGGCTGAAATATTAGAGTCCATGCCTCCATGCAACAAAATAAGGGGGGGAGAGATGCAACGGCATGTGAAATTGCTCGTGGACAGTAGACGCACGTCTTTAGTGAGGACTCGGGCTGCAGCATTCTGCACTAATTTCAGTTGCTGGATTTTTATTAGGTAGACGTGTGATACCAGTGTTATAGAAATACACCAGCGTTTACAGTTTCACAGTATACAATGTTTTGTACATTATAAGGGTTACTGTTATAATAACAACATTCTGTGTTCTTTTTTTTAAATGGCAAAAGTAGGATGACAGTTATTGCATCTGTGTGAGCCAAACAACCGTCATCTGATATCACGTAACTACTTCAATAATACTATGCGACAGGCTGTAAAGCCGGACCTAAGTGAGTGGGATATAGCACATGTCATGTTACACGACGGTCCTGAAGGTGGGAGCTGGTCTGCACCATCCTCATTTCAGCAGTGTGTGGTTATTTTAAGCTCCAGAGGGGAAAAAGGCAAACGAGAAGAAAACATTTTTGAAAATGTTGTTTAAATGGAGCCAAGATAAATTCATTTCGGAATTGTCTGCCCTAAACAGTTAAAAACAAGACTGCAAATTCAATGTCAAAGTGCTTGGAAAATAGACGTGTACAGTTTGACCAGACATTTTTGCAAAACGTAGTGCTCCATAAGCAATGCCATGGCTCACACGCAATAAATTTGATCACTACGGCAACTGGAAATGTTGAAGTCCATTTAGTTTTATGCAACATTGTTGTCGACGCAAAAGATGGCCTTGGATTGCTAGGTGGGGATGTTTTGCGCATAGCCTGCAATTTGTCTGAATATGGGATAACTTGCACAGCGCAGTCTGTTTGTAGGAAAACTGTGGGCCATTTCAAGTACTCACCACTTTCATATTCATGCTCGAAGGACATTCAAACAGAACTGAATGTGTCACTGAAGCATCTTCAGCATGATGTGTAAAAAAAAAAAAAAAAAAAAAAAAAAAAAGTTTAAAGACACACATTGCATGATCCAAAAACCTCACTGCACAGAAATAAGCCCTGTGTGCATATGCAGTGAAGTACGACCTGCCGGCCACAATCCACTGCAAAACCAATGTAGGGGCTCCTAGAAAAGACAGTCACAGTTCTTGCTCCTTTTCAGAAATTGACAAGTGAGGTGAGCTCTACATCTTCCTTTGATGTAATCCCCATTGTCAGTGTCCTTAAACGCGCTCTCATTCCAAAGGACCAGGCCAATGAGGGACTAAAGACCATGAAGTCCACTCTCCTTGAGGCTGCGAAAATAGCTTTTTCAGAGAAGTTGAATCTGAGCCATTATTCCTTGTTGCAACACTGCTGGATCCATATATATAAGAACAAGTAGCTGGGGTTTCTTAAATGTATCCTGTATAATGTGTGTGTGTGTGTGTGTGTGTGTGTGTGAGTGAGTGAAAGAATAAAAGAGGGGAAGACAGCGACCTTTACGTACTAAATTGCCACACATCAGTGCTCCATATGGAATTCATACTTAAATAAATCTAATGAAACAAAATTCATATCCACCATCAATCTTTAGTATGCAGTTCATTGCTCAGTAGAAAGGTAGGCAAATTCTAAATGTAACATTGTTTATTTTATGGTTGGAGGCGCAGAATGAGTCAAATAAACAGCCGACGAAGAATCAGCTATGGTATGGAAAGATATGGAAAGGATGAATTAATGGCAGAGCTGAGAATGAGCCTCAGGGCCAGCAGAAGAGCAGTCATCTGGATCAGCTGCCCTTAGAACCAGCAAGGAAGACTCCGTGGGTGGAGACTCCAAACAACAGCAGTCTCGGAAGCAGTTTTGATGCAATCCTGAAGGATGGCACAAGTGGTCCCGGAGTCAACCACCATAAATGTAGGTGCTGAAGTGGAGACCTTCTTCACAGGGCCAACCGCTCCGTGTTCCGACGATCCACTGCTGTACTGGGACGTCAACAAACCTAGACTTCCCTCCTGACAGCAGCCGAATTCATTTGTGCACCTTCACCTTCACTAAGTGTTGAGAGTGAGAGGCTGCTCAGCACTATTCAGCACAGACTCCAATAATATTGATGAAAAAAAAGAGCAGGCTGACAGCTACGAAGGCTGAAACGCTGATCTTTCTACCGCTTCTGTTGAAATGAACAAACTTTATCTTGTATCAGGAGGAACAGAATAACTGTGAGGGCCATGTTTACTTTTCCTCAGGGTATTTTATATTTGAAGATGACATGATTGTTTTGTCATTATTTTTGTGTTAATTTAAAAAAAAATCTCGTCCTCTTTATTTCATTTTTGCGCAAAGGTACCATTTTAAAACTGTTAGGTTTCATTTTGAAGAGTCCTATTCAGTTTTGAATTCTCAAGCGGGGGTCTGACAGACAGGAAATGCTACTAAAAGCTCTGAAAAAGTCGAAAAATTGAACACTGGAAATGTTGCACCGTTGATTTTTGTGGCAGCTGTGTATTTCCTTCTTAGTGGTTGTAGACGTTTTTGTCTTTGACAATTTCAGCATGTTGTTTTATTTATTATTTTTTTACATCTATACAAGTGATTATTTACAGTTTATAAGATTAACGTATTAGATTAGAATTGGTATGAGGTCGAATCAAAATTAAAAACAAAACAAGCAATTCAACAAAATGTCTGAGTGTGATATTTTATCATTTATTTATGTATTTATTGTTCCAAGAGGCTTTACCCAAAGAAAATGAAAAAGGTACCCGTAACTTTTTGAAAAAATAATTGTGAAAACACTATTATTACAAACTGAATCATGATCATTGAGATTAATTTTTTTTCAAATAAGCGCTCAGTGTGTAACATTATAGCACGATTATTGCAAACATGGTATACGTTCATATTGACTGTTGCTAGAATGTAAAATAGGACCGAAAAACAGCAAACATCAAATATCTTCAAAATTATTCTGAGAATTTTTTTAAAATGTTGTTCATTAACCTGCAAACGTTATGGACAACAACTAAGCTACAACTGTCCGTTTAAATTGAATTTCACACCTTGTCTCAGTATGCAAGGTGTCCTTAGGTTGTATTTAATGTCACACATAAAAAAACAAACTAATACACACACAAAAAAAGACTGGGAACAGTTTGCTTTCATGTTAAGCTGTGATTTGAACAGCGTTGCGGTTCTTTGCATTTTGTGTTTGTGTATGCTTTACTTATTAAACACCTATGAAATTAGTGACGTTTTTATTTTTTATATATGAGCATGGGCTCATGTTACCAGCTTCCTCGTCTGTCTGCTGGCTTCTTCTGCTACTCTGGGATCAAAGCCCAGGACGGGAGCCGTGGAGCTCAGAACGCCTGGACGATTTATGTACGGCAGAGCAAAGATGTGCAGGAACAAACTGACTCTCAGCTGCACTGTTTGACCCTGACTTTGAGAAACTCAAGCTAATATGTTTGAATGCATCTTAAAAAGCAGATTTTGACAACTTTTAAAAAAATTTGTTCAAGGTAGACCGCTTATTTCAAAGTAAATTGAGGCACTTTGGGACCAGAGGAAATTTTTTAAAGTTGTTCTGTTTCTGCTTATAAGTGTCTGAAAAGAGGGCAGTGAAGGTAATCACATCATCTTAAAACTGTGATCCTTTGGTTTTTTACATCCCCTTCTCAGAATCACAGCCAACAAGATGAATCTTTCACGACTTCACCATCCTCTTTCAGATGCTGTAGTTTACGTGTACATTGAAAATCTTTTGGGTGAACAAGATGAATCACTGGCCGAAACAATCGCTGGAGGTGATAAAATAGCATATAACTGAATGTAGTAACGTCTTCAGTGATTGTGAGTCTAATCAATGTTTTAAACTGTCAGAATAAGGCCAAACAAGTACAAGAGTGATGCTGAGCTGCAGACGAGATAAAAATGATTTAAAATCAGTTTCCGTCTCCAACATGAACTGAATCAGGAGCCACCCAGTTGTGGTTCAGCTCAGAACACAAGTACTGTACGATCCAGTTAAAGAATCATTTAAATTTTAATTAACGGATTCTAGTGGCTCATTACACTGAAAAGAACTGTTCCTTTACACAAGCAGCATGAAGGCAGCGCAAAACGTAACTGACGTTAGTCTAGGACTAAATCCATAGTATCGGTAATAAATGTTAACGGCAGTTGTAAGCGATGCAAGCCAGTCATAAACATATCAAACAAGAGGAACCGTAAATAAAGCCGGAAAGACATTGAAATGTAAAACCGTCCTCCTAACTTGAGACAGGTAGAAGGATGGTTTGGCCTCATTAAATCCCGCCTGGCCAGACACCAAAAATGAGGCCAGGGCAACCTCGACTGGGCCTGATAAGCACTGGCAGTGACAATGGGAAAGCAACTGGCCTGACTCAGCCTTAATAGGCCAGACTTTGGCTTGATAGTGGAAAAGCAGCTATGGTGTCCCATGTTCCCAAGCCTACACTTCACCTCACAGTCCCCAAAAGTATTGGGTTTGAATGCTCCTTTTGAGAGCTTGCCATACTTGTTTGATAGATTTTGTTTCAGAATTTCCTCAGGCTGTCATGTCGTACCAGTTTGAGAGCGCTCTGTATCATATTGCCCCTTCTCAGCCAGCCCCCACTGCTCACCTTTGCATCAGACGCCTGTGTCCCATTACAGACTACTTAGTTCCACATACATTTCTCTCTAATTTAATTGTTATTGCTTTTAAAAAGACTATCACAACCCCCAGCTCCACCCCGATTCCCTTCCTCAATTGTCCTCTCTCTTTTTCTTACTCCTGCTGTGGATTTTTCTATTTCCTTCTCTAAGTCCAACTCACTGTTTCTGGGGATAATTGAAAGCTGAGTGTTAGTACAGAGAATGATTTCAATTCAATTTATTCTGCCTGCTCCAGTCAACATCTACTGGCCCTTTCTGTTCTGCCATCTTTCACTGCCGCGCTTTCCCTTTGTAATTCCTCCTCCTGTTTGAATGGTAGTTTATTGTGTATGTGTGTGTTTGAGGGACTGTATGTGTTGATGAGCTGCCAAAGCCTTCAGCTGCTATCAGCAGGAATCCGGAGAAGAGGAACGAAGGAGTGGAAATGAGACAAAAAGAGGTGTGAAAAGATTCACATGTGTGAGCAAAGTCAACACGTGGAGTTTGAGAACTGCAAAGAAGACAATGCAAGGGGAAGATCAAGAGAGACGGGAGGCATCCAAAGCCCTGACAGTAGAAAAAAGGTATGGTATGTTGAGGGTAAGAAGTGTGCAAAACGGAGGGCTGGGAGAGAGGGAGATTGTGCTGATATTTGGAGTTTGGCTAATAAGCTTTGTGGCAGATCTGAGTGCTAAATGTCAGCCTTGATATATGTCTAAAGCTCTGCTTATGCTTAGTTTGACACACATTTATTCAACACATACACACATGCACACACTTAGATGATTAGAGCACACAAACATCTACACCAGTGTGTGTTTTCGTCTGTGGGGGCCTATATGTGCATCACTTCCTCTCTGTATGTGTCTGGATTCTCAAGTGACGCAAGATGCCGTGACCTGAAAATTAAATCTCAATCTGTCTTCCACCTCCTCACCCCATACCCCCACTCCACCCCCCCACCGCCCCGCTCTTCTTCCCCTTCACTATCTCTCTGGCCATTTATTGGGGAATGACTTGTGGCCTATTGGCTGTTTGCAGAGTCCAATCAATTGTCGAGTTTACAGTGTACTATATGTGGGAGCAGAGCTCAGCGAGCGTTGTTGCAGCCCCAAATGAAGGATGGACCTGCACAGACACATGCTCACACACATGCACACATAGCCAGTACACTGGTTGTTGTCAGTGGCAGTTTGCCACAATGTGCCAAATGTGATTTAAAGTCATTGAATAGAAGTGGCAGTGTTACCAATGTGCAGATCATCAAACAATAGGAAAACCCCTCAGGGGACTTAAGCAGCAAACTACAGAGCACAATTGATTAGGCACCAAGTGCGCACACTAATTAAGCTTTTGTGTCTGCAAATTGAAACATAGCAGTGAAAAGCTAACATGAATCATCAGTGAGCGTGGTTGTGTGTGTGTGTGTGTGTGTGTGTGTGCATTTTTTACATGTGCATGGAGGCGAGTCATGGCAGATATTTCCTATTCAGATTTGAAATTACTCTTAAATTTATTAGGTCTTTTTATTATTGATATAACAAGAGGAGAGTTTTATCTCTCATGACGCAAAGGAAAGGAGGAGGATGGCAGCTAGTAAGTGTTTAAGTGACAACCAGTGGGAGACAGAAACAGAGGCAGTAAGTGTGCAGATGTGTTCCTTCGGGTTTAGTAAGTACATTCGTCCCTCTAGCCCAGGGTCTCCAAGTCTTGGTTCTCAGGACTCACTGTCCTGCATGTTTTAGGTGTTTCCATGCTCTAACACACCTGGCTCAAATTAATGGGTCATTAAAAAACTTATGCAGACCTTGATGACAAATTGATGTGGTGATCCAATCATCTATCCAATTATCTAAAACGTGCAGGGCAGTGGGTCCCGTAGAAAAGATTGAGAAATACTTATCTTATCTTATCTTATCTTATCTTATCTTATCTTATCTTATCTTATCTTATCTTATCTTATCTTATCTTATCTTATCTTATCTTATCTTATCCTTCCAATTACATCAAAAGGTCGTCTACCAGAGGCCTTTGATCCTCTGATGTTGTTCCCAGGATGGCTGGAGCCTACTTTTCAAGCATGGAGGTCTCAGCTCCGAGTGCTCGGATTAGGTCTCTTCATTACTAACAATTGGCACTACTGACAGCTTCACCTTCCACGCCTTTTCTGTATCTTCTTTCGACCCTTGGTGGCTGGTTGGTGGCTAGCTGTCAGTGGCATTGGCATGGGAGAGCCATGTTCGACTGTTGTAATCTGAGTCAGGATGAGGTTCTAGTCAGATACCTCGGCTACAAAACCAGGAGTAAGACACATAGTAAGGCCATGCTGGCTCAGAGTGCGCCTACATCAGTTGTTGGGGGAGCAGAGCACATTAAGGATAAATGGGCAGCTGGAACACAACATACATGGGCTGTATAGTAACACAAGCAACCCCAGTGAAAGATGTTATATGTAGATGATGTGGGGCCTTTGGATCGATATACTATGAGTGCATATGCATTATCTCTGCAGTCCAAATTAACCTTCCTTGCCTATCATGGTATCATATGCATAACTACTGCAAAGTACTTAAATCCTCTGTAAAATACACCATCTTTTCAGAGATTATTTTCCTGATAATATCCCAGATCAAATCAGGCTGAAAGGGCATTTAAATGCCATCAGACCGAAGTACAGAATGTTCTATGTGACATTACAAACAAATTGAATGCATTTGATTGATGTTGAATAAATATCGTCGGCAGCATTTGCACTGATTTTATATGCCAAATTCAATCACAATACAACGCTGTTTCAATCTTTTCTGCATTATCTGCATTATTATTTGGTCCTGCAGGAAATTCAACCTTAAATGAACACTGAAAAGAAACAATAAATACCTGCTGATACATTATATGTGTATGATTATATGCTATTAACATTTTGTCCCAGTTGTTTGACAAGTTTTCTCTAAACAGTTTGAATCCAATGTAATACACATCAGAACTTGACTTAGAGAAGTTTGAATTAGTAAATAAATTCTAAGTGGATTTGGTCAAGACTTAAGTGATTTCCATGTTTTATGGGACAAGTCAGAGCCAAATGAACTACTTGAGGGTCACCACATACGTGACAGCCTTGTCAGTGCTTTGTTTTATGCAAAAAAGACATTATAAATGTACTGCCAGCCATTTGTCAGTGCTTCCATTTTCTGCCAGCATTCCTCTGTTTGAAGTGTCAGGAGATATTTTTCTTTGTGGGAAACCAGCCATCATCTGAACTACAAATGCCCCTTTTCATGTGAGCACTCACAAAGCCTGAGAAACCCTGTATTAGCATACACAAGTCATGATCTCAGGTTCGAGGTATAGGTTACATCAAACCAACATATGGAAAGACAGTCTGGTGGAGTTGAACTTGCTTATACAAGTGATACTTTGATGGCTTTAGGTGACTTTGCAGCTTCAGTCTTGATACTCAAACTACAACAAAGGCTTCTTAAGGTTGCAAGATTACTAAAGTTAAAAACTCAAGCACAGTGTCCGTTAGAAAAGTGGAAAAAAATATAATGTTTTCATAGTCACATGTGACTCGTTTGATTCACTTTCTTCTCAGATTCTTTGCATTCATTCATTTCATCTCACCTACCTTGACAGCACATAACAAACAGGCCTTTCTTTTCCTAAATTACGCTCGTTTTGTTTAATCTCCCTACCAGACACATATTTCTTTGTCTATTATTAGAAAACCATTGTTGCCGCTTTGAGAAATGGAAAAACACTTTTTATGTGAACTCGAGATCCTTCTTCCAAGAACAAGTAACGTGGCACAAATGGTACAAATAGAGAAATTCTTTGAAACGGGATATAAACAGACTTTGTTTTTTGTCACAATAAGTGTGAATTTAGGACAAGACTTAATATGTCTCTGCAAATATATGTTTTAATCCTTTTTAAAAAGTGTCAAAACCTGCTGCAAAATTATATTAAAACGCAAGAAAAAGACAGGACAAAAAAATTGACTTTTGATTAAATAAAACACAAAAAAATTGCAAAAGATAAAATACATGAGGTAAAAGAATTACACATATATATATATATATATATATATATATATATATATATATATATATATATATATATATATTGCAGTATTCGCTCACCCATCCAAATAATCAGGTGTTCCAATCACTTCCATGGACACAGGTGTATAAAATCAAACACCTCAGCATGCAGACTGTTTTTACAACTATTCCTGAAATAATGGGTGGCTGTCAGGAGCTCAGTGAATTCCAGCGTGGAAGTGTGATAGGATCCCACCTGTGCAACAAATCCAGTTGTAAAATTTCCTCGTTCCTAAATATTCCATAGTCAACTGTCAGCTGTATTATACGAACATGGAAGTGTTTGGGAACAACAGCAACTCAGCCAGGAAGTAGTAGGTCACGTAAACTGATGGAGCTGGGTCAGCACATGCTGACGCAGAGTCCATCGCTACAGACCTCCAAACTTCATGTTGCCTTCAGATTAGCTCAAGAACAGCGCACCGAAAGCTTCATGAATGGGTTTCCATGGCCGAGCACCTGCATCCAAGACATACATCACCAAGTGCAATGTAAAGTGTTGGATGCAGTGGTGTAAAGCACGCTGCCACTGGACTCTAGAGCAGTGGAGACATGTTCTCTGGAGTGATGAATCACGCTTCTCCATCTGGCAATCTGGTGGATGAGTCTGGGTTTGGTGGTTGTCAGGACAACGGTACTTGTCTGACTGCATTGTTCCAAGTATAAAGTTTGGTGGAGGGGGGATTATGGTGTGGGATTGTTCTTCAGGACCTAGGTTTGGCCCCTTAGTTCCAGTGAGAGGAACTCTGCAAAGGTGCACAAAGCAGGTCCATAAAGACCTGGATGACAGAGTCTGGTGTGAATGAACTTGATTGGCCTGCACAGAGTCCTGACCTCAACCTGATAGAACACCTTTGGGATGAATTAGAGCGGAGACTGAGAGCCAGGCCATCTCATATGCAAGTCAAGGCAGGTGAGCCAATACTTTTGGCCATATAGTGTGTGTATGTATAAATATATATATATATATATATATATATATATATATATATATATATATATATGAGAGAGAGAGAGAGAGAGAGAGCGAGAGAGAGAGAGAGAAAGAGAGAGAGAGAAAGAAAGATGAAGAGAGAGAGAGCACAAAATACCATAAAAATTAGACAAAAGGACGGGGAAATAGAAGAGAAAGTGGTGCAGAGACAGAAGAAAGACCCATTTTGGGTTATTGTGTGAAGGTGCACTTTCCTCTGTGATGTTCTGTGAGTTCTGACAGCTCCTCTGGTTCAGCACTCCCTTACCTGACACTTAAATACAGCTTACTGCCAGTCTGTGCGCATTTCTGTGTGGGTCTATGGTGTGCACACGGGCACAAGCAGAAAGAGAGAGCGTGAAAGCCAATGTTTCGGGGGCAATTTCTGTGAAAATCTATGCCTGTCTTAACCGTGTGCTTGCTTGCATGCCGCCATAGACATGCAGATGTGGATGAGCATTTTAGATCCCACCTAAAACCTAATTCTATTCCTTAATTCAAAGCAGAGTCAAGCAGAGCTGACACACACAGCAGGAACGGGAGCGAAGGGGGAAAAGTGTGCACGCACATGTGTGTGTATACGTTTGTGACAGCAACCCCCCTGTGGTGAAACCTAATTTAAAGAGGGGAGATGAACACAGCTCCGCAGTGAGGTTCTGTCCCTGACAGGAAAGAGGAGACAGGCACACAGCATAATTTAAGAATAAGAAAAAAAAAAAAGGACTGATCAAGACTGAGAGGAAGTTACTGTTAGCGTAAGAGCAGGAAATCCAGATAATGCTTCTCTATGAGGTGTAAAAAGATTACCAATCCTCCCAACTCCTCACTCTGCTTATCAGTTTGCATGTGCAGGTGCATAAGTGTCTGCAACTGACAGCGTGTGTGCTTTCTATGACTCACTGGGTTGAGCAGCACGGTGAGGAACAGCTCTCCCCCCCGGATGCTTTTGTCCAGTTCTTTAGGTCCACCCGGGTATTCCTTATAGTAGATGGTGTGAGTAAACAGGCCACAAGTCTGACGAGGCAGCACCTATAGACACACATGCAGAGGCGCAGAAAGAGAAAGAGATGTTAGTGATCTGCACATCGGCAAAATAAACTAGGATTTCTTCACATTTAGCCCAAAATTAAAAAAGAAAAAGGTACATTTTATTGTTGCATGTCAAAACCTGAGGATTAAATCACTGAAAAAAATCATTTGGAGATTAGTTTCCACTATTTCAGTGGTTGCAAAAGTAATCTTGAGCCAAAAGTCTCAGGCAACAAAGAGGAGCTTGCTGCAAAGCTCTGGTAAGCCCAGTTTTCTATAGGTACATGTTCCCATACTTTACTTTTCAAGCTCGTAATTTTGAAATGAAACCTGTCAACTTTATGGCATTCCCTACGACTCCCTCTGGAAACACAGCATGGTTTATCCTTACACTCTTTTCATATATGCATCGCGACTCCAAAAGAGACCAGGAAAAACACTTTGATGTGTAAAATCACCAGCATTTCCCCCTTGAGTGTCATAAGAAAACCGGCGTGATGCAATAGTCTGAGATTAAAAAGGAAACAGGGACAGCTGGTTCTGAGAGGATTTCTAAGGGCTGATCACTCAAAGTACAAACAAACAAAAAATAAAGTAGAAAAATGGCTAAAAAATAAAGGAGATGAGATATGTGAGGGGGAAGTTACAGGGTTCACCAGTGGGGTCAAGCATGTCGGAAAGTTTAAATACATAAAATGAGGAGACGGCAGCACAATCTGGGGATATTCTGAACATAAGGCTGCGTATGTGATGAGGGCTTTGTTGTATTGATGTATTCCAGCTCCAGGATCTTTATCTTTAGCATGCTGAGTTGCTGCCACTTATACAAAAAAAGCTATTATTAAACATTATTACCTCAGCTTTCCCTATAACGATAAGTCAACACGTTTGCTGTGTTTGCTGCTGAGACTCTTTCTCTTTGGTAAAAAGCCCTTTCACATCTGGCTTTTGTTTTAAAATGGAAATTGCCCAATCTACATTCACTCCCGGGTCAAATGACTCTGCCATTGTCGCAGGTTAATCATCAGCTCCTGCTTTCATGGAACGTAAAGGAAACATATCACCTGGATGGACACACTAATTTTTGCACCTATTTCAGTGTAAACATTAACAATATGGATCGTGGGGGCAATGAAGACTTTTTACATCCCTGTTGTCTGTTATCCTTCATTATCTCAGCCAGAGATCCCTCCTGAATCAACGTTGCTCAGATGCTGAAAATGATGAAAAGGTTGATGGAAATTAGCTCAAAATACAGACTTTTTTTCACGCAGGTGCATTATTTTTGTGCTGGTGATGAACCATCAAACCATCCTGGTTTTGGGGAACTGCAGTTTATCAAAGCTGGAGGTGATGATTTCTTTTATTTCTCATCTTTGCGGTGGTGGTGCGCCGCTCTCTCTTGGCGACAAAACCATCCACAAACACCACCATGTCAGCATGAGATCCATACTCGGCCCGCTGGTTCGAGGAAAAACTCGGTCAGTTTCTCAGTGTATCCAGCGGCAGTTGCATGACTGTTTGAGCTGTAATTCTAAGATTCAATGCAAATGTCTTACATCATTAACAATACGAGCAATTTCCAAAGGAATGAAAGCGTTTTGGCAAATGTGAGAAGAGAAGAGCAGAGAAGAGAAGAGAAGAGAAGAGGAATGTCTTTATAGCGAACTCCTTATGGAGCACCTCACCGTGTGAAATAGAGAATAAAAGCTGGAAGTGCAGATATCGGTTTATCTATAAAACATTGCAGACTCATTCACTGACTCACACACACATACACACACACACACACACACACACACGTCTGCAGAAGTGAGAGAGAAGGCCACCATAGCCACAGACACTCAGCACTATTTCACCAAACCAATTATCCACAGAGCTATAGCTCAAACTGATATAGTACATTTTAAAAAGAAATGCATGCACACACGCACACACGCACACACACACACGCATCTGAGCTGTACACTCTCGCACACTCACACACACACAGCACAACCCCATAGCTCAGTCTGATTTGTTCTGATACTGTGGGCCCGGTGGGTCGCTCTCAATCTGCTGACAGAGACGCGCAAAGACCAATTTCACCCCCTTAAGACAACTTCTTGTCCTCCTCCGAGGAAACAAAGATGGAGTGCACAGCAGGGGAGAGATTAATAGAGAAAAATTGTTAAAATAAAAAGAAATGGACGTGAAAAATGTGAAAAGATAATGAACATGAGAGGTGGCATCCAAAAGTTGTATCGTGGAGGTCAGAAAGCTGGATGAATTAAATACACTTTGTGGTCTGATACTTTTTATCCCCAAGTGCTGTTTCCCAAATCACAAATGAACTCTGACACTTGTTAACGGTGATTCCCTCGTAGACAGCTGGTAAGGTGAGGTGAAACCTGCTGTCCGGTCGCCACACAGGGTTTTCAGGGGTGCCGTAGCAGATGGGAGTGAATTTAACGCAGCTGATACGGGACGCTCCTGAGAGGACGTCTGCTCTGCTTCACAGACCCGAAGTTCGGCCATGCGGGCTTCCACAAAGTGTTTTCATCATACCACTGCTTATCCTAGTTTCCTTAACATCTAGTTGGCGGCTGAACAGGGAAATCTGTCTACAAGTTCTTCTCCCTCAGCGTGCAGTCTGACCCGCAGGAATCAGCAAGATCAACAAGATCAGCGAGATCAACAAGATCAACAAGATCAACAAGTCACTTCATTTCAACACCAAACAGAAAAAAACAGGGAAGTTCAGTGGCATGAATCTGATTTGCATAAGTCCTTGCTCCTCTGGCAATGTGAAAAAATAAAAATAACAATAACAAAAAAAAAGGAAAAACCTCATCCAACCCAAACAGGCTTTATGAGCTTTGAAAGACAATAGCAACAAAATATTTAAAAACAGTGCCTGGAGAATACTTGCTTTTATTGGATATGATTATTAAGAGAAAAAAAATTATTTCAGCCCTGCTATGGATATATATTTTTTTAAAAATCATTTAATTTTCTGTTTTTTTGTGGTTTATTTTCATTTGCGGTCTTCCCTACTTTTCTTTCTTTTGGTCTGTCATGTTGTAAATTCCTCAACATTTATCTTTATTCAACGACTTATTGTTCTATTGACTTCAGTGATTCACTGATGCTTCTCAATACCACTAAATTAATAATCTATAATAATGTCAAAGAGTCGGCTTGCTTTCTGCAGTGAGGACGTGGGACTGAGTGGCTGTTTTTCATAATGCAGTTGACAAGACATGAAGGAATAAAAGCCAGCTTCGAGGACTGATTAGAAAATTGATGTTGCTGTCTCTTCATATTGTTTTCTCAAGAACCAAATATGGCAGAAAAAAAATGCACTGATAATTTTGGTGTCAGATGTGATTGGCTCTTTTGTCAGTGAAGAAACAGTTGTGAACGGCGAGAAAGAGCCTGACTGACAAGTGAATGAAAAAGAGAAGGAGGAGAAAGCTGAAGGGGACGTGACGACGAACGCCTGTATGAATCGGCTCAAAAATGTTTTATTCTGCTGCTGTCTCCAACCGTGACAGATGATTATTTACTTAAAAGCATAAAAGCAGAGAAATGCTGTCATCAGCACGTATTTACATGACATATACAAATGTACAAAGTCAGAGAAAAGTTTGCCACTTCAGCTGCAGTGGAACAGCGTTACATATTGAATGAACAAATAAAGTCAAATGTCCCATACCAACATACACAGAGAAGTTACACAACAAATGCAGCATCATTGATTTTCTGTTTAGGACCACAAAAAAAAAAAAACAAACAAAAGAAACAATCAGTGCAGTTTACTCTTCAGCAATCACTTATTTGACTTTTCCAAAGTGAGGAAAAAAAAATTGTGGGAACAGAGAAAGCTCCGTAAACAGACCAGGTTTTTACAAATCTATTATTCATTATTTTAATTTTAGTCAGCAAATATTTATTTTTTTACTGTTGGGGGTGCGGGGGCGGGGGGAGGATGCTGCTTAATCTGCTTCAGGAAGTCCGCACACGATGACAAACAAGGATTCTAAAAAGAAACGTGGAATTTAAAATCTCACATCAGAATAAGTTGGTAAGATATGAAAAGTGATTCTAACATTAACTTATTTACTTTGACTTTTATTTCTTTGTAGATTAATATTTATATACATCCATTTTTTCCATTTCAGGCCTGTAGCACATTCCAAATAAAGCTGGTACTGGGGAAATAATTTATGCTAATAGAATAGTAAAAGTTAAAAATAATGATGTTTTTTCAAACAGATGTTCGTTATGAGGATGTGATCCGTGAAAAGCGAAGCCTTTAAGGACCAAAGACGTACAAAGGACCTCTATAAAGTCAACACGAGTGAGAGAATCATTAAAATGTTTAAAGACAATGATTAGAACATATTACTCCTTCTACAGTGCATAACATTATGAAATGGGATTTAATTGCTTAAAGGATGCCACTATTATCCACATCATTCCAACCTTCTCTGAGTTGGCTTGTTTTCATGATTTATCTGACTGACTTGACTCACCTCATTTTGTCATACAACTCCACTGCACTGCAGTCATGTTGTATAAAATATGCTGCTTGAGCCCGTATATTTCATAGAACATGACTGCACGCACAACCAACTCTGACTTTTAACAAAAGGATGCTCAGAACAAGCAGCTGCGGACCTACACGCTTAATAAACACTATTTCTAGTGTGACAGAGGATGAAAAAAGCAGTGAGGGAAAAAGAAAAGTAGGGAAAAATTATTAAATAGTCACAAAATGTTTTGGGTGAAATATATTTTTCAATGAGATCCCCTGCAGTCTCTTTGGCAGTGAACTGAACAAAAAAAAAAAAAAGATGTTTAATTATGCATATTCAGCAGGTAGATGTGAGGACGGTGTTCACTTTTAGTCCATGTACAAAAACATGTCAGCTAATCAAAGTGCATTTATGGATGCAGATGACTCGAAACGTTGAGCAGATTTGTAAATGGGAGCTGAACCTGCTGCAACTTTGAAGTTTTTATAAATTAGTCAGTTTAATCAGATGATTAACAATAATTCTGCTCACGCTCACCATTATGTTGCTGTGGATGAAGCCCTTGCGGTAGCGGGCAGGTTTGAGGTGGGGGTACTCCTCGGTGCTGGTGACCCGGATGTTCCACACACGTCTCCACGCCTCATACAGTTGCAGGTGCACCGGATAGACGCCTGAGTGGTGAGGGGCCACGGCATAGCCCATGTCCACTGGGATGTTGTGCTCCTGAGGGGGCGGCGCGGGAACAGCGCATGCAGAGACATGAAGGTTATATAAATAAACACAGAAATTATGGCACAGTTGTGGCTCACAAAGGACTTTGTGGAACATAAACACACAGAGTTTGACCTTGCAGGAGAAGGTGGTGGTTTGTGTTGTGTTCGTTATGGTCCCGGCCTTGGGTTGGAAATTAGGAAAAATGTAGTTTGTGTGAGCCTGCATACATGTGTGTGAGCTCGAGGCTGAACGCTTGCTGGGTGCATCCAGAAGACTGATGGTGTTGTCCTTTGCTCTGACACACACCTACATACACTGTCAAAGCTAAGCATCAGCGGTCAGGGGATGAGGGAGAGGAGCATGTGCACGCGCGTGTGTGTAAAACAGAGGTTAGTGATCACACTTTATGTTCAGGCTCACCTTCAACGGCATGAACCAGGCTGTCTTACCATATTGTTTGTGTGACACGGCGGTCCAACACGGTCATACAAATCATCTTGACTCACACACGTTCCCACAACGCACGGCAAAACGAAGCAGACAAAAGCCCAGTAAATTTCAGATTAATCAGACGACAATAGATGTTCTTTCTTGGAAGAAAAACTGAAGCTATGCTGTTCTGAACAAACTGCATCGCTGTTGAAATGTGGTTATTTTGCATGAGCTAGTGATCTAATGCAAAAATAATAAAAATAAGAATTTCCTCTGATTATTTATTAGCAATCTATTGCATGGTCTGGATGAACAGTCGATTCTGATTTACTGCAAGGCGCTCAATAAATCCCGATAAGGACAGCTAATAATATTTCCAGTGAAACGATCTCTTCATCAGTCTAAATTCATGTGCGGTATAAATGATTACCAACTATAGCAAACCCAACAAACCAAAGAGTTAACAAGCAAATATCAGATTAGGTACACAAACGAATTACTTCGCTTCTTAGCAAACAATTGAGAAAAAAATGAATATCTCCACTGAACCTTTAGTGTTTCTTCCCTTGTATAACTGCATAATAGTGACTGCAACACACAAACGGTAGGTCATCATTTCACTTCCTCTTCACTCTTTAGTTTTCCATTTTAGGCTGCAGCTACAGTAAACAGCCTTTCATTTGCTCATGAAATTGTTGATATTCATTTTGGCACAATAGCATGGATGGATAGCTGCCTAGTCTTCTTGGTAAACATGCTTTCAAATTCCATGTTCCTGTTTGTCCACTGCACATCATGTTCCTGGCCTTAAATCGTGTTGGCATAATGTTCATTTTTAATATTCTAACTAAACTAAAGGGGTTTCTGTGAGCTCAACATATTACAAACACGTCAGGCACAAACACATCTCTATCTTATTTATCAATCGATCAATCACGCGATCAAATATTACTCATGTAACACAAGGTGCTTTACAAGTGCTTTTGTTCTTTTTAAAAACACATGAATAAATGGGTAAACAGATGAAAAGCACCATTCTGAGGATTCACGGCTGTAGCGAGAAAACGTTTCGGTGGAAACAGTTGTTTAAAATTTGGACTTATACTGAAAAACATATTTAAAAGTAAATTATGGTCTTTACTTCTTTTCCGAGACAACACCCTTCAAGTGTCAGTCAAGAGTCCTACGGGCAACAATTTCCAATAATGAGCTTCCTCCTTGGGTATTATGACTTATACAAGAATCTCGTTTTATATTCTACATGTGGGCATTGAACATCTATAACTTGTACCTTTCACCTACTTGACTGAACATCCAGGAACGTATAATCTTTGTTTTTAAATCTACATCCTGTGGTGTAGGACTGTCGAAACGATGAGGGAATGCCTTTTGAGTGGAAATAAAAGTCTATTTTATCGGTATGTCCATCCATCTTCTTTACATGCCTCATCATCTTCAAGGTCACGCTGGTTGAGGTTATTTAATCTTCCGTTGGGAGACAGCCAACCTGCATCCTGGTCAGGTTGATCTTATGGCCACAAAGAGACAAACATGTGCTCACACTTGTTTCTAGAGTCAATTAAGAATCATCTAACGTGCAAGTTTTTGGGCGGTGTGAGGAAACTGGAGAACATTGGAGGCACGAGGAGAACCACAGAGGTCTGAGGAGAACATGCAAACCTCACAGAGAAACATTGCAGATGGCATTCGAACAAGGAACTTTCCTGCTGGTGTTTTACTACAGCACAACATGCAAATAGTTGTATTATTGTCCTGCAACTACCAATCCATGCTAGTTAGAACAGATCAAGCCCTTTGACTTGTGAAGATAATGAGTATAATCTGCAACGGCAAAGACACAACAATTACAGCTGCAGATGTCCTTGAAGAAAATGTTCTCACGGGGAATGAGTATGATTAAAAGGACGCGCAAAAGAGGAAACAGCAGCAAAACAGACAGCTGCGAGAAAGATGTGTTTGCGCCTATGCATTCATCTCACCAGAGCAAACTCCTTGTTGAGGACCATCTGCTCCAGAAGCGAGGATTCATTGTGGAAGAGGTGAGGCTGCATGTGGCTCCACATGTGGGGGAACCACCAGAACTCGTCTACGTACTTCAGCAGAAGATCGTCTCCCTCGTCCTCCTCGGACGTGCCTTTTCAGACAAAAACACGCACACAAGCAAGGATGGAGAGTGAAGGATATACAAAGAGCTTAAAAATGCTTCTCTACAAAGTTTCCTGCTGCTCTAAGGTTGCAAAACATCCTCAAACATCTGGATTTTCTTAAGCTTGGGTTGCTAAAAACGGTGGTCTGATAGCAGGGAAAAATGATCCCGTAGCAACGATCCATAATAGTGGCTTCTATTCTGCTGTAGATTTTTTACTGTAATGAAGATGTTCAGTTTAACCTCATCTTTCTTTTTTTTTAAATATATCTTCCACCTTCGTTTTCTTATTGCAAATGTATACACTTAAACTAGAAAATCAATAGAAATCTGGAGTTTGCACCATTGCACAGCAGGGAAATTCACTGCAGTTTGTCACAGCCTCATAAATATGTCTAAATAAATATCACCACGTATACATTCTAATGGAGTAGGATATTTTTTCTTTTAAGAATGGTGAACTTAGATATGTACTGTATTACCCAAACAAGACCATTTACTCCAACTGAACAAGAAATTTGACTCTTTCAAAGTTTTAGTTCAAATGGCTATAAGCTACATACATGGAAGCACAAACAATTATATTTTATAAAAGTAAAACAGAAAAAAATATGCATTTCAAAATGGAAAAGACACAAAACAAACCTGTGTGGTAGAATTTCCCAGAGAAACCCAGATTGAAGGTAAAGTTGGAGATGTAAGAACGCAGCTGTTTCTGTGTGTCAAGGAGCGCCTAAAGGATGGATAGATAGATAGATAGATAGATAGATAGATAGATAGATAGATAGATAGATAGATAGATAGATAGATAGATAGATAGATAGATAGATAGATAGATAGATAGATAGATAGATAGATAGATAGATAGATAGATAGATAGATAGATAGAATTAAAAAACAGGATCTTATTCAGCTCCTAATATTGCAAAGATGAGGCCACACAACTGTACAACCTGAATCTCCAAAAAGTTACAGCATGTGAAATGCAAATAAAATTCAAAAAAATGAGCCCAAGATATTCCACGTTTTCCCACATCCGCTGGGGTTCATTTGAGACTTTACATCTCCTCCTGCTCTTCAGCTCTGCTGACACCACCCGAACCTGGCTACAGCAGTGGTTCAACAGCTGGACATGGGATTGCTTTGGGAAACGTTTGGCGAACACTAAAATACGGAGGTGCTGAAGTGCCAACTAAAACTTAAATATGTAAAAGAAAAAAACAAGAAGGAGCCTCGCGTTAACCTTGTCCAGAGGCTAAGATGAACCATCGCACAATCTGGTCGTTGCATGACGGTGCAAAAAATAGACAAATTAAGTGTTATAATTCATATGTTGACTCTTTTATGTGCGTTGTCGCCGCTGCTTACTTCATGGCCTGACAAAATCAGCTGTCGCCAATATGTTGTTGCAGCATGTTTTTTGTTTTTTTTTAATTTTTCACGTTTCCTGTCCTTAAAGCTATCGCTACCTCAATTTATGGTTTCAATACTTCCATCAGAAATTTTTCACTTATTTAATGACTTCATTAGTTTGCTAGCCTTTAAACAAAGACTCGGTAATGAGTGTTAACTGAAGAGAGTTGCACACTGTGCACACACGCACCGACGGTAATGCAAGTTAATGAAGGTCAGTGCATTAGGAGCCTCTGGAGGATGGACTAATAACGCCCCCACCCACCCACACACGCAAACATGCACACACAAAGATTCCTTCTTCCTCATTATTTCCTCCATCCATCCCTAACACTACCAAGTGAAACCATCAACCCCCTCCTCCTCGCCACATGCCATCCTCTCCATTCTCTGCTGATGCCTCCTCTCACTCTGGATCTCCCTCATCTCTCTGAGAACCTGCAGTCGCTTCCCCGCCACCCCACTTCAGCCCCCCACCCTTCCCGCATTCGTCTTCCATACTTCCCACCCACCTCTGAACCTCTCTGCCTCGCCTGCTCCAAGAAAATGTCACATTCTCAGGAGACAAGGCTGTACTAATTTGAAAAGAAGACTGAAGCAGAATGGAAGGGAGATCGCTCTCGCTCTCGGTCTCTCTCTCTCTCTCGCTGTAGGACTCTAAGCTTTGCACCCTTTTGCTCTCACATATATCTAGTTTATTAATCAAAACTCTTACTTTTCTCAGCTGGGCTTTTTCATTGGGCTACAAGACACACCCCAGCTACAAATTTTGGTCGTGCTGTTTTTAAATCGATCCTCGTGGAACCTTTCCTGATTTATGATATCTGAGCAGTTGGAGTCAGAACAAAGAATTGGTTCCATGCACTCACACTCTACGGCTCCCCATTTCTCCTCTTGAATGTGTATCTCCCAAACTAACAAATATACAGACACATGCACATTGTCTTAATTAGCCTTAATCTAATGGTGTTGACGATGGCTGGCTGCAGACAGATGTGCACAATTCCCTAATCCGATCCCCTGTCGCCTCTGCTATGACATCCTCTACGTCTTGCAGACGTGCAAACACAGAGCCAAATGTGAGGATACACAGACTTAAGGTTTAAATTAAGTTTGTAGCCAAGTGCTTTGCATTGTAACTCGATATACATCCCCTGATGCTCTTGGTCGAAATGCATTATTAACGTGCATGTAGGCACATGCGAGACTGAGTGTAGGTGTGTGTCCAAGTGTGGAGTCTATTAGTTGTAGCATCTCATTTGTATTCTGCTACTTAACCTCCTTAAGAAGAAACAGCAGAGGCGCATGGGAAATGTTTGTGGCGTGTCTTTGACTTCAGAACCACAGACAAGAATGGTTGCTTTTGCATGTTTCAGCTTTTTTACTGTGACACTCACTTACCCTTTTCTTTTTTTCCCCTGACTTGTCAAAGTCATGGTTTTCTGTGTTGTAGCAATGCCACTGTGAGCAGAAAACTGTTCCTCAAACTTCACTTTTTGCTATATTTAGGACAGCTAATTTGAGAACTTCTGAATGGGATTACATCGACGAGCCATGCAGATGCAAATATCAAGGCAGATATACAAGCCCCCCCTCCAAAAAAAACCCAAAAAATATTTGGGTTTTTTTGTGAAAAGGCGAATAAAAACGTGACAGGAGCTTTTCCTTATCTACAACTAAAGCAATGGTTATGAAACTGTCACAGCCAGAAAATTGCTCATAAATCAGTTCAAACTTTTAGTTCTCATGTGGTTTTCAAACTTTTTTTTTTTTTTATATTTACATAGGTGATGCACAAGAGGCATAAAGTGCACAGGCAACAGACGTGTGATATCTCTACTGGTAAAAATCTAAAAGACAACCACATAACTGCAATGTACCACCTAGATAATACCACCTAGACAACAACAACAACAAAAAACTCAATGTACAAGGCTTTTAATGACATTGTACCTCTCTCTAAAACCTTCATTTAGGATTTGAGAGCTTAGGGACATCTGTATGACGAGCAAGTGGCGTTGTGAAAAACAAACTTAGGCCAGCAGGTGAAAGCAGTGAGCCTGCTCTGCAGAAAGCGCTCTCCCAAAACATGTGACTAAAGCCTAAGTTGACTCTGAGGAACAATAAAGTTCCACTGCTGGTGTTTATCTGAAGGGACCAGAGGCAAGTTGGAGAAAATTGGGAGCTTTAAGCAATGGAGCCAATCTGTCAAGTAGATTCCAGGCTCCATCCTTAAAATGGCTTTAAAATGGAGCATAAGATCTACTTTAAAAGAAAGAAAAGGGAATTTGGATGTAACAGAGGTAGGACTGTGCGGCATTGAAGAGCTCTCAACAATCCCAGCAACGAGGAAAACACACACTTGCGTTTCCAGTTCACTCAAGTCCTCATGCCAGTATCCAATCCCAGCTTCCACACGCTCATAGTGTTGGAGGAAATGCCAGGTTGTTTCAGTGTGTATATGAGTGAAGGCATGCGTCTATTTGTGTGTAATTGCCTATGTCTGTGTGGTAAGCAGTGGATGAGGTGCCAGATAGATGTTGGGGTTCAAACAGATGGGAGACAAGCATCTGGACAGCTGACATTCACTGCCTTTCAAAAACCCTTTACGCCAACCACCTCTTCACCATACCCCCATTCTGTCATCCTCTCCTTTGCCCCGTTTCTCTTTTCCTGTCTTTTCTCACAGCTTTAAGCTTGGCTGGGAGATGTAAAACAATAAAAGCAATTACAAAAGTAGGATTTTTATGCACCAACAGATTTGAAAGCGAGAAGAGAGGAACGAGAAAATTGGACACGTTAATGTGGTTTAATTCCTGAGCGAAAGCAAATCAGTTCTTGATTCATCTCCATGAATGCCTTGTGTCTTTGTGTGCATATCTGTGCGTGAAATGTGAATACTAGACTTGCAAATGTAACTGGGTCAGGCTCTTTATTTGATGACCAGAAAGAACGACTTAGCAGTTAATGCCAGTCTTCCCTTCGCTCACTCTTCTTTTCTATGTCTTGCTTCCAGCCTCATTTGTAAGATTCAAGTCACTGTACCTTCTCACATTTGAGCAATTTACAAATGAATCAATTCATTTGCTTTTACATATCCAAAGGTACTTGTGATTGCTTTGGCATCACTATCCTTATGGTAACTTGTACTTGGAAGCTTGAATGCTTTGCATTGCGATGTTCTGATGACAAAGGCATGAAATGTGCTTATTCTATGTGAAAATAACATAAAAGACTCTCCTACACGTGCATTTAAAGTCACTTCTAAAAATTCTAACTAGCTGAAAATTAATTCCTGCCAATTCTGACAGCGATTATTTCACTTAGGATCAATAGAAGAAGTAAAAGGTTTGCACTTATATGGCACCTTTTTAGCTTAACAATGTTCTTCTCCTTTATCTGTTTATACAAACAATAAAACAGTGCTTCTTGTTCTGCACATGCACTCCAAATACAGTAGTACATTAATTTAAAAAAAAAAGAGGACTACGTGTGTCTCCTGTTGCAAAAAGTGTCAAATAAATCTCCATTTCTTCAGTTTCCCAGTCTCTCCACTGATTTTTAAATCTTTCATCCACTCTTTATGCCATTCTTCATTATTTATGTAATAGCATTTGGCAAAGTAGTAAACGGATATGGGGAGTAAGAGCTTAGTTTGATTGACTTAATTAGTTCTAAAAGATTAACTCTGAATGGAGCTGAACAATAAACCAAAGGCCGCTGAGCTAAAATCCTTCAACGAAATCGGAATAGTGCCCATTTTGTAATGCCATTTCGGTTTTTGTTTTTGGTTTAAGATTAGAAAAAAAAATAGTCACAAAGGATGTGAGAACTCACTAGAGCTCAGACATTTATACTCGTTCAATTTCAGCGTCCACGCTGTCCATTACTTTGAGTTGTACACGTGTCTTTCATTATGATGCAGTAATAGGATGGATAAATTGAACTCTGTAGGGATCATGGCACGTTCTTTAATAACATGACACTGGGAAAATTAGGATAAAAATATAGGGTATTTCTGACAGTATGACAGTCCTTCACTACACATGTGACGACGAACGCAGGGTTCGGAGATAATATCAGGGAAGTCTCCAAGCCAGCACTTGTTTTTAACTGAATGCAACCCAACGTTGCTGCGCACCTCTGCTTCTAAATCAAAGATGTGCGTTTTCATGCATGTGTCATCTAAACTTAGATTACACCTCTGCAGAAAACACCTTTCAGCGGCGGGGGGAGTACAGAGAGCGCTTTCTAAAGAGGAATAAAAACAGGTTGGAGATCCTGATCAATGACTCAAGTGAGGAGGGAGCGAGGAGGAAGGAAGGTGAGTGGAGGAGGAGACGACGGCAGAGGAGGAGGTGGTGATAAACAGGGATCCCAAGACAAAGATCTGGCACCCCACTAACGACCACTCAGAGGGAAGAGGAGAAAACATACATGGGTGAATTAAAAAAAAAAAGATAAGAACGCGTGAGCACTAGTATCATCAATGGGGGTTTTTGACTGGCATCATCCCTCATTTTGAGAAATGTCATCCATAGGTTGCCTCCCTGTGAATCATTTTAATAGAGGCGAATACAGCCGTGCGTGTGCGCAGACGGAGGGGGTGTAGGTATTGTTTGTCACCAGATGAACTCGTGGGGTGAGACTAATGAAGAGTGCAGAGAGGAGGAGGGTGGCATTTTAATTGGCCTCTATCTTTTTAGTCTCTCTGCAGCCTCTTCTCCAGCTGGAGAGCAGGAGATTGAAAGTTGTCGTCGCTGAGGTAGCAGATCATTTCTAACATGCTATGTAGCACTCTGTTGATGAACCTCCAGGGATGTGACAGGTTTTACATTTTCATGTTGTTTATGTGTTCATAATTATTCACTGTGATATCTTATGCCATCTGGTATCTTGTAACTGATAACTAATTCCACAGTGCTAAACTAAAATTGGGCTTGTCTGTGTCTTTTTTTTTTTTTTTTTTGTCTTTCCTTCATTTATCACTCCGGATCCTATTCCTTGTTTTATTTTTCTGGTGCAAGATGAATCTATATGAAGAAGAAATCTCATAAAACCCACCAAGTTCCCATAACGACCACAATGTGGTATAAAAATAGTGTTAAAATTGATGTGCCGTGCATTTTAAGTTTTGTAATATAATTCCTGGCCAGAATACACACATGTCAAAACATGATATGGGACGTAAACATTTTTAAGTAGTCATAATTTAGTAATGTTTAACCAAAAACAGAAAGCTTTTAAACATGCACATGATTAAGTATCTGCGTATTTGTATTAAGTGGCAAAAAAGAAAAAAAAATCACCAAATGTCTATTTGAGGTTATCTTTCCACTAGTTAATAAGAAATAAAATTGCTTAAAATCTCTCAGCTGTTGCCTGAAAAAAAATGGTTTTGTGTCTTTCCTTTACCTCAGAACAAACATATAATTAAATATATTGATCAACTAATGATTATATATCTTGAATGGAAGTAGAATTTCTGTCGCAGTGAATTTAATAATAAACCCTTTTTACTGTTGTAGTCGTCAGTTGATGTGAACATGCTTTACACTATTTTACTATTTTATTGGTAACTTGCTTTTATTGATTGAGGTAAATAATAATAATAATAATAATAATAATAATAATCCTGACAGATCCTTCTTGCTTTAGCTTTTACCTTGACCCAAAAATAAACGTGCTGTAAACTTGACATGAGACCATCTAATAAGTCTTTTTTTTCTTCTTTTTCAAACAGATTTCAACACCATAAGGAGAAGACTCGCATTCCCGTGCCCCTCTAACAACTAACCAGCTGGCTTTAATCACTCTCAACTATCCCTCCGTATAAAAAATACATGTGTAAAAGTAAAATAAACCAGTTTAATTTGTGATTACATCCAAATACATGCTTTACGTCTGATTACACATCTTCCAACAAGATTACTAGCTGTTCCTACAATAATCTGACAACTAACTCTACCTGAGGCTTCCAATCTATGAGGCAAATATTCTTTCACTCCCGTTTCCTTTCATCTTTTCTTTCATTTCCCCTCAGCATTTTGTTTCGCTGAAATGACAAAGTTAGCTGCAAGCTCTTCCCTAGGCAGTTATACTCTACCTTCCTTCTCGTCACGTGCTCCTGAACCAGTCCTGAACTGCCAACTATTCTAATATATGGAAGAAAAAGTTCAATGGTATTACTCCCTGTTTTTTTTTCTGACCCTCTCTCCGTCAATCTCTTCAATCCTCCCCCTTCTCCCTTCTCCTCTGTTATGGCACTGGTTCATCCTCATGTATATTTATGCTACAAAGCTGGAGAGTCAGGGAGACTTAAAATGAAAACTCCAACTAGTGAGAGCCTGTATGCTCGTTTTGGAGGATGTGTGCGTGCACAGGAATGTGTGCAATTGGTGTATGTGACAGTGGGAGTCAACATGGACTTTTTATATATCCTCTTTGAATACAAGCATCCTTTCCATAATTAGAGGTCAAATTCCACTCCACTTCACCACCCGCTCCATGTTTCCTCTTTTATTCTTTTTTTTTATTTTAGGCTAACCCCTTCCTCTCATCTCCTGCCCAGCTTTCAGCGATGGACAGGTGGCTCATTTTTCATCAGTGACTGACAGGACATGTGAAAGTGAAAGAGGCATTTTAATTTAAAGCAGTGATTCAGGAAACAGCCTCGCGCAGAGAGAGACAGACTCACACAGGAACACTTTTCTATTTTGTATACCCGGTGGCTGCAGCCAGACAGAAACACGCCGCTCTCCTGAGCTGGTGCACATCCCACTCCACCCCAAATCCACCAAACCCAAAATGTTTTTTTCTCATATAAATATTGCATTCTCACACAAATTTGGACTCTGTGTGTGCAAATACTCCACTTTTACATGTAAACAAGACGGCAAAAAAAAAAAACGTCTGTCTGTCTCTGTGCTCCTGCTCATGCAAGCATGGGTTGAAACAACAGCTGTATTGAGAGGCGGGCGGCATGGCTGACTCTCCTTTAGTTTCCCTAAGAGGAGGAACGTGGGAAAAGAGGAATAAGTGCCATTCATCTTTTCACTGCCTCTTTCAATACTTCTCTTTCTTACTCTCCCACCCCTCCTCTTTCCCTCTTTCACACCATGTCTTTGTTCCCTTAAATGGTCTCTTCTGGCTAAACCTCCATTCAGAAACGCTCTCTCGTTGTACCCCAACACATGTGCACTTGATGCAAGCACAAAGAGGCATTACACTTATAAACACACACAGACACTCTCCCAAAAATCTTTTCAGTGCCCTCATGCCTGAAAGTGAATCCTCGGAAATAAACTCTCGGAAAAAAACCCTGTCTTAAGTTCTCCAAACACAGGAAAACCTTCCTTACTTCTACCACGCTGCCATCAATTACCAGTTTTATAAGTTGATACCAGCATAATAAATCTCATTCAACACTAATGCCCTGACATTTTTTTTTCTCCTCTCTATGAAACTGCATCTAATACACATTATCCCACAGTCCTCATCCCCAAATACCTTCACATCCTTGGCATTCATCCGTGTCCCTTCTTTGCCTACAAAAATGTCATCGATATCCACCAGTATGTGCCGGTCCAGACCCAAAGTAAGCTTCCTGTCAGTGAGGTAGGAAATGGCATCCACTAGGATGAGTCTGTGGAGCCAGTAGCCCAGTCCCTGGCCAAAGAGCACTCGTCTCACACCATCGTAAAGCCCTAAGTCTTGAACCACTGTGGCTTGGAGGCCCAGGCTGAATCCTGGCCCTGGATTATCGCCGCTGCCTGCCACTGCTCCCTCCTTAGCTCGTGCATGCAGCACAGCCTGGTATGTGGAGTGATTAGAGGAGAATGAGGTCCAGTCCTCTCCAGGTAATGCCCCTCGATCTGTACCTGGTTTGGTCAGGTGAAGGAGAGGTGAGCTAGACACCACACAGCAGTCCCAAAGCACCTGGTTGGTCCTAAGCACCAGCGGTAGGCCTCGGAGTTTGAGGACAGATGGGGAATTCTCGGTGGAACGGTAGAAGCCGATGATGCCAACTCTGTACTCAGTACAATATTGATGCAACAGCTGTCTGTTCCATGTGTCTGCATGTGCATACTTTAAAAGATTCTCATAAATGATGAGGGAATATCGTCCACGTCCCTTTTCTGTCAGTGGCGGAAGATCGCCCTTTCCTGAGGCAATCTCCATGCGGAACTGGAAATGGGCCGACTCCAGTATAGCCACAATGTCTTGGCCGAGCTGAGAGTACTGCGACTCCACCAGCACCAACACTACGGGGTCGGTTTGGACATGTGTGTGCGGTGGGTTTGGAGGGTATGGGTACGGGAGGTGACGGTACGGAGACATGGAGAGTGGCTGAGCACACGCAGGCTCAGCCGATTGTCCAAGTTGCATGGAAGGGGATGAACTTGCGAAGAGAAAGTAGGCAGAGAAGAGCAGAGACAGGAGGCAACAGGAGGCCAGTAAAAGCAGGAGCCTCCGTAAGTGGCGACGGAATCGCACAGCCACTGTCATCGCGAACCGGGAAGATGTTGTGTGTCAGAGGAATAGATGTCCTTTTATAGTTTGTGGGAGTCTACAGAGCCCGTGCAAGAGTTTGTTGGACCAAAGAGCCCACAGGATTGTCTGTGTATGCGAGTCAGGAGTAAATCCACTCAGGTGTATCTCATGTCACCATGGCAGGGGAAAAAGGGAGCAACGGGGAAGAGAGGTCTTTACTGAGGAAGTTCAGTCCAGGTACTCTTCTTCAAGTCCTCACGGAGGAATCACATGCACAGACAGAGCAAGTGATGATTAATATCTGCAGAGAAAGGGGGACAAGGAGAAAAGTAGAAAAAGTAAATGTGTTGGGCAAGGTTGAACCATATACGTTAATTTTGTCTGCATGCGCTTGTGGGAGGGTGTGTACCTAAGTTGTGTGACCCTGGGGAATGTGAGGGCACAGCTGGTAACTACAGAGCTGATTGAAAACAACTTGCATCCTTAGGGCTTAGCCAATCTCTGACACACACACATGCACACACATGCAAAATGACATCCCAGTTAAAACACTACACAAAATTCAATCCTCTCAAATAAACAACAGCTGGTTGTGTGCTAATATGGCAGTGTGGGGAAGTGGATTGGAGCTCAACTAATCAGTCCCATAAAGCTCCGCTGAGAATTCTTCTAATTGTGCCAAACTCTGAGCACCTCTGTCCTATTTCTGAACTTAATCATCTAAAATACCACAAAATTAGAGTTGGAATCCTTTTGCCAAGAGCACTAATCTGGAGGGAGCCCACGACAGTACAGAGGAAATGAAGCGAAAGAATAAGAGAGTCGGAGAAAAGGAGAAGAGAGAGGAACAAAATGCAATGAATTATAGAAAGAGGCAAAAAAGACCAGGATTAGCATCTTAATGTATGTGCCGGGAGACAGGGAGAAGAAAAGATCCCACAGCATCTCTCTCTCTCTTTTCTCTCCTCCTATTTTGTCTCCACACTCTCCTTCTCCACTTCTCTCAGTTTGAATATCAATAGCTTTTCCTCACATTTCCATCCCTCTTTCCTTGTTCATTGCCTTTAAGAAACACAAGGAAAGAGAAGGTCACTAAGGAGGGACTCTGGTAGTATTTATTACATTTTAGAAATAAAAAATGAAGGAAAATAGCTGCATTCTTCATAGCTCCGTGAGCAGGAAGACAAAACTTGTGTTATTAGTTTTGACAAAAGCTTGCCATAAAACTGGCATTCAAATTAAAACACCATATCTGACAAATAAAAAGAGGAACTTTTGTCCTGTGCAAAGGAAATGTGTTATTCTTCAAGAAGGAGCTTTTGTCTGTCTGGTACTTAGTTCACTTAGTTCAGCTTAGTTATCCAACTGTGATGGTTCAACCTGTTACCAAAGGTATGCACGCTCTTCATTATAAAGAGCCACAGGATGGCGCTGGCACCGGATTAACAGACACTTCACATGAAAGTTTTTTCCTCCAGTGTTAACAACTCATATTGGTATAAAGTAAAAACAGATTGTAACAGACATTGCATCTCGCACTGATTTTTATTTATTCATTGTTACTTAATCTAAATTGATTTTAAAGCCTGGAGGGAAAACAAATGCACTGTTTTAAATAGACCACACTGAGACCCAAGTGAGGTGAGGGGAAGCATGCAGTACAAACAATTTGGAAAAACAAATTGAAACAGCGACAGTAATTTTGCCTTTTCTATTCAATACCAACCCAAATACGCTTGTTTTAAAAGCGAGAAAAGGTCAACATTCATAAGTCAAACTAAAAGCATTTAATTCATCTTCCGTCCCGGTGCCAGGCGCTGAAGTTTCTGTTGGGAAGCAGCGCCGGCTCGCCCGCTTACCTCTAACCCAGGCTGAGGCGCTGTCGTGCCGGAGGAGGGTTGGCAGTGGTGCGCTGAGTGTGATGCTGCTGCTGTGAGTGCGTCCAGGGCTCTGATCTCGGTGGCGCATCGCTCCCGTGTGCTTCGGATGCTGAGGCGTCGTGCCATCTCAACCCTTCTCTCCACCTCAACTAGAGCAGCAGGGGCGGCCGGCCGGAATCATCCCTTCTCGTCCCCTTCTTTCATCGTTCTCCCTCCTTCTCTCCCACGCTATTTTGCTGTGGCCACTCGTTCCCGAATGTCAGTTTATTAAAGTGGGGGATTATAGGTGGAGGCGCTCCGACGTGTCGGGCTGCCGGATAACGACTGACTGCCGTGCGTAAATGCTGTGGTCTAAGTGAGCCTACACAAGCTGTGGCGATCGAGTGAGTAAGAGGGGGGCGGGAGGCAGAAGCGAGAGAAAGCGAGGGAGGGGGTGTCGGTTTGATTGACACAAACAGCCTTTTTCTTGGGCATCAGCAATCACGGGCCGGGTAAAAGCTCACGGCCCGTTAGTTGGTGTTAGTTGGATGAGGGATGTCACACACGGATACGCACCGGTGGAAGTTGATGGCGCGCCTTGCTGATTCTCTCTCCCTGCTTAGACAAGTTGTAGCACTGAAAGATAAATGGAAGAAAAGGGAGGACTGCATAGATTAAAGCTGTGAGGAAAATCTATTTTAAGAAAGAAAAGAAAGACAATTATAAATATAGGTAATTTCTGATCATTATTATTCAAAATACACTTGTAAATACACGGTCCACATATGAGTCCCATTAGGCCTGCTTCTGTGAAGTGTCATCAAGCAGCCACAGCTTGTCAGTCATAGTGTTTTAACTTGATTAGGTGTTTCCTTTTCACTCCCTGCAAGTTCATCAATCTCTTTAACCTATTTGTACTGACACATTCTTACTCGCACAAACCTCAGTGGAGCTGGTGGGCCCCTCATTCACATTATAATGGTCTTACAATAGAGCTTATTTAGTATGTGTGTGTGTGCATGTGGTGTGCTTTTGAGAGCAGATACAAGTCAGCGTGTGAAGAAAATGTATGAACTTAAAAGCGAGATGCACTATTGTGTTCTCAGGGAGGCCAGGCCACTAATGGGAGATGTGGAGCACTGAATTTATTTAGATTTTTTTTAGCTACATAGGCTAAGACACCAAAAAAGGAAAGAAAAAAAAAACAACAACAAAAAAAACAAACATCTAAGAGCTTCGTAAAAAAGAGATGAAATTGTTCACAAAATGTGTACAAGTGGTGTTGACAAATTCCCCATTTATTTTCTAAAACATTAGGATTTTGGGTATTTGTGTCAAGAAAATGTCATATTTATATGATTAGCAGTTAAACACCATGCATGTTCAATAGAACATTCTCTGTCAATCACATTGTTGATTATTGTATTAATTTTAAAGATTTCTTACGTTTCTCTCACAAAAACATTTTTATTTCTCAGTTACCTGGATCATCCGACATGCTCTCCTCCTGTAAGACCTATTAAGACAGTGTGAAGGTCAAAATCCCAAAACCCCCAGGCTCACGTATCCTTAGGGGATCCATTGGGAATTTTGAGTTGTGTTTATGTAACTGCGATCTTGCAATTGAAGCCATTTTTTAGGGATAGTGAATCATTGATTGCAGTGCATCCCTTAAAGCTTATACAAGCTTTCTTTCCATGCAAATATCTAAGTGTTTCTTCAAACACACCTTCAATTTTCCATCACTACAGAAGGCTAATTTTCAAGATGCATCAGCCTTTTTAAAATGTCTGAAATTAGAATATCTTATCACAAATTCTGCTGTTTGTTTGACTCTTGGATGAAGTCAGATTTGTGCAAGAATTGGGGCATCCATAAAAGAGAGGAATGGTAAAAAAGAAGTGTCAGCCACCCAAGTTGTTTCTCTTTATTCTTCACCAGTTTTGTTATCACAGATGGTATTGTTACACTGGATAGTATTTTTCTGTCCAAAGTGACTTGCAGTAAAATCATTAAAATCTACATGAACTTACAAAAGAACAGTTGAACTAAAATGGCCAAATGCCCCACTTGAAGGTTGACAAACTGTCTCTGTTAATGTTGTGGAGTTAGCCCCATTTTCACATCAACAGCCTTCAGCTGCATCTGCAGCTCTGCATGGCGTAAGCAGCGGGCTAGCAGCGTGTGAAAGCAGACAATTGGTCAGCAAGCCCCCGACTCACAGCTATAGAGCGTTTTTCTCTGCCCACTGCTATAAACTGAGTAAAAACACTATCGTTGCACTGAATTCTCTGGGTAAATTCTTGCCAAATGACGATCGAAGCTGGAGATTGCTCCCATCATCTCCTTGATGATTCTTTTACAGGTGGAACACTTAGCAGAGTTTTTTCATTTTATTTATTTTTTCTTCACAATACAGCAGAACTCAGTAAAATCAAAGAAGACAGTTCTTTGGGGCTTTTCCTCCTGGCATTTTAGGCATGTTAGTTCATTCCTAAATGTGACATATGTGTGACATTAACTGATGGCATGTGGCAACGTCCTTGCATAAGATATTATCTTATGACAAATTATTAAAATAATATCAATACACATGATATAAGATATAATTTAAGTCCAGATGCAGTTAATACATGAATCTGAATCCAGGTCAAAGTCAACAGCACTCAAGTCCATTTCAAGTCACAAGTCCGTAACACTTTACAGGACAAGTGACCATATCTGGTCTGTTCGGTACAACTACATTCTTTGGTTATTACAAAAAAAAGTTTAAATTTTAATGGAAATCCTTTAATATTCTCCAATAACCTTCCACAGTTAAAATTTCAAGTGTTTTATTAACTGCACTAAAAAAGGGTTAATATTGGGGATGGTCTACACTATTCCAGTTGGCTTAAATTTCAAATCTTTACAAAAATGCTCCCTTGAAAGTCTTTGCTAAATTCAGACCTTTATGTTGCTTTGTGGGACACCAACTATTGACAATGTGGATTTTCAGAGTCTGAGGAAAACTGCTTAGAAGAGCTTGCAGCCAATGTTTGTTGGCTTGAGGTTTAAGGATTTTTTTCTTTTCTTATAAAGCTTTAAAAGTGTTCAATAATGCATTTTATCTGACATTTCCTAATGACTGTTAATGAAGCATAGTCCTTATAATTAAGGAACTCTGAGATCTTTATAAAAGTTGTCCTGGAGGTGAAATCTCTTGAGGAGTCCAAACTTTGTGCTTGGACTCCACTTTTGTCCTATTCTCACAGATGGTCATGAACTGTGGGCAGTGATCGAAAGAATGAGACTGTAAACAGAAGCGGATTAAATGAGTTTCCACATGGACTCTCCCTTCGTGATAGGGTGAAAAGTTCATCGGAGCCTTTTTGCTTAGGCAGCCACCCCCAAGAACCGAACCAAGATAAACACAAGTTGATGGATGGATGGATGGATAATACAAAGTCAAAGTAATACAATCATCTCGCCAAAAGTGTTGAAAATACAGCAAATCTTTGACTTTTATGGAGTTTGGAGATTGGTTTGTTGATCTGTTATCAATTCGCTTTGGGTGCCAAAACACGGTGCCCAAACTTCTGCATGTTAATATATGTTTAACGAATAACAAATCCTGAGAGGGATAAAACAAACAACCAAACAAAAACTCTTAATGTACCTTTCATGTCCTTTTTACTTCTCCGTAAGTTACTTTGTGAAATTTACACATGTTCATGAGTCATCGTCTTATCTGAAACCTCCCAATTTGTGGTTAATATTTATTGCGATGACTAAGCATTACTGTTGAGGAGCAGAGCTTGAATGAAACTCAACAGCCAAAATACCATGCCCTCCACAATGGAATCCAGTGATAATGAAGGTTTGGACCGTGTGATTGTGTTTCTATGTAAATTAGTGTCAGTGGGTGAAGTGTAATTAGAGAGGCTGTTCACCCATTTCCTCCGCCTGACAAGCAAGGACCACTCCAGCTATGGTGTTAGGAGGACACAATAGGCCAGAGATGAAAACCACACAGCTGCACACGGGCTACAAAGTAGGTTATATGTTTCCATGCATGTGTGTGTTTTAATGCTAAATGTGATTATGGCAACATTCACAGCCGCAACCCACACGGTAATAACTGCTGAGGGATCCGAACAAGCACAAACACACACTTTTGCAAGCGTATCTCCTGCCTCTCCCGCACAACAGTGCACGCAAGGATGCAGACACTCACACAAAAGCACGTGAGAGCACACGCAACAAAAGGACTATGTGAAAAGTGTCAGAGCTGCCATGTTCAACTAGCACTCTAACTATTAAACAGAGGGCAGCATGGAGATAAATGAGAGGGAGCAAGCGCGGGAGAGGGAGAGTGCTTGTTGTCTTCATCAGATGCTTCTTCTTTTTTTTTTTTTTTAAGTGAGAGATAACAGAAGAGGAGCACATGAGTCCCCCTCACCCTGCCGAGAGCTAAATGGGGGCTCTGAGCCTGTGTGAGGCCTAAAGAGAGCAAATGGATCTCAAGTGTAAAAACAGGGAGCGACATTATCATTGCGACGCATCACATTATCGCAGGAGTCATGGCAGCAAGGCATTCAGACAACATTCACACCATAGCCCCTCTAATTATAAACAAAACAAAACATTGGGCAGATTGTTGCGCGTTTGATCTTTACACATTCTGCAACACGTGCTCGCGTAATGATTCCTTTCTCTTCTGGCTGACTCCACAAAGGGCAGGATCTAAACCAGCAGAACCTCTGAAATGCATCAGCTCTCCACTTCCCACAGTGTAAACAACAACAACAAGCTCGGCAAACCAAGGTGTGCTGGCTGTGCGATGTTGTTGCTAATTCAGTGATTCCTGCTTTTGTCTCCGAGCCTGCACATACGCGTGTCTGTGTGTGAGATCGAGCTATCCACTCACTCCTGACCCCTCCCCAAGACTGGCAGTCTTTACAGTTAGGTGTTCTCTTAAGGGCTTTAAGGCTAAGTGAAAGCAACTCACCCCCGCCCCTCCTCTCCACATCTCACTCACCATCCCCCTAACGCATTAGAGAAAATATTATTTGGCCAATCAATACAGCACTTGCAGATTGATAAGCCATAGATACACTTGCTCAGCAGCACTCATGTGTACACATACACAAAGACAAAGAAAAAGAAATTGTCTTTCTCCATCTTTTGGGTCAAGACCTGAATCAATCTATTACTGGGATGCCGCCAGCGGCAGGATAACCATAGCAACGTACAACAGCAAACCATATTCTGCTAAGAATAATATCACAACAATTTTTTATTTTTTTATTTTTTTTAAGCAGTTAGATTGACTGTTTATTTTTGCTGAATCGATCACACGGAATAGTCTTGACAAGAAGAACAACAAATCTGTAATATCCATTGCAATCATTTTGACTGAAATGTTGCAAATGTCCTATTTTGGCTTTTTTTTTTTCATGCATGTTTTTCTGTCTGTGAGTGTAAATCTCTCACCGTAACACAACAACATGAACGCAGTTACAAAACTGTTAATGGAGAAAAAAAGAAAAAGAAAACGCATTGAGAGTGCAATCAGACGTACATGAGTAAGATCACAGCGGTGTACTCTGGTTTGAACATGTTTTTCTTTGTGACTCATTGTAAGACAGGAAGTGGTTCACCAACAAGAGCACAGTTTTTGACGTATTCGGGAACAATATTGCCTCCACACAAACAGAAATACACATAAATGAACACATGTACCCACAAGATCATGCACAACACCCACACGTCGCTGTAAACAACCCAGCACTCCCACACTTTTACATGCCACAAAACTGGGAGGCTTGTTGCTTTCAGAGTGACAGCGTGCACCTTCGTTTCGTATCATATCAACACTTCATCTCAGCACTGATTACAAGTGATGTTTCTGACAGACAAAAAGCCACAGAGCATGCGTTGGCAAACTGTGTGCAGGACTGTGAGGGTTCTTGCACAATCAGCAACACATGGTCAAATGTGGAATTAAATAATAGAAACTAGGAGCAAGTGTAGAGAGAAAAGACAGTGTTGGCTGTCAGAAGGCACATCAGTGATCAGATCTCGTAGCCCTGGAGGGACAGAGGGGTAAAGTGATCCATCGCTGTCTCTCTCTGACCTTGTTCACTCTCGCCAAAAACCTGCCTTACAACCCCAAACTAAATATGATACCTCCACATTCTGCCTCGCCCTCCTCCTCCCCCTCCTTTTTCCATGGTAATAAATCGTGCTGTAATTACCAGCCAGGATCAATAGCAGTCACATCACTCCTCTCCTCTTCTCGTCTCCCTGGTCTGCAACTGACACTAACGTGTTCATCCCTTGCTGTCCGCCACTTTTATAGATCTGTGAGCGATTGATTGCATCCTGTTTCATCTGTATACACAAAAGCATGCATGCAAAACACAGGTACACACTCAAAGGATTCACACACACAGAGGGATTCAACCGCACAGACAGAGATGGACAGTCACAGCCGTGATTATGAGACTTGAACGCTGCGGGGGGGTGGGGGGGGGTCTCAGTTGCCATTGGAGACATCTCTTCAGCTGAGCGAACAATAAAGAGTTACCGTTCTCTCCAAGAATAGATCGTCCGGACCCCTGTCCCTGTCTAATTAAAGGGAGGACAAGGATGAGACTCACATGGTCAGCTATGCAGTGTGAACTTTCAAAGTTCATATTCAATAGAAGACTGAAAGTATGTGTGTATATATATATTTGTGTGTATGTGTGTGTGTGTGTGTGTGTGTGTGTGTGTGTGTGTGTGTGTGTGTGTGTGTGCATATACATATTATCATACTATACATACTATGTGTGTGTGTGTGTGTGTGTGTGTGTGTGTGTGTGTGTGTGTGTGTGTGTGTGTGTGTGTGTGTGTGTGTGTCTGTGCATCTGAGCATTATCATGCAAGAGTAATGATGTGTAATAAGATATTAAAAACATCCTTGGAAGCAAAATACATATTCGCATATTACTGACTTCAAATGCCACCCCCACGTATGTGGACACTCCGCGTAAATGAGAAGATGGAAAAGTAGATGTTTTTGTCTCTTAGCACATCATTTACTAGTAAGAGAACGAATGTTTGGTTTGAATTACACGTCTATTCTGTGGAATATTTGAAACTTGAGCCTGCCTACCTTATTAGGAAACTACATTTCCATTGCCGTGCAGTTTCATTCGTCTTTATGCGTCAAGAGCCAGATAATATAAATAAATTAAACTTTAATCATATCTTGAAGCCTCTCATTTGACGTTGTCATATTTGGCCTCCGGTAATACTGTTCAGGAAGCTTGGAGTTCTTTTTTTGGCAAGTACAATTCCTTTAATATAGACACAAAAAAAAACAAAAAAAAAAAACACTGTGGGTCCACCTTTTCCTACCTGCAAGCGAGATATAAACTGAGTTTTAGACGGCGTGTTATATCTTGTTTAGACAAAAAGTTTTAGACAGCATTTTCTTGGCTGGATGATTTCTACTCATTATTAAGATGATCAAAAACTGTCTTAAAGGCCTCTAGCTCGTGGAAAATGTTGGATCAGAGTACTGATGGGCCTGGCAAAAAGATAATATTTCTGCCATTTGAGCTTTTTTTTTTTTAATCCCCATTGGCTCACTGCAAAATCCAAAATATTATTTAAAGTCCTTCTACTCATATATAAAGCCTTAAATGCCTGACGACATTGTCTCAGAGACACAATAAAGAATAGATAATTGGGGCTTGTTTGTGTAAGAAAACCATGAAATATTATGCAATAAAGAGACCTGTGCGTGCTAGACTCGTCCATGACTTAAAAGAAAATAAAAGATAAAAAATTCAAAAAAAGGTTAATTTCAAATATGTCATCTAGTGAAGAGTCCAAACATACATCTGAAAAAGTTAGGCAAAAAAAAACCCCCCAACAAAACAAAACAAAAAAATGAACAATGGGAAAATCACAGGAATGACGATAAGGAGAACCTCTTCTTCATTGGTGCATTACTTCCAGTTCAAATTCAAAATATGAATTTATCCATTCATTATCTATACCTGCTTCAGGTACTGACTATTCAAGCTGTCTTTCGGCAAAAAGCAATGAATATTTTTGAATTAAAATGTCTTAAGATATTTTATTGCGCAACGACATGTGAAACAAGTCGGCACACTAATCAGTGATGAAGATTCTGCAATCTACTCATTAGCTGATTAGGTAGTCATGTCTTGTCAGGTTCCTCCTGTCCTGCCTGACAATATCAATAAAGCCTACTGAAAGCTGAGCGGGCATGCTCAAAGCAACACATTTCGCACCACATTTATAGTTGCACGCATCAAAATCAAGCATAAGCCCAACAGATTCACACGTCTCTCACTGAGATATTTTGTCAAGCCTGATTCAGATAAAAAGACACTCTTTTCTCACAACTGCACATAACGACTCACTCGGCGTTCCCGGAAAGCTCTCACTGCAGGAGAAGGCGATAATTTGTGGAAATGTACAGATTTGAGCTTTCAACGAGGATTCTGTTTGGACTCACAATAGTCATGAAGGTCGTTGCCCACGATGGCTGTTACAGTTTTGAGCTCCTTTACCTTTAACAGCGGAAACCATGAAAATAGTTAAGCAAATCAGGTAAACTTGAGTTAATTTTAGTCTACAAATTCTAAATAAGCTCAACAAAAACTACAGGCTTTATTGAACCATTGACCTAGATCAGAAACTGAGAATTTTAAATTTCTGCTGCTGCTTTGAATCCACTTTTTTTCTCTTTTGAGATCCAAGGGTTTTCTGGAAGTGACTTGGGACAGGTTACCAGTGTCTCAAGTACTGTATGTCTTTGTAAAATAATGAGGTCACGGTTAAACATTGCAACAGCGCGCTGTCTTTTGAGTTTCCCCTGTCCGTCTGTCCGCGTTGCCTTCCAGGCCCCTGCTAAGCAAAGTTCACCTGGCCAGGAGTTCAGAACATCTGGCTCTCTCAGCCCGGGGTCCCTCTGTTCACACTGCCCGGTCCAGGATTTTGTTTCGCTCTGCCTTTTAGTTTTCATTTCACTTTTTAACAAGACCTACTTGTCATTGAAATATTCATACATGTGGTACTTTGATATCATATTATGTATAACGTGGGGTCCAAGTAGGGATGCTTAGCATTAAATATGCACAATAATCAGTGTAAAAAGCAGGTCCCTGCATTTTATTCTGATAACTAATGAGCGGGGCCGTGACTGCACTGAATATTTTCTTTTCATTGCAGTTTCTCTTCCTTCAGAAGTATTTGTGCAGGGAAACCAGAATTTGTAACCCTGGTTCCATGTAAAACAAACAAACAAAAAAAAGATTCCTTTTTATTCTTATTTCATTGTGGCTATAATAAAAAGGCTCCAGTAATATATGGATGCCAAGAGAGCTCAGCAGTCCTTGAAAAGGTCTGACTTTCCAGATGACTCTAAATTTCAGCTTGGGAAGGTCTTGTAAAACTAAAAAAAAATAAAACAAAAATATATATCCAATAAATATTTACAGTGGTATACTGAACCATGTGATTTATTCTCGTTCGCTCTCTGTTTTCATTTTTATTTTTTAAATAATATTAACAAGACTGATAAGGAAGATTAAGTGCATGAGGTGTTTGTTTTATTCACAATTTTTCAAGGACTGCTGCCCAAGCGTTCCCCAGCATGGATTCGGCGTCACATCAGCAATTCTCATAACCAGCTAAGTGGAACCAGTAAAGCAGCCTGTTCTGTATCTCATCAACACCGTGACATGGCAAATTTTACTACACAGCAATGAACGAATCATGAAAGAGAAAAAAAAAAGATCATTTACTCAGGCTCTATGACTGAATGTTTTAAGATTATACATTTTTTAGTTCTTTAAAAATTCTACTGACTAAGATACGAATATAATGAAATGAAATGAATAAGAAAAACGGAGCGGAGAAAGATAGATCCCCTGTTTTGCCAAAAATGAAGGTGTACATCTGTACACGTGCATGCCTTCACAAACACCTGCACACACATAGGATGAGACCTGCAGAGAGTGTATGATTAACTGTTCTGTCAGAGCTGAGATCTCTCAGGGGCGGGAAGGGCAGAGGAGGCGGAGGGACTGCACAGATAAGGGTATGAATTTTGGAAGGGATGGAGGAGTATTATGACGGAGGCGGAGGTCCTCGGGGTCTCCAAACGGAGGTCTCGTGGGAATGGGGAGGCAAGCTACAGCCAACTGTTGGTCCTGCAATTCTTGTGTGGGGTCACTCCTCAGTCTGCACTTGGAAGGGAACTTTTTTTTTTAATCCCCCACCCAAGTATCTCTTTCTCACGTTATTTCTGCAGAACCCTCTTAGCAGATTATCCTCTTCGCAATCTATATGCAGAACAGAATGAGCTCTGCAGTTTGGAATGGAGTCGCTGATTAGGTGAATGATTGTGTGTGTGGGCCTTATCACAATTTTGCAGCGTATTAGCGACAGGACGGTCAACTGAATTTCCCTATTTCTCAATAAATCAGAATGGCAGCTGAAGACACACAAACACATAGGCTCACACAAACACATCGCCGCTCCTCTATTTTCTCCCATTCGTCACAGGGCTTGTTGTTCTAATGCCTTGGACAGGTCTGAGTTCAGGGTCCTCGTGCTGGTCGGATTTGCGCGGGGTGGCTGCCTCAAGATTTCTCCCTGAGAGACTGGGGAATGGGTTGGAAAAATGGTTCAAAACATAATTTGCAAATAACTTCAACATGTCTAAATGACAGCCTCTATTTATCAAAGAAGTTTTATTACTGTTTGTGTTTTTTTTTTTTTTTATTTGGAGCAGTGGGGAAGAGCTTTGAGCAGTTGAATGTAACTGAGAGCTTTGAGGAGGGAGAAAAAAACATCTTTAGGACCCTGCAAACCAGCAGGCACCATAGAGAGATTATTTGAAACCATTTAGAGAAAATAAAAAAAAAAGGCTTAATTAACACTTTGGTTGGAAAAATATCCAAGCGACAAAGAAGCAAATTGCACGCTTGTCCTTCTCAGTTTGCAGTCTTTTTTTCCTCTGCATCTACACCTCAGTTCTTCTTGTCTGTTCAGGTGTTTTCTTCCACATCACCTCAAATTTCAGAGTTGCTTTTATAGATAGATCCCCATCACATTCATTCAGCAGCTCTCCCACTCCTTCCATCGTGCTTTTCAACTTTGCTCTCCTCCTGCATTTCCCCACTCACTCTCTCATCCCTCCTGCTACATTAATCTATGTTCTCACTTCCCCCTCTTTCCTCTGCAATTCTAACCCCGTCAGTTTTCCCCTTATGTTCATGATTTGGTTAGGCTCATTGTCAGGACAAACATGCACCTGCTTAGTTTTAGATATGTCAGAACACACGCATATGCATGCACAGATACAGGCATGCACAGTCAGCCCTAATTAATCTTCAAAGTTTTTGCTCAGCTGGTAGTTTCCATCTGTTATGAGTGTAGGTGTGCACCTTTGTTGTGTTTGCAAAAGTGCAGAAATGCGCAAAAAAGATCAAAACTGCCCCACTGAGAGAGGCATCACTCCTGATCGGTCTTGTCTTTTCAGCAGTCCTGTCTCATTGGCTGTGGCACTTCAAGCGTAAACAGATGTTACAGCGGTAATAACCACACACAAAACGTGGACACGTGCATGCAAACATGCATGCAAAGAGAGAGTGTTTGCTCACAGTCACCTTAGAGTATGCTCTACATCCCTGCACCGGGCAAGAGCAGGGAAAGAAAGAGAGATAACGAAGGAAAGAGGGATGCCAAGCTGTGATTTATGACTTGAAAAGACAGATTAACTCCACTGGCTGCCTAACCGGCCCTGAAACAGGCTGAATTACAGCTCAGACCAGGAGGAGTGGAGAGGTAGAGAAATAGCGGAAGAATGAAACTGAAAGGTCAATAGTGTGGCATGAGAGGAACAGAACAGATGACAAGATGAGAGAGCAGATTGGTGCGAAAAAACTCAAAAGTGAAAAGGTCAGAGGTGAAGAGGGAGATAGCATGAAGACAGCAGGGGCAAAGTAAGAGACTGAGAAGAGCAGCTATTGTCCAAAAAGAGACTGGCAGAGGGATTTGGTATTTGGCCCTATAGTTTGCGTTCTGATAAACCCTATCAGATTTCATTTCCATGGCATGTTGTGGAAAAGCTGGGTTTGGGTCAACTCCATTTCACCTACTTCATGGCACGACTTGAAGGGCCAGTACAGGATGTGTGAGCAATTCGCATAAATCACCTAAAGCAGCCTCCGGCGGAGTCACCTCTGTGAGTTTTTCTCAAGTCATTTTCTTTTCAGTGGAGTTAGGAAAGCAACAAACAATCTTGCTCTGTGTGCATCTCAGGTTGAGGAGCTAAGACTCAGCTCCCTGCAAATGAAGTCATGACTAAAATAATAATAATAATAAAAAAAAAAAAACATGCTGTGGAGAGCTCTTTTAACTGGGTTGGGATGACATGTTTCTACTGTAAGAAGCAAAGTTGTTAGCATTAAACTCGCCCAAGATACTGGAACTCCTCCACTTGAGGAATCAGTTCATTCCCAATCCAGAGTGGGTAGTGATCACTTTCCACCTGAAGACCATGGAGGTGCTGGTTCTCATCCCAGCGGCTTCACACTTGGCAGGAAACCGTCTTTGCTTGACCACATCTTTTGCAAACAGCAATCCTGAGCCCACTTAACTGGATTCTCAATCATTCTAATTTTGGTATTTTTATACTTTCTTATGATGTTAATGAGTAAATAACATCTTTTAGCAAGCGCTGATGGTGGTGAATGTCCCTACTTTCACTGTGCAGGGACGCTGGCTGTTAACCAAAGCTTTACTAATCACCATTTGAAAGAGTAGACCTGCAGTGACTCACAGATTGTGTTAAGTCCACCTTCCTAAAGGTGTGCGTGGCCTTTAAGAGTTTCCACATTAGAGACACTCACAAAGCTGCTGAGGATGATCAAGAAACAAAGATCTCTTAGCAGAGAGAAACTGCGGGGTTGACGGGAATTCATGGTTGAGCATACAATATCAACAATTAACAGTTAGCAGTTGACCAGTCTTTAATTAAATTGAATTGAATTAAATATATTAACCGTAATACATGTGATTGATTGATTGTGAAAACTGATCACGTTCATACAAATGACATGTGTCCTGTTAATATGATGGGATTTCATTACTGAATGCTTAATCAAAAAAAAAAATAAAAAATCTCCATGGTCCCTTCCACTGAGTTTCTGTTCAATGAAGCAAGTCTAAAGAACTGTGAGTGAAAAGGTCATAAATACATGCAGCTGCCTTCAGAAAACGTTCAATTAGAGCTCCTGATAAATGAAGTAGCTGTTCACCAATTGCCCTGGATGCTGTTAATGTCTCAGGTTTATTAACTTACTGTTTTTATGGTTATCCTGTGCTGTATTTCTGCGTACACGCACAAATACACACCTTGTGACACGTCTTGTTCTATTAAGCGTGAATGTGTTTATGCATGCTTGTGTGTGAGTTATGCGACCGGTCGCTAATTGCAGACAAATCGCTTTGCCGCACACAATCATTCCTGTTTTTTTCTTATGTTTAATTTCACCAGTTGATTACCGGCGGAGTTTAGCGGCGCCATTCCTCTCTCCCCCGCTGCAGGGACAACTCATCCGTCTTCTCACACTCTCTCTGTTGCGCATACATAATGAGGTCGCTTGGACGAACAGAGGGATGGATTTCATAAATCATGTTCTTGTTTGTAACAGCTTTTCTCACTCTGTTTCCCTGTCTCTCATTCCCTTTCAATTAAAGCAGCAGAGCACATTGTTAATGTGGAATGCAGGGAGATGTCCAATCCAAGCGACTTATTTCCCATAAAGTTTGAGGGATTTTAGGCAGTTTTGATACCCCCCCACCCTCTTAATATCACCACACCTGCCAAATGACATTCCAAAACGTTGGCAGGCACTCTCAGCCTTTTTATCCCTGTTGACTTTCCAATAAGAAAAGTCATAAAGATGGTGAAGTACAGACACTGCTTTAAGCTCAGTGGTGGGATGGGCTGTAACATGTTTATATCTGCTAACGGACCATCGGCCATAACTGTCTGTTGTTAGATTGAAGCCAGTGTTACATTTCTGCATCTGTTGTGGGAATAGTATGTTGCATTTCAGTTACAAGCAAATACACAAAAAAACCTCTTGCTGCTTCGAAAGGCAACTATTTCACAGATACAGTACACACACACACACACACACACACACACACACACACACACACACACACAATACTGCGCATTGAAAAGTGCTAGCGAAGCTTGTCATTGGTGTTATACAATTTTTATTACTCAATGCTCTCAGTGATCGGAAAATAAATCTGGCTACTAAATTGATTTATTTGTTTTTATCACTTCCTCCGTTGCTCACTCCCTCCTTGTAGCAGATTGGATTATAGGAAAAGCCAGAGAGATACACATTTACAACCCAATTCCAAGATGTGCTCAGAAATAATGGTAGGGGGTGTAAGATATGACTATGTGTTTAACTTAGTCAGAGTTTTCTTGTGTATTATCCCGTCTTTTTTTTTTTTTTTTTGCTTTCACCCCGTGTGACCTCTTTACGGGAACGCTCCTGGGTTAGGGAGTGAGCGTATTCTTTGAGGGTGTTGGCGTCACTCCCTCACTGCCCCTGCACTAACAAGTTCAATCTCATCAGCCAGCTAAATAGCAGCTGTCACAGCTTCTATTCAATGCACCCTTTAGGCAGCACAGGTTCAGTTATACAGTGCAGCAATCCGAGGTGCAGCAGGTTGTACAGAGAATGGGTGGCCTGCATCTTTTCTCTTACGTTCCTAATGATGTGGTAAGCTCGCCCAAGGCTTTGAGGAAATTGCTGTTCGATCCTTAGCACGACCTGCCTTCAGGCTTGCTATTAGCCATGTGCTAAGCTAAAAACAATGCAAATAGTAGCCTAGAGTCCAAAAGACGATCATTAGCAGGAACTCAGCCTCTTCAATTATACAACAGGTGATGCATGGAAGCATTTAGGGCATGCTTACACTAACTGTTCCTCAATAAAACTCCGCTGACAAACTGACTTACCGAGCAAGGGGTCAAAAGAAGTGCACCGCTCGGTGAATGTTTTGAGGAGAAGAAATGACACTAAAGGCTATGCTATCATAAGCCTGAGTATATACGTGTCGATCGTGTACAAATACACTGACAAACTGGAACAATTGTTGTTTCAAGGCACACAGAGCAGCGCTCTGCTTTTTGGAGCGCTTTACAAATGATGCTTCTCGAGATGCATGCATTTACTTTGATAATGTTCTTTTAGAGGGATGAAATGCCACAAGCAGGACGGAGGAAATATCTGGAGAAAGCTTTAACTCCAGGGCTGCCATCAATAAAATAAGGTAGGTAATGACAACTTTGTTTTAAGAGGACTTTAGGGCTACTTTCTTTGTTTCTCTCTTTCTTTCATCTTAGATCAAGAACTGCTTGCTCTTCCTGTCTATGTAAAAATGCTTTGTCTTTTTTTAAACATTAATGAACTTCAGACCACAGTCAGTACTTTACAATACAAGCCAAAGGATCCAAATGATTTTTCAGGAAACCCTCGGGTTTATTAGCTGGCTGGTTCACACAAGTCAAGTTTTGGAACAGTCCTTGGAAACCAGAAATGGCTGGAATACCTAAGTGCATGTGTACTGTCGACCACGGTTAATTCGCTCAAACTGTGTGAACTTTAACAGTCTCCGGCCGCTGATGCATTCAAATGTATATTGTTAGCTTAGTATGTGACTCTCTGTAAATGTCCAAGAATATTTAAACCGTTAACATGGTGTTTAAACAATTAACTATGGTGTATGCTCATGTAAGTGAGTGTGCACAGTGTGTCTGTGTGTCCATGTACACAGCAGATCTGGTTGTTCCACTGATTCTCTTTTTTGCTGACAGGAATGAACACGCAGTTGGGTTGGAAGTGCGGTGAGCCGAGAACGAAGAAGAGTGGAGTGGAGGAAAAGGAAAGAAACAACGACAGCAGAGGAGAAGCACATCGGACACCAGCTATTTATCACCCTGATTCCCTCCATCCACTGCCAAGGAGAAAGAGGACTAGAGCAGATAAAGACAGCAAGGAGGGAGAATAGAAAGTAAAAAGGAGGAAAAAAAGTGGTGTGTGTGTGTGTGTGTGCGTGTGTGTGTGTGTGTGTGTGTGTGTGGTCGCTGGACCTTTTCTTAACTTTAAGGCCCGGCTTTTATGCTTGTGCTTTTCCCTATGGTTCATGCTTCCTGCAATACCCTGCAGCCCACCCCCCACTCTGCCTAAAGTCCTCATCCCTGGCTGATTTGGTGCAGCAGCAGTGGATGAATAGAAGAGGAGGGGTAGCAGTGGCAGTGTGGGTGGGTGGGGTGGCGGTAAGGGGCTCCCCACAGAGAAAGCTACTGTTTCCTAGGAGAGAGCAAAGGAATGTGCATTTCATTAAAAAAAAAAAAATCAGAGAAAACAAACTACAAGCAGAGAAAAGTTTTATGTCAAATAGAAACTTGGTGAGAAACTGATTAATATCCAACAAAATGTTGTGATCTCCAGCTTCAAAATTATACCCTTAACTAAAGTTGCTCTTCACACCAGTTTTGTGAGTCGGGGTGTGTATATGTGCTGCAGGGCATACTCAATAAAAGGTTTTTATGCTTACAAACCAATTTAGGCCCTGAAATGAGATCTAAAGTACCGTCTCACCACGCTCTCATAATTAATTGAAAAGAACTAAAATAATGATATCTGAGGAGCGATATTGATAGACATGGTTTATTTCTGACAGCTGGCTCACACTGAGCCCCGAAACACTTTTTATTATTAGGCCAGACAGAACAAAAGGTTTAAAATCTCCATGGCTGCGCCGCATGCCTTTAATGTTTTTCATGTTAGAATATTTTTGTTGCCAGCGTCGCTGTGTGGATAAAGAGACACGTGAAGAGAGGGTGGGAATAAAACACATAATAAAACAGAAATAAAAATGTGTTGTGGGCAATATTGTCATATTTCTGAGGCGTTGGTCTGAAATTATTTGATAATAGCTTTAACTGTGTGTAGAGAGACGACAAAGAGCGCATTTTGCAGTCAGGCAAAGGTCTCCACTACCAGCGGGGTGATAAATTGCATGGTTAAGAAGAAGGGACACCTGCCAGCTACCCCCTTCTAAAACCAACATCTACAAAAGAGGAGACATTCACAAGTAAGCTCTAACAAACATTCTCTCTTTTTCACACATGCCCCGTAGCCACACAAAAAAGAGGCATGCAAAGCTCACATCACATAGCACAACACTGGATTGATTGGAAGTAGGTAGCTGTCACCTTGAACTGTCAATTCTTTCATCTAGCACATGTACTGAGCTGTCAGAGCACAAATGAAGTGTGTGTTTTAAGCAGTAGAAGTATGCCAGTGTGCAGAAGCGTGCCCAATTGCCCTTTTTTTTTTTTTTGACAGAAAGCAACGTGGGCTGCTTTAGCAGATTCTGAGTACACAGCAAAACATGGAGTTTTCAAAAACTTTCTATTTTGTTTAGAGGCAAGGAGCTCTCACTTTTTTATGCAGTATACATTGCCTTCAAGAAAAAAAATGCATAAATGCATTAATGGGTAAGGCTGGCACGTGCATGCTTTTATTGTTTTAATCCTTCAAAGTGCTCCGTGCTGCACATGTATGAAAAATGCCGTATAAATTCAGTTTGAATTCTTGCTTGATGCCCACTTAACATCGGCGCTCATATGACATAGTTATTTTTTAAGGTGTATTAATATGAGTAAAGAATATTTCTTTTATAGTGCCTGCCTGTGTAAGTAGCTTCTGCATGCTGATGTGCATTTTAATCCACTTTCCTCTGAGATAATAAGATGTTTTTACAAGCAGAGAAAGAGAGATGTCAAAACTCAGCGATGCTTTGTGGTGACCTTTTAATATTATAATGATTGGCTGGCATCCATGCACATCCACTCGAGCAAAGGCTTGAAGTCATTCAATAGAGCTCATGGTTTATTGTTTAAACATTTGCCCTGTTGTGTCTGTGTTAAACTGTTGTCTTTTGTTTACAAGGTTGCCATCATCCTCCGCTGTTTTTCTTCCTAGAGTCCATTAAAAGATGCATGAAATTAGTGCAGATGGGAGCCACGCAGAACGGAGAAACTGTATAGTAGACTTCCATAGCCTGAACAAGGTACAACATTTCTTTTGCAGCCACTGGCATAGTCATAACACACTCCGATCATCTTTACAAATAGACACATTGATCTTTGTTTGAAAGTGCTTAAACTGTAAACTGCGGATTGATTTTAAAAAGGACCACCTGAGCTGAAGTATTTCTCTCTAATGATACAGATTATTCTGAAGTACCTGTAAACAAATCTTTACTGAAGCTTGTAGCTTGAGACAACAACGCACAATTTCAGAGCCACATCAAGGCAACAACAAAGTCTGCCTACTATCGCTTCAAGAATATATCAAGGTTAAAAGATCTGGTGTCTTTGCAGGACCTGGAAAAACTAGTCCATGCATTCATCTTTAATAGGGTTAATTATTGTAACAGCATCTTTACAGGGCCACCTAGAAAATCAGTTAGACAACTGCAGCTCATTCAGAACTCTGCTGCTCCAGTCCTCACTGAGGCCAAAATAGTGGACCACATCAGTCCAGCTCTGAGGTCTTCACACCGGCTGCCTGTCTGTCAGAAGACAACTTTAAAGTTCTGGTGCTGGTCTATAAAGTTCTGAAAGGTTTAAGACCAAAATACATCAGTGACCTCCTTCCAGACCCCTCAGGTCATTGAAATCCAGTTTTTCTTTCTTTCTTTCTTTTTATTAGTTTTATCTGATTTCTTTTTCACTGATTGTTAGTATAGGATTATTATTTTTTTTAATTTTAATACAACTCAAACTACAAAATAAATGTGATACAGTGCAACAAGTAAAAAGAAAAACAAATGCAATTTCAAATCTCTTTAACTCACATTTTAATCACAGTAGAACACAGAAAATATAAAATGTTTAAATTGAAGAAATGTGCCAAGAAAAAAAAAATCTCTTTCAGCAAAACAAAATCGTTAAGTATTGTCTTGCTGAAAGATGGAAAGCCTCTTATGAAAAATATGTCAGCATATAACCATTAGCTGTCTAAAAGCATACACATTTCTTTCAAGCATTAAAGTTTCCTCTCCAGAAGTGTAACTTGGTTGGAACTAATGCATCTCCACACGTAAGACATGCAGGCTTTTGAACTGAATGCTGCTAACAATTTGGATAGTCCGTCTCATCTTTAGTCTGAATGTTGCGGCATCCTTGGTTTCCAAAAACCAATTTAAATTTCTATTTCTTTGACCACAGGACAGTTTCCCATCTTGCCTCAGTCCATTTTAAATGAGCCTTTGACCAGGCAAAATAGCGATGTTTCTGGATCATGTTCACGTAAGGCCTCTTCTTGGCATGATAGAGCCTTAGCCTGCATGTGTGATTGGCAAGGTGAAGTGTATTCTATGACAGCGATTTCCTGAAGCCTTCCCGAGCCCATGCACTAATTTCCATCCCATAATGGAAACTCACTGCATGGTCTCAGGAAACTGGTGAATGATGTATTCTGAAGATTTGTGCTTTAAATGTATGGCCACCTGAGGGTTCAGAGATCATGGCCAGGTAATATTGACTTTTAGTCACGGCCCCTATGCACACAGAGATTTCTCCAGATTCTTAGAATCTATCCATAATATACCACAGATGATGACATGTTCAAAGTCTTCACAATTTCGCATATTATTCTAAAAGTGATTCTCAGTTTGCCAAACTACTTTTTTCACAGGTTGAGGAGTTTCTCCCATCTTTACTTCTGAGTACTAAGTCCATCATTTTATACCCAGTCATGTCACTGACTTTATGACATTTAACATAATTTGTTGCAATATGTTTCTCTGCATATTTATTGTTATTTTTACAGCTTTTCTTCACATTCATGTCACTTCTGTTTTTTAGACGTGTTGCAGCCAGAATTCAAATTTAAAATGAACTAATATTTTTTTATGAAATGATAAATAATTTCATTTTAAAAAGTTTGATGTTTTCTGTGTTGTATAGTGAATAAAATATGGGTTTATGTAATTTACAAATCCTTGTATTTTCTTAAAAAAATTACTTTTTGGACAGTGTCCTAAGTATTTTGTGGAACTGGGGTTGTGTAAATCTTGATGTTTTATACAGTTATATTTTATGGTTTAAAAATTGCATTTGTCATCGTGATTTCTTATTTAGCCATGTCTTTTTTAATTCAATCATACTGTTTAAACAAAGTCTCAATCATATGTTCTATCATTAAATCATCCAGACCTTTTTATAAAATTATTATTATTTATGCAATGATTCTCATTTTTAAATAAGACTGGATATATAAACATAAATTCATTATTAATCCTCTACATACTACTACCTATCTATTGATATCCAAGTATTAGACTCTCCTCAGGGTCTCTTAACCTGTGTTCACCACCTATTTTCAGGCGCCTGTGTTTTTTCATAGGCATGTGATGAAGTGTTGAAGTGTAAACTGCTTTACCCAGCAGCACTTGGTTAGGGGGGAAATCATCATGCAAATAGAGCATAAGTAAAAAAAGCCAGTCATTAAAAAAAAAAAGAAAAAAAAAAATCCTGCTTTTGATATTTGCTGTGCTCAAGGTAATTGTATAAATTTCTGAGTTATTAATGTGTCTTGGTTAGAAGTTAAGTGCACCAATACTCCCATCTTCTCACAATTTCATTTAAATATCGTATTTTTATATTACATGTTGTATTCAGCAGTTTCCCATTTAAAGAGTTACGCTTTGCAAAAAAAAATCCTTGATAAACCTTTTATTGCAATATAATAATTACAACTAGATATAAAGTACATTGCTTTGCATAATTATCATGCATTAAGTAATGATAAAAGCATAATGACAATATTAATACAATTTAATAGAGATATGCATATAAATGTGGAAAAAGGATTTCAGTGTTTGGGTTGTCATGAAAAGGTTAAGGTCTTAGAAAATGTACATGATTTTCATATGTTCTTATAACCCTTCAATATGTAATAATATTCCTGGTCTTAAAATAATGACATGACCCATCTTCCAGGAATTCAGCTGCCTGGCTGATGATGCATAACAGATGATTTCCATTCCTTTACTGTGGCTATAGGAATCCCATCAGAGTTTTTATTAAACATTTCCATGTGGTCCATTCTGGTTTATCCAGCAAGTCCAAACAGCAGGATTACTATGAGGGGCTAAAAAATAATGAATTTGAAAGAATTAAAGCACTGCTGAGGGAATCACCAAAAGGCAAAACAAAAGAAGAGCATGACATTTCTCCTAAAAATACTTGGGGTTTTTTTTTTTGTTGTTTTGTTTTTTTGCTTTTTTTTTTTTTTTAGCTTAAAGCCTGTACCGAAAACACAGTAGATCTACTCTCTCATTGGGTAAGAAAAAGTATTTTCAACTTTTCACCAAGCACAGTCTTTAGAATATTTAGACTTTTTTTGTATATAGATTTCTAATTATTTTGAGAAATAAATTATGCATGAATACAAATATGCATTATCAACCAATATGTAATGCTGTAATCGGCCACACAACACTTCTGGTCAGTTTCTTTCAATGTGCATAGAAACTCCGATTTGATCGTGAGTTTGCGTGTGTAACGTTGTGAATGGTGATTGGTTGAAGACCAGGCGAGTGCTTCTGCTGCTCATTAATTAAAATAAACCGCTGCCCAGCCACCACCATATAAGGTGTTGTACAAGTGCATCACCAACCTGCATGTCTACCAGTCTACATGGTGTCCACTGGTTGACATTAAAAAAAAAAAGAGAGAGAGAAGAAAGAAAATTCCGATATGGTGAAAGAGTTAACTAACAAAGATAACTGGTAATACTGTTTCTTCTGTCCAATGAAGCATTCAAGAGATGAAGAAGGGATTATTTGATATGACTTTCGATGCAAAAAAAGCAATAAAACAAAACAAAATAAAAACTACTAACTACTGACTAAGCCAGACTCCACAGCAGTCGACTCCAAGGGTAAGCTTAAAATTGTTATATCCCTTTGATGCCTGACACATGAAATAATAAACAGAAAATGTTATATTCTTTATTCAAAGTGTTTATTATATATTGAAATTAAAAGCACCCCCAATTTTGTCATTAACAGTTTGTATTTTTCTTTTAGTCTCATTCAAATACATTGGATATTTTTCTTTTAACTATTCATTTTTAAATGTTTTTCTTCTTGTTGTGAAACTCTTTTAAATCTAGGAATGGCACTAATGTCTCAGAAAGGAATGTATCAAATATGAAATATTATGTATTCATTGCTGCAGCCAGAGGACGTTTCACTTTTAACACACTTATATATAATAAGTTGGACTCATATTTAGGCTATATCACATTAATTTCCTCAACTCTAGGTTACTGAAAACTTGTCATCCTCTAAATTTCATGGTGTTTTCTAAAACTCTTCAGACAATGGTGGCTTTCAAAAACAGTTTTAAAATAATAGTAAGGAAACATGTTGCAAGTTTTTAAGTTTAGGTAGCCTCCCAGTGCTGGATGAATGAATCTCTTACCATCCACCTACAACTGGTTTGCCTTCATGACACCACTGCTGGGCTCTATAACAGCCCGAGTCACTGCAGCGGTGACTGTCAGCATATCAAGGAACACAATATGAAGCTTAAATATTCAAAATGCCCATCGATTAAGATAAACAAGTTCCATTTTTAATGTGTTCATTTTTTCATGTTTTAAAAAGGTATCTGCATATTGTAAAAATCCCAGCCCCTGTCAGCCGCTGCAAAGTCTGTGAATTAGGGCAATATTTATGTGCACTCCTAATTTATATGCTCCTAATTTAAGCTCCACATGCGGTTGGAGGCAGCAGTAAGTTTTTTTAAATTGTAATTATTAACATTTTCATGAGTGCTAAACATGAGTAAATTTCACTCTGCAAAAAGTTCATATTGATTATATTTCATGACTGAGGCTCATTTTCATTGCTTTTTTATCTTCTCCAACACCACTGCTGCTCCACCTCATTGTGGTTTGTTTTGCAGGAGAGGATGCTGCCACAATATATTTTCAAATGGAAAGTGATTGTAGTAGTTTAGTCAGCAGGTAAGACTCATTAAATTTGACTTTTAAATAGAGAATAATTTTCAAAGAACCAGTCAACAACCACAAATCATCTAAGTCCACAAAAGAAGATCTACCTGGAAATTAAGTTCCTTACACCTTATTGATTTTTCTTGTAATTGTGAAACTGTACTTTATTGTGAGGTCTTTTGGGATACTTACCACATATGATACTCTACAACATTGAGCCTATCCCGACACATAGTAGGCGAAAGGCAGGGGTCCACCCTGGACAGGTCGCCAGTCCATCGCAGGGCCACATAGAAAGCCAGACAAACATGCACACTCACATTCACATTCACACCTACCCTGCATGTTTTTGGACTGTGGGAGGAAGCCGGAGTACCCGGAGGGAACCCACGGGGAGAACATGCAAACTTCACACAGAAAGAGCCACCGGGGCGGGAATCGAGCCAGGAACCTTCTTGCTGTGAGGCAACAGTGCTTACCACTAAGCCACCGTGCTGCCCTACAAACAAATAAATAAAAAAAATTTAAGCACTGTGTTGACGCCATAACTCTCAAAGATGATACATTTTGGGATTTAAAGTACATTTAGAGTTTAACTACCTATACTGTAAATCATGTCCCTTTAATCAAGGATCAAAGATGTCATTTTCTGCTGTTCATGGCAATCAAAGCTCAATTACTGTAGAAAATTGCAATTTAGTTTTTAATGATTATGGCTGTATTGACAATATGTTTAAGAAAAAAAGGACTACAACTCTCCATTTGATAAGTGGTCCCACTCCAGCTCCAGTGATGTATATTTTAAACAGAAGTGGTGCATGAATGGGGCTTTTAGGTAAAACTTTTAGACTGACTGACAACTAACAGCCCCTGCAGCCTCTGTTTTACCGCTGAGATGGTTTGCAGTTTCATTTACTCTTGTCGAGCCACACAACACTTCCTACAAAAAATCAAATATTCCTCCAAATGAAATTGTGTTGCTATAAGATGTCCTTAATCAAATCCTATCAATATTAAGTATCTCAAAAGCTTTTCATTAACAGTAGCATCAAGAGACTTTGAGAAGTCAACAAATGGGGTAATTTCTCTTTCTTTTTTTTATTTTAATCATTCAGTCCATTGACAATATCATTTAAGCATTTGATCCTGCTTTCATTATAATGAAGCCTAAATCTATTGGATTGGCATTGTTCATTTTATTATTGAGTGTTAATAAACATGCTCACACTTGTTAACCAGCTTTGCAGCTATGGAGTTTGGCCAAACTCATTGAGAAAACTCTTATTTGGTGTAATTACGGAACAAAGATTGTATTTCTAAAACAACAAAACTGATTCTATTTATTTGTCTTCTTAATTCGGTCTTCAGTAATTATGTACACATGAAAATCAGTTTGCCATCTGCACAATGTCCTTAAACGGATAAGATGCAACATCAGGGATCCAGTGGATTACAGCGGGAGCTGCTCAGATAAAAATTAAGCTATTACAACAGCTCATGAATATCTCAGATAAAGTATAGAAATCCAGCATGGGTTCTGATTGTTTTCTCTTTGTATTACTTTGTTCATGGTCACAAACAACAATGACTGTAAGGATATCTTGACCTGCCTCCTCTGTTTTAGACTTTAACCAGGATTTTGGAAACAATTCAGTTTTTGCTGCATTGAACTCCTTGAACTCCTATGAAAATTGTCATATTTAACTCTGTTTTAATGCACACTGTATTCCTTTTTGATTTTAGTAGGTTGTTTGGTTTTAGTCTCCACTAAAGGGCAACTTTGAATAGTTGAATAAAACCGAACACAGACCTGGGGCCTGTTTCGGAACAGCGCTTCAGCAAACCGAGTTAATACAATTTAAAAAAAATTATAAAAATCAATAAATAAATAAATAAATAAATAAAACAAACTCAGATTCAACAAACTTTTCAATGAAACCCATCATTTCTGCTTTTAAATATAGAAGTGGGAGTAGGGTCTGTCTACTCTGAGTATGTCGACTCTGAGTTAAGGGCGTGCACCGTGACTATAAAAAGACATCGTCAGCCTTTACCATGATTCACCATGGCAACACCAAGAGAACGGAAGAGATCCTCCCACCTTTCATCAAAAGGATTAAAGCTTTTATTGCAATATAAAAATTAATATGAGCACATCTTTTGGTGGAAAAGCAACAGGGCTGCAGATGGAAAGAAAACGAGTTGACATAGAAGAATTTGCAGAGCAACAGGGTGCATGATTTAAATATTTAATGACTGTTATTATATTTTATGACTGACAAGTGGTGGCATGTAGGTGTATTTATACTGATGATTGACTAAACAATAAACAAAACATGGACTCAGTGGAAGTTGAAGTATAAAAACATAATTTCACACAGGTAACACAAAGGTAACAGGCTTGTCAGTTTGAATGGTTGTCATTCGCTTAAATAATGAACTCATATAGGGAGTTCCTGGTGTTTGGCTCCTACATCAACATATATTTACAGAGCTGGGGGATGCTATAACAAAACGTTATTGTAAATCATTAATGTTATCGATTTCTTTTAAATATGTAGGCTACTTAGAATTTTTTCTTTTGTACAAAAGCCAGCTTTGGCTGCCTCAAAAACAAACAAAAAAAATACATATCATTGGAGTGAGCCAAACTATTTATTTAGAACCTCAATATACTTTTTCTGATGCAAATGCGGCTCCATTCCAGCAAGTGCAGGCTCCTTAATCAATCAATCAATGAAAGGGCATGCCAGTGCTCAGACGTCTCCAAAATGTGCATTGTAAGACTGATTTTCTAATGAATTAAAATATAAGACACTTGTGTTCCAAAGAACGATTGGCACTCAGTAAAAGACCTCCTCACAACTTGACGATATCAGCCTGTGAGCAGCATAACTGGCGTTTTTGGAGGCCGGGACCTCCTCTCAGCAGTTTTTTTTAATGCTTTGTTTAGTTAGTTTGTGCACCTGTACTACACCTCCAGAAGGCCACACAGTGATCTCTGGTGTCCTAGAGTCGCTCCCTTAATGCCGGCTCTCAACGCTCCTCAACAACAAAACAAAACCAACTCGGCTCCAGACAGAAGAAGAGATTCAACTAGGCAATGGAAGTGAAGTCGCTTCAGTTTCATTAACCGAAGGGCGTGGAGGGGAACAACCAAGTCACGAGCAGGGTAAGTTACTATGGTAACAGACTTTGAGTATAAGTTAGCCAGGTTTTTGAAATGTGTTTGTGAAATGGAAAACCCAGAGTTTCCCTCATATCCGGTTCAGCATAGTCAGTTAACACAAAACCTGCTTTCTGAAACAGGCTGTCGGGCAGTACTTGATGATGCGATCATAATGAAGGAGTTCTGCTGGTTTTCTGTGCTCTTTACTTCATGACTATCTTGAGCTTGTTTTTTGTATTTTTTTTTTGTCTTCTTGTTAGACCTGGTCTGTGTTGAATTACTTCCCTCCCTCGTTCCCTGGTGTCTTCACTGATTATTCTCACCGTTGTCCCTGAGTGTCTCACCCCTCTCGTGTCTGTATATCGCCCTCCCCTCCCCTTCCCTCCTTCCCCCTGCTGGTTCAGTTATTCTGTCTATTGCGCCACCTCGTCATCCACCTTTATTGTGCTGTGTTGCTTCTTGCTGTTAGCATTTTAGATTTACTTTATCTCATTTATTTATTTTGAGTATCCTGCCTTGGCAGCATTTTTAGCTCACGTTTTGTTTAAATAAAGGATTTTGTCGATTATTCCTTCAATCTCATCTGGATCCCACTCCCGCAACCTTGACAGATGTAATCTTTTGCTCATTCTCCATCCAATGTCATCATTAAGCATCAATTTGTTTCAGTAGACATCAGAAACTAGAAAATCTAACTTATATCTAACGATGCCCAGGGTGCCGCTCATGGCCCCTCTGTCGTGTTTCACTGCCATTTTACTGCCCGAAGGTGCCAACCAAGAACTGGCAGCAAAATGGGCAATTTCCTTTTTTTTTTTTTTTAATTTTGTGGCTGATGTAGTTTGGAGATAGTAGGAAGGGTATTCCGTTGATTTCAGTTTTACTCTCATTAACATTATGTTACACATATGGATTGACCATGTCTGGAAGTAGGCAGAAGTTATATATATATATATATATATATATATATATATATATATAAAAATATATTGGTGGTCCAAACAGCAATGTGTAAAAGTTTCATGGAAAAAGGCATTAGTCTAAGTTGTGCACTTATTTACTTTAAAACATCAATCTGCACATTTGGCTTCATTGAGAAGATAAAAGATGGGACACAAGACAGAAAAGAACTGGGAAACAAACACTTTTAATTATAATTAACACTGCAGCTCATTCATAGTTATGAAGTTGTGCACTTAATTGCGTGTGAATTATAGTTAAAAGGAACAGACACTCAGTTTATTGCCATTTTCTTCTCTTGCAGCAGTAATTCCTGCAGACATGAACCGTATTACCGGTGTACCTTCCTTTGACACTACAATCATGTTTCAGGAAGTGGTAACAAAATAGCATGCTATGAGGAAACCAAGCAGACGCAAAGACCCAAAAAGCCTCCTGATGCTGCCATGTAAAAGGTACGGTGGTTACGTGCTGAATTAAAGTGATAACCGCATCCTGCTGGTCCTGCATGACCTTCTTGTAGTACGCCTTGATCCAAATAAAAGCCTTACAATTTGATTTCAAGTGGACTCAGGAGCTATTTGCCTTTTAAAGTTCAATATAGTCAAATTTCAATAGTGTTATGGTTTGTCAGTTCTCATTGTGATTAACTTATTTCAACCCCATTCCTACATATAAAAGGTAAATGTAATAAGCCTAACGCTGGTGGTAAAAGGGAACAAAAACATTACAGTACATTGTTGGATACCATCGGGGCACATTGGTCAGAGGCTGTAGAGAAGGTTCAAACCTGACCATACAGCAGCTTATTAACTTCTTGTTTTTTTTAATAGTTTTGAATTCCACTTGTCAGGTTGCATCAACATGTTAAGACAAAACAGAGCAAAAAAGCAACTGTAGCTTTTATTAGATCATACATGCACCAGGATCTGCTTCTCTCTCACATCTGTCACTGTGGGCGTTAGCCACGGCGTTCCTTCTTCTTCTCCCTCTGCTTCCTCTCAGCCGCTCACACGGTACCTCCATTCTTATCGGTTCATCTCTTGATTAAATCACCCTGTTTAAGATTTGAAACCGCATTATTCAATTGTATAATCAGACCTTTTGACCTTTCAGAAACGGAAGCCAGGGGCGAATCTGAGCAGAGCCAAACATTTGTTTTATATGTCTGCTGTCTTGGTAACAGAAAAGAAAAAGAAATCGATGCAGGAAACAAATGTCTCATTTGGGAATTACACTTTTAAATCACGTATTTTGGGAAGGGTTCACAGGGATGTGTGACAGGAACAGAAAGCTGAAGTTTCTACAGTATGTGGGGTGCCTTCACTTTGCAGTCCTGTAAGTTTTGAAGTTTTCTCATCAAACAGCTCTCTCTTCCGTCTGTCTCTCCCTCCCTCCAACTCTATTTCTCTTCCTTCCCTGGTGTAGCTGTTTCTCTTGTTGTCTATCTATTTCATACATAGAGAATTTTTTTTCTTTTCATGTCATTTTGCCTTAACCCAATTTAAAGCAATAACTGAGAAGGCAAGATAAGTTTGTTGTGCATCTACAAGAACAAAATTTGTCTGTGCGTGGGTGTATGTGTGTGTGTGTGTGTGTGTGTGCGCGCGCACGCACGTGCGCACGTGTTTGTTAAGTGACTTTTTGAATTCCCATAAATGGAGGGGGCTGCAAAGACTTATACATTTAGAGATAAATTATCTTGATTAATTATTTAGGTGATTTTATCCCTAACCTCTCCTCTGTCATGCAGTGCATAATAATTTTGATTCACAATTCTATCTTATTTTAATGCTTTGTTTCTGCTTTTGTTTTGATTATATTCATAAAACTGCATTCTAGATAATGGATGTTAAAGCAGTAAAAAAGTTAAAGTGAATGCAGAGTCAATCGTAGACCAGGAATTCTTGGAAACATTTAAACAAGAAGACACTGCAGTGTTGTTCTTAATACGTTTCTACTTGTTCTTAATGTGACAAAGTTCTGCTCACAATGATGCTGAAAGCACATCGCTGTGTTTAAGCCTATATATGAGGCTATTTGTGGTTCAGGAGGAATGGCAGCTCTGACTCCTCATAAATATTATATGAGCTCACGTCCGATGGACAGGATCAATATACCGGCAGTATTGGATTACTTTAATGTCTCATAACGACTGCTGATCTTAGCTTACCCTTCATAAACAAGTAAATGCATTAAACTGGAGAATTAAACACATAACCTTTCAAATATGCATTTATTAAGTTGAACAAGGTGCATTTGCAGTTTAATGCTTTAGTGTGATACTTCGACAAAGGGGTGAGCAACAAAGTTATTACAGTCATTTTCAGAATAAACAGTAACAGCCTGGCATTTCCTGTCAAGCCTTTATTATTACCATTTTATAAAATTAGCTTCAAGTTGGGATCTAAAGGTGGACATGTCTGTTTATGGGAGTAAAAAACCCTCCAACCCTTCCCAGGTGTCATGTTGTCATGCCGACATGTTCTCGGAACAAGGGGACAGGAAATGACTGCACCTCAACAGCACACATGAGCACACAGATACAAACAAGCACACACCTGTTCACCCTCAGCAAGGAAGAGGAAACACTCACACCCATCAACTCACCCACAGATACACGAGCTCACACAGACATCAGACGCGCACACTACACAGACGCCCACACACACAACTACACACACACACACACACACAAACATACACCAACCTCTGCAAGAGCACTGCATCTTTCACATGTTACCACTAATTTATCAAACTGGTTCAAAAATAAATAAATGCAGGACAAGAAACATGACTCAACAAATAGTTTTTACTTCTTCCTCGTCTAGTCTTTGGAATAAAATAGTTATAAAAATAAATAAGTCTCTTCACAAAGGGTCACTTTTTCTTGTTTCTCCATGACAACTCCATGTACCGAGGAGAAGCAGGAGGTGAGTTCAACAGCTGTGGTAACAAGTAAGTATCTTGTTATGTAAAGAGTATAAAAGTATGTTTTACACTGCTCCAATGGTCAATATTTAACAGACTGCTCAGAGTGACGATTCAATTAATTGTTTTTCAAAGGCAGACGTATAATTTTCTATTCTAAATTAATTATATTTGAATACTGAATGTTATCGGCTGATTGTATGTTGTTTTTTCTCAATTCTGTAGATTTATATACATCTTTGATCTTCTTATCTTAGTTTTTAAAGGATTTGTTGAATTGTTAAATTTGGCAAATGACATAGAAACACGAGCTCCACATTTTTTCCAGTCAAAAATAAAAACGAACTCTTTCGGTAAGAGTCAGAAGAAAAGTACTAAATGTTAAACGCGGCCTCAGGAGACTGACAGAGTTTGATAGTTGGACTGAAATTTCATTGACATGTATGTGAGATGAGCTGGAGTGCTCACGTTCATGTAACATGATCATACAGGCAAGTGAAGTGCAGCCTTCAAAGGCAAATCAAAAAAGCGCTGAAAGAAACACTGATACACTTTATTTGATATAGGAAGGGAGTAGAAATATGATATTCCTCTGACATGGGAGGGTAAGGATAAGGATACAAGATTCAGGCAAACCTCGGTAAGGAAAACCTGAAGTGGAAAGAGCAATAAGAGTTAAAGTTTCATATTTTAGAGCAGTATTTAAAAAGTAAGGGTATTTGGTTTATAAATGAAATTATTTATAAAAAAAAAAGGGACCAAAATAAGCAACATATTAAGTTATATCTTTGGTAAAAGACATAAGATTACAAATACACACGACATTTAAAATGCACATTTATCTTCTGCATGTTTATGTTTATTTATATGAACTTTTCTTTCCTTTTGCTTTTAACAAAATACTTATCTTTATTTAACAATCCTTGGACACTTACCACTGAAAACACAAATATTATGGTTGTTGTCATTATGACAGGTTCATATTATTGCAGGAAATATTTTTGTCTGAATTTTGTTTAAATCAACCACAGGCAGATTTACTAACATTTTAAACTTGGCGTAAACTCCGCTTTGGCGTGCAAAATTTGGGGAGGAAATGAATCAGTGCAGACTGATTTACAAAGCACTGTTGATTTTTTTTTTTTTTTTCTGTATTTGGATGTTGTCCTCGAGTGCAAAAGGAAAACAGTGCGGTTGCAAAGACGGCAGAAGCCATTCTCAAGTGAGAGGCGGATTTGGTACAAAACTGCCTCGTTATTTAATGTGCACTGGATGCACGTTGCTTACAGGAGCTAGACCATGCAGATGTTTGATATGTTCTGTAAGAAATTGCAAAAATTAAACGCAACCACATTCTTGACCAAAAACAATTATCCATGTTTCTGTGTTTGAAAGTAAGTTTACCAGATAAAATATGCAATACTGTGGTAAAATACCAAAGCTCTTTATCAAAGTGTATGAAGCTGGGATCCAGTTTGATAAGAGAGAAGGTTAGCCTTCTCTTTTCACACAAGCACAAGCACACAAGCACACACACACACACACACACACACACACGGATTATCATGAATCAGCTGATGGTTAATGGCAAAAATTATATTTATGACTGTATACACATCATTCCAAAACTCATTACTCTGAAACCTGTCTTGGCAGGATTAATATAGAGCCGAGCAGTGTGTGTGTGTGGGTGTGTGCGTGTTTTGCAGGAGTGTGTAGTTTATGGACTGATCGAGGCCTGATTGATTTAATAAAAATGAAAGCCATTGATTCTGTCATGAATTTACAGCACCTTATTTACATAATTCAGAAAGCTGAGTTGCATTTTAGTACAGACATTAATTGAAACAGTACACCCCACATTTGCCCCCAGCACTGACACACACACACACACACACACACACACACACAAACACACACATGAACCAACCTGTCAAAATGCACTAGATGAAATAAATGCTTACCTAGCAGTCAGATACCAACACACAAATCTTTTGAAGTTTATTTTAGACATGTTTGATTTCAGCAGAGTATGTTAATGTGAGTAAAGCCTTACAAGAAATGAAAACCAGTGCTTTTAAAGCTTTTTTTTTTTTAAGTAAACCTATGTAAATAATTAAAAACTACCATGCATAGTAACAAATGTAAAGAAGACATGTGCTAAATAAAAAAGAAGATTTTTTAAATTATTTTTTAGGGATTTATTTGATGCTCAAAAAGAACATTAGTGACATATTTCAAACAGTAAAATTTCAGGTACAAAAAAATAAATAAATTCAAGTCACTCTAAAATATATAGGTATCGGAAATGTGCCCTAACAGTGTAATAAATAAGAAACTGAAAGAAAAGAAGACCATTTTTTCCATTCCAGTTTTCATTTTAGTAAGCCCTAGTCCCTTACTGCTGTTGATGATGTCATTGATGTCATTAAAATAAAAAAGCACTAAAACAGATAAGAGCTCAGGCTCTTCCAAGCTTTAACTTTGAAGCTGAAAGCTACAAGTGTCCAAGCTCTGGTCCCTATGCACCTGATACTCAACAGCCATTGGCTCATCTGCGTTACAGGGGTGGGTCTTACCCAGAAGCCAATTCAGTTCACTTATTTGTATTGGAACCAAATCAGAGCAAGGTACTTTCGTCAGAAATCAAAGAAGTTCAATATAAACCAATAAAAGACAATTCAAGTCAGTCTGATCATTATCCAGTTATATTCTAATGAAATTTAATCCATTTGTAATTCCATTATGTTTCAGCTGATACCAATTCATATAAAGAAGCCTAACCAGGTCCCAAGAGATTGCATTGAGTCTGCACTGCAAGTCAATTCCCTGTCCCGACCATCCACAGGGAAAAAACAGGAACAATCAAACCGCTTTCAACAGGAAGAAACCCCCAGCAGATGCGGGCTCATGAGAGATGGCTATCAGTCTTGACCTGCTGGGGGGTTGAGTGGACAGGAAAGAGACGTCGACAAACACAAAGATGTTAGTCCAGATTGATATCTACAGACAGTCTGGCTCCTTTTTCTGAGAATCCACCAAGTTGCACGGTCATGTTCCTACAGTAGACCAGACCAGACAAACCGTGTGCTGGTTCTGGATCAGGTCTCAAACAATCTTGTATTTTCTCTTGCTGGAGAATTTAAAGGCTGGAGCAAAGAAAATAAGAACCCCACTCCCATATTATTAGATTATTTTTCCTCTAAAAGATACAAACAAATTCACGCTTGAAGCAGTGTGCTAAACATCACAGCTTTTTGCCTTTACGTTGCACCCACATGATCTCAGGTTATGACTTTCATTGTTACTCTTGCCTTTTGATTAATTAACTATTGGTTCAGTTTAGTCTGTACGCTGGAAATATAACTGACTCTTTGGATTGCAGTGTGATTATGGTACTCAAAGGGATTTGTTATTCGAACTGTGGGATGACATTTGGCACCGAGATGCTCTTCTGCTTGGTGGTGATAGTGTTAGGGTCCTGGAAAGGACTGCTTCCTGCTCTGCCAAAAGGGGTACCATATCACTGGCCTGAGAGCATTTTTTGCTGAGCAAGCAGCTGGTATTGGTGCAGCTGGGTATCTGCCTCAGCAAGCAGAGGAGCATGAGAAATACGCATCTGGTGGTCAGCATGAAGTCAAACACCAGGAATATATATATATATATATATATATATATATATATATATATATATATATATATATATATATATATATATATATATATATATATATATATTTCACATATGTGTAATGTATTAATCTTTTTCGCATTCTTCTATGTCGTAGTGCATCAACATATTTTCCTTTCGGTGACAGGTCTGGACTGCGTCTTGTAGGTTTTCGTGGCCATCGATGTGTCAGGAGTTGGTTACTCTTCGGTCCTCGTGGGGGACACAGAACCCCATGGTGTTTGCCATGTGAATGGGAGGAGTGCCAGAACAAAAACCTGCAGGACGACATAAAGCTTTCAACCAGATCACTTTATTTCTCATGTTGTTCCACAGTTTGTTTTACTGTATGTGCATGTTCATATGTTTTGCTTTAGTCTTCAAAGGTAAGAGTTTGTATGACTTCCAGACTGTCTTTTGTGTTACCAATAATATTAGTTTGAACCACTAATAAAAAAAATCTCAGATTCTTTGCAGTTTGGTGTAAGTTGATGTTATTCTTGAACTATTTGCTACAAAGCCTATGATTAATCCTCCACATCTTTAATTTTAAGGTTTTTAACTTTAGCAACATTTGTATTTTTTTTTGTGTCACTTATTTGAAACTTGTTGCTCTCATTCAATTAAAAATAAACAAATGTTTTGATAAAAGGCAAAGAGAAATAAACTTCAGTGACTCAGCCACAAGCCTGTGATCCACAGGCAGGAAACTGGTGGCGAGCAGGGGATCCGGGAGTGAGGGGTTAGAATGAGTGACACATGAACGAATGACGCCGTGGAGCACTCTGTGTAGCTTTAATTGGATTTGAAAGGGCTCTCATTGTGTGGGAAAATACCATTGAGAGAAGAGACTGATGCATATTTGTGTGGATGCATATAGACGTGACTAGCACACACACCCCTACTTAATAAATTTATGAAAAAAAAAGAAGCTAATTTCAAAAGATTCATCTCACCACTGAACAGGTGTTAAATTATTCGTTGCAAATCGCTTCACATTTTCCATTGTCTTGTCTGTAAAATAAGAAAAAAGGTCTTGTTGGAATGACTTACGTCTAACATAAAATAAATAAATAAGGAGCCCAAATTACAACGAATGAGAACTTGTATGTTTCAACAGGAGATAACGGCAACAGCTATAATCCATTATAATTAACAACTGCATTATATATATCAATTTATTTCTATGTGACAGAGTCAATTAAAATTGCAAAGTTTTCATTTTTTTAAACTTGCACGTTTGTGCCTAAAATCTTTAAAAAAAAAAATGTTTTAAAGTTGTGTGTTGTTTCCTATTGTGGTGCTTAATGACTGTATGATATGTACTTACCTGACTGGCATTTTTGTGCTCTGCACATCTGTCGCGATACTCAGGTGGGAGGGAAAGCTGTAAACTACAATACAATGAGATTAATGTTAATGAACGTGCACAAGGCAAGGTCATTTACACTGTTATCTATTTAATAAATACATAACAGCAACAACAACAATAAAAGCCCCTCTTGAGAGATCTCACAGCACTGTAAACCAATGAATAGTTTTATTCTTTAAATGCATCCATTTGTTTGTTTGTTCTAGGGTTACAGGTCAGAAGAGAATACTATTTTTAAACACTTACTGTAAATGATGCCTTGTGGAGCATCTCGCAGCTAAAGCCAAATTCGGACTGCGTGATTTTCAGTCTGGTCAGATCAATGTCTTGTTCGCACTGCACGACATTCTCGCCTCGTGTTTGGATGTTTTGAGGTGTTAGTGGTTTCAGAGTACACAAATGTCTGGCAGCAGGGATATAACACTACAAACAAAGCTTCACCAAACCAAACTGCAAATGAGTAAATGATGAATTTCGTCATTTACAATACGTATGAGCTGCTAAACCAATACAGAATGAGCATTATCTTTTCTGTAACTGAAACAAACAAACAAACAAACAAGACATGCTGCTACCTTTCCTCACGATAATTTATTTGGGATGGATTGATGTTATAACTTAGAATGGACCTTTCCGAGGTCAAAATTTGACATTCAAGATTTGGCTCGTTATCCTCAATCCATTACCACAAAACAGACACTCCTGATCAGATGTCAGTCAGACCTCTGGATGGTATTAGTTAAGCATTAAACAGGACAAAAGTCAGTCTCAGGATAAAGTTTGTCAGATTCTGTTAGTATTCAGCTGAAATGATTTGCTACAGTAGATAAACAGATATGGAGTCTATGGGAACCAAAATCAAAAAACTATGTTTAACATACACATGCTCAAGATTTTGAGCATATGAAGAGGAGAAAAAAGCATCACGTTAAGGGCACTGAGGTTTTATTCATTTATCTTCACTGTCCCGCTTTGAACAGCAGGTTTGGCTCAGTCACCTTTGGCAGTTATTGGCCACAAATCTGATCCAGAAGGTTGAGGTCCTAAAACTCTGTGACAGAGACTGTTGCAGAATATTTCAGAATGTTAACTAAGAAATACCTGAAAAAAAATTCTTGCTAATGGCATGAGCGATTTGATGATTTTATCTTTGATCCACAAATCACTTTTGCTTAATTATAAATAAAAAAAGAAGTGAATAAACGTGAAACCTTACAGACCCACTAAAGCAGAGCGACCATGTGAAGGTCTTTTATGCTCCTTTATTATGTCAGGACAATGACATTTTGAAAATTATGATTTAAAACTATGTTTTGAGCACTTTAAAACATTTTTCTTGATTAATTTGTCAGTCTCATACTACTGAAGAATTCAACTAGATGACAAAAAGATTATAATATGTTAAAAAAAATCTTTTTTGAACTGTTTAAAGACTGAAAATATTAAGGAACCTATTAAAAGAAAGCATAACGCTCTGAAACCGCTGCCTGATGTGTGCCATTGTCAAGATCTACAGAAGAAAGCGTTGGAAAAACATGTTGGGCAGCCGTGTCAAAACCCTCTGTTAAATCAATAAATAGAGCAGACCAGAGTCTAAGTTTGAGACTTCATTAACTACAGTGAGTAACACAAGTATCGAATTTAATGCTGTCCTAAGAGCTAAAGCCAGACTGAAACCGAGTTAGTATTTAATAGGAGAGTAAAAATAATTGAATCTGACGCCAGTAGTTTTGCAAGTTAAGCTCTGGAAGCAGCTTTTTAAATCAGGTTTGGAAGGAGGCCTCAGGCCAACCTGAGCGGCAAAGCATAGGCTGTATGGGCTGTAGGATGAGCAGAACACAAGCGCACAAGGAGACATAATTCCTAAGTGTCTGCACACTCAACAAGCCATGGCAAAGGAATAGAGCACAAATAAAACACCATAAATTCAGGCCTGGAAAGTACACCGCGGCAGGGAAACTGCGTTTGGGCCACAGTCGCCTATGAAGACAGCCAACTTTCACCGTGAGTGATATCCCTCATGTGAGCTTCTATTTTGTCTGTTTTGCACAGCTATTCACCAGATATGAGTAAAGGAATATCATTGCCTGAGATGGTTCAATGTTGATCATCTAAACTATTTTCCACTTGCATCACTTACTTTGCGAGAAGTGTACTATGAACATAAAGTGCATCCAGATATTGTCTGCAAAGCTCATTACCACACCGATTTCATTGGCTACGACAACTGCAGCATGGCATATGATGATTAGGAACATTTTTTAAAGGTATAATTTGCACAGCTAATGTTAAAGGAAAACAATAACAATAAATTTGAGAGTAATCATTTCAATAAGCCAAATCAAATGGGAGATTATGATGGTAATAACACTAATTAGACTCGATCCCGCATGTGTAAATGCAAAAATGAATACTATCATGTGTAAATAACACGGCACGGTGTAGTATTAACCGTTATTGCTGCCTGTATTATTTAACCTAATCACAGTATTGGCTTTCCATGAAAATTGGCCAGCAAGGTCACTCGGTGTTGTGCTAGCATGTCATTATTACAATTACATAATAGCAGGAAACCGCCGGTTCCATCATTCCTCGTTCAAGAGGGAAACCACAACGGCATGAGACAAAATGACACATACTGGGTACTTTTTAAAGCAGAGCGAGCTTCACAGAAAGCGAGAGAAGCAGATGTTTAAAAAAAAAAAAGGAAAAATAGGAGGAATGCAAGCGATCCGGAGAGGTTGGCATGCAGATGGAGAGCGAGAGAAATGATCTATACAGGAGGCTGTAACAGTATGGGAGTGAAGGATCAATGCAGAAAAAGGCGGTGAGGGAGAATTAAAGGAATGAAGTAGTATTGTCTTCCAGGATGAAGTCATTTTCTTCAGACACAATGTTCCTGTTGCTGTTAAGCATCATGGGAAAGAGCTGACAGGGTAATGGATCAAAACTTGCTAGAAAAATATTGCACATGTGTTCACACATATACACACTCAGACACACACACTCAGACACGCACACTCAAAAGAAGAGATTGGAGCGAGTAAGGGCACAATTTAAAAAAAAAAAAAGAGAAATGAAAAAGAAAAACAGGTTTCCACCCTTTTGCAGTCTTGCAGCAGCTATGACTCGAGCCTTACGCACCGGTTTTCGCTCACAGGAGGGTCTCTGAGTCATCAGATGTCGCTCGCAAGGTAAATTACTGCTTTTAATGCCACACTGGATTATATATTCTAACATCTGTTGAATGGATAAGACTAAATCTGCCAACATGTATGATTCCTCACAAGTGAAAGTGATCACACAAACCATTCTGTGCTCGACGCTGAGCTTGTGAAACTCCAGAGCGCATTAAACAGCTGCGTCAAACCCCTGCGGTGCACCCTGAGGTGTACCAGTAAGTAGAGGCTTCTATCCTCCTGCACTGTGATTCCAGCCACAGCAGACCTCGTCTAAGTTGTCTTAGCACAGGCGATGATGTGTGGCCTGGCTCAGTAGTTCAGTGGCTCCCAGCTATGTCTGAATCTCAGCCTTGGTTTCTTTAATGAGTTTACATGTTGCATTGGCTTCCCTCCCACCACACACTAGTGAGGTGAAGTCAAGTTTCAAAACTGCCCTTAGGTTTGAATTTGTTTGGCTGTTTATGCATATGTCTACATAGCTCCAGCAACCTGTCCAGAGCGTTTTCTTGGCTTTCCTGGGACCTGCTTAAACACCCCTCTGACCCTGAAGACGAGTAAACGGGGATGGAAAAATAATTAATTCTACCTTAGCGTTTCACTGAAGTGTCTCTTTAAAATGCTTTAGGTTATTGTTGTTTCTGTTCCTTCGCCGCTGTGCTCTAACATGTCTGGCTTGAATTCACGCAGCCTACAATAATATACTTTAAAAAACAAATATGTTCAAGGGCATATTGTATTTTAAATCTAAACTTTTTTTTTTTCCCCCTCGTTTCTCAGAGTACAGATACACAACTTCCCATCTGTGGATAATTTGTTAGATTAAAAAGATGGAAGAGATGTTTTTCTTTTCTATGATGAACAGAAAAAAACACTAAGCCAAGTGGACCATATGAGCAAATTTGTTATTGAGCCTGTTGAGCAACTGCTAATTCAGGGGTCCAATCCAAACTGTCACTCGAAGGCCTGGTTATTAAATGCTCACAGATGTGACAGATGTCACAGCTGTTGTTCTTAAATGCGGGAGCTCATCTGGGCTTAAAGTTGTAGAAAGAGGAAGAAGAAGAAATGCTTTCTGGGCAGCGCATGTTCCCCAGATACAATCCATGTCAACTAAAAGAAGAAATATGAAAGCCGAACGTTCATGTACAAGACAGTTGCCCCAGTGCAGCTTTTAACTTTTTCATTCATTAATCACACCCCACCAGTGACATTTATACATAATAATGCATTTTGGCATACCTTTCTAATAATAATAATAATAGTTTGCCAGAAAACATCTTAGAAATCCGTTTAAAAGTTTTACATGTTCTTGAATCTGATGTTTTTTGATAGTTCAAACCAGGATTTACTTGGATCAGAATAACTGGGGAACAACTAATGAGCCAAAACATGGAGGCCGTGTAATGGAACGAGTATGATCCTGAACATGCTGCAAAAATGCACGTCTAGACTCTGAAGATAAAGATTTGTAATGTTCAACAGCCAAGTCGGTTGCCTAGTCTCAACCAAGAGACCACGCTGATGAACTAAAGGCAGACAAGGACACAAAAAACAAGCAGATGAAGGAGTTGGAGAAGACCACGGAGAAGACCTGGCAAAGCATCTCCGGGAGGAATTTCAGAATTTGGTGACGCTCAATGGCTCCAGACATTGTCAGTCCACGGTTGGGATGAGCCGAATGTAGATTCCCACTTTGGAGGAATGCAGTCGAAGAAAATAATAACTTATGATGCTAAGACTAGTCGTGCTGCATTGGCAGGGAATAACTGTTAAACTTAAGAAACAGATTAATAAACACAAAGGTGAAATGTCATATTCAAATCCAAAATACTTCATTCGTCCCTGAAGGGAAATTAATTGTTGCAGTAGTTATGATTTAAATAATTCCAAAAAGAGTCATTGTAGAGGTTAATTGCTGTTGGCAGGAAGGATTTCTTTGGAAACACAGTAGAATATGAGGGAAAAAAGTGTTGATTGGGTGAAAATGTAAAAATGATTCTGGAAACAAAGCTTTAAAGTGAAAAATGGAAATGCAATGATAATATATATATATATATATATATATATACACACACACACGCACGCACGCACGCACACACACACACACACACACACACACACACACAAACAAAATCCCCTCTGTATTTACTTCATGTCACCATCCAGTGTAAGTGTTAATAGATAGTTTTATCTGGAACCAATCATGTGTGTCTTGGAAAAGAAACAAATGTTAAACTGCAAAGACAGCAATTTTCAAAGTCAACCTTTTATTACTCGCTTATCTGCTGTACAATCTCCACTTTCTGAAAAGCTGAAAAGTTTTCTAAAGTGCAACAAAAACTTAAATGATAACTTGTTTGAACCTTAGTTTAAATCACAAGAACACAAAATAAAGGATTTTCAGTGTCTATTGTGAACAATTCGATTGTATTTTGAAATAATAATAAGATAAAACTGTTTTATCCTAACAATAGTTAGTTTGTGCATTGTATAAATTGTTTACAAATTTTAAAAAATGAATATAAAGTTCTCCCAAAGCAAAACAGAAAGGAACCTAGGTCTCTCTCAGCTATGCTGCACAATACTGTTAAAAAAACATTCACGTTTTTTTGAAAAACAATGTGTAAAGGCCAAAAAATAATCTCTAATGGCACAGCGCAAGATATCTTCATTCCACTGTGATCAGTGTGGTCACATGGGCTGTGAAGTAACTCATAAAAGTTACTCACTCACTACAGCATGCTATGACGCGAGGAGGAACCTCTTCCTCAACCTGGTACAGAAAACTTTGTCAGGTTTTCTGGGCATGAGCTCGTCGCTGGTGATGGAAAGTCAGTAGACTTGTGTTTCCTGGGCAGATGAATACACTTTTTCACTCGTGTTTGGAAGAAAAATGGTCTGGTTCTTTATGTCAAGATAAGAAAACCATTCAGACTGTAAAATCAAGAAAAAAATGGGAACACCAATGTTTGTTTTATTATATGGATATGCATCCACGCACATGACATGTTTGACTTGGACTTGTGTGAAGACACCTGCGATGCAGACTTGTATTCTTTAACTTTGGAGAGACCTATGGCAAATCAATAATGGTTATTAACCTCCTAATACCAGGTGCAGTTCTTTTTTGTGTTGCTCTGGATCTCGGTTAAGAAATTAAATATTAGGTCCACATATGTGAACGGCAGGTCGTAGGAGGTCAGTGTGTCCTCTCTAGTTGGTAGTGGTTATCTTAGCAGGGCAAAATGAGATATGTTTCTGCTAAATTTATAGACCCAAATTGAATCTGCTTGAATAGCAGGTGCATCATGATGAGTAAAGTTGGATATTTCTTTTAAATAAAAGCCTAAATTACTTAATAAATTATAGATTTAAACCGTTGCTGCTCTGACACGGATTTGTATTGTCAATAAATATTTTAAACTGCAAAATAATGTGTAGCCAATTACTGTAAACATGCAACATGTGCTAACACGTTTTTCCAATTTTCTTACTAACAAAGTCAAATTATCTTAATAAAATTCTGCGGATGACAGTGTTTTCTGGTATGGAGCATTAAAAAAAAAAAAACAAAAAAAAACGAAAACAACACACATTTTGACACTTTTCATGCACGCATACACAAAAAAACAGATGGAGACAATGAAATTTAGAAAGTGAAGCGGCTGGGCTACTAAATAAACTAACAAAAAGATTGATCATTGAAAAAAAAGACACAAAATTAACAGAAAAGAGGGCAGGAATTGATGCACAGGCAGATGGACAGACAGTTTGAGCAGACAGACAGAAAGACAGATGGTGTTTTTATTGGGAAAAGCAGGCTTTGACAGACTATCCCACTGGCAAACAGACATACCAACGGGCAAATATCCTACTGGGACGCTCTAAATGGGCGGAAATAAAGAACAACTTTGACATTCTGGTATATAAATGGGGCTTAGATGACTGGGGCCAGGTGAAGACAGGACCTCATATCTCTGAAGACCATCAACATGAGGAAGGACTCGACTTAAAGGTTTGTCCATAAATGTGCAGCTTTGCTCAGACACCAGTGTGTGTCTGTCTTGTGCAAGTGCCTGTGTTTGTCCCACACTGCTCTTACCATGACTGTGGCACTAGATAAAAGTAGTGAACATCCTGCCAAAACAAGGTGCTAAAAGACTAAAAGTACAAATGGACTTAGAAGGATTTGTACAGTTGCACGTCCGTAGCATGAATATAACATGCTCTCAAATGCATACTGTGTGTGTGTGTGTGTGTGTGTGTGTGTGTGTGTGTGTGTGTGTGTGTGTGTGTGTGTGTGTGTGTGTTTGCGTGCGTGCGAGCAAAGAGATGCACTCACACACAGAACAGAGAGGGACAATAGGGACATCTGTTCCAGAGTTTTATCTCCTCACTACCAGAATGTTGTTGGGCCACACGGTGATGTATGAAGAGAGCATCGACTAACCTTATTGTGAAACTCTAAAAACGCCACCTTGGGCTCCCAAAAGCCTAGTATAAATGACAAATTGTATTCATTTTGTTGATCAAAGCCACACATGAGTACAATATAAAATAAAAAGGTAAGCAATAAGAGAGGCATTAGGGACGTGGAATGTGTTTTTTTTTTTTGACCTTGCTGAATTGTGAAGCTCATAGATTTGAAGCCTGCGCACATTAAGTAAAAACATAAACATCCATTTGAAGGCTTAATAGGAAGCGGAGGAACTCCTGCTTGTGGGGTGTCTGTCTCCGTGCGTGTATGTGCACTGTATGTGTGTGCCACGTCCCCCACAGGCCCTTAAGTGGTGTGTATTTATAGAGCATGTGCGTCTCTGAAGCTCAGAGGCTGGTTATATGAGCCCCTTCTAATGGCTTGGAGCACAGAAAACATCCACAGTCATGTTCCCATGGAAAAGACATGCATGCATGCGCACATACTGGACTACACATTCAGGGAGCAATTGATAACATAGTAAGAAGTGCCGCTGTTTTATCCTCTATTGGATAAACTCAGGCCTCTCTGGGTTCAAATGTGACCTTTTATATATGTCTAAAAAGCATTCGAACAGGATAGGTCCATCTAAAAAGAAAAAAGAAAAAATGCATCCACAGCACACTGCAGTGCTGATAAGATGCAGAATTTAATTTTATCTCATAATTTAATCGTCTACCTTCAGCTCTCATCCTTTATAGTCACTGGTGGAGCATAAGTGGCTTTGGGCAGCAGGAAGGCTGGAATCTACGCTGACTTCAGACCAAACGTAAGTTCTTTGGGCTTCTCCTCGCTTCATCCCCGAAGCCTGCAATGATAAGTGTTGCTGGTTTCTCTTGTCCTTTATCTGAACCGGGGTGTACATACACTAAATTGAGAAGAAAAAAAAAGAGTCGCAAGGCATTAATTGGACTTGTACACAAGCCAAGCCAGCGTATGTACACATGTGAGTGATGGTTTGATGTGCATGTGTGCCAGACTGCCCTGAAACAACATCCATTTAACTGATGCTACCACCATATGGTTCGAGCAAAGACACTCGAGAGCCTGCACTGAACCTGAAAAAGAGACGCAGGAGGAAATATGGGCTGGACCAGAGCCACAAGAAGGCACACACACTATATAGTACACCAGTATGCAAATCATAAAAAGCAAAAACATATATAAACAATGTGTGTAGACGACCACACTTTACGCGCTGCGTAATGCCTCCACAAGTATGCAGGCACATAAATGTAAACTACCATTTGTGATGATCACACCGGCCAAAATGTGCTTGCAAGTAAAAACATGCTTGCGCAAAGGTGCACATGCGCATGCACACACACACACACACACACACACACACACACGGATGCATAAGCATAAGTCTTGACTTATCGTGTGTGTTTCAGCAATCTGGGTGATTTATGCCCTGACTACTGCAGTGTTTTGGGTGGGATCTCTGGGAATTCACAGCCATATGTCCCAATTTTCCCCCTCCTCTTTCTCTTTCACCACGCACACACACACACACACACACACACACACACACACACACACACACACACACACACACACACACAGTTTTAGAAGCATATCCACTCACACAAACTATGGTACACTCATGTACACAGGTTTAAACACACACACACACACACACACACACACACACACACACACACACAGGCACTATTTTCAGCTTAAAGGGCAAGGGCAAAAGAAGACTGTGTGCAGGTTTGAGAGTGTAGGGGGATATGGGCGATATGGCAGACAGTAAAAATTTTCTGCTCCAGTTAGGAGGAAATTCTTGGCCTTTGCTTTGAGAGTCAGAGGACAAGTACAATGAAAGGACAATAGAGGACACAAAGGATGGAGGTTTGATGGCGTAAAACTGGTGCACTTGACTAACAGCAGCAGACAATTCAGGATGGCAGGTTTGGTGCGGTGGGTTCCCTTTTATATTTACTTGATTTAACCCAAAGCGCCCTCATCTTATGGTTTCTCATCCAAGAGTGTTTTTTATATAATCATAATACAGGAACTTTCAATTACAACAGCGCTAGATAACACCTTGCATCTGAAAACACCTTTTGGGAAACCACAATCTGGACTGCATCTACACCTCTGAAAGGACAGCATACCAAGGACCTCTCTCATCTATGGTTTTATAAATAACTAACTTGGTTTTCTGCTTATGTCATGCTTAAAACCCAAAATTATTATAAATGAGGTGACTCCTAGGTGCTCTATCAAGCAGACAACTCAAGCATTTTATGCTCACTCTCACTCCTCTGTATGGTTTATTCCAACAACTCCATCTCGCTTATTGTTCTATTTAAGGAGCAAGAGGTGGTTGCCTCTCACATGCCATCTGATGTCTCTCATTCGCCAAGCTTCCACCTCCTCTCCAGCTCCACCTGTGGGCTCATTTTCTATGTAGAGGGATACAATTATGTTTATTTGCCCCCAATATTTCTATGTATGCTTTAAAAGTTCTTAGATCGGAGCCTAGACTCCAATCTAACCTGTTCAGGTTACTGAAGTCTTCTCTGAAAAAGTTGATTGAACAGCATTTTTATACTCCTGTCATCTCATAGGAAAGAAAACACTATATGCAACATGTTTAAAACATAACTTTCACTATGGTTAATATCTTTAAACCATATAATAACAATGATATACTGTTCTTAACGTCACATTGTCCCCAGGTTTATTAGAATCCCCTTCTTGTAACTGACGTATAACGATTTTAATATTCTATTAAAGAAGACTTAAAGTATTTATGTAGGTGGGACATGTGAGAAATTAATGACTTGTGTGAATAATTTATGTCAAGTTTCTATTAAATGAAAAAATAATAACAAAATTGCACTTCTTGTTAGGGACTATAGGAACAAAAGGCATCTTGAGCAGAATTTGTAGACTGCAGCCAACTAAATCTCCTTGGCTTCGTCCTCCCCTTCCAAGTGTGTAGGAGAATATACGGTGGCAGCTAAAGATGAACTGAAGAGGCGAGAGGACTTCTCTCAAAAGAATGATTGATCTGTTCAGTCTAGGCCACTCGATATGTGCAACTCCTAACTCGACAGATTCTGCGTTACAGAAAAATAAAAACTGGATCCTTTTGTGGACACTGAAACCACAACAATTCTTACTTTAAGGTGGTTGTACATACTCAAAACATAAATGAGAATTAAATAATAACATGTCTGCTAAATATTATAGTCAATAACTGTCACACCTCAGCAGAGTATTGGTCCGAAATTCAGACTTTAGGCAAGTGACGCGAGGAGGAACCTCTTCCTCAACCTGGTACAGAAAACTTTGTCAGGTTTTCTGGGCATGAGCTCGTCGCTTAATAAATTACAGATTTAAACCGTTGCTACATTGAAGAATTTGTGTTATTATTTAACAAAACAAAAACACAGATCTTGCAGACTTTCCTAATTAACATAAGAATAAGACAAGGATCAAAGGCAAAAAGATAGATGATGATGACTGAAGGGAACAATTACAAATAAATATCAGCTTTAGTATTTTAACTTAGTTTTAAACTAAACAAGGGACTGAATTTAAAAACACACAAAAACATGGACAACTGAAGATCAAAACGTATCAAAAGGAGATAAAGAACAAAAGAAACCCAAAGACAACAACAAGTGTGCCATTTCCACCAAAAGTGGCTCCAGTGATGATTCAGAGCCAGTCTCCATCATAGAGCTACTTCTTTGTTTTCTCACAAACAACCACCATTTCAGAGCCAGGAAAACTAGTGCTACTCTGGCTCCAAAACTTCATTAGACACATTTACAAGTAGGTATTATCATGACCATCCAGAACATTGTGACTGCCTATTGTTGTAGAAATTAAACATGAATGAAAAAAACCAACGAAGCAGTGACTCTTGGAGGAGACATCAACCTTGTGCTATGGATGATGGTGCAGCAGGACGATAACCACTCATTAAATTGAGCCACTGAAGCCTCTTTGATTCGAAATAAAACAATTTTTTTAAACTGTCCTTCGACCTGAAATGGAATTGGAAGCAGTGGTAGACGAGCTTTTATTGTTTTACTGGAGCTCATGGATCTCGCTCCATGTAGTGAGTATAAATCCCATTTGTTACAACATTCATAAATATCGAGAAGCACAGGAGCTGCTGGTGAGGATAACAAAGAGTTTCATAAATGCAGACTGGAGACATTATGACACGTGTTTTGAGGGAAAGCAAGACAGGCATTGTGATCAATATCCTTTGTGCATCATGGTCCTCTTTTAACACTAATGTGAGGTACAAAGCACATAGACTAGACATAATGACATATTGACATGACTGTATAGTGTTTACATGTATGTAAAAATCAAACCGGCTCTCAGAACCTTCAAAAAACAAGCACCACCCCAGCACTTAGCTGAAATTGGTCGAAAAGTGGTATATTTGACTGGCTGGAGAACATAATTGGCCTGCAAAGAAAAGTCATGAGCCAGTGCGCTACTAAGTGTCGTACTTTAACAGTTGCTTGCTCTAAAATTGGCCCCGCCACAGTGCGTTTGTCTCAAAAAGACTGATAAATAGACATATACAGTGGAAACTAGACTGAAATGCACTGATAAAGCAGAAGATGTCAACTTAAAGCAGTTTCATAAATGTCAAGTTCCTTTTCAAGTCAAAGTAGCTGTCCAGAAAGTAGTTTAAAGTGAAAGTCCTGCATGCTTCAAGCTTTTTTCATTTATTTTTAATTTTTTTGTTTGCACAATCTAGCAATATTTTTTTTTTTTGGCCGACAATCAGGAACAGCTCTCATATAAGCCTAAACTTGTTTAAAATATCTGTTATTTGATCCCGAGTTAAGATCCATTACAGCAAAATCACAACCTGACAGCAAAGCTCCCAGACACCTAGAGAAGAAGAGATCAGACGTCTATTACCGTAACCACAACGCATCTTAATATTGAAAATGAGATCCATCATCAGCTATATCTCGTTCTCCGTTTTCCTTTTTGTCTTCTCTTCCCTCTTTCTCATCTCCTGGGACTCTCCAGAAAAGAACCGACACACTCAGAATGCAAGCGAAGGGTGACAGTAAAGCTTTCGCATAAAAAGGCAGTGGACATTATGGCAGAACGTAAAACTGCGAGAAAGGGAAGAAAACTAGAAGAGATAGAACTTAAAAGGGGGAGAAAAAAAACGAGGACAGAGAGAAGTAGAAAGAGGAAAAATCTCACAATTACTTTTCCTCATCTATCTCTGTATTTCAGTCTCCTTCAGTCACTTTCGTGCCTCCCTGCTTCGGTTCCTTTCTTCTCCCCTTCCGTCTGAAGTCTGCAATCTCGAAGGAAGCTTGCTCATAAGAACTAAATTATTTACTGCTGTCACCCCAACTGCATCACTTCGTCATTAATTTACCAATGCCTTATTTGCATGAGTAGTTGGACACCAAGCTGTTGCAGCCACGCAGGACATTGGCCTACATGACGCAGATCTCATCCTTAAATGTGTACTCTATTACCGCTGTTCCCTGCAGTTGAGGCACTTTGGCGTGAACCACTAATGAGCCCCAATCTGACCTATATATCTAAATCATAGATGTGCTTCTGCTGTCATCTGTTGCTGCCATTATAATGAATCTGCCTTGTTTGAAATTACAAACCACGACATGGAACAAATTAGTTATTTTTATTTTATTTCGCAATTTAGCAAAACAACTTTTCATAAACTTGGAGTTTTAGTTCACATTTAGCAGATTAAATAATACATAAAATAAATTATCTGTTGCAGTCATAATAAATGTGCTGTGTTTGTTATATACACTACTACATGGAAACAATTAGCTACTTTTATTTATTTATTTATTTATTTTTTTACCATAAATGTTCTTAGAGAGAAAATAAAAAAGGTGTCTGTGTGTTTTAAAGTGCAGTTTTCCCATTTTCACAGCTCACTCAGTATTCAGGCTTGAATTACATTGATTTTGCATCACCAGAATAAAGAAATATCTTCCAATTCATTAATTAAATGCATACATTTATGATTAAAGAAGATATTAAAAACTTGATGGAAAGCTTTCAATAATACAAAAGTGTAATGAAGCAATAATTTTGAAAAGCCAGACGGGTCCGCTAAAAAATGTCAAAAGATCTTAATTTATTCATCAATAACCATGCAGAGTTCATCGTAGGCTGTTTAAAAAATCTATGACTTTACCCTGTATTTGGAGAAGCAGAAGGAGATTGAGCCTGATTCTTTAAGACGATTTAAAATGAGCAAAGCCATAGAAAAAAAATAAATAAAACAGAAAACATTGCCACATAACTTTAATCACCAGGGATTAACTTATGACAGTAGCTAGCTGGGTTTTAATCTTAGTACAAGGCGCATCACTGACATACACTAACACATGTTCTGTCGACATTTGACTGTGTCATTCCTTTGGACTGCAGACTGGCAGCAGATTTATGTCTTATTGCACTTGATCATGCTCTGATCTTGTAAAAACTTTTTTTTTTTTAAATGCAAATATGCTCCTCACAAGCCTAGAGTAACATTTATGTGAAGCCTTCCCCTGCCCTCTGAAGAGGGTTTGACAGGAAGACATCCTGCTTCATTCCACTACCTAACACATGTCATCAAAGTGCCCTAAACAGCTTAACATCCCTCAAGTACTGGAGAGATTGCTATTTGGCCACCTAAGCAAGCACATAAATACCTTTTAGGACCCACTGCAGTTTGTTTACAGTCCTGAGGTCGGAGTTGAAGATGTGAGCTCGTGGATAAAGCAGGTAGCGCTATAAGAATCATGCCTTTTTGGTTCTCCAGTGCATTTAAAATAATTCACCTGACATCACTAATGTGATACGTTCCATAAATTACAAGTCACTGCAAATCCTGAATAATTTATTACCCTACAGAAAGACCACAGCTTCTGAGAATGAAGGGTTGTATGTCTGAGCATATGATCAGCAGCACAGGGGCAACGCAGAAGACTCAACTTTTACCATTTTTCATAGTCTGTACACCTCTGAGCAACACTACTCAGATTATCTCCAGAAATACTCAGATGTTAAATGTGTGTCAGTGGTGAACAGGAGGCTGAGTACAAGGAACTGGTGGACCACTCCGTGGCATGGTGTGCTACCAACCCCCTCATCTTGAAAGTGCTCAAGACAAAGCAGATGATTGTTTATTTCAAGATGACCAGGAAGAAGTTGAACACTCTTTACATCCTGGGAGAAGAACTGGAGGTGGTGGAGGACTGCGTATACGTCTCCGTTCACCTGGGCAACAGAAAGGATTAGAAATGCAACACTGGTGCTGTTTACAAGAGCAGACAGAGCTGAATCTACTTATCTACTCCTTGATGAAGTTTCAGAGCATCAGAGCCAGTGACTCAATTAAACTGAACAAACTAATAAAGACGACTGGTGCTGTGCTGGGGACTGGAGCCAGTAGAGCTGATTATAGAGAAACAAGTGTTGCATAAGTGGCTAAACATAATGGAAAAACAGTGTACATCATCTCCAGAACACAGATATTAAACAACAAAATGTCGTCATTCAGAGGCTTCTTCAGGCTGGTTGCAAAAAATGAACCAGTACAGGAGGCAGTTCTTCCTTACAGCAGTGGCCTCACAAAACTTAATTTTATTGAACTGAACTGAATTAAACACAACTGAATTGTAATAAATTAAATAAAAAGGAGTTGACCTTGAGGGTACAGTTGTTTTGACGTAGTTCTGGGAGAAATGTAAGTTATGGTCAGAGGGATCCGTAAAAACGAACCTGTCTGCAGCTGAGAAATGATGCAAACAGAAAGTTTTAAGATCAGCATCAAGCATCTACAGGCCCAGCTCTTAGACAGCTGGTGTGAATATGTTACACTTTATGCAGCCTCTGTTCTGAGATTAGACCATTTTTCTACTTTTTTCATTTTTTGCTTCAATTTCATTTGAAGGTATATCGACTTACTTTTAGGAAGCATCACCTAACTTTCATGATCTTCAATCCTTGCTATTGGCAGGAACCAGCCAAAGTTACATTGGACTCCCGTCCTACTTGTTTTTTTTTTTTACTGCTTACAGAGCTGTGTCACATCAACAAAGATTAAACTTACTGCTAGACATACAGCGTACATCATGGCACAGGCAACTTTGTCATTAACATTAACAGAAGTTATAAAATGGGAAGAAAGTGAGAGAATGATCAAATAAGAGACCAAACAGGAGAAATCTTCTAGTTTTTGGTAAAACGGGATTTAACCTCTGCGCCTATAGTGTTGTAGGTCACTTCAAAAAAGTCTTCTCCAAAAACTGTTATAAAAATATCATAAATTAATATTATTTTCCACTTATTTTCCTCCAATCAACCTCAGTCTTAATTAAAGCCACTAAATATTGATTTTTTTAAATTAGTGTGATCTAAATGTGAATTACATTACAAGAGTTCACTGTTTTATGAAAAAAACAAACAAAAAAACTAGGTATTTTCAAAATAATTCATATTATTTTTTTTTTGTCACAAACATATTACAAAAATTAGTAACAACCTTGAGTTTGATGCGTTGTTATTTTTTATCCAGAGAGCAAAAAATAATCTCAAAATGATTACATAATATAATTATAAATTCTGTAATGTCAAGGATTTATTTTGGAGAAAAATAGTCCTTTTTTTCAGTTTACCATGTCATTGCACCATTTTGTCATAATAAACTTATCCGTAAAAACTTCTAAAAAATGGAAAACATTTCAAAATGGTAACAAAAAAATAAAAAAAACAGTTACTGCTTTAAAAAAAAAAAAATCCCCCAACAAATATATATTCGGAAAATAAATCCTTAAAGCATAGTCATTTTTTTCGGTGTCAACCTGTAAGAAAAAATTAGATTTTAACATTTTTAAAGAAAATAAAAATCAGAATACCACATTTAAAACCTTAAAAACAAAAACCCAAAAAAGCAAACATTGATCATGTCAACATGTGTATGACAGTACAGATATCAGCCTGATGGATATTCAGGTGTTTAATCTCAGTGGATTTGAAGTAAGTCATAGTAGTGAATCTGAAAAGGAAGACCGTTCCAGTGCAGTTACATTCCTGTATTAAATGGGCCACCAAATCCTGCCAACCATTCTGGACATCCCCTCAGGGTGCCAGCAGTCCCCAGAGAACATGCAGAAGTCTCAGACTTGGAGGTCAGTGATTTCTTTGACAGTATCAGCAGGTTTTATGATCTGGATGAGCTTTGCTCAAAAATATGTGCTCTTAGACTTTCTCTGGACACAACCAGAGCATAAGCCAAACACAAAGAGTCTGTGGATGTTGGGGATTGAGGCAAGGTCCCAAATGAAGAAACATGCGGCAACAGGAGTACAAACAAAACTCCTTTATTCAAAAAATACACTGCACATGCAGGAGCCATAAAAGAAATGCTAAGAAGACATGCTTCCACTACAAAAATAATTAATTTAAAAAAACTAATTTAAACTAATTTAAAAAAAACTGGGTAGGAAGGCAAACAAAAGAAAGACAAAAAAACAGACAGATAAGCAGGGGGCACAAGGAAATCAGGGCAATATATAGGGACGGGGCTGACAAGATACAGGTGCAAACAATCAGGTTAGATTGGACAAGGCAAGAAGACGTAACGAACAAGGAATCTGAGTTTCAAAATAAAAACAGGAAACAAATCAAGCAGAAGACTAGACCAGAAAAAACTGACAAAAACTAACAAAAACTGTGGACCATGGCAGCTGAGCCAGCATCCAAACACGGATCTGCACAGTCAAAGCCATAAATCCTGACTGATTTCACCAGCCCACTCACCAGCAGATGTAATAAAACCCACAATTCTGAATCCAGACTTTCTCTACTAAGTGCTGTTGCAAGAAGAATGGTGGACACCTGCTCACTCATTTCACCTTGGGGTTACACTGAATAAATCTGCAGACATGGTTTGCAAAACAGCAAATACCAATAATGTAATAAAAGTGTATGCATATTTTCCACTACTGACCAGTGGAGAGATCATGGTTATTGTCACTCTGTTGTAGACAAAACTGAGGGTATTATCAGCTGTGTAAAGCAAAGTAGACAAGGGTGGAGTTGAGAAGAGTCACAAAGAGTTTGAGATAAGTTAAAACCACTATACAAAAATGCAGTTGGTGTGTATTTTGAAATCATCACAGTCAACACATATATGTGAAGCTCATCTGAGATATAAATGGGCCAAAAAATGGGGCCCAATACGGGCTCACAATGACTATGCTCAGGTACATTGGTGAAGATTTGTCATGGACCCAAAATGAGTGTCTTACTGTATCTGGGTCTGACTTGGGTCAACCTCATTAGCAAATGATAAGGGCTTAACCAGTGGACAATCTCATGTGGGGCCCCATTTATAGATCACAGATGAGATCCACCAACATATGTTGACTGGGAAGTGATATGTGAGAGCAGAGGACTCTGGCCTGGAGAACTTTAGTGAATCGGCCTGTTTTGAGTGCCGGCTTTACAGCAACAGTTTCAGGGACTCAATAAAAGACTGCTTTCTGCACGGGAAATGAAGAAATGTTGACACTGACACCACCACGTAGACAAACAAAATCACCTTTACACTCATGTCACACAAGCCTCGAGAAAACCCAGTAGTGTCTATTCCAGAACTCATAAGTGTGTTTGATTATATTATTATCATTATTACTGTACAACAAAAGATACTTTTTTTTTTAATTCTCATTTGTAAATACTTTGTTTTCCCTGCAGAGAGTGAAGCCGAATTCTGTTTTCAGCAGAGTGGAAGACAATTAATCACTCTCCATCTGCTTTGTATTTCACAAATGTTCCACCTTGTTATTTCTGTCTGCTAGCAATTAAGAAAAACTCTCCAAAAAAACCTGCTGTCTTAATGGGAGGTAAAAAGAATTGGTAAAGAAGACCGAAATCTGTTGTTATAAGTTGCTGAGGAGGAAAATTGTAAATTCGCGGAGATAAAAGTGGATGCATACAGGGATAAAAATATGAGTGAGGTGTCAACATTATTTAATTTGAAAACAGTGTAAAAATAACAGGATGTTTAAGTGTGGGAGCAAGAATTTTGTTGGCTTCTGCTGCATTTTCACAGATGCAACTGGTTTATTGTGGAAAGTGATTAAATCAGAAAGTCATCATGATGGTGTGCTTAAACAGTCCTTTGGCATGGTGTAGTCCAATGTTTTAGTCAGACAGACCTCCAGGTATTTTTTTGTTTGTTTCTTCCTTAAGATTACGTCAAAACAAACACTAATGCTACCTTCAGTAACATCAAATAAAGACGTTAAAGCACAGAATAGCAAAAATAGAACAAAAAAAACATTTGTGCCTATATTTTTGTCCCCTTTGTCTCTCTGTGATAACTCACATACACTATATTGCCAAAAGTATTCAAATCCTGTCTTTACAAGTATTTGTGAAAGAATGAGTGGTAGGTAGGCCATGGTAGGCCATGTAAACTAACGGAGCGGGGTCAGCAGATGCTGAGGCACATAGAGGTCGCCAACGTTCTACAGAGTCAATCGCTACAGACCTCCCAACTTCATGTGGCCTTCAGCTTAGCTCAAAAACAGTGGGCAGAGAGCTTTATGGAATAGGTTTCCATGGCCGAGCAGCTGCATCCAACCCATACATCACCAAATGGAATGCAAAGTGTTGGATGCAGTGGTGAAAAAAGCACGTCGCCACTGGACTCTATAGCAGTGGGGACACTTTCTTTGGAGTGAAGAATAGCGCTTCTCCATCTGGCAATCTGATGGACGAGTCTGGGTTTGGTGGTTGCCAGGACATCGGTACTTGTCTGACTGCATTGTACCAAGTGTAAAGTTTGGTGGAGGGGAGGATTATGGTGTGGGGTTGTTTTTCAGGAGCTGGGCTTGGCCCCTTAGTTCCAGTGAAAGGAACTCTGAATGCTTCAGAATACCAAGACATTTGGGACAATTGCAATGCCCCAACTTTGTGGGAACAGTTTGGAGCTGGACCCATCCTCTTCCAACATGACTGTGCACCAGTGCACAAAGCAGGTCCATAAATACCTGGATGACTGAGTCTGGTGTGGATGAACTTGACTGGCCTGCACAGAGTCCTGACCTCAACCCGACAGAACACCTTTGGGATGAATTAGAGCGGAGACTGAGAGCCAGACCTCCTCGTCCAACATGTGACATGCAACATGTGACCTCACAAATGCGCTTCTGGAAGAATGGTCAAAAGTTCCCATAAACACACTCCTAAACCTTGTGGACAGCCTTCCCAGAAGAGTTGAAGCTGTTAAAGCTGCAAAGGGTGGACTGACATCATATTGAACCCTATGGATTAGGAATGGGATGTCACTTAAGTTCATATGCGATGTGTCTTTCAGAAGAAAGACACATCAAAGTCCAAAGTAACAACTCCCGGCCCTTTATATAATTCTTAGAAAAAGCATTTTTCTACAGTCATTTAACATCTGTATTTATTGATTTAATTGTGTGAACTAATGTTAGTCCGAATTATTTCCTACTGGTCAGAAAGTTAAGCTCTACTAGTGAGTAAAATGTATTAAAATGAAAACAGTGTACCCCAACACAAAAAGTGCACTCAACACAAAAACAAACACACACATGCACATCTTTTTTTTTTAATTTTACAACTTCATTATAAATCATGAAACAGCAGTTAAAATTTCAATCTGTAGTGAAACGTAGCACTCAAATACAGTCATGTGGAAAAATAAATTACACCCTCTGCAAACTCTGACATGTTAAACCTATATTATCATGACATAATATGACAAAAAGGGAAAGAAAGAAAAGAAAAGGAAATCATCTGGCCCTTACCTGCCCTTAACATTATACAACCTCAGTGTAATGTGTTGCTCAGTCACAATGCTTCTAGACGCTGCAACCAAAAACAGAGAACAGAAATGATGAATGGTCGAAGGAGGTTTATTGAAAACTTGTCAATAGTTTTGATTAATGGTGCAGCTGGAGCAATGGCTGGTGAACAGGCAGCGACTGAGGAGCTGGCAAGCAGATGCGGAGAGTCTGGTGTGGGGATGATGGCAGAGACGACCTGTAGCACAAGATAAAGGAAGGCTGGCAGGTTCGCAGGTATATCTGACTAGATACCAGCTGACAGTAAACAATGATCCGGCCATGAACAGTAAGAACACGGAGGCTGATATACAGTGCAGAGGTGAACTGCAGCTGGGCCAAAATTAGGTCACGAATTGGACATTGATGGCACATCATGTCATCAGGACCGGATATGTGGACTGGACTAGATGCCTATAAGTTGGGAGAAAAATAAAAGCAAGATGATATCATCATTGTTTTTGTCATTCTCTGCTTTAACCATGTTATTTTGATGTTAATGAAGTCAGCGTTTGTGTTTGCTTGGAAGGAGTCTTAAGGAAGAAATGTCTTCCATGTTGTATGAATATGAATTTACCTTTTTAGCATCTTTTTGTCTTGTTCTGCTCTTGTTTGTTCCGGGGTGGGGGCATTTCTGGTCTCTCCTCAAAAACTGAAGAGAAGAGAAGTTTACCAATCAACATGGTTTTCAGAAAAACAAGGAGAGGAAAAGACCTGGAAGACTGTGATGAAGGGAATCTGACCGCATACATGCGATAACCACTTTGGTCCCTGAATGTCTTCATCTTGTCAGCTGACCATTGACAGACAGTCACTAAATACATCAATAAATCAGGATTGTCACTTGCTGGCATTTGAATTAGATGTTTCTGTGAAATGCACATTCTGTCCATTAAGATTGTCTTTCTGCTAACTCCACTCATTTGTGGTCAGATTTGGCTCTATTGCAATCTTCCAGGTCTTCATCCTGCCACTCTGCCACAGCAACAAAATCTAACAACTCCTGTTTCTTCTTCCCGCAAGCATATAATCACTTTTGCTGTAAAAGGTCCTTTTTGGTTGTTGTCAGGTTGCCTGCATTGTGGTCTTATAACATTAAACAGAAAATAAAAATGTGAATGTCAGATTTATATATTAATTTCCACATATGAATGATGCATGAAACTAATTTGAAAATATACACATCCATGCACTTTTTTACTGGTTATATACGCACTGGTTTTATCAGATGTGTGCCACATAGGAGAGACAAAAAAATAAATAAAAATGAAAGTAGGGCATTTGAACCCAGCAGTGATAATGTGGCCAGAAGGGTTGGCCATCTACATCAAAAGGCTGGAGGGTGGAGGGCTGGTGGAAGGCTTCAAACCACCAAAAGCATATGTAATAAGTGTAAAAAAGGGTAAAAAAAAAAAAAAAAGGAAAAGACAATTACCTGTCCAACAGTGGCCACCAAGGCATCACTCTTCAGTAGCTTCCATTATTTGAATTTTTGCCATTGAGATAATGATACAAAGATATTAATTCTTGTTTACCTGTGTTCAGCATCAATTTTTTTTCAGCTTGTAAATGTTTCAAATATACATATTTCTCCCTAGCGAACTCATCCCACTGCCAGAGACAGCTCCACCCCAATTTGCTTACAACACCAGCTATGTCTACCAAGCTAGTGTAAGAACCATGGAAATAAACAAAAAGTCTGGTTGATTGGTTGAAAGGGTGACAATTAAATTTTCTCAGCCTGCATCAAAAAGTTGGTTGTGTTTTCACAGTTCCCCAGCTTCCACAGAAGACAGACACTTTCATATTGATCTCAGAAGACTTATTTATTTTCAGAATATAAAATTTGCAAAAGAGTTCTGGAAATGACCACTAGTTGGAGTTGCTTCTCTAATACAACCAACTGTCAACTGATGAGAAGACCTCAGGGCCTGAAAAGCCTTTACTGGAAGGAAAGGTAAGCTTATTTGTATTGCACATCTCATGTACAAGACAATTCAAAGTGTATAACATAAAAATGATTTTAAAAATGCATTAAAAAGTAAAAGAGCTTCAAATCAGAATGAAAGACAGAGAGACAAAGATTTAAAAGAATACAACAAATTGAAATGCAAGAAATAAAGGTTGTTGTGCATTGTAGGAGATTACTGAAATGCAGCAGTAACTACAAAGGTACAAAGGTTTTCAACCTTGACTACGTGGCTGTTAAAATTCAGATCTGAGTCCAGGACCACTCCCAGATCTCTGGCTTGGCTACTGGTTTTTAGCGTCACTTTTTGACACTGAGTGCAGACTTTTAATCTTTCTACCTTGGCTCCAAACACTATTATTTCAGTTTTATCTTCATTTAACTGAAGGAAATTATGGCACATCCACTCTTTAGTTTTTATCAGTGCATTTTGTCAATGTTTGAATTAAATTATACTTTCCTGGTGAGATAGTTATATACAGTAGATTTGTGTCATCTCCGTAGTTATGGAAACACAGTTTTTTTTTTTTTTTTCATAATTTGAGTGAGTTGGAGTATATAGATGATCAACAACAGAAGCCCCAGAACTGAACCTTGGGTAACTCCACATGTTATTTTTGTTAGCCCCAATTTGTAGTTACCTAAAGACACAAAATAGTCCCTGTTTTTTAGATAAGACTCCAACCAGGCAAGTGCTGTGCCAGAAAATCCCATCCAGTTCTTTAACCGTTCTATCAAGATGTTATGGTTGACTTTGTCGAATGCAGCACTGAGATCCAGTAAGACTAAGACTGAAATGTTGCCACTATCCATATTAGAGCAGATGTCATTAGAGACCTTTACGAGAGACGTCTCAGTGCTGTGGTGTGGCTGGAAAGCTGACTTGAAGACAACAATACAGCTGTTAAAAAACAGCTTTTCTATGATTTTAGTATGAAAGGGGAGGTTTGATATCGGTTCGGTTCATAAGTGACCTGTCTAGCCTCACTTCGTCTAGCATAGAAGCACCGACTGATTGTCTGATTTTCTGAATTTTGTCAATAAAGAAGGAGGCAAATTCATTGCAGGCACGGTTGGATATTAGTTCAGGGTCCACTGATTCAGGGGGATTTGTTAGCCTGTCAACAGTAGTGACCATGCGTACATGGGTTATTGTTGTTTTTGGCAATGAAAATATGATTGTCCTGAATTCCTCAACTCTATATTATATATGCTCAGTCTCTCTTTATTAGTGTCATGATGAACCTGTAAATTAGTTTTCCGCCACCTTCGTTCAATTTTTCGCCACCCTTTTTTTAAGCTCCGAACCGTGCAGCATTTCTCTGTGGAGGTTTCTTTTTACCAGTGATCACCTTAACCTCGATGGGGCCAGTGGTATCAATAATAATAATTTTACCACTGAATTTATTCACAAGCTCATTATCTGAAGGTGAGTGGAGGAAGGGTGAGGAGGATTAGATCTGAATAAAGATTTCACAGGTATTTTCACCTTTGTACCATTTCTTAATGATCTCTGCCTGGAAGCTTCTGTGTCATTAATAAAACACTCAAAGAAAACACTAGAATGGTCAGACAGAGCAACATCTGTTACCATACCCTTACAGATGTTTAGACCTTTGGACATTATTAAGTCGAGACAATTATAATATATTATATTATATTGTATTGTATTGTATTGTATTGTATTGTATTGTATTATATTATATTATATTATATTATATTATATTATATTATATTATATTGATAAAGAAGATAGCATTTAGTTGAAACATTCAGAGAGTTAAATGTTTACATTTATTGCATTTAATGCAAACACAGACATCTTGAATCACTTTTTTTGTAACACCATTGTAAGCATATTTTGTATGCCTGAGTGATTCTGTGTCTGTGAAAACATTTTACTTATTTGACTATTCTCATGACAATTCCCTTTCATTTGCCACTTCTAATTAATTCATTGTATCACTGTCTAAAGTACACATGGAAATATTGCCAGAGAGAATTTTCTGAAATCCAACCCACTCAACTGCCTCAGGCTTTCCAAGACACAAGTCAGTACATCTGAGTGAGTGTTTGTGTGTCACAAAGGTAAAACTCTACATTTATTCGAGAGGGGAATTTATGTTGAAGAAATGCCAAAAGCATAAATGCCGATTGCACACGTGTACAGGATATGCCACAAACATAAAAGCACAACCATTTTGCACGTTATTTAATTGCTAAATCTTAAATTGTCACTTAAATAGGATGTGCATTGTCCTACATCAGTTTTTTTTTTTTTTTTTTACATTTATTAATTCATTTATTTATTTATTCTTGTGACTGACTAATACAGACTGTTTGTTGACTCCTTGCGTGCATGTTCATGAGTGGGCATAGATGTCACAACAGCAGGCGGAGAGGTGTTGATAACTTACTTGGCATTTTGACAGTGATGAAGGACAATTGTTGCCCTTAGCAAAGCTATGCAGGAAAACACAGATGGATGCAAATAAACATTTTGTTTGCATGTTTGCTGACAAATATTTTTTCTACTTTATCCACATATCACAAGACTAATTCCTGAGCATCTATAGTTCTTTGACAGGAATCAGTTATTGTACAGAAAATTACATTTAAGCTAGAACGTGAACATTTTTTTAGACATATAATTTGTGGATGATAGCTCTTTCTTTTTCTCTCGAGTTACATTAACACACTCTGAATACATGTTTTTTCAAGAAAATTATTGATATCCACAAAGTATTGAATTAGACATGCTGCAGCAAATATAATAAGTTATATCCTCAGGCCAGCAAAACTGTTCGAGGAAGATATATCAACATTTGTCCAGGAGGGATTTAAAAACAGATGCAAATCCAACTTTTCAGCTTTAATATTTAGTCCTGTGTGTTTGTGTACATATTCGGTGGTCATTATGAGCAAAAAGGTCTCTGGATAATCAACAAACTGAACTGAATCTGAAACAAAAAGTGCATAAAATGGAAAGGAAGTGGTAATCTTGTAGGTCTGTACATTCTTATCATGCATGGAAAGGTAGTCTAAAAAACCCTTCACAAAGCTAGAACAGCTTATTATTCATTGTAGATAGATGATAATAAAAAATAACCGATGTTTTCTGTTCAGCACTGTAGCCAGGCTGACAAAGAGTCACAACTCAGTTGAGCCAAGCTCAATCCCCAGTTATTAATTACAAGTATCTCATAAGTATAATTGTGCTTCATTGTTCTTGTAGTTTGTTGTGGTGGTCTGTCCCCTATTTTTTTCCTTCCATGCATGTTTGCAGGACAGAGCCTCAGGACTGCATGCAGCCCTGCAGTCCCACCCTCTGACCATCCCAGTGCCTGCTTCCACTTGTCTATATAGATGTCTCTGTTGGATACCTACTGACATCCTGACCTGCAGTCCCACCCTCTCACCACCTCTGTGTCTGCTGTCTACACATTTCTATAGTCCACCAACTAGCCATGTGTCAATTGTATATACATGGAACTTTTGGTTCTGCTACTGATGGATAGTTGTAATAATATATCTTGTCTTTTGTACCTTTGACGGTGTGTCTGTGTCTCACGTTCTCTATTTCCTATCTCCCTTTTCCTGCACTACCCGGATGGTCTTTGGCAGGAGGGTCCCCCCTTATGAGTTAAGTTCTGCTCAAGGTTTCTTCCCTCTTAAAGGGGAGTTTTTTCATGCCACTGTTGTTTGGCTTAAAGTTTTTCTCCCACTAGGGGAGTTTTTACCTGCCATGGTTTTATGTAATAATTGCTCGGGGGTCATGTTCTTGGTCTCTGGAACGTGCCTAAAGACCACTTGTGTTGTAATACGCGCTATATAAATAAAATGGAATTGAATCAAGAGTAGCACAATCATATGGAACAAGCCACGAGTTAAACCTACAGCCCTCCCAGTTGCTATATATGTACCCTGCTGGATTTAACAGGAATGAAGTGTGACATGTTTACAGTGAAGAAGGAAATTTTTAATATAAAAGGCAAAGGAAAAGAGGGATTTAACATTAAAGAAAGGGTAAATTTAGGAAATGTTAAATGTCATCCAAGACAGAAACTGAGAGAGCTTTAAAGCATGAGATGAAAAATATTAGACCTTTTAAAGCTTGGCACTAAAAATAATTCACAGAATATCTTTTTTTTTTGTTTGTTAGTCATAGTTCTAAATTCAAAGCACCCCCCAATTTGTCTTTAACTGTCTCTAAATAATATTTTCTTTGTATCATGTAAACACACTGAATATTTATTATATGGGTTTTCTATAAAACAATTTTATATGATACATCCAGGATTAAACAGTTAAATGTCTGTACCCTGTTAGCCTGTTGTACCAGACATTGACGTATTTCTTTTTCTTCTTTTTTTTAAAGACAAGTGTTTCTCAATTCTATCCTTTAAAAGGGTGGGCTATCTTGCTCACTGGAAGTTCAATTTTATTCAGATGCACCAACACTTGTATAAAAGTTAGTGTAGGGCAGGCTCCCCTGTTCTGAGTCTATTCAATGGAGGTAGTATAAAATATATTCACTTATATTATTGCAAATAACTTCTTTTTATTGCATAGACACTTTTCCAAAGATTATCTGTATTTTTATCTATTTTCTTTCCGTGTCTCTTTCAGTGGTTGTCTGTCGGCATGGTCCCTTATCCACCTCCCCTGCTGATTCTGATCTAAGATGAACCTTTATCCGATTGGATCTCTCTTGCTCCCTAGGGCAGAGTCTGGAAATAGGCTTATTCTCTGATTGGATCGTTAGCCCCTGAGGGAAGGATACAAGAGAGGTCAAAAAGAAAACCATGCTATCTTTTAGCAAGGCCACATAGGGGTCCTGCCTTAACACACACAATCGCGCAGACAGTAAACACATTAAATCTTCAAGAAGAGTATAGTGAAGTTTGATGGCCCCATAGAGAGTACAGCAGAAGCAAAAACAAACAAACAAACAAACAAAAAAGTTATCGTCAAACAGCAACCACCAAAAGATTTCTAAAGATCTGGGAGAAGTGTGTTGAGAACATTGGAGAAGGATGGGAGATAGGACAGGGTTTTGTTCCAATAAACTTTGCAGGATTTTACTTTTTTTATTACATTTCTTTTTTTCTTGCTAGAAGATGCAAAGATAAAGGGCATGGACAGAAGCTGATTAATCATATTCTTTAGTGAGGTCTTCAGCAGCAGTCTAAAAAAGGGAGATTGAGAGCAACCGGTTACGAATTACATTAGGAGATTCAACTTATATTAAACTTTGCAACCTTATGTGAGTTAAACATTTATGAAAAATGAATGTATTTATTTTGTCATTTGTAAATATCACAGTTATATATCAAATTCTGATGTTCTGGTAAATATTTCACAAACCTTTGGTTATTTACACTTTCCACATTTAATCCTGCTGCGCGTTGTGGTCACTGCAGCGGACAGCTATTCAAAAACCATTTTCTAGTAAATGCATAGCTTTGGATGGTTTAGATGAACATCGGTCGTGTCACAGGGAGTCGTTCCATATCTATTCAGATCAGTGCACTGAAGAAAATTGGCAGGCTGAAAATTGTTTTGTTTTTTTTTTGTTTTCGTTTCATAACAGTTTCTACATTCTTTCTTTTTATTTATTTATTTCTTCATTCTTTCAGGTGAAGAAATGGGTTTGGGAAAAATAGAGCTTGAGGTTGTCATCATCAGTAGATAAAAACGACACGTTAAAGTACTTTGTCTTAGAACAATGTCGCCCCACCAACAAACCATTTTAGGTAAAAATGGATTTCATCTTTTAAAGTATTTGCTAATACAAAGGTCTTTAATAAGATTACTGTGTTACTTTCAAGCTGTTTGAAGGCCTGTTGGGTAAACAATGATATAACAATAAGCCAGGATTGCAAGGGTTACATTAAAAAAAAAAGAGAGAAAAACTTTTATTTAATTTTATTGGATGTAAGATTGTTTAATTGGCCTTAGTCAAAGCGGCTGGTCAGACACGTCATATCCCAACAGCTTTCTTAAATCTCCAGGTAATACATATCTGACACTGCCCTTTAGGTGAAGCGTCACATATGATTACTATGATTTTAAACATCAAAACTGATTAATTTATAGATTTACCTGTGATGAATTGACGACATTAAACTGTATACATAATGGCCATCCAGATCGTAGTTTACCATTTTCACCATTGCTGAGGAATTGAGGAATCAAACAAAAATCTGTTTTAATCAATAAATGACCAAAATGCTTTACAGCAGTATTTACGCATGCTCTGCCAGTCAATTTGTTTTCTCTCAAAAAGGGGTGTGGTTAACCCAAGGAGAGGGACGTGATGTAGAACTGGTAGTTATCTACTGGTAAAAGGTGTACATGAAGTCCGCAAGTGAACAGAGTGGAGACAGAGGTAACTTGATCAGAACTTTTGATATGAAGAAACTTTAAACAAAAAAATTGCTTACATGACCTTAGAAATAACACTTTCATGACATTTACTGCATATTGGATCTATTTTGAGTTACCGTGGTGATGAGTTCACAGCATGTGTTCTTTTTAACTTATCCACATGGCAGCCGGCGGTCATTCTTTTTGAAAAATGAATATAAAATAAGAGTCAAATAATAAGCCATACGTATTGTACCATATATATTCCAATAACTATTGCCCATGTGCTACATAATATAAAACAAAACTGATAGAGCTGGGAGTGAAAGTAGGGATATAGTGGACTGTATAACAGAAATTATTGATCATTTAAATATAATTTAATGATAATATGTTATGAATCATTTTAAATAAAACTTAAACAGCAATGATGTTGGCAAGTTCAATGACATTCCCTAGTCAAGACTTACTTTTTAATTATCTAGTTAAGGTTTGTCTCATACATCATCCATCCATCCATCCATCCATCCATCCATCCATCCATCCATCCATCCATCCATCCATCCATCCATCCATCCATCCATCCATTTCCTGTACTTGTTTAATCCTGTACAGGGTCACGGGGTCCGCTGGAGCCTATCCATGGTCATTACAGGTGAGAGGCAGGGGTACACCCCGGACAGGTTGTCAGTCTTTTTCTTACACCACTCATTGTCAATGAAAGGAAAATAAGCAAATTCTGGATGACAGTGCATCTGTTGATATTTGAACCAGACACCTCTAAACATGCAACGCAAGTTCCTCCCTCCTCCTCATTCCAGGGCTCTCCGAGAAAACACACCCATCGCAACCGCAAACCTCCACCTGTCCGTGATTGGCTGGAGCTGTTTGTTATGGTTCGGGAGTCAGACTGCCCCCGTCTGCTTCCAGTTTCCGGAGCCAGGGCTATGTGTGTACGTTTGTTTGATCCTTGAAAATTTCCTGAGTGAGTTTTCTTATGTGGCACACGAGTATTGTTAAAGAGCCGGTATTGTGAATCCTTTGTTTCCTATATGAAAGACAGGTATGGCTGGACATAGAAACAGGTATGGCTGGACAATTCAAAAATATGTTATAATCACTCAAAGCATATGTAAAAATGTTAACTTTTGGGGAAATGTCAGAGCTTGGCTGTTAAAAGATATAGTACAAAAAATGTGCCCATAAAAATGTCAGCAAAGTTAATAAGTTGCTGCAGATATATACACAGCTATTTCATTTGCTTAGCTGATGGCTTCTTCACCACTGTCATTTTCATATTAGAGCACTTTTTCCATTTCTATTACCAGGGACATCAAAGACCCGTGACACTGTAAAGGAAACACTGGCAATATGAATATTAATGTTGGTGAAAAATGTTGTGCCCGGCTGTTTTGTATATGTACTTAGCTGTTTCTATCTTTCTTCTTCTACATCACAAGCGTATGCATACGCAGCCATGCTCAGGCAATATGCTTATGTGTATCTCTTTATCATGCCATACAGACAGAACACATTGTGTCCAATCTAAGGGTTTATAATAAGGGCATGAGAAAAAAAATCACCCAGTCCTCACAGGATCTTAAAACTTCCATGACAGTACAATTAGAAAAACACTGGTGACGTTTATTGGGAAAGGATGGCATGGGTAAGTGTCTCCTCTCTAAAATAACTTTGCAACACATGACAAGATTTATGGGACAATTAATCTTTTCTTTGGACAGAAAAGACCCATGTGAAGAGGTTTGATCATGCACAGCACTAAAAAAGTGAAAACAAAACTCAGCTTATACCTTATAACTTAGACCTGAGCACTTTGCAGTCATCCGGGTGACTTTGTATTCTCAAAATATGCCATCTGTCCAGCAGCAAAGACTTTGTTAAAAATAGTCAATGGGATGATGATGGTAAATATTTTCTTCAGCTGCTTCATTTGAGATGCCGCTACAATCGGAATTTGCTTCAACTGTAGACTAAAACTCAAATTTAAAAAAATTGACACACACATATTGTCACCTCAAGCCTACATATATGTTGCTGCAGTACCCGATTTCACACCAGTCTGCCCTGGTCCCCCACTAGCTGTCATTAATCTGGGCAACACGATGCAACACCATTATCTGCTCAGAAGACGAAGCCCAGTCCACTTTTTCACCTAAAACATGCCAAAGGTGAATTCAGCATAGCGGAAGTGTACCAACACTCCTACAACATCGACACGGTGGCGTCGACTGAGGGTGTGAAGAGTGCGGCGTTCTACACTCTGACCATTATGAGTCCATCATCCGGGTACTTGCAGGGAACTGCTAAATAACAGAACCGTGAGTGTAATACACTTTCGCACTCAAAATATTAAGTGCAATGGCACAAGTGCACCATCTGAAACGTGGCCAGAAAGAAGAGTAGACTGAAATTCAATTATAATTTCTTCTCCAGTAGAGGTGCTTCTTAAAACTGAATCATATGTCGTGTTAATTTTGAACACACTGCTTTCTGGCTTAGTTCTTATTCAAATATGATGTATCATGATACTGTATCATGATACAGTGCAGTATTATTACCATACCTAAAAGTTTTATTACCTTTTAAGACATAAACATAGTAAAATTATCAGCAATTGTCCCAATGTCATTGTCCACATATGTAAAACTTTAAAACTAAAAGATGGCTTACTTTCTTTTTCATGCGAGATCTAAAACAAAAACCTTTCTATATACGATCTCCTCCCATTAAATGCAGCCAAAAGAATAAAAGATGTCTAGGCACATTAACAAGCAGCTATAGAAAGACTTCCGTTCAACCTGTTTCAAGCAAAAAAAAAAGATTTTGTTTCAGAATAAGCTGATTTTTAACTAAAACCTGCCAATCTAATCTATAAAAAACAGAATTTCACAATGTTCTGACATTTGACAAAGATTTATTTTTTAATTATGATGCTGCCGTGGCTGCAATGTAATGAAAACTACAATGTGCAAGCAGTTCACCTCGCTTTCAGAATCACTGACCCTTAATCCAAACCAGTGAACCACATGTGCTGCTGGTCACTGCAATCAGACTGGCTGTTCCTTTGCCAGGTAGTTCACCTGGCAGCTCCTTCTACATATGATTTGCCGGTTGCAGTAGGACAGACTGGCTGCATACTTGACTATCCTTTCCACACACGTCATAAAGCCATGAAATGTACAATTTCAATTTGTCTGATTTGCTAACAGGTTTCAGCCCTGACAGTGGAATCAAAACAGTAAAATACAATCCGTATGTCCCATGCAGGTTAGAAAAATAAGTTTTCCAAACAATAAGCCGATTCTCTCCTCTACCTTTGACTGAACAATCCCATATTGGAAAGAATAAATAAATTTGCCTCTTTAAGCAAGCCGACAGCTTTTCAAGCTGATTTGCCCAGTCAGTTTGTTTACTTCAATGCTCTATGTTCTCCTCCAAATGTCTGTAGAGGATGTGTCAAGTTGACCCGAGGCAGGCTGCCAGCTTACCTGCAGAAACTGTCTTTTATTCCACAGAAATAGAAATAAATAGCTGTGGTGTCCGCAGAAATGTATTGGTTTATGTGATGGATATCTCCCTCGGTCTATTCTGTTGACCTTCCTAGTTAACCTTCTTTCCCGCTGTTGTTTAGCGTCCCAGCAAAAACAATATAAACTTTCCTGATGCTCAACCATGCATATCAAAAACACACATGCAAGGTGCAAACATGTGTGCACACCACCGTGCACAAGCAGGGAGACAAAGACACAAACAAGTGAATCCATGCATAACCGATGTGTGATGACAGGTCTGATCTGATTTCGCTCTCTAGAATGTGAGGCACTGGAAAAAAAAAAAAAACGGATAGACGGATAAATGAGTGTATTTAATAAGTTACACAGCCTCGTCTGACAACATCACAGCAAAGAGAGGGAAAGATGGACCGCAACGATTAAATATTTCAAAAGGCAAACTGTAAACGTCCAAAAAGATAGAGATAGTTAAGACTGGCACGGCAGTGGGATGTTGTATTTTAGGAATGAGACAGACAAGCAAAATTGAGACAAAATAAAACACAAAGAGGGGGATGGAGAGGAAGAGAGCGTACACTGTTTGCTAAATCGGTGAAACAAAAGTCCACTTTTCAAACCTGTGACAGGTAATCGATGAAAAGAACAGGAGAAAATATGATAACATGACAGAACAAAAAGAGGGCACATGCTGAGGCTGGACATGGAGGGAAAGACGCGCACACATACTCATGCTGCACACCACACGCACACACAGATTTTAAAGGTCATCAGCAAGTCTGCCTACCCAGAAGACAGCTTGCAATCAATAGCAGTAAGAAGATGACAGAACAATAAGCAAGGCTGTTATTAGTTAGGGTTTTTTTTTTTGTTTTTTTAGTTATTTCATTCTATGAGAGATGAGGAAACCTGGTTGTTGTTTCAGCTGACCTTCAAATGGCATCTCGCCAAGCAACTTTGCAGGACATTTCATTACATTTTTGTCCCCTCCATGCAGCCACAAGCAGATTGTTAAAGTGAGATTATCACCTCGTGTTCTGGTTTGACATTTTGTGCTCTTTGTCATTCTAAAATTTGTATTTGTATCTGATGTGAGATTTTATCTCTATTCACACAGCCCCTCCAACTCCTTAGAAATGCGTAATAGAAGTGTTTAAATCTATTATCAGTCTAATGGTCCAAAAATCGCCCTCTACTCACCCTGCTGTCAGAATGAAGAATATTTATTTGAGTGTGTTTCAGTCTGCATGCTAAAGAGGCACTCACAATAAGTCTGGCAGCACCCCACCAAATAAGAGCTCTTATCCATTTTGAGTGATACTTAATGAAAATAAAATGGGTTTACACAAGTGTGTGTTTCCTTAGAGGAGCATGTCACGATAGGATTACATGCAAGGATGACTTGGAGAGTGAGCTCTATTATTGTTGCTACAGCGCAAACGTTTGCGTTGCTGACGAATTAATGGGATCTGGGGTTCGCAGCATTTTGATGTGGTAATTTTCCGGGACTGAATAGACCTGTAATTCCTCCAAGGTACAAAAAGGCCAAGAGGTATGCCAGACAGCTTTGCAGGGACATGTTTCAAGTAAGCAGAGAAATAATATTAGTATGTAGCAGATATTTTATCCCGAGCAGAGAGTTAATACAGGTATCTCAGAGGGATTAAAGCCTTCTGCTGCAGCTGGTGGCTGCTTTCATACCTTGTCTTTTATACCTTGAGGCATGCAGAAGAACCCTGAACAGGTGCTCCTAAAGCCCTGTATGTTTGTGGAATAAATTTGGAGAGTGTTGGCCGGCTTGGTTTCTGCTAATTATATTCACACATATACGCACTGAAAGAAAGAAAGAAATGAGTGCACTTAACCTCTGTGTTTCCACAAGCACACCCTCACCCTCCTTATCGAGTACAGGTGACACAAACTGAGGTGACTCCAGTAGTGAAGCAGAAAATCACACAGTTATTAGGTTATCACAGTTGCACAAACTCTTTCAAACACATATACACACACACAGACACAGACACACACACACACACAGACACACACACACACACACACACACACACACACACACACAAAAGCAGGCTTTCTCAGAGACAGTCACGTCTCTCTGCTTGATAATCTATCTCCATTAGCCATAAGTGATGGGTTCTGATTAATAGGAGCTCAGGCAATAAACACTCACAAATACACAAGCACCACTTAAATACTGGCATAAACTCTTTTTCACCCAGTACCATTGTCAATAATGTGATCATTATGTCGTATGGTTGTTGAAGAGGTCACAGACAAATAAGCAGTATTTAAAACCATTTCTTTGTTGAGTAATATTTTATTGGATTGAGAAGCCAAAGTCAATCAATGGTATTTAATGGCTTTCTAATTTTAGTCATTTATAAACAACATTTAAAGGGTCAAGATACCCCCTTCATCTGTTTCAGGGTTGCAAGGGGACCCGAGATGGTCCCAGAAGTCATCAGGCGAGAGGTACACCCTGGACAGGTCACCAGTCTGTAATAGGAGCACACACACAACCATACACTGTCTCACTCACATCTATAGTTAATTTATAATCACCAGTCAATGCACATTTTTGGACCACCCAGGCACAGGAAGGGCATGCAACCTCCGAGCAGAAAGCCCAGTGCTTAGGTTAAAACCAGAAGCCTTCGTGCTGTGAGGTGACATTTCTTACCACCACACCACTGTGCTGTAAATATTTTTTTTTAATTACATAGAATACATAGTAAATGTTTCCAATGAATTCCTGCAAGATCCATGGTTTCACATTCATCAAAAATCTGTAGTAAATAAAGAATCCAGCAGAGTTCAGATAATGTCTCTTATATGCATTTCCTTACGAAACATAAAAAATTATCAAAATTAATGAGAAATAATGGACACTTTACCTTCTACAGGATACTGTGACATCACAGACCCATATCTAGGAGTGGGTGGAGTAAAGTTGTAACTATAGCCTCATTCACACAGTCAGTTTCTTTCACTCCTATTGTTACTTTTTCCACCCTCCTGCACTGCATGAAGGGCATAGGAGGGAGAAAGGTAAAACATTTAGTTCCACTGCTGCACCACCTTGGGTTGTAGTCACAGAGTCGTAGTAATTGGGGTGAAATGGGTGCTGTGTGAAAGGTGTAATAGGGGCACCAAGATGACTGGATGACTCTGTGAAGGGGATGAAAGTGATTCATCACAGGGACACTGAGTAAGAACTCTGTCATTGGACTTGGAGGCACTTGTTACTCAGTAAACCCTGCTGTTGGGCTTGGCAACCTTGAGGAGTTGCCAGTGATATCATGGAGTGACATCACCAACTCACTGTTGTCTCACAGCAAGAAGATTTTGAATCCCGACAGGGGCCTTTCTGTGTGGAGTTTGCATGTTCTGAGAGTGTGTGTGGTTGTTTCTCTTTATGTATTCCTGCAATGGACTGGCGACATGTACAGGGTGTACCTCTGGCTTTTGCCCAAAGGGAGCTGGAACAAGCTCCAGCAGATTCCTTTGACCCTGAATAGGACTATGCAGGTACAGATAAGAGATGTTATGGTTTGTGAAAGCACACAGGGATTGCTGTGAATGCAAAGCTGGAAAATGGAGAAAGAAATAAGAGGGGATCACCAATACATCTTTATAGCACAATCACTATGCAAAAGTGACTGATTTCAAAAGAGGGGTGTAGCTTGTCATGTAGTGGTTGACTTCAGCCCCTAAAACCGGCTGTTCCAAAACCTTCAGAGCTTTAAAGGTATGGTTTGAAAACAATGCTTTTGTCCTGTGTCTGTGTGGTATTTCGATGAAAGCACATCACAGACACTTCATCAGAACCTAAAATGCCACACCAACAACCACTTTCAGGAACTGGCTCCATGTCACTCCTGTTTCCAATTTGCAGCCACTGAGAAAACTTTCTCATGAAGAACTATCTTTAAATGTTGTAAATCTTGTAATTCAAAGGTTTTACAGATCAGGACATTAAAAAAAAAAGAAATAAATAAAACTTAAAGCGTACCACATCTTAAAATGTGGTATAAATCTAGTTGTTTATCTGGAACAAAAGCTCAAAGGAACGCATGACATATTGCACCATGTCATTATTTACTGTCCAAAAACAAAGACAAACTAGAAATAAAGTATACAAAGCTAACAGCTTTTAAGCATTTATGTCCTGACAAGTAAAATTCTTGAAAAAAAAAAGATAACTACATGTTTACGATAGCTGTGTGCATTCATACTAGGCAATTTGTGTTGTGTCCCAATGACTGACCCCTCACGTGTAAATGGTGTTACTGGTGTGAGCACTCCGCTCCGCCCAAGCATGGCTCGATTTCTGGTCTCTGGCACTCCTGGCAGAGGTGTCCTTGGGCATGAAGCAGTTTCACATCTATGTGAATGACTGTATGTACACCACCCATTCAGGCATGACAGCTCCTTGTGACAAGCATTTAACAACATACCAGCATTATTCAGAAATTCAAAAGTGTGAGGGGGCTGTATCTGCCAAGAAAAAACTCCTAAAGCCACCAAGCCAGCGGTAGGGAACCGGGCCGATCCGTCCCACTTGGCTAGTGGGAGTGTGTCCTAGCGTTTGAACATGTATGTCAACAAACTTCTCGGTGAGGTGTAAATGGCGTTCAGTGACTGGCCTCCACAGTCCACATGTCAAAGTGGTCTTGGGCAAAACACCGATTCCCATTTTAAGCATTTCTGGCAGAAATAAAGCACTGCATATAGTAAAGAAATGTTATATGGGTGAATGTACCATTTCGTGTAAAAGTACTTTAAATTGTAAGCAAGATGGTGAAAGGTGCTAAAAACTGTTAGTGATTTTTCTGAAAATAATTTCTTTATTTAATAGACCTACACTAAGTTGTCATAGAAAATCCTCTTATTATATGTCCCCCTGCTTCCTTGCCTATCATCCTCTTTTACTCACCGAATGATCCAGCTGAGTCTTTTATTTTTTTTCAGTTCACCTTTCATTATGTAACCAGAAACAGATTCGAGTCAAGAGTCTTTCACTCAGGAAACCCACGACACAAGCTTTTCAACTCTCCATGACACAGCTTCAAGAGACACCAATTTCATTTCTGTCCATGTCCTGCTTTATTCAATCCACACTGCGACAACAGTGGATCATTTCCCTTGTGATTTTGAATGGCGGGATTGAGCGGGAACATTGAACCAGATGCTCTTTAATCCCGTAATGAGGAAACCAGCCAACCACACATGCAGGGAGCACACACACTGGCGCAGAAGCAATAATCTGTCAGACACAATGTCGCTCTTTTAAACCTGATCCCTTTCTCTCTCATTACGATGACACTAAGACTCCCTCTCTTCTATTGCAACTAATCATTTATCTGTTTAGCTGACGACACACAGCAAGAAACACAGATTGCCTTTGTGAAGCTGTCTGTTCTAGTCTAACAGCAGGGGAGGAAACTGGTGAGCAGAAAGAAAGACGGATGTGCAGAGAGACATCCATCACTGAACCGGGTTCTGAATGCACCAGTCAGTCCAATTTCTTATTTAAGTATTGCCAAAGAAAATGGAGCATAACATTCATTGTTTATGTGGCTTCCTAAAATAGTATATATTTGTAAGTCCACATGAGTTTTGTACATACCTCCGTATGGGTACGTCTGTAGTTTTCATACATGGAAACTGCAACCTAGCAAACAGACACTCGTATCCAGGCAACTGATTCAGTCTTAAATCTCTTAAAACCTCAGATACCCTTTTCATTGTTTCAGAAAGTGCACACAAAGATACATCAACACAAAGGCACGCATTTTGAATGCACGCAGACACACAAATCCCTATGTGGCAACTGGGGTATACTTAGAATATAAACGCACCATTTCTAAGCTGCGAAAACTTTAAACATATTCTCTCCCTGACATGGTGGCATCCACAAATAGACAGCAGCAAGAGCCTTGTTTCGGCCTATCAAGTAAGAGGAGTTAGACTGTGGACGGATAGTGAGATACTGCACATATGTTAAATGAAAGGGCAGCAGGAGAGAAGGACACGGCGAGGAATGGGAAGGCGAGGTTATCACAGTTCCACCAAAACAGATCTTCCTCGAGCATCGCTGGGCTAAAAATCAATAGCACTTCTCCTTCTCCCTCTCACTGTCACCAGCACTGGTGAAACAAACTTCAGCACACACATACAAATTGTTTACAGAGGGAGACATAATGCTCACACACACAGACAAACAGACTACATGGACACAACACAACTCATCATGTGCAGATGGTTGAAAAATGTTCATAAATGCTGCCCTGCCTGGGAGCCATCTAACTGCCTTCGAAAGATTATATCAGTGTTCCTACCATACACCCCCCCCCCCCCCCCCCCCAACCCCCGCCCAGCAAAAAAAAAAAAAAAAAGATATTGCCATTATGTGAAGTGCTGACACACGTACTTATGTGTCAGCAAAAGTCCTCATTAAGCCGTCGCTGTTCCCGTTTAGGAATCCACAAAGACTGAACTGGGACAACTCAGCACCACATCAGTCTGTGTTCACACACGCCATGCCGACTTTGCAGATTCGTCGGCGTGGCAACAGCATCACTGGCAAGAGTAGCATGATCTGGAGTTCGTCTCCCTTTGCTTTGTCTCTGTCACCACGAAGGTGCACAGCCATTCCACTCGGGTGTTCACATACAAAACCTGAAATATCGGTGCAAATGTTCAGTATTGTCAGTGTTTTATTTAAGGGGCTACTTACACAAATTGAATCTGCTTAACACGGTTTGTGACACGATTTTGCAGCAAAACTATACTGTGGTAAAGAAAATATAGAAACAAAGTAAATATCTGTTTACAACTTACTAAGCAATTATTATATATGAAAATTGGCCTCTAAACTCCAAGCGCCAATTAACCCAGTCCATTCATCCATTCCCATCATGGCAATGTGACTGGTGATAACGTGTCTAATTGGTTTAGGAAGATAATCGACAACAGCAGAGTGAGCGGGGAGCAGTGTGGAGTAGAGGTGGAACAGGGTGCTCTGCAGAGTAAATTGAGGCTTTAATCTGCCTTAATCTTCTTAATGAACCTAAATAGTTTTTAGAAACTAGCTTTGCTTTCATTTAAAGCAATATTTTTTACTTTTCGCTTTATGGCATTAAAAAATTAGCTCACAGAGCTTCAGTCTCAAACTGCAGCTGGAAGTCGTTTGTCCGCGGCATATGAAGTGCACTAAACAACAATAGTGACTGGCGATCAAAGCGATTCCACAAGGCATGGCGGACCTGCTAAAAAGAATGTTGTTTCATGATGACAGAATATCCATAATCCCATCACATTTTATCGATTATATTAATTTTCTAGATAAAAAATGTACCAACAAAATCATTAGTGAGGCCCTCACGTCTACTCTTTTATCATTTATCTTTAAAAAGGAAAAATCTGTTAAGAGATTGCAGGCAGGATTGGGACTGGATACCTTATCCTTAACCTTACCCATATCACCAAAAGCTAAAAAAAACACATTTTAAAACCTTAAATAATATCTATCCTTGCAGCGAGTTTCTAAGATTAAAAATCAATGAAAACAGTGTTTTTTGTGACTCTGACATTGAGACTTTAGGACACTTGTTTGGTTTCTTTTTTACTACACTTATACCAGAGTGTTTTGGGAAGTATTCCAAACTGAAAAGTACATTAATTTGCCCAAGTTGGAATATAAAGACATTAAGTATTGAGTTATAATACACAAAAAAAGGAAAATGATGAATAACACCTTTATTATTATTGCTAAACCATTCATCAACAGAAGCAGATTTATAAAGAGCCTCCAACTGTTTTTAGTTTATATGCTTATAACAGTGTTGAAAAAAAAATAAAAAAACAATGAAATGTGCAAAACAAGTCTTGACTGTAAATGACAATAGGAATGTATTGATTTGATGCTCCTTTGCAATCCACAATGCACAATGCAATAGCCAGCTGTCTATGGATGCATTTTTAACTCAAACATGTGAAATATCACAAATTATACATATGGTTAAAAAAGAGCATATAACAGAGCTTAGAATAGATGTAAAGATGTAAAATTAGCACGGTAAAATAAGACTAAACAAAGACATTCAGTTTAACTTTAAAAGTGTCTGCAGTAGGAGCACATTAATAAATCCACAGGAAGTTTATGTTTTATCGGTCTGGAGCACAGCAGCTAAATGCATTTTCACCCCGTTTGGTTCTAACTTGTGCTTCTACCAGATGACAGCCTCCTAAGGATCTCAGAGCCCTACTTGGTCTGTATTCTACATGAAGATCAGAAATGCATTCTGGCCCTATATTGTTTATTGATTTGTAAACTAACAGCAACACTTTAAAGTCTATTCTATTACTAGTAACTAGTAAGTAACTGGTGGCCACTGTAATTATCTCAAAATAGGAGTAATGTTTTCAGTTTTCCTGCACTGTTCTTGTTAAGACTCTGGCAGCAGCGTTCTGGATGAGTTGAAGTTGTCTCATCATTTTTTTGGGAAGACCTGACAGGAGAGCATTAGAGAAATCAAGTCTGATGGAGGCAAAGGCATGGACGAGGAAATCAGAACTCTGACTGTTGGTATTTGTGTGAGGCGCTTTAGTTAGAGCCTTGATGTGGCTGCTGAAGCTCAAACAAATATATCAAATTTCAAAACGTTTAATATACCAAGTAGCAGTAACATACCAAGATTTCAGACTTTCTAGTTGTCAGTTTGAGAGATGCAATCCAATCCAGTCCAACTTTATTTGAAAAGCACTTTAAAACAACCACAGTGGGCCGTAAAATAATAAAAGACAATAAACTAAGATAAAATAATTTCTTTTAAAAAGTGTTGCAAAATTGTAAGCGTTAATTGCATCTGCAGATTGGTCCTTTAAACTCAAAGTGTCAATCAACCCAAGCCCTACACCGCTTTCCCCAGTGGGGCATCCTCCAGACAAATTTCACTCACAAAAGAGCATCCTCCAATTGTCTCTGTCGCCGTGGTACTTGACAAGCAATAAAGTGTCTGATGTGGTGGTTTAGGAAGGTAACCAATAACAGCAGAGTGAAGGAGAGCTGAAGGAGGGCAAAGCCAAACACTATGCTCACAGCACACAGAGAAATAGATTAAGGCTGAACGATCTAACAGACCTGGAGAGTTTTTGAGACGTGATCAGAATAAACTCCAGTGAGTTCCTTGATCAATATGAATATGCATAATACAGGACCTTCAAGTGGCAAAAATTCCCTCCTCCATGGCTCTGATTCTGAGTAGTTTTTAACACAGTTCTCTGATGGTGGCAGCCTACTTCAGGTTAGACATTAATTAGTCATAAAAAAAATTAAAAAAAAATCTGTTAAAAAAATTTGTTGGGGCAAGTAGCTAAAAAAGATAATAAATGTTCGTCTAAAGAGGCACTAAAGCATTCTGCAATTCTTTAGCTCAGGAGGAACTCCTATATGTGGAGAGGTTCATTTGCTTTTACACATATTTACAGCCATGAGCTAGTTTCGTCGTCGCTGGTTGCTATTAAACGATTAGAAAAACGATTAAATGACTAAACTACAGTTACTTTGACGGGTTTCAGTTGGTGGATAAAGATTTCTCTTCTTTTCCTTTTATAAGGGTTCAGTTAGGGTTCCGTTAAGAATAAGATGAGGGTTGCTCTTGTGTATTGTAGTCCTACGGTAAAGTGATATAAAATACCGTATGGCAGTGAAGACTCCCCATTAAGATGAAACACGATGGTGTCACATACTATCAATCATATAAACCACTTCTTTCTACACGCTGAGCATGACTCTGTCTTTATGTGTCACAAGCTTAAAATGAGAGCTTATCCTTGCACGTATGTGTATGTTTTCGGCATCAGGATAATGACTTGTTTGTTTATTCACTCTTTGACACTGTTCCGCCCTTTCCTATTGATTAGTACTCCTGCCTCTCTCTTTAGATCTCTTCCCAGGTGGCTGGTTATGAAAACACTACTGTTGGAGAGACAGCTACTTCGCCTAAAGGCTTCAAATACTCGGTGCTGGGATTTCACAGGTGGACACAGCAAGACTTTCACAATAGCCATGTTCTCACTCAGCCATTAGCAAACACTTTTTGGTTTTTCATTGGTCTGTGCAGCAAGGCAAGTTTCTTTGTATAGCACATTTCAGCAACAAGGCAATTCTTGTTGCTGAAATCGTTTACATAATAGAAAAACAGGAAAAGTGAAGAGGAAAAGGAAAGAAAAAACAGTGCAGTGGAAGAATAAAGAAAAGTTAGACTTAAGCTAGAGTTACAGTTTAAAACTGAAATTAACATTGTTTAAATTTACATTTAGAGTGGTTTACGTAATTCAGTCAAAGGCAGCCGTACACAAATGAGTTTTTAACCTTGATTTAAAGGAACTGAGGGTTTCGCCATTCCTGCAGTTTTCTGGACGTTTATTCCCGACCTGTGGCGCATAAAAGCTGAACGCTGCTTCTCCATGTTTTGTTTGTATTCTGGGGAACTAGTGTAGACCTGAACCAGAAGACCTATGAGTTCTGGATGGTTGATATGGCAACAGCAACTTTGACCAAGGATAAACGCATGGATGAGTTTTTAAAGATCCTGCTGAGACATTAGTCTTTTGATCCTGGAGGTGTTCTTTGGGTGATAGAAGGCCGACTTTGGAATTGTTTTAATGTGTTCAGCTCTGAGTCCATGACTACACCCAGATTTCAGGCCTTGTCAGTGGTTTATAGCTGTAGCACCTGAAGTTGTGTGCGGACTCATAAAAGCTCATATTTTGGTCCAAAAATAACTACTTTAGTTTTGTTTTTGTTCAACTGAAGAAAAAAATGGCACATCCAATTAATGGTTTGTTCTATGCATCTACTCGATGCTTGTATGGGCTCATTGTCACCTTGAGACATTGTAATGTAAAGTTCTGTGTCATCTGCGTAGTTATGGTAACTCGTCTTGTTGTTTATAATTATCTGAGCTAGCTGAAGCATGTAGATGTTAAATAGGAGGGGTCCTAGGATAGAACCTTGGGGAACTCCCCTTATAACTGATGTTGATTCCGATGTAAAGTTACCTATTCACACAAAGTAGTAAGAGTCTAATCAGTCAAGTATTGTGCCAGAAAGTACTACCCAATTGTCCAGTCGCTCTAGTAATATACCATGGTCAACAGTGTCAAATGCTGCACTAAGGTCCAATAATTTCTAGTCTGTTTTTATATAGATGTCATTAAAGACGTTGACAAAGGCAGTCTCAGTGCTGTGCTGAGCACAAAATCTGGACTGGAAGGTGTCAAAGTGGTTGGTCAGAGTTAAGAAGGTTTTAAACAGATTTTTCAATAACTTACTGATAAACGGAAAATTTGAGATGGGCTGTTGATGAACAGCTGCTTGATGACTGCTGCCTTCAAACTCTGGGGGAAAGCATCTGACATAAAGGATAAGTTCACTATTTGAATCAGATCTGATGCCGTGACGGTTAAAACTTTGTTGAAGAAAGCTGTGGGTAAAATATTGTGACAAAAGGAGGATGAGTTTAGCTGATCCATAATATCCTCCAGGTTTTTCTAGTTGATTGAATAAAATTGTGTCATTTTGGACAAATTGGTTTTGATTGGATACAACACTGTTCCTGTACTTGATATTGACTGCTTTTCTAATCTTCTGGATTTTCTCAGTAAAAAAGTTGGCAAATGAATTGCAGACCTTAGTAGAGTGAGGTTCAGATGCTGCTGACACAGGACAGGTTGTTAACCTGTCCACCGTAGCAAACAAGGCATGAATGTGATGTTTTAGTTGATAATTTCAGAAAAGACGGATTCCCTTGCATTTCCTCATTTGTGAATATATCTGACGTCTCTTTTTATAGATGTTATAGTGAACCTGGAGTCCAGTCTGTAGTTTCCGTGATCATTCCAGTCATGCATACATTCTCATGTTCGTTCTGACAGCCACTCAGAAAGATTACAGGTAAAGTCTGACAGCTGTATTGAGTTGGTGATATAGTACAGCTTGTCTCATGGGTCTAAAACAAAGTACCCCCAGTGCTGCCAATAAATCTATGGGAACCATTAGCTGGTGGCTTGGGACTCGACCTCATCATTTAGACACACACACGGATGCTTACAGTACACACTGGCTTACATCTTTACAATGAAATAAAGTTACAGGTTGTTTCTATCTCACCTCCTTCTCTGTATCACCACTCCATAGCCTCTCGTCTTTATTCATTCCTATCTCTATCCTTTCATCTTTCCATTTCTTTGCAGTACTTACCTCCGTCCCCTCCACCTCCCTTCATCCCTCGAGGAGAAAGATCCTATCTGTTTGGTCCAGTCAGTCCCCACCCCCCCGCACTCCCTGTCTTCTTGACCCTAGTGAAGGACAAAGCAGCCCACGCGAGCAAACTTCACGAAGGCCGAAACCCTCAAGAATAATACCCTTTGTTCTTTGTCCTTCACTGAAACATGCCTTCAGTGGACATTTTTCCTGTCGCCCAAACTCAACATGCACCTCCAGGGCCTCATTTTTGCGAGTCATTAACTTGTATTACTGTCTCCTTTGCTTTTAGCTCCTAGTCAAACTCATCTCCAGAACTCTTTATCTATCACAGCTCTATAAAAAAAAAAAGAAAAAGCATCATCAAACACTCTGCTGAGGATCATGTTAAGATAAGATAAGACAGTGAAAAATCATACCAATACCCATTAATATGTGACGGAGGAATGGGGATGAGTTGAAGTATTGAGAGAGGACATTCAAAACTGAAAGCCAACGTGATGGTTTAGTATAAGGAAATGAGGATATAAACAGAGACTGTGACTGTTTAAACTGATAAAAGACAACCTGAAGGCTTATACATTATAAAGAGTGCATGGAAAAAAACACAAAGACAAGAAATTGACCTAAACTCAAACTCAAAATGCACAAGATTTAGGAGTTCATTGTTTAAGATGATTTTGAGAAAACATTTATTTCATGATGATTTGGTAGATTGCTATGTTGTCACAAAACCATACTTCCATCATACTTCCAGTTTCAAGTCAAAGGAAAGCTGAAAAAAGCTCAGGGCCATGATGATTTAATTTATACCCTTTCCTTGTACCAGTTATTGCCATTATTTGTCTTCATGCAGCGCAAAAACTGAGTCCATTCTGGTTTGACGTACAGTTTCATAGTCAGTCAAGAGCTGCATTTTTCTAAGCATCTGAATGCTGCCAAACACACATTCTCATGTCATACCTGAGATTTTCAATAAAAGTGTAAATCTGGACTTCTGGCAAGCAAAGGAATGGCTATAATAACAAATGAGACTGTAGATGGCAGAACATCCCCAGCAGATTCAAATCACTTGCAGCAGGAAATTGTTGTCCTGGAACCAAGCAGCAACTTTATAGGTTGGAGCGAAGAAAAGTTGCAGTTCCTCACTTGACCACTGGGGTTGGCTCCAAAAGCTCGTTCATTTTCTCTCCTTTTTAGATGTTCAACTTTGCAGCAGAAATAAACATAGCGACAGCCTGGTTCAAAACACAGTTTTGATCTCCGAAGTTAGATTTCACATTCCTGACAACTGTACAAGGGATTTTTTTTTTTTTTTTTTTGGACCACATCTGATAAGAATATGTAAAGGAACAAATGTACGTGTAATTAGGGCCATGGTCTTTTGATCGGCTATAGTGGCTACTGCTTAGCGTGGCATTGACTGATACATGGGCTAAACACAGCAGTCATTTCTGATGTTGCCACTGAAATGACAGTTGAAATGGGATCTGCTGTTACTCTGGGGTTGTTCAGCTTAATGATCTAGGTGCCATATCGGATCATTTCAGCACATCCAAATGGAAGTCTCCTAGGACACGCAATCAGGCTGATGCATGTAGGCTTGACTGATGCCCCCCCCCCCCCCCCCCCCCCCCCCCCCAGGTGGTAAGCTGAGCCATGGTAGGTAGCAAAATTCTGCTAGTCTTCCTTTCAGCTCTGGCAGCAGTTGTTTCAAATGTCATTTTGATAAAAATATAAAATAATATTAATTTACTTCATGGATTAGCATGAGGTAAGCAATATGAAATTGTACTCCTCAGTACACCTATTAGTGATGCCAATGCGGGCTTGTCCAGTTTTTCTTATACAGTCTATATTTGGAGCCTGGCATCTCATCTGATGATGAAATCCCCCATACTGTAGAACTGTCTTAAATATTTAATTGGGGTAGTTTTGTGCATAAAGATTGGCTGCAGTAACCTGTGAAGATCCACAGTAATACCAGCAGCATCAGTCTGATCATTGTTTACAGTCACCAGCAAACACTTCATCACACTGCAACTTGAACAATGCTGCAGCACCTCAATCTGTCCCTCATCTGGTGGGTGGATAGTAGCAGTGTCTGTTCCTCCAGTCACAGATCTGACAGCAGACATTTGCATTATTTTCTGAAATCAATTTCACAAGAGAACAAGCCAAACTTTAGATCCCGAAGAGCTAAAGCCACATGTGGCTGATGTGGCCTGCAGGAGTCCCAGGGGCATTATATCGCTGCTGCAGATGCAAAATTATGGAATGACTGACATTCATAACCCAGGAGAGAGTCCTTCTGCTTAGTGCAGCATCAAACAGAACAATGGCTCTGTCCTTCTGTAGTTTAGTCAACCGTGGTGTTGTGGAGACAAGTACAGGGGTGAAATTAGATTTGATTTCCTTCCAGAACCGGCCAGAATTGCTCCAACTACTATGCCTCGGTGTTGTTTCCCAGCATGGCCTAGATACCGTGTTTGATGACATGAGTTCAAGATAATTGTTCATAATCTGTAATCTGTTCTTGTTATTGATGTTATTACTCACACAAGATGCACTGTTTTTGTTCCGAACAGTTTCTCTGTAGGTGGAGTATTGTACCATGAGTGAGAGTGGATGTACAGTTAATGAGGACCCCAGGAGGCGAACTGTTATTTGGTCCAGAAGAGAACACAGACGATGTATTTGTGCCCCAGCATCCTACAACAATGCCAGGACTGCAGAAATACACATTACTGTCACATACAGGGACTGGTTCCAGCGAAGCAGTTTGCCTTGTTTATTTGAGGTCCTCATGCAAAACCGTTTTATTTGTAGGTTAGTGTCGTCTGTTACTGCACGACTCTTCAGATTTTCACTTTGCTTACATTTCATTTGTTTACCACGCTTACTCAAGCCGTTTTGTAACATTGTGCACATTAGTTAAAGTCATCAGGCGAGACTTTGCAAGACTTTGAAAGCAGACGGTAAATACACGAGCAAAAGAAGACATTTTTTACTACACTTGTGAATTTAAGGGACTGTTTCAGACGATTTTGCAGGCTTAAAGATTTGTAAGTTCTTCACTTATCCATTTGGAAGCTACACATGTGACATCAGCTGTGTAACTCCCGAACTGCTTGGCTGTACTTGCACTCCCACTGTTGTCTCATCAGAGGTAGCGCTAATGCTTTCTAATGTTCTTAAACCATCCTTATTTAGTAATTTACTCCTTTTCTTTCCATTTGTTTTTCTTTCTTTCTTTTGGGGACTCATTTCCTCTTGATTATTATGTTTTTGATCCACATCCTGATCAAGATCTGTTTGTTGCTGTTTTCCCATCTTTCCTGTCCTCTCAACCACCTAATGAGGCAGATGGCTGTTCTTCCTGATTCTGTGATTTCTGTAAGGTTTCTGTGAGGAGTTTTTCCTTCTCACAGTCACCTGGTGCTTGATCATGATGGGGGGATTGTATCAAAGAAAACTTTCTTACCTACCAACTTGGCCGCCACATGCGAGGTGGTACCACAGCCCTAATAAAAACATTGCTGTATGGGGTTGTTTTAAATGTTAGGAGTTCTCAACAATAAGCCGTTTCTCTGCACACTTCATCAAGGACACATTGCGTGGACATGATACACCACAGAATCACAGAAAACATTTCACGCCAAGCAACAGAAGTAATGACGGTGAAGCAGACGGAGAAAAGAGCCAAATATACATAATCAAACATAATGAAACATCCATCCATACATCCATCCATCCATCCATTATCTATACCTGCTTATCCCTGCTTGGGTCATGGAGACCTGCTGGAGCCTATGGATAAGTCACCAGTCGATTGCCAGGCATTAATAAAAGAGATCATTGAAAAGAATAACAGTCATAAACACCTTTACCAGCAGAGCTTGAGTCGTATTAATGTTCGTGTTCAGTTAAGCTGTAGGCCTTTTTGAATGCATGTTAGCCTGCCAGCTGAGCTGTGATGCCATCAAGCGCACAAGTACACTGCTGTTTCAGCTGCAGAGACTGAACTGTGACCATCTGTCCCCCGAAGTACATTCTCCTTAAACCTACTTGCCAAATGTGAACTAGAAAGTACACCAAGTCCGAACTTGGCATACTCGGTATTGAGTAATTGCCAAAGAGTTAGTCAGCCAGAGTTAGTCAGTACATACAATTATGATAAATATATATGATGCAGTAGAAACTTTTTTGTTGTTAAATGTAGTTCTGGCTGTCTACTGCATGTGTCATGTCTCTACTCTGTTATGATTTGTTACCTGTCTAAAAGCATTCTTAGAATTACACGAACTATGTGCGCTCATTAGACTGAGGCTGCATCAGCAAAAATGGATTTTACAAAAAAAAAAAAGGGTTTCTTTTGGCAAAGAAGGCTGCGTACAGTACTCAGGCTGCTACTTTATTAAATGACTAACTAAAATTTGTGCACAGTGTTTAAGAATAAGCACATTGCAGGCTAAATGACCTCACTACAGCTCACTCTCATTCATAAATGCATGTCTCGTGGCACAGATTATTTCTTGCAGTCTCAGAGTCACTGGATGACACACATTCCTCCAGACACAAACACGTCTCTCACTCGCAGACAAAAAGATTGTGAAATTTATATGAACTGCAACGACTGGAAGATTAGGAGGACAAATGCCAGCGCCATTCATTGAACGCAAAATTGTGACTATTCTGGCTCACCTTTGAAAACAGCAGGTCAACTGCATCTTTATTTCAGAAATCAGCCTTATTAATAATTCATGCAGGTCCATCAATATTTCAGTTATAAGCAGCCTTATTTCTGTCCTGCCTGTAAGACTAAATCATTAATGATCTAAGGAACTCTTAAAAACAACACAGCAGAGAGATAGTGTGCATGCGTGTGCATCTGTGGTTGTGTTCACGTTCCTCTGTGCAGACGTATCAGCTGCTGACACTGGGAACATCCCTGGCCTCTCATACATGTTGTCCTCATCTTGCAAGATTTGTGAGCAGCTATCCTCAAATCATTTCTGCAGCCGTGGTTTAACACTCAGGGTGGCACAGTCCGTTCTGCTGATTAGAAGGAAATTAGTCTTTATTTTTAAACTGCATCATCAGTTAAGACATGTCTGCAGGCCCTCACTGGAAAGTACCATGGTTTCATGCTGAGATGCCTTTTTAAGGCAATTTGATGAAAGTGTATGGATTTTCTGGCACATATTGAGCATTTTAAAACTTCTTCCAACTTTAGATGTTAGAATATAAATGTGTTGTATTAGAGGGATGTCGTAGATTAACTTAAAAAAGAACTAAGTGGTTTTCTTGTGTAACAACTTTCAGAGTTAATGAGAAAATGTTTCTGCATATCATTAAGAAGCACTTTTCTTTTTTTATTAGAAGTGAATGGGGCAGCACCCATAGCAAAACCACACCAGTGACACAGGAGCTTGCGAAATTTCTTCACAGCTCCCTGGTTTCATTGTCATTATTATTCACTGACCAGAATGGATGAGTGTAATAGCTGGTAAAATGGCCTGACTGTCAGAGAGCAAATTACTTTCATTTCAGCGCAGCACCATCAAGCAGCAAAAGCCAATGACATGTAAATAGCAGACAAAAAAAAAAAGAAAGGCACTTACACAGAAGTCATTGACATGTAAATACCAACAGAGGGAGATGGAAGATGAAAGGGAGAGGGAGGGAAAATGAGTTGGAGTGAAGACAGAGTCAAAGAAGCAGAAGTCTTTTCAGTTTGAAGTGATGAAGTGGTCTTCACTCTCATTCATGTGTAATTTAAATGAATAGGTGAGAGATTTTATTGATAGAATCTCAGATGAGGCTTCTTGGCTCTGAATATAACCCATGAAGAATGAACATAGTACTCAGCTCTTCTGAGTATCCCTCACACTATATCTCCTGTCCATCCAAGTGTGCTTTCACCGCCACCCATGTAAAACGGAGTAGGACACGTCTCACATAATATCTCCTCTTTGCACCGAAATGGCTTCCTCAGCGTGTCAAGCTCAGTGCGCCGATGGCTGTCGCTGTTGCATCTCGGGCCTGCGCTGTATGAGTGATGACAGGGAGCAACTGGCTTCCATTGGGATCTAATCAAATGTGAGGGCCCGTGCAGGGCTGCAGCCTGATAGAGAGGCGCTTTAACAGAGCTGCTCAAGGGAGACTCATCCATCAACCTGCAACCAACCAAAGAGCACCGGGCTACCGCTGGCAGTGATGGAGGGCCTGCTGTATGACTCAGTGGAGTTGTGTGTCTTCACATGCGCGCACCAGGACCCACATGTATGTGCAACAGATTATGACATGAGAGGGGATAACCATCTTGTATCCTGCAAAATTTCACATGAGACAAAGCCTTCTGATGTGACAGAAGGAAAGCACGAGATCCACCCGCAACACACAGACGTGTGTCATTCTGAGCATCTTAGCAGTGTCGTCGGAACAGGGCTGGTTTAGCCTTTTTCAACATAAAACTGTTACAACGCATCAAACAAAAACAGGAACACAGCACATTCTGTGCCATCAATGCAAAAAAGACAAAGGTTTTGGCCAAAAGAGAAATGAAATGATTGAAACTGATATGGAAGCCACGGTGGCCCATGAGGGTTAGTATCTAATCAGATAGGAGGGTTAGATTTCTATCTTGGTACCTTCCAGGTCTCTCTCTGCATCTATCTCTCTGTCTCACTGATGGTCTCCGTGCTTGTGATCTGTGCCGGGGCGAAAGACCCGGATGACATTAGTGAAACGTTCCCATGTATTCACACACAGACTGACCTGCAGAAGGCGTAAATGACATGTCTTGGTTTTTGTTTTTTTTCTCTCTTGGCTCAAGTGAGCAAGTTTGTGAGGTTCTGCAGAGGCAGCAGCAGGTGTTAAGATTCTATCCAGGCATTGTATTGACTTTGTGTTTTTTTTAGGGCTTGTTTATTGTTTATTTGGTCCCATTACCTCTGCGCTGTGTTCCTGCAGTGCCATAGCTCTAATTTACTCTCATAATTAAATATCTGGCTGAAAACTCAAAAGCCTGATTTTCTCCAATTGAATTCCTAATTTCTCACAGATACGCTGCATCAGCTTGCAGACTCAGTGAGGCCGTGGATTGGACGACGCATAGAGACAGAATGGAGAGGATGCAGAGGGGAAAAGTGGGAAGGCACCGTAGGAGTCGTGGAAAAAGCGGGAGAAATCCAGAGGAGGATGGGAGAGTGAGCGAGTGGGAGAGGGGGAGAAAGTAAATAAGACACAGAGATGGATCAGAGAGAAGCTGAAAGATGCAGATTGTTGTGCCAGGACAACATTTGGCAATCCCTCTCTTCTGGGCGTTGTCCAGGCACTTAGAGATGGGTGACACACGTTGGCATCCGTCTGCTTGTGTGTGTGAGTGGTGTGTGGATGTTTGTGTGCGCGTTTGTATGTATGAGAGGGTGGTCACTGGAGTTTAGGGATTATAGCAAGAGGTGAGGCCAAACTGACAACAGCTGCTGGCATACAAACCACATGACACTGATTTATTTCTGATTCCAGCCTAATACCCTTTCCTAACCCCTTAACGCTCAGACACACTTGTACACACACACGCAGTAATAAGTCAGCATGATTGATATAAAAGCTGTCATTCTCTCTCCCAGGCTGTCGGGCTCTTATCTCCATGGCGACACTGTGACAGGGTTCCATCTTTCCCAAACACCCCCACACACACACACACACACACACACACACACACACACACACTAGCACTCTCACACACACTCAAACACACACACACACACACTTACATACTGCATGTGCACAAACACAAAAATTCATATGCATATAAATATGCATTTGAACGCATGCGCATATATAGCACAAATATAGCACACGCTAATTATATTTGCTTTCTGCAATAATTCATTACCTCCATCCATCAGTTTCTGGCTTCATCTTGTCTTTGAAGCCGCTGAAGGGGCCCTGTTTATCCACATGGATCATTTAACTTTCATTTGAAATCTCACTCACATAAAAGACACTTGAAGGCCTCTTGATGTTGAAGGCTTAATTCTCCCTCACCTACTGACGGCCACATCTGTCACGCAGAGTTTGGGACCAGAGAACTTGACAAGAGCAAGACTTAACAGGAGTTACAGCTGCTGAAATTTTGGAAGAAACTGACAATAGTAGTCTGGCTTGACACTTGAAACGACTCTCTCTCTCTCTCTCTCTCTCTCTCTCTCTCTCTCTCTCTCTTTCTCTCTCTCTCTCTCTCTTTCTTTCTCTCTCCCTCTCTCTCTCTCTTTCCATCCATCTCTCTCTGTCTCTCTATCTCTCACACATACACACACAACAGTTATTGCAAGATCTTTGCATCAGAAGCTTTTTAGAGTTGGAACTTTAGTTAACAGTTAACCATTCTGTTGGTCAAAGAAGACCTGCAAAGAATTAAATAAATAGAACCAGACTCACAGAAGGAAATAAAAAGTGTAGATTATATATATATATATATATATATATATATATATATATATATATATATATATATATATATAGACACACACCGACACACACGGACACGCTGTGAAATTGTGGAATTCTTCTGCCCTCTAGTGGACACAGCAATAACCTACAAGACTTTTCTTACATCCACTTTTCTTTCTTTTTTCTTTTGCGCACACATACACACACACACACACACACACACACACCTCACAGTCTCAAAGTACTCTTTATACTGACCACCTTTTCAAAAAGCAGGTGGAGTCCTTGGGTGTATTGATCCTAACCTTTCAGAACATGAAAAACTTGACTGAAGTAAAGGAGGGGGAAAGTTGACAAGTCAATGAAAGAAAATCTTTTCAAAAAGAATACAGATTGAGATAATTACAGATCCTCTTGTAATATGCATGGGGACTGCAAACTTGTACTGGATAGCAGCACAAGGTTAGAAATGAAGAACCTGGTTAGGAAAAGCAAATGTCTTCTAGTGAGAAAAACAGAAATAGTAATATGTTTGAATCAAAATATAAAATTGAAATAAAGCATGCAGTTTTATAAAATAAAACAGATAACAGTATAAAAGAATGCAATAAGAGACACAGTCCAGGTAGAGTTAATAATATGCTGATCATTCAAATGTTGTGGCAAACAGGAGGGGAGAGACGTAAAAAATGCTTCAAAAGAAGAATCAGCGGCAAAAGACCAACAATTTTGGAGTTTATTCTGGATAAAACGTGCAAAAAAAAGCTGAAAGCAGCCTTTCCATGTTTAGTTTCAACTCTGGGGACAGAAAGCAATCTTGTTCTGTATCATCTGCAGTGAGATGGCCTGCAAAGCTCCAAACAAACAAACCAAAGAATCTGAAATGTATTTTATCTCTGAGCCATGTGAGACATGAACCAACAGCAATATGTTAAATTCAACTCTCTGATGGACAGGAAGCCGGTGCTGAGACCTCAGAGCAGGAGAGATATGATCCAGTTTTCCAGCATCAACCTTCTGAATCAGCTGCAGCGATCCGATCGATCTCTCAGACTGAGCAGAAAGTGATATAGTAATCAAGTCTCCGATGAATGAATGCACATGGTGAACTTTTTAAATCACAGTGGGACATCAGACCTCTAATCCTTGAAATATTCTTGAGGTCATGCTTCATAATTAACCTGACATGATTAGTCAAAATCAACGATGTCGTCCAGGTTTGTGGATTATACCATTACAACAACAGCCTACAACAACATTTTTTCCACATAAATACTCACATAAATATCATTTTAATATGAAAGTTAGTTTTATTATCAATACATATACATGAAAAAAAGACTTAATGTCTGGTATTGTACATCAAATCAAATCATCATGAAACATTTTGTTAGAAAAATTAAATGAAGCCCGTCTAGCATCTTGTTTATTTTTTATTAAAATACACAGTTTTTGTATGTCCTTCTCTTTTTTTCTGATATCATATCCAATGGTCAGTTTAGCACTGGGTTGATTTACTGCTTGAAAAGTCTTTCAGCCTTGTCAAACCATTTAGAAGAAATATTATATGCTCTGGGCAGATCCATAGGTAAAGCTCCTGGAATATGCTGTGACAGAGATGAATAAACTCTGAGGGAAAGCCATCATTCATTTAGGCTCAAACAAGCTAAGTCAACATTTTCAAAACTGGCACAGACCCTGCAGTAACACGCACACGTTCAAACTAAGCCTGACATCCTCTTTTAGACATACACTTGCATAAAGACTGTTGAATGTCAGTGAGCAGAAGATTAGAGAACACCCTGTTGTCAAACAATTGGATGATCCATCACCCAGACTTTCCACAAAGACTGGGGATTCTGTGCACTGTGTGACGAGCCCACTTAGTCCAGCACAAAGTACTTAATTGCTTCTCCTTTGGGCTGGAGAGGAAAGGCAGACAATGGGCACTTAGAAGATGCGAGGAGGGAGGTGTGGCCAAGAATGAATGAAGGATGGTGTGAATGATTTCCACTGTGCTCTCTGTGATATCAGATTCCTCATCAGCGGTCCGGCCCTCCGTTGCCTCCCCCTTCCTGTCTAGCAGAACGGGGCTTAATTTGGCCTCCAGCGGCAACAAAAGAAAACTTCAGGGAACGTAAATTACACACACTGCAGATGCCTTTGAATATGAGTGTGCGAGAAAGAGCAAGAAAGAGAGAGAGAGTTGTGCGTGTGTGTGTGTGTGTGTGTGTGTGTGTGTGTGTGTGTGTGTGTGTGTGTGTGTGTGTGAGGTCTGCAGGCCCCTGCAGCCAGAGTGAATAATTCACAGGGCCAGTGAGTGAAGCAGGGTACCAGTACCAGGCAGGGTGTTTTGTTACCCCAGCTTCACTCGGCACGAGCATACAGCATTAGATAACCCTTGTGTGAGTGTGTGTGTACATGCGTGTAGTTGTCTACTTTAGATGATTCTACCATCTGATACTTGCAGAAGCCTCTTGCTGCCTGGTAACAATTCCTGAGAGAAAGCCCACACATCTCCTACCGAACTGAGACTGGCAGCAAAGAAGACTGTAATCAATATCAGCCTTGTCACAAAGAAAATTACATGCAGATTATATATATATATATATATATATATATATATATATATATATGTGTGTGTGTGTGTGTGTGTGTGTGTGTGTGTGTGTGTGTGTGTGTGTGTGTGTGTAAGATAATATTGAACGAACTGAATGTGCTTGTTGGTTTTATTGCAGCACTGAAAAGACGCAAGGACCAACTGTCAACTGAGGGAAATAAAAAAAACGTTGAGTAATTGATCAAATTAAAGTTTGCTTGTTTTTTTTTCTTTGTAACCAAGTATAATGTGTTTGTAATCAAAACATTTGACTTAAACAGAAATCTCTCTCCACACAGGCTAAGTAAAATAAGTAAGTAAAGTAAAATAAAAGTTTGTATCCAAACATTTTGCTTGTGGATCTGATAGTTTTAGTTGCAGATCAGGTGGTTTAGGGGTGGAGCCACTGGGGCATCGGGCCCAACTGAAAACTAGATTTAAAGAAAAAGTATTTGTAATCATTTTAATTTTGGGGTGGTTGTGGCGTAGTGGGTGGAGTCGGCTGCCCTCTGAACCGGAGGTCAGCTATTCTGGCTGATGATCGATCCTTTCACGTGCCAGTGTCCCTGGACTGGACACTGAGCCCCACCGTTGCCCCGTCACCTGGTTCCGAGCTCAGATAAATTAGGACGGTTGGGTCAGAAGTGCATCCCATGTGAAACCGAAACCAAATCAAAATACAGAATGAGATCTGATGAGGGGAACCTCTACAACGGGCAAAACTGAATGAGAACAAAAAAAAAGAATATTCTAATAATACATGTATTTCAGTTTAAAGTAATGTTTCAATCAATCTTTTAGCGAGAAAGAAAAATCAATAACATCTGCAAACAAAATATGCAATTTTTATTCAGCATTAGTATTTTGTTTACAATCTATTTACAACATAGACACATGACAGAAAAAGCAAGGACTTTGTATCATTCAGCGATTAAGGTCAAATAAAATCTAAACAAATGACGTTACTACAGAGAGATAATACATGTGGAGGAGGAAGGAATCAAAAGACCTAAATAAAAAGCAGAAAGTGGAGCGCATCCACGAGCTGGACAGAAGGAAGAAGCACTGATGACGACAGTATTCAAGCATCACGAGACTGAAGACAGGTCAGACTGTAAAACACGAGCAGAAACACTGGAGACATCAAAGGGTGGGCTAAAACATTAATACTGAAAAATATCAAAAAGCAGATGAGTCTTCACAAACTGTTTTTACACTTCAGACCCTGTTCATAGCTGTGTAGCACCTGCAGGTCAAACTAAACTACGCCGACAGCTGATCTTATGGATGATTTCAATGATCTGGATTTGAGTTTAATCACTTTATTCTTAATTTGTTTTCTCAACAGGTTGTGCTGTGCAAGTGTAATATTAGCTCACAGAGAAAGAAAGGTAATAAGATGTTTTCTGTATGTTTTTTGTTTTTTTTCGCTATAAAAATAATTTGCGAACATTGAACACTTGGATTTGGATTTGATGTTAAGTTTTAAACTTCTCAGAAGGTAAGTGAACCTTTGCTGTTTTCTTCGCATTTACTCTCCCCCCCCCCTTTTTTTTTTGCCTGGGAGCAAAGCTATTATTTAGTTAGTAAACAATTCCTTTGTAAAGAATGTCAAAAAAAAAAAAAAAGTTGTACTTTGTAACTTTAAAAAGCAGATGTTCTGTTTGTACGATGCAAAACACATGTTCATGACAGTTTTATGTCCACAAGCACCTGGCTTTCTGAAATATCCATGAGCAAGACACTTAATCCCCGCCGAGTGTTCAGACCTTGCAGCTCAGCGTGTACTTTGAGCCTGCAGACGGGCTGAAAGAAAAGAAAATTCCACTGCCGGGATCAGTGTCACTTTGTCACAAAACAATTAAGTGCAGAACTGGTGGGGTTCGCCTTTATTTCGGAACTATGGCATTCCTTCTTTCTGCTTATACCCTCTTCATTTTTATTTTTTTTTGTATTTAAAATGAACAGACATGGCAGATGTGGAAAGGAAAAGACAAAGATTAAAATAATGATGTTAAAAAATAAAAAAAAAAGCCACTGAAAATGACTGCCTCCTTCAAAGAAAAGAACCGGCAACGCCGTGCGTATGTGTAGATATCAGGGAACAATTCAATATCTTTACGTCAATTTTGATGGGCTAAAACATATCTCAACTGCTTTGCTCGTCCCATACGCTCAGTCAGCAGCAGTATAATGATCTAAAACACTCAGGCGCCGAAACCATAACGAGCACACATACACACTTGAATTCAAGCATACTGCACACATGTATATTTGCATTATAAAAAGCCACCTGTGAGATTGTGAATCATTCATGCTCAAAATTAATATAAATTACATAAGGTCCGTCAGTTTGGACGCAGACCTCGACAGCAAAAATTTAAAAAGACATGAAAAGATGTGAAACATTACGTGGAAGTTGCTTCCTGAACATTTGCCAACATATGTTAGAATTAATACATACATTATCAAACAATAAACAAATCAATCACAGATGAATGAAAGTCAAGTCTAGCACTGAAAATGGCGATCAGGAATCTTTACTGTTGTAATAAATAGATGAGGGATGCAGAATTGGACTAAAAAAAGCAACAGTCATGAATAAATAATGATCGAGCTCGTCCCTGATCGCTGAGATGAGCCAAAGCTCACCCCCCCCACCCCACCCCAAGGGCTCCGCCTATCCACAGTATCCTCAGTGGTTATCATTACTGTATCGTATATTATTAATATAACCACCTTTTCGCACAGATATGCCAAAAAAGAGCTCACTTTTCATCAGAACAAAAGCTGGTCTGGAGACAGTGGGAGTGTCACACTGCCAAATGCAATCCCGTGTTGGAACTGCTGTGTGAAGAAGAAAAGTGGTGTGTTTTCACAAGGCTCAGTCTGAGTACCATGGGAATACTGCAGATAATGCACCAGCAGAGCTGGGACGCGCGCTTCCTTCAACTGCTACTAACAGTACAAGTTTGGTTTGTTTGACCAATGACGTGCAGATATGGGCTTGGAAGTCTACCAACATGCTGTCATTCGACCGATGGATGACACAAGTTAAAATTAAGATAGGCTTAAAAAGGTCCATCATTAAAATGCATTTGTACAGCAATAAATAGACTTATCTTCTATTTACAGTTTACCAGACACTTGGAGTTTGCAGCCAAAAACATTAAAATCTAAATATTTCTAAAGCTGTTTGTTTTCTGGTTTTGCTCTGAGGATGGATGAGGGGTTGGTGATCAGCATTCCCCTCTTCATCAGGAAGACAACAGAGAACACGCCGGAGAGAAGATGCTCCTGTAGAAACAGCGTCCTCCGATGTGCCTTTCCTGCGTTTCCTCCCAGAAGCCTTTCCAGTGTCATGCTGTAATGCTTTAGCTGCAGTTGTTATAGTTTTCTTTTTGTTAAATTTGCCTCATTGCACACATAAACATTCACCTACACACCCACACATACACACAGATTTGGAGCACCCGATGCCTTGCTCTGTATCCTCCTACAGCCTCATGCTCGCTCTGAGTAGCAGTTGCCGCTTGAGGCAGATCTAAGAACAATTTTCTCCTCCAAGCTCTCCTTAAACTACAAAACCAAACCTAGAGCTGTGTCCTCAGGGCAACTTCTCCCTCTTACCTCAATGCCATTCAAAGCGTTAATTCATCTTCTTCTCAATTTTCAAGGAGCCATTGCGATTGTGTTTCCCATTGGCTATGGTCTCGCTGTGGCAATGTCCGTTGGTCATGCTGCCATCATCCCTGATGACACCTCTTCGGCTGGGGTCCTCAACTTTCCCACTCAGTAGTCGTGCTAGTCTACGAAGGGCAAAGCCTGTGAGAGCCAAGGCAGCCACTACAGCAAGAACCACATCCACCAGGAAGTACTGGTAAGGATACACGTCATATACAGCCGAGCGCAGGTGGCTGGCGCCGTTGTGGCGGAGGATGTAGCTGATCCAATAGACGGCTCGGGTCACGGGGTGGCCTGGCTGGTCTTTGTGAATGCTGGAAAGAAGACGCGCTTGCTGGCGGTACCTAGGTTTGCAGAGACACACAAAATCAAATAGTGGAAAAGTAAATATCAGCTAGATCCCAGTGTCCTGCCATAAAGGATCACCACATGGCACTGAAAAACAATAGCACTAATATGAGAAGGCTTTGTGTACACAGAAAACAAGTCCAAAACAGATCTAACCTGCTGTCTTTGATGACACTCGTCAGGGCAACGTAGAGATCTTCCTCTGACATGTATTTCCAGTGTAGCATGACACCCATGCCTTTGGCTGACACACGAGTCATGGTGTCATAGTGGTCTCCAAAAAGAGGCACGCCCACAACTGGCACCCCATGGTACATGGCTTCATAGATGCTGTTCAGTCCTCCGTGGCTCAGGAAGGCCCTTGTGTTAGCGTGGCCTAGGTGACAAAAACAACAGGGTAAGTTTGACATCATCCCAGTTCCTCTACACTGCTCTAAAACCTAGGAAAGGAAGTTACAGGACACTGCCTTGTGACTTCCTTTCAGGACTTGGCAGGTACAGGAGCAGCAGCATCTTCAGTTGTTGGTATTCGCATTATGCTGGCAATTTGGTGTTGTTTTATGCTCCGGTTTCCAGAGGTAAAACAAATGTTGCTAAAGATAAAATAAGCAACGAAATAGTAAAATGCAAGGTGTAAGGTGAAAGAGTAGGAGGGGATTATTAGGTCAGAGGGCGGAGAAGCCACAGCTGCCAAACATGGAGCACTTTCCAGAAACGAGTGAAAAACCAGAAAGCCACAGCAGTAATGGGTAAAATTGTAAAATTCATAGTGCTGAATGACCAGACTCGGTGAGTTGACAAACATGTTACAGTTTAATTGAACACAAAATATATCTCTGAAACGTGTCTCTCCAAAAAGACGGTGACTGAACGATGAACACGTGTCATGTTGGCTGAAGCAAGTGCAGGCAGGACATCTGGACCTTTCACGTGACATCTTAAAAGGCACTGAATCGATACTGAATATCAGACGATTCTCAAAGCTCAGGTATCAGAATCGTATTGGAAAGTAAATATCGAAACATCTGTACTGGGAAAAAAACCCAGTCTTAACTTTGAACATCCAACATGAAAACACATTTGTGTGGGTTTTCTGAACTCCGAAAGTTTGGTTAGTAGCGCTCAGTGGCTTCAACAGCATGCAGAGACAAACAAGTGCATAAAAAACTTTTGTTAATGGAAATAGTTCTTTTAAAATGCTTCTCACGTGCAAGGGATGCACGCTTTGAACAAGCACGGGGAAATGTGGCTATTTATTTTAAAAAGCCTGAAGCATCATGTGAAGAGTTTTATAGTGTAACAAAAACATATAATTCACTGAACCAATCTGCCTACTGATAAGAGAAATGCAGTGTGACACAGAGGTTGTGTGATATGCTAATGATGGACTTACCCAGTAAGTCATTTTGAGGCATCCAATCAACAAGCTTGGTGTTGTTGCCAAGGTTACTGGGTGGCACACCAGAAAATCTAAGGAAAGAAAAAGAAAATATGAAGGGCGAAGACAAACAATGGTGATACACTTTATCTTAGTTTGAGGAGTGTGTGAGCACAAAGAAAATCCCAAACTCTAATCTACAGAGAACAAATGCTACCAACACAGAAATCCACATTTATCTCCCCAGTGACACTGATGCTGATTAGAGAAGGAAGTGCACACATAGCAGACCTAACCGCATAATCAGAAGGCACAAAAACTTTTTCTTCCTGCTGCTGTTTGACCTCTCCCCATATCTAACTGGCTAGTGGAGTAATCCAAGAACTAGAGATGTTATGGCGTCGTTAATGCCTTATAAATGATGTTATCGCCCACTTGGCCACCGGTGAGATGTCAGGGTTTAAACAAAGTTAAAACGGTGGTAAAACCACCTGAAGACTGATGTCAGGCCTCATCTGAGGAAGCCTCCTCAGTCAAAGGACTTTAAGGATCCAAAGGTCCAGTAGTCTTCTACTACCACTCTACTTAGGCACGATATTTTACAGATTGCCATAGTGACACTGCCTACAATTGATGACATCATCCTGGATGAGCATAAACAACGAAGCGTGGGAGCTATCAAAATAAAAAAGTAAATCTAGCAACACCTTTTTAAAAACGTAACCCTTTCTTAGGTCCTCAAACATAGCCTGTAACCATTGTATTATATATATATATATATATATATATATATATATATATATATATATATGTTTATCATTAGATGGTAAAGAGTGTAAATGTGTGTTAAGGAGAAAAGTCGACATAAGTCAAAGCAGTTTTGAGTTAGAATCAAACTGGGGTCATTTTAATTGTATACATGTACATAAAGTGTATTAAAAAAAGAGTGTAACGATATCTCCATCTGTTGATTACTACATTAACAGTGTCCATAACATTTAACATTTTATCATTGAAGGTACTGACGAGCTCATCGACTGAACCCCCGGACAGGACAGGTGTCACAGAGAACCTGGTTAAAGATCTCACTACTGTTTTCAGTTAGACACGTTTAGTGATCACTGCTGTTGACGCATGTGTGTGCACTGAAATCACACTCTCAAAGAAAACACAGGAACGATCAGACAGGCCCACATCTGACCCAGTAACCTTTGAAACGCTCAGACCCTTAGAGATCAGTAGGTCCAGAGTGTGTCTGCTGTTGTGTGTAGCTGCTGTTACATGCTGAGTCGGCCCAAAGTTGTCCAGAGTTACTCAGGTCTTTAGTCCCTTTGTCCTGAGGGTTGTCCACATGGATGTTAAAATCCACAACAATAGTGTCTGCACAGTATTTGGGAGGCTTGTAAACATTAAGAAACACGACTCTGAATGAGGCCTTCAGCTTTAAAGCCACATATTGAAAAGAGTGAAAACGTCCAGGAGATAACTGCTTACATTGAAATGATTCATTAAATAAGACCGCGACCCTCCTCCTCTCCTGATCACGCCGGCCTCACTCATGAAACTGTAACTAGGAGGGTCGACTCCATGAGAACAGTTAAACAGTTAAAACATCAAATCCAGGCTGTGTTCACTGATCAAATCATTAATTAAAAATATTTTCCCAGCAAAAGACCTAACATTTAATAATGAAGTGTTTTATAGGTATAATTTGCAGTCTGTGGTACACAAGGTGTGTTTACTGTATTTAAAGATCTTTTAGAGTGTAACTCTGTGTTTTGACCAGGCCACATTTCTCCTTCTGTCACCTAAAAGTACAGACATTTTAAAAGCTTCTAATAAACAGTCACGACTGCCATAATCCTCGCAGCTCGGACCCTCCACTCATCACACATCAGACGGCTGGGACAGAACTTGAAGGCGGTGGGGAGGGTCTAACTACAAGTTGACTACCAATGTTAAAATGACCTTGGCTTGTCCGTAGGGACCCTATCCACACAATAATTTATTTGCTGAAAAGTTTACACGCCCTACCATCTAATAGACCTGAGGTTGTTATAACTTCAAAATAGTTCTTATATATAGTTCTGATAAATTATGAAACATTGATAGTTTAGACACTGTCATAACAGAGTCCAAAAAAGCGGACAATGACTGGTGAATGCAGGAAGTAAACATGCCAGCAATTCTTTTTTTAACCTGTTGTTATTTATGTAATAATTGCTCGAGGTCACGTTCTGGGTCTCCTGAAAGCGCCTTGAGACAATTTGTGTTGTAATATATAAATAAAACTGAATGGAAGTGAAAATTCTTCATTTTTGATAATATGATCAAAACTTACTCTAAGGGTAATAAAGCAACTGGGGACTTTCTAAAGCCCACAGTAATCTCATTTTAGTCAGTAGCCAGTTAGTTTAGCACACAGAAAGAGGAATTTAAGAGTTCTCATTGCCCTCATATCAGCGCCTTCTAAAGTTCACAACTTAGCACATTATCACAAACTGTTTGCATGAACTTCCAGTATAGCAGCTGCAAAGCTGCTCTCTGGCGCAGTTTAACTCCTCTACATCATAAACATAGAGTTGTAACGGCTGAGTGATTCAGTTTTCTTCAAATGGCAACACCGTTTTTGAAAATACAGTGTTAGTGGTGTTGGTTTGCTGGGCTGCTGTGCACCTTTGACTCCCAGGACACTGCATTTCCATGCTGTGTAGATCCGATGCCACAAACAGAAGGCTTAAATAATAAACTGTGGCTCCAAGAACTGCAAGATCCAGAGTCTGTGTATGAAGCAAGTACACTTGCACAGCACATGCATGCTGCATTACGACCTCCATCTGTCCATCTCAGTCTGCTTCCCTCTCTAACTCAAACTCTTTCATCTCTGGTCAACAAAGCATCACTTCATTGTCCCTCCAGTAAAAGCCGCCATTCATGGAGCCACTAGGCAATGACACAATTCATTTGGCTTGGTCCCTGTCGATCCATCAGTCCTCTTCCTCTTCCATCTTCAAAGTTTGAAAGAACCACTGAAATGCCCGTTGCCATACAAAGTGGTGGACTTTCAAAGAGAAATGTTGTCTCCAGCTTCTATATCAGCAGTTATACAAATAAACTACTCACGTGTTGAAGGCAAAAATGGTCAATATGTGGTAATGAAGCATTACTGAATAAATAGGCTGACCATGGGAACATTCAGTAGATATGCAATAAAAGATGTCATTTATGAAGGAGAGGCATTATATTACTCTTTTAGTAACCCATAAATCTGCTATCTGTACTACCTACATGGGAAATTAGTATTGTAACTTCCTCTTCTGCTATATAACGCATGTTAGCTCTTCTTCATTATATCTTTATTATATCTTTCCAAACTTAATTCCAAAGAATTTGAAGGGTCGTTTAGGTCCAATATCGATAATCCCATTTTTGATGATGCAACAAATTCCCTCCACTGTTTGAAAAATTCCCTACATTCAGCTAATATTGTTCCAAGAATACAGAACTACGGGGCATTTCTGTAGTAGGGCATTATAAATATGCCATCCATACAACTGAAAATATTAATAACAAGCAATAAAAATGATCAGTTGTCTGTCTGCAGTTGTCATGACAACCATCATTCTATGCTCCAATGTGGGCTAAGAACTACCCTCTTATTTATTTATTAGTAATTATTAACAAGCTGCTGCTGAACACACCTCAACCAATTTCAGCCTGCTGAGCTGAAAGACTGAACATCTTTCTGAATACAGCTGCATTTGCAGCATTTCTTCAAGTCCCCTGAATCATGGCGTTGTGCTCCTTAATTATTTACCAATGATGCTAATAACCAATTGAGAACTAATATTTACTGCCCTTTCTCTGGGAGAATGTTAATTGTTGCAACGGTCTGAGGTCATAGGCTTAGGCAAGCACAACCCAACATGTCATTTTTATTTTATCTTTTATTTCTTTAACAAGACCCAGGTTTAAAATGATATTTCTGGTTACAGCTTTGTTGAAGGACGCTGTTGAGATCGCTGTAGCAATGATGGACTTCGTGCAGAGAAGTCGCACAAGTAAAGGTTAAACATAACAAACGGCTCATTTACAGCAGCAGGATGTTTGTTCCCATGTTAAACTATCAGCTTTAATTTCATTTTAAGGTATTAGAATATTTGTAGGAAGTTTTGTCCGACTGTCACGGTCTCTCATCCGACTACCGGCAAGAAGCAACATCTTGCTCACGTCTTTTCAAAAGCTGCAGATCATTTTATGCCACTATTAACAAACATCAACACAATTTTTTTTTCCCTTTTTTTCCATTTTTCCCATCAACACATATTAAACTAGCTCACAGAGGTACAGCGGACATCATGCCTGAGGCAACTAAGAGGCTAAAGGAAGTGATGACGCAGATAAAACAAGACAGCGACCAGGCACGTAAATCTTGGACAGTGTCGTAACAGACTGGACCTCTGCGTTCAATGTTCCTTTGTGCGCCTTTTCAGTTTTTGTTTGTTTTATAAAACTTGAAAACTTTTCTGGAAACCTGTTTTGTATAATAAAAATGGTCACATAAAACATGCCCTAAATGCAGAAACAAATATTTTTATAATTGTTCATTCATCAATTTTGTTCCTAAACAAAAGAAGTTTGTTTGATGATGAGTTAAGGATTTACAAATCACCTCATTCTGCTTCTTATTTACGTTTCACACAGTATGTGAACTTTTTAGCGAACACTATAATTAAAAAAAACGTCATTATTTTCCTTCCTCCCTCGCTCTAAATTCAGAACAGTTTGTCCATTGACAAGTAACTTTAAACTTTATCTTACACGTCTTTTTGATTTGTTTTCATCATGTGCACAGTTTAAAAATGTGCTGATAACGACTGAGACAAGATTTTCATGACAGGAAGAGATAAGACGATGAGTAGTTTTATGCTTTGGCGTTAACATTACTGCTTTTTAGATGAGCCAAAAAGTGTGTGTATATATATATATATATATATATATATATATATATATATATATATATATATATATATATATATATATATATATATATATATATATATATATATATACACACACATACATACATACACAGAAAATATAAATGTACTCTATCAAGAGGCACATTGGCATGCACAGAGGCATTCAAATATTAACCCAGTAAATTCATAAAAAAGAAAAAAAAATCTTTTTTTTGGATCATATAACCTCAAACCATTCAGTTTGGATTTGAGACTCCTTTATCACGTGTGGGTCCAGAATGTCACAAAGCAAGGCGGCTCACTGTAGTCAATGAATCACAGACTCTTAAATATGCCAAGATAAAAGTTAAGGATTAACAGGCTAAAAAAACGGATTCCACTCTGAAACTGGTCCTGACGGTTTTCTCTTCTCAACTAATGACCCCTTGTTATAGTAATCAGCCGATGAATTTGCAAACCTAAACCCGTTTTGAACTTCTAGATTTACTCCTCGATCACATTCATTTTATTACTGGCATTAGTCTTCATGTTTATGAAGAAGACACAATAAACTGAAAGGTTTACCATCATAAACAATCTGGATATAACAATAACGTTTCGGGACTTTACCCCATTATACAAAGTGAAAAAGGTGTCTTTATAATATTGAATAATCAAGTTTTGTTCTTGTTTTTTGTTTTTCTTTTAAATCTTAGGTAAGTTGAGATGTTAAGAAAACTACTTTGTTCTGGATAATAATAGTCTGAAAATGTGGGTGGAGATGGACTCTGATCTGAGTGACAGTCTACCTCAGAGACAAAGTGCTGCCTTTATTTTAAACAGTGCCTTAGTAACTTTATAGCTGATTGTGAGGGTCCATGACCTATGACCCCGAGGTTCACACTGCTGGTTGAGTATATTTGCTAATTTGAGGCCCAATACATTGGCAGGTCCTGTTCACATTCATCACAGAGGCGTCTGTGTGTGTGTGTGTGTGTGTGTGTGTGTGTGTGTGTGTGTGTGTGTGTGTGTGTGTGTGTGTGCGTGTGTGTGTGTGTGTGTGCGTGTGTGTGTGCGTTACCTCCAGATAATGCGCTGGGGCAGCCTGGCGAGGGCTCCTGCCAGTTTGTGAGCAATGTCATGGGAAAGGTACTTGACTCCAGCTCCAAATGACACAACAACAAAGCCATGCTCAGCCGTGTCATTCACCCAGGCCTCGAAGTCCTGAAGAAAAATGAAAAAGAAAAAAAGAAGACAATCAGTGCAATAAGACTACTTATTCCTGAGTTGTATTTGTGCACACAATCATTCAAATGACCCCTTTTATTCATTTATTTGTTTTTCAGAAAGTACATTTCTAATTGTTAACCTACACGCTTTTGCAGAAAACTTCTCCCTAGGCCTCCTGGGAGGCTACTACAACATCATTCACGTGCTGACAATTGACTGACTCTAATTGGATGTGAAAGTGTGTCATGAAAAACTGCAGTTCTGTTCTGCAGAAATGGGGTATTTTTGGTGTAGATGTCTGCACACGTGCATTTGGGAGGTTAGCATTGACTAAAAGTGGTTGGAGAGTGGTCCAGGAGAAGCCATGCTGAAGTAGGGGCAGGGAGGCTAATGGTCCAGCTGCGGCAGCTAAGGCCGGCCCTGGCACGGAGAAACCTCATGGGCACACTGGGCTCTGTGTCCCAACAGCACAGGACTACTGTCCCTACAACACAGCCTTAGTGACCCCATAAAAGAGTCCCAGTGTCCCCAGAGCGCTGCCAAGGACAATGACTTCGTTCTCCCCTCAACTTCCATTATAACTCCCTCCACACAACACAGCACAATGCTCCCTATTGGCCGGAGTGGCATTCCTAAATCCCCCAGCAGCAGATACCGACGGCCCGCGCTCTCAGAGTCCAAACGCACGTCTAACCCCCGTCACTACCCGCCTCTGCTCTACATGGCTCCCCTCCCCGTCTGTTAAAAATTTACCATACCCATTCAGCCCAAAACCATCCTCATCCCAGCCCGGCCTATAAAGGCTCACTTTGTGGGAAAATAAGATAATAACATATTCAGTGATAAAAGACAATGAGAACTAGTCAGTGTACAATATTTAAACTACATCTGCAGGGACTTTGATCAGAGAGGAAATAGAACGAAAGGATGCAAACCGCTGAACTATCTGCAATGATTTTGATTTATTTATTTATTTTTTTTTTTAGTAAATACATTCCTTTTTGCTTCTTTTACTTTAAGTCTAATTGGAGCCTAAATTGTGCACATATAATTAACATGAATAACAGAACTAGCACAAGCATCCATGTATACTCAAAAGATAGCTGAAAACTGTCCAAATGGTCCAATAAAAAAAATCATAAATAAACAAAACACAATGTTAGGAAAAAAGCTATTTTCCCCAAAAGAAAAAAGATCAACTTCTCCCAAGTAATTCAACTGCCTGGGATACACTTTGACTCTCCTGCCTGCAGAGGAGACCACACATTTACATTTTGACTCATTAAAACGCTGTTACCCTGATATCAGCATTTCACTGCGGCAATATTGTAAAACTTATCTAAAACTAATCTAAAACTTAATAAGACTATCTAAAGCACAGAAAAACAGAGCTTACACAATGTGTTGATTACAGATTACAGTCTTATCCAGGGTATACCCTGCCTCTTGCCTGGCATCTACTGGGATAGGCCCTCGCCCCACCTCAGTGAGGTCTGGAATGATTTATACTTTAATTAATCCATTGTGGGGAGCATTTCATACACCCCGTTCTACATACAACCGTACAACTACAACAAGAACGTTTTCATTTTTAGCACGTACTTCTTGGTACTGACCTGTGGTAGTGGGCTGGGGGGCTTCGTGAGGATGCCTCCTATGTAGACCACATGTGGAAGGGTGGGCCTGGGGAACTCCAGAGCCATGTCAGTGCACAGCATCCACAACCGGCTCCCCTGCACCAAGTCAGCCATGGCCACTTTAGGCTTTACCCCGTGTTTCTTCATAATCCGGTCGTATTTGGGTAGTGCAATGTAATGGACTCCAAAGCGTTGTGCCAGGTAAACAGCTGTGTTTGTGATCCTCTGCATTAAGGACATGCGGTCCGTCAGCAATGAGTTGAACTCGGGTACATATGATAACGGCGCTGGGGCTCCAACTTCTGCTGGGTACCACAGGCCTGTGCTGAACACAGCATATTGCACGCCAAGGATATGAGCAATTACAAAACCACACATTTCGTTGGGGTCCACTAGCAGCAGATCAAACTTGGCTTCTTTCAGACGGTTCATTACTTCAACATTGCCAACAACAGCATCACAGTTCTGGGAGTAGTGGTCAAGAATGTCAAACAGTTCAAGAAATGTCAAGCGGCCTGAGAAAATGTTGCTGACTTTAGATTGGAGAAAACTGTCAGCTGTGCTGCTGTTGAAGATCCCTGGATAGCGCTGCAACTGGTAGTGAGGAGAGGGCAACACCTTGCGGCCCTCTGAAATTAGAAAATGGGTCTCATGGCCCTCTTGACTTAAAGCTGTTGCCAGAGTCTTGAAGATGTAGAGGTGTGACTCAAACATGATAGGTGGGACCACAATCACTTTAGCAGCCCATGTTGGTCTGGAACTCCAGCTGAGGAGGCCAAGGAGGACCAGGAGTGATGATGGTAGTAACATGGCTGAAGTAAAAGGAAAGAAAAGGGTGATGTTAGCACTGCATAAGAAAACAAATGGGAGTAAGGGTGGACTTCAATACTGCCAAGTCCATTTTTTCTTCAAGCAACTCTAAACAACTCAACACCTAACTAAAAATATCAGTTCTAAAGAGTTTCTCATCAACACCAAGAAAATAACCCAAAACCAGGAGAACCAACGATGGGAATGTCCATCAGAAGTTTCTGACAGGCATCACCGAGACTGATAATCCTGACCAAAAGCTTTGACTTTATATCGGCAACATCTATAGATACTTTTAGACTAAAATGATAAGCGAGATAGAGAAGTAATCCAATGCCATGACTGTGCAATAAGAGAATTTCCTCACAATTAGAGTCATTTATAGGCTATATGTTGCGTGTTGAAAATAAGAAATTGTGCTTTGGTTTAAGATTCCTGATGCTTATCAGCCATGGAATTCCTATATTTCACAGATATCTTCATTTTCACTGTCATCATCAAAGCCAAATATAGCTCATTTGTTGAATTAAAAATGTATCTGCTCCAAGAACCAAACTATCGAGCACCTTTCATACATCCCTGTGCGACAATCACTGACATGGCGTGGGTAGTACCAACGTCACTCAGAACCTCCGGCCGCTCTATTCACAAACACCAATACAAAGGGCCATTATCATGTCACCATGTCATGGCCCGTGCCCTATCTGCCTACTTTCGCTCTCTCTCTCTCTCACTGGCATTAATAATCAACAATGAAAAATTCTTTGGAAGGAAACATCAGTAATCTAGAATATTCGGTTCTTCCATTACTAACCCGTGTCATGCGCTTTGTTTAGTGTGCTAATATATTGGAGGAAACATATATATCACACTGCATGACCAAGTGATGGAGGAAATAAGTAAGAAAATCCTACAACAATCTTCTGTCAGAGCATTCTTAAAAAAAAAAAAAAAAAAAAAAAAGGTACATTCTTCCACCTGCTCTTTAAGTGCCTGAAAGCCTGAGTGTGAACGTGAATCTCCATAATTATGTGCCAACTGGCAGTTGTGCAACTGGCAGCCTGTTAAAACCACACGCTGCCTCTCGTGTCGCATGAGATGTCCCAGATGGATACAGGTAGGTTAATTATTACCTTTCATCAGTCCCACAAGATATCACTCCCATTTCTTTTTATAAATGAATGAGTAATATTTCTTGTTGACTCATGTATTTTGCTATCATATGAGAGCGATATTCCTCTTTATGCTTCCCATGATGTGGTAAGCATGAACATAGCCAGACGTTCACAATTTCTCTATAGCTGAGGCGTGTCATAACGAGGACTCAAGGCAGCCAACGTTTTGTTCACCAGTGTCCGGAGTGTATCGTTTCAAATACTTCAGCCTGTTGGCTGTAACTATAGAAACCAGCCGCTGTCTACGGTGCACCGTGATGCGTCATGACTTAGATTACAAAGTATGGAGTCTGGTTACGCTGTGCACAGTGACAGCTGTATCTGGATTCAGAGAATTAAATGGTTAAGAAATGATGGGATCATCTGTGTGAGGACAAAGGGGCTCAGGTGATGGACTGAACTTCTTCCAGTCAGAAGGTTGGTTGGTTGCATCCCCAGCTGGTGTGGAAGCATCCTGGAAAAAAAACTACTACTTTCCCTGATAAATACTTTGTTGTTTATATACAAAGCAAAACAGGAAAAAGGAAAAACCACATCATTTGAAGTTTTTGCATAACCAAGAGCGCCTTTGGACTTCAACAAGCAAAATGCAAACTAGAGAATAGACAAAAGGAGTACATCCTGTACGAAGGCTGAAAGTCTATTTAGCTCATTCACAGAAAGTCATTACGACCCACAATAAAAAAGTATTGATTTTCTTTTTCCCAATGTTCCCAATTATCAAACTAATAAAAGACAGGGAATATATATATATATATATATATATATATATATATATATATATATATATATATATATATATATATATATATATATATATATATATATATATATAATAATCTACCTTTGCCAGTCTAAGTTGGTACAAAGAAAAAAAAACGAAACACAGGTGAGTGAGTGTGAGTGACAGGTGTGTGTCACAGCCATAGCCACAAGAGAAGAGGCAGATTTATACTCTTTCAGATGCAGTAAACTGTGATCATTAATAAGAGTAGCATAGTTTTCTTCTTCTTCGTCATCTTTTTTTAATCATATCACAAGTTAAGCCTTGATAATGAGATCTAACATGCCAGTGCACAGTAAGGTCAAGATGCGGCGTATCAACGTTAGTGACACATACAGATGAAAAGTTCACCAACGTTTCAAGGGAACTATGTGTACTGCAAACGACCCACTTAACTCTCAGATAAGACAAATCACAAGAGCAGGTAAAGTTTACAGGCTTTAGATCTTGATTTTTTGTGAAAACAAAAGGGACCTGGTAAAAAAAAAAAAAAAAAAAAAAGACAGAAGGAAAAAGGCTTGACTTTTATGCTGTTTACAATGGCAACAAGGTCTCTTTGCATACCCGTATCTCCTAAAGCTTCATCAGCATTTGAAAGAGAGACTATTAGGCGCTGATAAGCTCACTGGTAAACATCATCAGAAGACACTACCGCTCTTTGCAAACAGGTACAAACAAAAAAGAGGAAAAAGAAAAGAATTTGAGTGCAAAATGATCTACAAGGCTTTCAGCTTTTAGAATCCACTCACTCGTGTCACTATGTCATGTATCCCCACTTTTCTTCATGTATCACTGCTAAATAACTACTTCTTTTCTGGCACCAACATACCACAACAAACAAGAACTGGTCTGACATGCTCTGTCCTTCCATGAGTTATAGTTATAGTTTAGTTGTTACACCAAATAAGCATATAAAAAGAGAGACTCGAGCAAAGTTTCCAATGACTTTCCAGCCATGGTTTCTCATTAATGCCCCACAAATGCGGAAGGCCTGATGAATGTGAAGAATACCTGGAAAAGAGATATTTCAGATATACTCACACAGTATAAAAGGAGCACAGTGGTCATGCCTCTGATTGCTTTTACTATGTAACACAGGAGTCACAGTGTTTATATGTGAATATACAGTTCCTCAGCATGGCAAGCATCTCAACCCAGGTGTTTACTTACAGTAAAGGCACACCTTATGACACAAACAACCAGACCAGAGTTTAAAGCAATACCATGAAGGTGTTCATGTCAGACTGATGATTGCAAGTTTGGCAGTGACATGATGAAATCATGTCTGTAATAGTCATTTCTGGGCTGCAGAGTGAAACTAATAGTTTTTTGGAGAGGTTGGTACAACATGACTTGCTCAACAGGTGTGCTGGTGCTTTTACTGTCTGGTTTGAAAATACTTCGCTTCAGGTCAACCAATTAGACTTTAAGAGTTTACTATCAATTTATTACTGCCTAACAACTGTAATTTAAGATTAAATGCTTCTTATGAGTAAAGGTTTCCTAGAAATGCTGTTCTACATTTAAAACATCTCAGAGAATGTGGCGTGAATTTAAAAAAGAAAAAAACATAATTTTTCTGTCAGTATAGTTAATCCAACGTAATACTCAAGCATTTCCAACGCTAATAATAGGCTACTACAGCAGGCTGAAATATCAAATCGCTCAAACCTCGTTAAAGGTGCATCCAAAGCAGCCAAAATGATCAAATGTTACAGAATCCACCGACACCTGCATTCACAAATACACGATAACCGTTCGATAATTGCTTACGATGACAGTGGCGGTAATTTCCCAGAGGACCTGAACGCAACAACCTAGATCCACCTGAGTGAGAGAAGGATTTCAACGTATGCGCCACACCTTTCAATAAAACCGGTCAAAAAGCCGGGTAAAGTTCCCAACTATCAACTTCAACGAAACCGGGTTATTGGTGAAGCCGCACTAGTAAAAAAGAAAAAGCGTCAGTAAAGGGACTTGCAGAGTAAATCGGGCTGAGAGTAACGCTACACCTGCTGCGAAAAGCACTTGTCGTCCGCCTGTTTATTGGCCTTACCTTGATACTGGCAGGTCAGGAAAAGTGGAAGTTGAAACAGCAGTAGTCCTGACTTTAAAAGACAGAATTTAAAGTGTCGAGGGGAAAAAAAGAAAAAAAAAGCAATTGGCTTTGGGGAGGGGGGGGATGACTATAATGATAAAATAAATCCCCAGGAATTGAATACGACGGAGGAAGCATGAAACTGGCAGTCCCTTTCACAGGGGCGGTGAGAGGCGGGACAAACCGTGTTGCAGGATGGAAAAAAAAGGGAGTGGCAGAGGTGAAAAAAAAAAAAAAAAAAAAAAGAAATCCAGCTGAGTGGTTGGACGACGATGACACAATAAGGGTGGGGAGATCTCTTATAATAGCCCGTACAGGTATTTTGCCTCTATCATAGGTGACAGATGAATGTTTTTACTGTCAATTCTCAAATGAGTGTAAAGGTCAATGTCTTATCTGGAGAGATAAAGTGAGTCAAAGCTGCGCCACATCTCCCCATATATTCACATGCTCCTGGGGTTTTACTGATAGTTCAAAATAAGCTGTTTCTAAATTACAGCATCAACACTAAGGGCTGCTGCAACGTGTAAGGTAAACCTCACATATAAATACTGATTTGCGGTAAAATAGAAAATGACTGGTTAAGTGACCACTCATTTCAGATGTGTTTGCGCTTTTAGGCAGTTTGATTTATTACAGCTCATATTTTAAAAGCTGCCTGCATAGAAATTACTACAGCTGTCATGTAAAGTCAATAAAACAATATTTGACGGAGCGTTTTAGTGATTGAGCTGAAATTCTTTGTAACATTCCACCACTGCTCATATCCACACATCATGTGACTGCAGTTTGTAGTATTAACTTCTTTTTTTTTTAATAATGCCTATGTACACAGATACATATTAGACGTTATAGTTCTGCTCTCAGTGTTGGGCAGTCGGCCTAACTTGTTACTAGCCCAGATCCTTGATAACTTTGTCCAGTAATGTCTATCTTGTAATTACAACAGAGTTTCACTACTAGTAGCATTATTACTATGAAATAAAATAACTTGTTATAATGTTTCTTTTATTAGATTTGGTGTGTTTGTTATTGCATGTTGAAATGTTGGGGAGAACTGACCCTGCCCAAACCGCACTTGATCCAAAAATGGCCAAACGGGTGGAACAATGAGGCCTGGAAGGTTGCAGGAATTTCTAACTTTGACTGGCATGTGGTGGCCTGTTCCCGTTGGCTTCCTGGGCATTGTGGTGCGCTTCAAGAGGCTTCAAAACCCGTCTTCATAAACCAATGGGTCACATTCAGCCATTACTGTGATTCTGTCATGCGGAAAGTTGACAGGAACATTACTGGCAAAATATAAATGTTGTGCAAAGACGCTTTCTGGAACTATTGTATATCTTTACAACTACCAGCATCTGGTTCGCGGAGTTTGCTCCACCTGAAAGTTGCTGATGCAGCAGAAGCAAACGCACCTATTATGTTGTTGCTGTGGGTATTGAACAGTTTATTTGATGGACTTTCTAACCAAATGGTGGCAGCTGTTCATGATAGTGGAATCAGGTTTGTAAAAGGCAGTTCAAATGGATCAGCCTGCTTCCGATTCTGACCATCAGATACAAGATGCTGCAGTAATAATAAGTTAATATTTATGGACATTACAGATGTTCTCTTAAGCGAATATGATGATTACCACTTGTTCTTTCTTTTGTTGCCCACCGTACCACAGAAGGGTGTCATATACTCCTAGTTACTTCTACAGATTCGTTCCTTTATGACAAAGACGAATCATGTTTGTACTCAGCACTTTGGCCAACTGGGAAAGCTGCTTTATTTTATCAGATGGGGAAACGCGGTGGGGTTACCTCCCCACGTGCACATGGTTAAGGAAGAGCAGATGCTTATCATGCAGAAAGGATGTGGACATGAGGAATTAGAGAGTGAGTTCTTTGTTATTTGTACCGAGGGTGAATTTCAACCGTCACACAAAGTGATAATTCTGTTTATATGGTAAACACATATATGCATGCACATTAAAACAAAGGGCAATGCAAAGTAATTTTGGTGGTGAGAGGGGGTAAGGGGGAGCTGCTTTGCAGAGCAGGGCCATGATGTGTGGTTAAAAACAAATGGATGTTTCTTCTCAAACAGTGATCCATTTGTTATCTTCTCTGCACAGGCACATACACATACTGCCAGTCTCTTTCAATACATTCACTTTCCTCTCTATCCCATTTCCTCAGCAATGTCCTGAGTCATTACAATATGCAACACAGCTATTGGTAACTTGGCATGAACATTCCCATAACCCTCCACTCCCAAAAAGGGGCCTGGATGTGGATGTTGAGCATATATGAGTCTGTGAACTGACTCCTGCCAAGTGCCTCTGTGCACCATTTTGTTCTATTCTTCATTTGTCTCATCCCCCCCTACTCTTCCGATGCTATTGTCTTTCTTCTCAGTGCTTCATTCCCCTCTTCACCCAGATATCAGGTGTGTTACCTGAGCCCCGTATCAATAGTTTATCGCCCTGGGACATCCAATCTACAGAGCATGGCAGAACTCTCCCATGAAGAATCGCGGTGGTCACGTATATGTCCATGTGTGAGAAAAGATAAAGAGAGAGGCGCCATAGAGGGTCAGGAAAAAGGACATGTAGATAGAGGGGGAAAAGAGTTCAGACCCTACAGGTCTACGTATTAAAACTGAACAAAAGAAACAAAAGGGAGTTGCTCTTTCCAAAATTACAAAAAAAAAATGCATAAAATGGTTTTCTGGAAAGCATAAATATCTAACTTTCTGTACTGAACTGGGCAGGAAACACAAAAAGCCACACTAAACTCTTTCTTTTTTGAAGAGTAACTGGGAGTGGAGACTGCAGTGACATCTAAAGGACAAGTAGCAGTATTACAATAAAATAGGCCTCCACCTCTGCTACCTGAGGAAATATTTTTGTTTGTTTGTTTTATTGACACTAAAAACTAAACCATTTACCAAATCCTATAACCACCTATGAACCAACTGGGCAAATGTAAAGAGGTGTGCATACACACACTTTGTACAAAACCATCAGGTTTCAAGATGAACTAGAATGAAATTAATCCTACATAAGCGTACGCAAACCATGAGATGAAAAGGATTTGATTTGAACAAACTGAGAGATAAGCTAAAAGTAAGCCGCTGTACAGTTTTATCAATAATTAAGATATTTTGTCGGGAAGTGATAAGCATCATTTGTCTGCAGTAAGTCAGTTTCTTACTGAATGCACTACACCAGCAGCCCTTCATGGCATTTCCTGAGATATCTCACCGCTGGCTGCATGTACTGTGTTTGGTCTACACAGGACTGAATATAATGCCAAGTAGTATTCACGCACGAACAAGAAAGGAAAGTAATAAAAATGGATTTGGCCAATAATGTCAAAATTATTTATAAAGTACATTTAAAAACAACCTAGGTTGACCAAAGGGCTGCACAGATAAAATAATAGTACATATATGAGGCAAAATCAAACCAACATAGTCAATGAGCACAAAAGAGAAAGAGTTTCAGAGAGGATAATGCATTTTTAACTTTACTGTAGTGACATCCTTTACTGTTTGCATGTAATTTAATTGCATCGTAGAAGTCATGGAGATTAAACCAAGCTCTCAGAAAAGATAAAAAGTGACACTGGAAATCAGTATTTGACTTTTTGTGCACTTCTTTAAACGCAGACTTTACAAGAGACTGTTGTGACATTATAAAAGCTTGGTGGAAGGTGAGGTAATTAAAATGATAAAGACGGTATTATCTAAGACGCAGTCCCAGTCAAACATGAAGATAATGCTGTTGATGGCGAACAAGCTGGAGCCGGAAAGATACATCGAATCAAATCTGTCATGCTGACCTTCCTACATCACAGAATATGAAGTAACACCCATATGAACACACGTGTATGACCTGTATTTAAAAAAAATGTTCAGTTCAGAAAAGGAAGACACAAGTGTGTAAATAGGCTAAAATATGGGGTTCTTAAATGAAAAAGAAGGGAAATTACATCGGCCCCATATAGTTGGTCGCCAGGTAACCAATTAACCAGTTCAGTCCCTCCTATATACCATGTAGATCACATAGTCCATAGGGGCAAACACAAGCAGGGCCACCGGGAAATCTGTGGACAGACCAGCTTGAGACAAATATTTTTAAACTCAGATGGGAACTGTCTCAGCAACAAACCAAATGGACCAGAAAAAAGCGTTGTTTGGTGTGTAGCTCTCTGTCCACCTCTGTAATTAAACTGCTTTCATTGTCATTCTCAAGTTATGGCCAAATGACTTCCACCACACTCCCCCTTTTTGAAGACCATCAAAGAATTTTTTCCTCTGAGTATCGATGGAAAGCTTACCTCCAGCCACATGACCAGATATGTTGTGTGCAGACCATGGAACAGGCCTGTTATTAAAGTAAAGTACCTCTTTCACCTTCAAGACGGCCTTTACATGTCCGATGGCCTCCAACAAGCTAGGCAAAAAGGTGAAGAGATGATTTAACTGTTACTTAATGTTTTGTCTCTCCAAACGTGTCTGTTAAGATTATAACGATGCTGTATGTGCAGTACGGATATGAACACATAGATTTGTTTTGTTTCATGTTTTGTTGCGGTGTGCAGAATTGAATATCTTCAGTACATGGAGAGAAAAACAATACATATTTTAATCAATCTCCTGAACTATTCTGGCATAATGTCTTCTGTATTAATTTTTCTGTGCACTTTAATTTGTTATGTGACGCTTTTGTTCAAACAGAAGGCCTACACGCCCCCAAGTGGCGAGATGTGGTACTGCTACATTGAGTGACTGAATAAGCGATAAACAGATGTGTTTCTAAACTAATTGTGGCTAATTGCCTTCTGACAAGTAAACCATGTTTTTCCACAATATTTAAAAATCTTACAAACTATATTTGGGTGTTTGAGCTCAATGAGAGATTTGGCCGAAAAAAACATTTTCCTCTGCGAGTTAACACACAGTAATTTAGCTAAACTCTGTTATTTTCTTAAGCGGCATGTGTTGTGGTAACAAAGGTTTTGCTGGAGTGAAGGGTGAGCTAGATGATGAAGGGGATGGCCATGTTATGTAAGGAAGAAAATATTTATTATCAAAGCAGAAAGAAAAAAGTACACAATGTAATTCTCACATATTTCAGCTTATCAGTAACAGTTTTTTGTTTTGTTTGTTTTTATAGCATCTTATCTAAATAGTCTGGTTGCACTCGTGAAACAAATGAGATGTCTTGTTCCCTCACAGAGTTCTGATTGGCTGATTTGATTCATAAGATTCAATGAAATGAACAAAAAATGCTGCCTTTTGTGAGGTTTCCTATCCAAAATGCAAAGATAATCGAGGCAGGAACAGAACAAGAGTTTACTTGGAGTAAATAAAGCAGATGACGAACAACAATGAAGATCCCAGTATACCGCATATACTGAGGGAAATGACAATGTAGTGCAGATGTGTAGCAGTCAGCAAGACACTCTCAGTTATTCAGGTCATGGTAACTCTTAAACGCCTGAAACAAGGCAATTTGATTTCCTTTTCATTTTGTTCTTTAATAAGTTTCACCTTCTCTCCTGACTTTATCGTTCGTAAAAGGTGTCGAGTTTCAGGCTTAGAAGCTGTAAAATTCATATGCAAATCATTGATCCTCTCGCTATTTCTGTGGGTCATTTCTTCAGTCCACTGTCAAATCCATCCACACCAGACTCAGTCATCCAGGTCTTTATGGACCTGCTTTGTCCACTGGTGCACAGTCATGTTGGAAGAGGAAGGGGCCAGCTCCAAACTGTTCCCACAAACCTGGGAGCATGGAATTGTCCCAAATGTCTTGGTATGCTGAAGTATTCAGAGTTCCTTTCACTGGAACTAAGGGGCCATGCTCGGCTCCTGAAAAACAACCCCACACCATGATCCACCAAACTTTATACTTGGAACAATGCAGTCAGACAAGTACTGATGTCCTGGCAACCGCCAAACCCAGACTCATCCATCCGATTGCCACGTGGAGAAGTGTGATTCATCACTCCAGAGAACATGTCTCCACTGCTTCAGAGTCCAGTGGCGGCGTGCTTTACACCACTGCATCTGGCGCTTTGCATTGCACTTGGTGATGTTTGACTTGTCTAAATCTTGTTACTGTTGTTCTCAAACACTTCCATGTTATAATACAGCTGACAGCTGAATGTGGAATATTTAGGAACGAGGAAATTTTACCACTGGATTTGTTGCACAGGTGGGATCCTGTCACAGTTCCATGCTGGAATTCACTGAGCTCCTGAGAGCGACTCATTCCTTCACAAATAGTTGTAAAAACAGTCTGCATTGATTTTAAACACCTGTGGCCATGAAAGTGATTGGAACACCTGATTCCCATTATTTGGTTGGGTGAGGGAATACCTTTGGCAATATAGTGTATCTTGAAACTTGGCTGATAAATCAAAAATATTGAGAAACCTAAAGTGCTCCAAATTTACCAGGCTCAAAAAGCCAAACTTGTGCAGTATTGTTGTTGGTTTCTGGATAATGGTCCCTGCGATGACAATGGAAGATTAAACAAACAAAACAAAGGTGAAACTGTTCCACTAAGCTTTTGTGTCAAATGGTGTAGATGTCACACAGCAAAGAAGATACAGTTCCAGTTCCTTCTTTAGACAATAGAGGGCCAACAAGGGTTTACCGTCCATCTGGGACTCTGTGTTGAAAACTATACAAAAATCAAAAGGATATTACAAAAGGACATTTTTGTCAAAGCTTGGCTGCTCAAAACCTCTTTCTTTGACCTCATTTCATTAAATATTCGACAGATACTGTATCCTCAGAACTCTACAAACACAAAGATATAGTCAGCAAACTCTTGCGTCAACTCTTAACAGACTCTAAACAAAAATAAGATGACCCATTTGATAAAGGGGTGTGAACAGAAAAGAGCTAAACTAATCCGAGAGATAACCGCAGATCATATTTTGTCATCATCATGACCACACCAACAGACATGGTTGCAAAACAATGATAAGACAACACAATAAAACAATACCAAAATATACATATATATATATATATATATATATATATATATATATATATATATATATATATATATATATATATATATATATATATATATATATATATATATATATATATATATATATATATTGTCAAGGGACAATATTGCACTGTCATAAAAGTTGAAGAGGAGGTCCAGATTGTCTTGAATTTATGGGAGGGACCTCTCAGAGTATATCTGATTCTCTCGAATTTTAGAAAATACACAAAATCTCAGATCCACTGTTGAACAGAGGGAGGTTTCTGATCCTCCCAGGAGAGGAGAATAAGGTGCCTTGTAAACAGTGAGGTAAAGGCTTTGACTGTTGCAATATTTCTCCTAGGAGGGCAGGAGTCAGGGATCATCCCCAAATAGGGCACACTTTTGATCAGGGGAAATGTTTGTGTTAAACATCTTAGAGTATGCCTGAAAAATATTGACCCAAAGTGTGTTAATTCTCAGACAAGACCAAAACATATGCACATAATCTGCAGGTTGGCTATTGCATCTAAGGCAGAAAAGGTCAGAGCCTGAAAAAATCTTTGAGAGCTCTGCGTTGGTCAGATGTGCTCTGAGGACAACCTAGAGCTGTATCAGACTGTGTCTAACACAGGGGGTGACGGGTGACTAAACTTCAACACAGTATCCCCCCGGTCATCTGTCATGGTTAATCCCAGGTCTCTGGTCTGAGGGATATCATCAGATATACATTGGAGATATCTAAAAAACCACTGGGAGAGCTGCGTAAAAGATACAAACTTGCCATCTGAATACAAATCAGAGACACATTTAACGCCTTTTACGAGCCATCTTCCAAAGGGGGAGTCAGTGAGTGAGGTAGAAGTAATTGTTCTTCATAGGGGAGTGTATGGAAGTTCCTAGAATTTTAAAATGTCTTTGAAATTGGAACCAAACTTTCACCGAATGTAAAGCTACAGGGTTCATCTGATATCTAACTAGCAGAAGGAGGTGTGAGAGAATTCAGTATTGATTCTAGGCCTTGAAGAATGCTTGACTTTTCAATGTATAACCAGCTTCACAGTTAGTTAGTGGGTCATTGTCCATCCAGTGTAACAGAGACTTAACGTTGCATGTCCGATAATAATACATTAAGATGGGCAGGTTTTTAGGTCTCTGGAGGACTAAAAGTAGGGTACTGTTTAGCAGGCTAAAGGACTTTTTGATTAAAATGAATATTTTAGTCTGTACAACAGCAGTCCTGAAAACTATGTTATATTTTATTTTATTTATGATTTTTATTTTTGTGTTGGTGAAGGGTAATTGGATTTTCCGTCCATAGGCCCGCTTGGCTGGTCTCACGCCCCGGTGCAGGTTGACCCTGGCTGATCTGAGGGCGTCTTTGTTCCCAGACTTGAAAGAAGGTTGCGTGCTCTCAGGAGCTCACGCACTTCTCTGGTGAACCAGGGTTTGTTGTTTGCTCGTACAATGATGTTCTTGGTAACTGTTACATCATCCATGCATTGGGTTATGTATCCGGTCACAGACTCTGTGCACTCTGTGAGGTTGACGTGCTGGTTGGTAGCGGCCGCCTGCCTGAAAACAGACCAGTCTGTGCAGCCGAGGCAGTCCTGGAGAGCTAAGGTGGCTCCCTCTGGCCATGCCCTGATCTGCTTCGCAGCTGACTTGCTCCTAGTTAACAGTGGTCTGTAGGCTGGAATTAACATAACTGAAAGCTGATCTGAGCGCCCCAGGTGGGGGTGGGGACCGCTCTGAATGTCTGTTTGATGTTTGTGTAGACCTGGTCGAGCGTGTTCTCTCCCCAGGTTGCAAAGTTCACATGTTTGCGGTAGTGTGGAAGTACAGTTTTTAGTTTGGCCTGGTTAAAATCGCCGGCGATTATGCAGACCGAGTTTAGGTTTGAGTCCTGTAGTGAACTCAGACTGATTCAATGTAGGCAGTGCGTCCTCTGTGTTTGCACTGGGCGGGATGTAAACAGCAGTGATGTTGACGGCAGTTCTTTCTCTCGGCATGTAGAATGGACGACATATAAGCGTTAGGAATTCAACATCTTTAGAACAGTAGCTTGAGATAACTGAAGCATTTGTGCACCAGTTGTTGTTAATAAAAATACACACACCACCTCCCCAAGATTTACCAGTGCTGGCGTGGTTTCTTCCCTAAATGTTGTCAGTCCTTCCACTTGGATGGCGCTGTCCGGAACAGTATGGATAAGCCTCGTTCGTTGCCTCGCAGGCCCCTTTGTCTTTCCAGTGTAGGAGGCCTAGTTCACTGAGTGTTTCGCGATCTAAAACCAGATTCTTCTGTGGAGTTGTTGTTCCGTAGTCCAGATAATGACCTCCATCCATCCATCCATTATCTATACCAGCTTTTTTTTTCCGGGTCTCGGGGGTCTGTCGGAGCCGACGCATAGTAGGCGAAAGGCAGGGGTACACCCTGGACAGGTCGCCAGTCCATCACAGGGCCACATAGAGGACAAACAACCAATCACACTCACATTCACACCTAGGGAGAATTTAGAATGATCAATCAACCTACCCTGCATGTTTTTGGACTGTGGGAGGAAGCCAGAGTACCCGGAGGAAACTCACGCAAGCACGGGGAGAACATGCAAACTCCACACAGAAAGACCCACCGGGCCGGGAATCGAACCAGGAACCTTCTTGCTGTGAGGCAACAGTGCTAACCACTAAGCCACCGTGCTGACCGCCTATTGTGACTAATTCTTGCAACAATACAGATGACATATTTAACATAAAATGCACATGGCTATCGTGGTCACTGCTGTACAGGGCGGCGCTGCATAGGTCGGTGGAGGTGGAGGTTTTTCTATCCTAGCTTTCTGCCAGTGATAATACCAAAGACTTATAAGACTATCACCAAGACTTACGTTATTGTTTGAGCTGTGTCAATTTTGTTTTTTGACAGTTCATACTTTATTTCACTTTACCCGGAGTTGGGATGAAACAGTCTTTCTTCACTCATTGTTTTTTTTTTCTTCTTCTTGCGGACTTCATTTGAACTCCCACATTTTACAGTATAGTTCGATTTTAAATTCTACAAGACACGACACGGTGACAGACCACAACTGTGTTCAATGTAATGTTTAAAGATGACCACAAGGGGGAGAGCAAACTCCATTACCAAAACGCTTGCACTCAGCTCTTACAAGACGACACATAACAGAGAAGTAATAGTAAAAAACTTAACATATTAACTTATTCTAATGATCTTTTTTCTGGTTATTCCTTAATTTATGTGTACATGTTAGTCTCAATGAAAAACAGAGACCTGTTTTAAACGGTAAAAACATATCCAATAAAAAATACAAAATAGTATAAAAAATATACAATTAAGTTCCTCACTATTAAAAATTGTATAAACGTCATCAATATGGAATTAAATACAAGCAGAAATTCATTTAGAACAGGAGCAAGTCTTTAATAAATAGACTATGTTGTCTTTTAAATCCATCAAATGTGACATGACCGGGCAATTTCAGATCCTGCTGGGGGCATTGTCCAGATGAAGGGGCCAGAGTAGATAAACGCCTTCTTCCCGTGCTCAATATGCACAGTTTGAAGGTACCAAAAGCAAAGGCTGCAGGGGTGTTGTTTGAATGTCATGTGAACATGACAAATATGACAGTACCAGACAGAGAATGGATTTGTAAATGAAGGTACATCAATATAAAAGTCTACGGCACAGTGTACAGTGTGCACTAATGAGTGAGGGGTTCACCAACTGGGATAAATGTCAGGGTTCCATGGCAGAACTCATCCAGCGTGTGTGAAGAGCTGGCAGAGTCGTTCTTATACACAATGTCACCACAATCGATAAGAGCCGAGAAAGTGGCAGAAACCAAACGTTTCCTGCAATTAAAAGAAAAACTGGATTTATTTCAAAAGAAAAACCCCAGTATTATCTTAAGCTTTTTCAGCAGGTTATTGATTTTAGGCTTAAAAGTTAAGTCTTTATCAATTGTTGTGCCAATATATTTGAATTAGGTGACAAAGTCGATAATGTGTGGTGCTGTGTGGTGGTGATAGTAGGGAGAGTTTGTGGCACCTTCTTCCTGTTGGAAAATAACATCACCTTAATCTTAATAGCGTCTAACATCAACCTAACCTGAGATTGTTGAAACTAAATACAATCAAAAGAAGACAGCAAAAGCTTGAAAACAAGAAGAAGCATTTTTCCATGCCAGTATATTCCTGAATCATCAGCATAAAAGTGTACGGTTGCATCAGAAAGACCATGAACCAAGTAGTTAATATAAATAGTAAAGAGTATAAGTCCTAAACTTGACCCTTGTGGGATCCCTTTGGAGATGTCCAGATAACTTATTACGGACAATGTATATTTATATGTGGGTTTGTACAGTTCATCATGAGCAAATACAACAGTGTAACAATTCAAAAATGAAATGAAAAATAGAAACCTTGTGCATGATTAGTGTCAAAAATGTTCAAAGGAATATAACACACATGAATTTGAAGTTTCAGAATCAATCTTTGTTTTCTGTTTTATTAAATATTTTATGAAATGTATTTTTTTTTCTCATACTTCCTCTCTTTTCCTTCTCTTTTTCTTTGTCTTTTCCTCTTATACCATCATGGGGGTTCTGAAATCAACTACCTCTGGTGGTCGTTTTGTTTAAGCCTGCCTCACTTCTCTGTCATTACTCTGCTTTTAGCTTTTCGTCCAGGGGATTAAACATGGACCTTATAGTCATAGCCACATCACAACCACATCATTGGCACTGAGACGCTGATTTCCTACGTTATGCAGAGGATCACTGGCCTACCCGCCCATCATCCTATCAAGAGTTAGCGAGCTGAAGAACATCTCCTCCTGTCCACATGTGACTGTTGACATCTGTCCTCAACTTCTTGATGTCAGCCAGTTCTCGACTTGAAGGGACCTCATGGGGACAGTAGCATGGTCTCTTCACGGGATGGCCAATCCACACTCTGACTCACCCAGTGAAGCAGCTGATTACATCAAAGCTGAGAATCTTCTTCTAAAACAGGAGTAATTCCCTGAAGAGGTCAAAGCAGACGCTTCCCAATCTCCAGTCATTTGGGTTCCTAATCTCCAGAGTATGACATGGATACAGGACTCCTCTGAGTCGGGGGGAGGTTACCGAGAGTGGAGCAGCTAGAACCAGATACCATCCATCCGGTCTTGCTAGACCAGAAGCATCCATTGATCAACCTTATCATCCACGATCATGATAAGACCCTCCTGCATCCTGGACCCAAAAGAGTGCTAGGTGAGTTTCGTCATTGTTTTTGGATCCTGCGGAGAAGGAGGGAAGCAATCAAGAAGTACCAGAGAAGCGTTGGGATTTTGTGTTCAAGTGCATGACAACCCGCTGCGTGCATCTAGACCTCCTGGAGAGCCCTGGAGTTAACGCCTTTCTGATGTTTCTAAGCTTTTTATAGCCAGAAGAGGGAAACCCTTTAAGCTCCTTTCTGATAATGGAACTAATTTTGTCGGTGGAGCCAGAGAATTGCATAAAGCCTTTGAGGCAATGGTCCCTCAACTAAAGGAACAGTTGGCAGAACAACAGATTAAGTTCTGTTTCAATCCCCCCAGTGCTCCCATTTCCATACAGCATGGGAGAGAGAAGTGAGGTCGGTGAAGACTGGTCTCAAGATTCTCCTTAAGTAGCAGTCGGTGCCTGAGAAAGTGCTTTGCACAGTTCTTGTGGAAGTGGAGGGCATCATGAATGCGTATCCCCTTGTCTATGTGTCCTCAGAAATAGCTGTACTGGACCCCTTCACGCCTAGGATTCTACTGATGGGACACTATGATGCATCACTTCCTCAGGCCATGTATGACTCTAGTCACACCATTGGTAATCACCGATGGCAGAACAGCCAAGTTCCCATCAATCACTTCTGGTCCAGATTCATCAGTCACTCGCTGCCTAGCCTACAGGAGAGACACATATGGAAGAAGGATGGCAAACATGTCAAACTAAACCAAGTGGTGCTCATTGTAGAGCCGCAGCTCCCACAAGCTTCATGGCCTGTTGGAAAAGTAACAGCTACATACCCTGGAGCTGATAGAAGCATCTGGACTGCTGCCACTGAAGTCAAGGATCGGTCATACATTTGACCAGTAGCTCGTCTGGTCCAGCGCCCTAAGCTTGAAGACACTGCCGAAGATCTACCAACCTGAGTGGGCTTTCTACCTTGATTTTGACTGTCTGTGCAGACAGTTGGGGGCGGCTATGTTAGAAAGCCAACACTGTTAATGTATTGCTAACTTGTTTACTGAATTAAGTTCCATTTATTAACAGCTTGTTTCTCTAAGTTTTCATATGTCCTACGCTTTTGAAGGCACCACAGCCATTCTGACGCTATTTTAATGTACCACACCTGCATGGGCAGTTGCCATACTGAAGATGTCAGTATCTTCTTGACAAAGTGTTTGTAATTTTCTTTCCCTTTTTCCAACATTTACCTGTACCTTACTGGTTTGTTACCTTGTGTAAATGACTTTATATTGTCTACGTTGGCTGCTAACATTGCGTTGAGTTTATTGATAGGCTACCTTATGTTTGTGTTGCTATGGTTATTGAGCTTAGTCATGCTGTCTTTGTGCCTTCTGTGAAGTTATATGTTTGTTATATGATCCATATGATATACTTGAGTACTGAATACAGTCCTTTGTAACTTTAGTTATCGTATTATGTTTGTGTATCATGTATGGTGTTTACTATACTGACCATACTATACCAAAGAAATCCGCCTTAAACTGGACATCTGTATCGGCGTTCCTTAACGGGAACGCCAACCCTATACCTTGCCAGTCTAAACCAGTAAAACTCCTGGAGACAACCGTTTCTCTCCTTTTTAGCCTCCGTCTCAGTGAGCAGGTGCACGGTGACAGTCACTGAGCTGTGAAATCGCTGCTCCTTGAGACATGTTTCATGCATACACAAACACACACCACCACACCCATGCAACCCTCTCTCTCTCTCTTTTTTTTTGTCCTACTTTACCAGCTCATTCTCCTCCATCCTCAACCGTACCTCTCAGCCTGTCTCGCTGCTTGATCAAAGACTGTAATGCGGAACTTTACTGAAATTTACTCACACACAATAAATAAATAAATCTCCAGTGGAATTAAAGATAACAAAAACATTGCAGAGTTTCATTAGGCAGCAACAGAAGTCTTTGTTTCCATCCCTGTGCGTTTGTGTGTGTGTGTGCGTTTGTGTGTGTGTGTGTGTGTGTGTGTGTGTGTGTGTGTGTGTGTGTGTGTGTGTGTGTGTGTGTGTGTGTGTGTGTGTGTGTGTGTGAGCACTCTCCGTGCCTCCTTCATGTGTCTCTGACCACATCTACATCTTTAATGTTTTAAACTGAATAATGAATGAAACCCCTGGGCTCAAAAACACACACACACACACACACACACAAACCACTTCCACTCCGAAAGTACAAGTAAGTGGTAAGCCATAAAAAAAATTGAAATCAAATATTTTGTTTTAAAAAGATTAAATCACCTTTTGTGGATCAAAGAGAGCATAGCAAAGCAAAGTGCACTTCAAAGCAAACCAATACCTCCTGCTCTTTCGCCCACAATTGGGTTTCTACTACCAGTTTCCTGTTGACATGCTGCAAACTTCCTGCTGGATGGAACGCGGAGTTCAGATAAAACACTCTGCTCGCCTGCTTTGGTGTGTGTTGATGCAGTTGGCCATTCAGCCTCTCGGCTGTGCACGCCACACGATACGCCCTTGCATGTCTTTCTGCTGCAGTCGTGCATGCTTTATATATTCTAATTTGACTTTCAAATGTCTGAACTCCCTCAACTTTAGCAAATCCCACAAACTCTTGCCTTTCCCTCAGCCTCTTATGAAGATAAAGATGTGAAGCTGAGGTCAAGGTTGGTCTCCACAGCAACTGAGCATAAAAATGCCATGATCCACCTGACCTGCAGGCCCCCCTCTCCTCTGCAGCCTGGTAATACCACTCTAAAAAAATTAGCAACCTTATCTAGAATTTAAAGGTTTTTTGCCCTTTTTCATTTCAAATCTTTTTTTCCTTTTTCTTTTTTTGTTCAGCTTTCGCTTTCTCTCTAGTCACAGAATAGTCAGAAAAACACTAAATAAATAAGTGGAGAAGTATTAAGAGGCTTCCAAACAGGCTGTTTCACTGAATGGCTTAATGCGCAGGAAAATTAGGTGAATCACTTCCTGCAGCTTTTGCAGCAGCTAGTCACACATTTCCATCGATGTAACAGCACATGAGGAAACGTCTCTTCAAAAAAATAAAAACATTTAAATCCTCTGACACAGTGTCTAAAGTTTGACGATGTCAACAAGAGAAACATTTGGTTATTGTTTCCTGTAATTTATATATTATCTGTAAAGCACTCAGTCAAAGTTGTGAACCAGCTACAAATGTCACTCTTGCCGAAACCCATCAAAATCACACAACCCCCCAGTGCAATGTTTTTGGCTTTACATCTCCCAGGAACTACATCGTTCACAGATGACGGTTCTACCCGCGAATCGCAAATCATCCAGAACGGGTCATTTAGGAGCCTGGACACCTTGTTATCTTCCAGCCTCATTTTGCTGTCTTCATCTAACCTCTGCCTGGAATGTGAGTGAATCTCCCATGAGTCACTTCTGTGGAAACACGTCCACTCAGCTTTCATGTGATTTGGTGTGACATAGCAAGAAAATCAAAGATAGAAAAATGTGTACTTTTCCGTGGACGTGAGCGTAACCAAAAGTGTTTATCTGGTAACAAGACAAATCTCAATTCAGCTTCAACTTCTCTTCTGGTGGTTCTTAATGGAGATGACACATGTCTGTGAAGGGAGCGTGGCCTATTCTTCCATGCCAAATTGTTCCAGCTCATTGAAATCACATGGTTTCCAATCATGCACATTAATATTGAGTTTGCTCCACAGATTCTCAGTAGGAATTACATCTCAGTGTTTGTCCAAGTAAAAGTTTGGATGAACTTAAATGTCTTTTGTGTTTGAAGACCCAGTGGTAGTGTAAAACTAGACTGAGACCAGATTTCTTTGGATTATTCCTCTGAATATCAACTTTCTTTTTACTTTTTCATGATTCCACACACCGGAACAAGTGTCCCTGTTCCTGAAGCGGCTGAGCAACTCATGCTTCATCAACCAAGTCTGATCTGGTTCTCAGCAGACCAAAAGACAGTTAATAAACTCAGCCCCCAGGTTTCAAATGTTCATGACCAAACTCCAGTCTATATGGAGTTCCTCTTGGATGAAGACCTCGACTTCCATGGTGACGAAGACCCCATCAGTCTTCAGTGAAACATCAAGCCGGTTTGGCAACCATCATCTTTGCAGACATCCAAGTAATTTTGTTGATATTTCTTGTTGTTTTAGTTTCAAAGTTTGGGAAATCTTACACAATTGATGGCACCCAGGGTTGTTTTTAACATAGTTTGACTCATTTCTTTGTAATGATGCAACATACAGCTGTTTTAAACTTGAAACGCTTAGAAATGGAAATGTAGCCTAACCGTTTCAAATGAGCAGTAATTAACTCAACTGTAATTAAAAAATAAAAACAAAACAAAATAAAATCCACTTGGTAAAAGAAGCACAAAAATGTGATTATTTTATTATTTTTTGAATATATGTTTTTTTTTAAGACTCCAGGGGGTATTAGTTATGCCGTTGCTTCATAAGGCACACAGCCAACCATCACGTTTCTTTCCTCCGCACTGAAGAGGTATAGAATAAAAAAGGTAAACGAGAAAGAGAGACGCAAAGCGCCGGGCACGTGCACGGTGCCCAGCGCGCTCCCGTCATCCGTTGCGCGCGGACAGACCGTCGGCGCAGATAGAAAGAGAGAGAGAGAGAAAGAGAGAGAGGGTGGAGGAGAGGGCTGCTATTACTAGTGACAGAAAGCGGCAGCGAGCACATACAGTCTGGAGAGCAGCTGATGCGACAAGGTGGGAAACGAAAAATGCTCCTTCTGGTTGTTTCCACTGTTGACGTCCATCACTGATGCGGCGCAGACTGAAGCGCTCGTGCTTTCAGCGCGATCGCAGAGTCCTCCTGCCTGATCCAGTGTCCTCTCTCCGTGCTGTCGTTGTGTGTCCGCAGATGCTGAGCGTCGCCTTGCTGTGTGCGTGCACCGTCGCCCTCGGACACGTCTCCGCTCGCTCCGACAGCAGCAATTTTTTGGATGATAAATGGCTCCTCGGGAGATGGGATAAATTCAGAGATGTAAGTAATATTAATGGGTTATATCGCTCTATTATCGTCCCTTTTTTTTTTTGCAGGTTATCTCATTTCCACCCCCTCCCACCACATCTTTTCCCTCCCCACAGCCACACTCATTGGTTTGTGATCATGCGCTCCTCGTTCAGTCGTTATGTCCAAGCGACGCGTCACGGGGTTCGTTGTGTTGTTTGTCACACGTTCATCAGCCGCTGCACTGAGCCAGCAAATACACTAATGGCGATACAGGGATGCTCCTCGCCTCCAAGTGTGTGTGTGTGTGTGTGTGTGTGTGTGTGTGTGTTTTGTTTGTTTTTCGGTGATAGCAGCGTCTGGTTAGCAGAGATAAAGGCCTCAATGGAGCACAGCCGTCAGTGAGGCACCGCTGAAACCCTAAACGAGCCTAATTATGGACAGATGCAAGGAAGGGGGTCTGCTGCAGTTAGTACTACACATCCTGGTCAAGATGAACACCTGCAACAGGCAGTAGAAATGAGTAGAAATCAGAGGATGCAATCATATTCCTTATTATCTGTATTTGAAGTTGAACAAGAAAGCCTTACAGAAAGCAGATGAGCAAATCCCAGATGGTAGGATCACTACAAAGTAGAGCAAGTCCCCTTCCACAGGCCCATGGTGGATCCCTGTGGAAATATTAAAGGAATATTACAAGCTGTCTCACTGATTTGGACTACCTGTAACCTACATTTGTCTCCCAAGTGATTTAGTGTTTCTTCTACCAGTGCGCGGTGATTTAGTGCAGCTGATCTGGGTGATAATACTGCTGCTGAGTCCTCTCCAGCTGACTTTGTCAGCCACCATTAACCAGGCACGTTAAGGCCACTTAGGGCAGTAATGCTGCTACTCACTATCACGGATAATGCTCTGATCGTGTGGTCCACTTCCTTGCTGTAGCCTATTCATGCTTTAACATAGAACACTCATATCAGTAAGACATTTTTCACTGTGACGTGACCCTCACTGCATTTATTTGTGCTTTGAACAGTGTTTTTGACAAGCAACTTGACAGACAAAAGAGCGTGTAAATCACTAAGCTCCATGTGGTCTGTTTCCTGCTAGAAACAGGATATCTTGCCTCTGGCTACAGTTTAAATGGCTCCAAGAGGAGATTTGTGCAGGGTTGAACTTGTACTCGCACTCATAATCACAAAAATCACAAAAAAATAAGCAATGTCTGCACCTATGTGCATGCAGTTTACAAGAGACAAGCTTTTGTACTGATGATGTCAAAGGGCTATCAGCGTTTAATGGGTAGGATGGGGGGGGGGGGGGGGGGGGGTGTTCTTTAATAAAAAATAAAAAAAAATTGTTCTCATGAAATCAGTCCTTGAAATCAAAGCATGTTTTTGTTCTGTCCGTCACACTGGACTGTTTAAGGCCATCACGCCGACATCACGGGTCCATGTGATTCATGTTAGCTCTACAATTGGATTATGCAAATTGGGCATCAGGAGCAAAAGGCTGGAGAGAAAGTGGCACCCTGGCCATATGTAGATGCTGTTTCCGTTGAAAGACCTCACCTGTTCACCTACGGGCAAAAAAAGTTTGTGATAGATAGATAGATAGATAGATAGATAGATAGATAGATAGATAGATAGATAGATAGATAGATAGATAGATAGATAGATAGATAGATAGATAGATAGATAGATAGATAGATAGATAGATAGATAGATAGATAGATAGATAGATAGATAGATAGATAGATAGATAGATAGATAGATAGATAGATAGATAGATAGATACTGTGGTACTGATTAAAGGCATCAGTAACAAAGGTGGAGCTCTGTGCCTCATGTTTTTGTGTAGGGGTTTGTTTTTTCTCCTAATATCATACTGATCGATACCGTCATGCATCATGGAGCACATGTATAGCTGTGTCAGCTCTGCCACATACATGTGCATGTGCTCAGTCCATTGAGGTCTCAGCTCGAGGAGCGGTCAGCGCAGAAAAGCTGCAACGGATTTCCATGACTCATAGACCACAGCCTCTAAAACACAACACATAAACTGCACGCATGGGTGACATACTCTTTCATGTCAGGAAGTCATGAAGTTTCCAGTTGAAGCAGGTGACAATAAAGATGATGCAAGTGTTACCGTGTCGCCCTGAATAACGCAGAGAGAGGGAAGTCAGTAAAGTATGGGGTATAGGTGACAATACCTGACGATATTTATTCAATTTGGAGAGTTTTTTAAAAACAAATTGGATTTCACAAAGCCCTGAAATGGAGTGGCGACCTGTCCGGAGTGTACCCCCTAATGAGCTGGGATAGGCTCCGGCAGACCCCCGTGACCCTGCAAAGGATAAAGCAGGTATAGAAAACGGATGGATGGATTTCACATAAAAAAGCCCCGTTTTGCCCTTCATTACCTCATGCAGCTTTATTTACATTAGGCTAAGTCACCGAGTAACACAAGCAAGATTAGCTGATCCAACCTTTCCTTGTCATTGTGATGTGCGTAAGTGCCATTACCCCTAATAGGCATAAACGTCACTGATAAGAGTCCAGCTCCTCATTCTAGTGTCTCCTGTTTACAAGTGATATTTCAAGCATCCATACATGTGTCTGCTTCATTCTGTTCAGGGTTTCAGGGGTTGGGTGTGTGTATGCGTGTGTGTTGGACTCTGTCCCTGCTGTCATTGTGCAGAGGCAGGGTACGTCCCGAACAGGACCCCTGTCCATCACTGTGGCAGAAGCTTAATGACAACCTGCAGCGGGGTTATTTACTGTGCAGATACAGGACTGCAGGTGTCTTCGTTTGGGGATGAAACACAACTGCGATCAAAGATGTAACTGCCATGTTAATCCTACACCTGTACTGCAGCTGCGCCAAAGCGTGCTTCGGTGTAAGTCAAGTGTTGCTTTCATCTTCCACTAAGAGCCATAAGTGTGTCTCGCCTTTATTGTAGGAGATAAAATCATTGAATCAGCTGCTGATTTACAGTAAGTCCTGTTAGGGTGGCTGAAGAGGCCAGAGGCTGTCTCTGCAGCGCTGGTGCCATCCCAGCCCATTTGAAAGACTTTTCTACTCTTGTCGAATCTTGGCTACCTTATAGTAACTGTCAGATTGCAGAGATAAGATATAGAGGAAAACTGTTTTAAATAATGGGAGGAAAAACGATGAATGACACTTAATTGCATGGTACAACGTAAGGGTAGAACCATATATTATTTAGACAAGCCTCATTAGAAGAGATTACAACTCCTCATCTTCTCCTCCTTCTCTGTGTGTGTGTGTTTGTTTTTTTTTGTGAGTCTGTCCTGTGTTGTTTGTGTTGTGGAGTGTAAATGATGTAGAGAAGGTACAGAGCTCGGGGCCTTTTCCACTTCAAAGCACCTCAGCGTGGATTTGTGTGCGTTTGTGTGAGCACGAACGCAACAAGCTTGAGCAAGACAAGCCCAGCCAGTACAGTGAAAACATGCAAATATTTTCCTGTTGGACATCTAGGGGAGGGCTGCAGAGAGAAGGAAGGAAGCCATTAGGGAGAAATTAGCAGAGCTGAAATCAGATAAGGGAAAATGTAAGGAAAGGTGAGAAAAGTAGTTGTGAAAAACAACACGTCACCTAGATCTTTTCCTATATTGACAGCAGCAGATTAAGATAGGAAGCGCATGGCTCCAAATGTACTTAGTGGTGTGTTTGCGTGCATATAAGGACAAAAAGCTGTTTTAACCGTGAGGGAGAGAGAGGAGTAGATGTGGAAATAATTGACAGGATCCACTGAAAAGCTGCTGTTTCAGAGCACACCAGAGAGAATGCCAGGCCTCTTGTTGAATTTGAGGTTTTTCTGCATTTTTTTTTCCTCCCATAACATGTAAAAGTAGGTGACTGGTTGCATTTGCAGTGAAGTGCATTCATCCATTTATTTGATGTGATGTGCAAAGAAGTGCGTACATGTGTGTGTTGTATTTTGGAGGCTCTCTGTTGACTCCATTAAGGAATCAGACCGCGAGCACTTCTGTTGTCTTCACTGGTCTAAAAAAAGGGCCTGGCCCCCATAATGCAATGTTCTCATTATTCAGTCTCTATGGTCTGCAGTGCTGTAAGGGACCAAAAGACAGACTCTGATTTCACCGTAGCCTTTTTTGGACGATAGATGGAGAGAGCATGTGATGAGCACTCAGAAGTCTGTAGTGAATATCCGGTGAGGTTAGGAGGATCAAAAAATGCAGGACAGAATTGAGACATTAATTAGAGCCTGGAAAGAGCAAGAGTTGACCCTGTTCACCCCGAAGAAAGGAAAGGAAGTGACACAGAGGAAGACACCTTGACAGCTGAAGTCATGTTCTTTGAAAAATAAGTGGGATCCTGCAGCAAATAGTGCGAGTTAATTCACCGCAGGGATGAGTAAATTATTCCCAAATAAATCCTTCTGATGCACAAATAATTATATCAATCTGCTTAGATCACATCTGAAAAAAAAAAAAACATCTCATAAATCAGCATGGAAGACAAGTTGAAGACATAAATGTGTCAGCGATTATCTGCAAACATTAACGTGCTATTTATCAGGCAGCTTCATTACGTCTGGTAAAATGAGCCGAAACGCCCAAAGAGGAGGAAGAAGTCAGCGGGTTTGAAAGAGAAATGCATGGACAAATAGAGGTGCAAATTAACTGCAGATGGCATAAGGAGATAAAGGGGAATTAAATGAGGAACTGCTACCAAGTTAGTACAAGATGCCATTTCTAAAAGGTTTCAGTAGCAGATGAGCTGAGACGGTGTCTTGATGGGGTAAAAGGACAACCGCGACTGCATCACTAATGACGCCACCTGAAGTCGGGCTCCAGCAGGGTGGAGGAGGAGTGCTAGGTCGGGCTGGGGTCAATAGCAATAGGCTAGTTGGACCTCGCCAGGGTGAAGTTGGACTTAAAATCAGCTGTCAAAGCTGTTCCCACCGTTTGCCCATCTCGAGTCAAAGCCTGACAAATGCAATTTGCCTAATAATTGTGCACGCATGTGTTTCAGAGAAGAACAATGCAACACCTGATGAAACACATGAAAACAATCTCGACTAGATAATCAGAAGCAGATGATAGTAGAGTGTACAGTACAGGAGGCCAGAGTTCTTCATCCTTACGACTGATACTCCTGAATGCCAGAACTCCCGGCCCAGCCAGCGTTACAACGTTCAACTTTTGCAACCATTCCCGTAGCTGCCATTGTGTTGTTTAGTTGAAGGACGTACTGTTCAGTACAAATTTTCTCTCTTGGATTGAAACATATTGTTACTCTTTGTTGTTTTAGTGGCTAAAAATAAAACTATTGTTTTATAACTGTTGTACATTTGGCCTTCATGGGTCATGTCTTCCTTAAAAATCCATGTTCCTCAGTTCTAAACCAGGACTAAAAAGACATTTCCCCATGTTAAAAGGGATTTACAAAAATATCGGTGAAATGGGACAATACACCTCCACTTTGCGTCCATGAAAGTTAATGAGTTTGAGACATGTGGATAGGACATAATAAATATAAATAAGATTATAGATTTTGTCTTTCTTTGACCCAAAGTCAGGTTTTTACTCTGAAATTGTTTTTTTTTTTTTGCTTTTTGTTCCCAAAAGCTTCCAGAAAGTGTGACAGGTTTTTATGCCCGTCAAAACAACTGCACAAGCGTGCACACACTCAAACACGCAGCTGTGAAAGCAAATAGTTTGATGAAAAGAAGAGAGTCAAGGGCTCAATCGGGTATAATCAGGTAATTAGAGAGTGTTGTAATCCGGGGTTTCTACAGACTCACACACTCAGGTTTTAAGCATCTTTTGGTTTTGGCCGCAGTCAGGAGGAGATGTCTGTACAAACAGTCCTATTTATACACTTTTTGTACACATACAAAATTAAAATGACTTCTGTTTGCAGGGAATTTTGCAGCGCAATTTATTTTCATGTAGCTCTCTGTGTGTAACTTAAAACTCCTTTGGTTTACTTCTTTTTTTAAATTTTATCCCTAACAAAAGTTCACACCCCTTACTAGACCTCAGGTTGTTTCTACTCAGGAAATGTTCCTGAAATCTCCAGGGAATTAATGTAAACCTTTCACTGTTAAAACGAGAGTTTTTTTTATTTCAAGTGACTGAACGTGAATGATAAAGGAGCCGGTGGAGATAAGAAGAAACGGCCGTCACTGTGGGAAAATCAGAGACAGTAGAGACGGTTGATGCATTTCAACACATTCCCAAAGAAAGCGCAGATACGGAAATGCTTGAACTCACACCGAGTCAAACAACACACAGCTCGCTCTTCGTTAAGCTCATTTTACGTTGGCATCGTAAGCCTGCGCCTGCTGGGAGTATCTCCAGCTTGTCCCGCTATTAAAAGCCAGCAAATCACTCACCTCTGTGCATTCCTTAATTAGACTGAGATAACATTCAACTGAGTCAGTACGTCAGAGAAGATTTAAGTTTTGGAGAACATTTTGCTTCAGGCGACATTTTTTGGGATAATTATTAATCTTACAAATACAATTAGATTTTTTTTTTATTCATCTTTTACTAAATGAAGCACTTAAAGGAACATCCAGCCGTCAGTATTATTTTTTACTTTGATTACAAAGTTGCTGCAACATAACATCATGAGCTTATCATGTACATGCGAGCACTTTTAACCTAAAAGTGCTTAAATTTGTGACTGACAGACTAAGATTGTTTTTCCAAGTGTTCGAAATGGTGGTTTTTATCTAAAAGGATTCTGTTTCTATTTTCTATTTCTATGCTTGGAGCCACCAAACCAGGATGAGCAGTAAACCAGCGTGAACTTGGTGGGCTTTAGTGGTTTTGAGTTCTTCATCTCATGAAATCCACGCTCTGTTCTTCTTCTTCTCCTTGTTTGGGGTCTTTTTAGCCAAAGAAAGTTGGCTTTTAAAGACTCTTTTAACTACAAAAAAAAAAAAACCAAACAAACTAAAACCTCGTAACATTTGTGGCTTTTACCTTCAGTAGGAACAGGTTCAATCAGCATTCAGTCCCACGTCAAACAAAGTCCGCGGTCGGCACGAGTTTATCGTCTCTATCTCAGGTTGGAAGCAATATAAGCTAAACATGAGAAGAGTTTGTTGAGTTTGTTGCATATGCTGTGCTCTGAGCTGCAAGAATGATAAATAAGCTTTAAGATGTGTGAGTTGAAAGCTCTGAAACAGACAAGAGCTCCGACCTACGGAAGCAACACACTAAATGCGTTGTACCTGTTAACTTAGTGGAAGCACGTTGTTAGTCCTGCTGTGTGCGGCTGACTCCAGCTGTCCGCTTAGATGTAATACTTAGGTTTTTTTTTCTGAAAGTCACCCTTGTAGTTATTCACAGCTTGTAGGATAGTTAAATGTCATAAATTCTGTTTCTAACAGTCTACACAGCTAACCCTGGGAACAGTAATTGGCATGTAGGCACTTGTGCACTAAAAGGTTGTTACGTCACCGCTGGCAGTGGAAAAGGAGTTAGTCACCTTGTTCTTGTGGGCGTACCCATGTTTAAAAAAAAAAGACAATTGCATTGATGTGCTATTTTTGGCTCTAAAATGGGTATGCATCCCTTTATAAATGCAGAGAAAGGTCAATAATATTGAAGAGAGGAATTCAAATGTAAAATAAATGCATGGCCAAACCGATGACCAAAGCATAGAGCACAGAATCTTTAAAAAAAAAAAAAAAAAAAAAATCACACAAACAGGAAGTGTGACTTTATTCTCCTCTAAAAATAGTTTTAAAATGTTAATGAAGAGAAGAGTCAATGGCATCCTCTAATCGATGAAACAAAAGCTAAAATGTATTTTTAGGCAGTGTAAACTGGTGATTCAACATTAAAAAAAAATACTCTACATATTTAGCATTATTGTGCTTGTTAGAGGACACTGAGCTTTTATTATACAACCAAACCAAATATTTTAATATTTTATAAGTGTTAAATTCCAAACTAAATCCTAAAAATTTGCCCTGGAAATCTCTTGATATCTTCAAACCATCAGCTTTGATAGATTTGATCTCTACCCTTCAGCTATGTGTAGTTGAGTGTGTGTGTGTGTGTGTGTGTGTGTGTGTGTGTGTGTGTGTGTGTGTCTGTGAGTGTGTGTGTGTGTGTCTGTGTGTGTGTGTCATCTTCCACACACAAACAAAATTTAAGGGAAAAGGAAAATCAGCATTTACACAAGGAGACACACGGGTCTTTTCATCTAAAGTACTGCCGACAGCTGCTGTCATAACATCACGATTATGTTGACTGAATAAATGCTTGCCGCAATGATAGGATGTTGGTATGCATTTGCCGCGCTGCCATATGGTTTTTTAGAAAAAGAAAAAAGAAAAGTCAGAAAATCTGAATTCATTTCTGATTCTTTCTGTGTTTTTAATGCCTTCCACCAAAGGAGGTTGAGGTTTGTATAACTCATTTATGATGTTCTGCTCTGAAGAGTCAGTAGTTTTGTATGCAGTGTCTTTTGTTTTTTTGTTTTAATTATGTTTATGGACTAACTGTTTTCCAGGAGCCAGGAACATGGACTCCATCCAAGCCATTCGATCAAGGTAGGTGTGAATGAGAACGAGTAAATTTTGAAAAGCTTAAGTAATCAAGCAAGCCAAAAAAAAATAACTAGAAGCCTTCCTGCACAAATCTTCACATTTTCAATAATAATAATAATAAGAGAAAAGTTTGCAGTCTGTATATGAACCATTAAAATGCACTGACATCTACATGTTTATCATTTTTGGTCAACTTCTGACTCCTATTGGCTATGAAAGATAAGAAAGATAAATTGTGCAAATTCTTAACTCTTGACTACTGACTTGGAAGTGTTTAGTTTTGATTTTTCGCCAGCTTTTCTGAGGTGAAATGTTAAGAATTTGACCGTTTGACCTGGTAGGCTAATGGCACGAACGTCTGACCGTAATTTCACTCTATGATAAAGTCAGTAAACGTATTCACGTTAAATAGGACATGCTCAATGATTTGATGGTCCATTTAAAACTAAAGTGTCATATATTTCATGAATACGTGATGAGCAAGCACCAGGCGACTGTAGAAAGCAAAAATCCCTTTAAACAAGAAGACATCCTGGCAGAACCAGACCCAGGAAGGGTAGCCATCAGCCTCAAACGATTGGGTGTTGATAAGACAGGAAAGAGGGGAGAACAGACCAGTAGGTATCTACTCCAAATACCAGCTCGATGTTTCTTGTTCATATTGAAGGAACAAATGTCAACATGAACTGTTTACTTGAAAGAGCCACAAGGTAAATATTAAGAGGAAAGAGCGGGATAGTTGACGGAAATATGCACGGCACATTCAACTGCTTTAAGACCACAGCACAATGTTTTTGCACACATTTGTTTACATTAGTCCATTTTTATTTTTTAGGATCTCACTCTTCACTTCACAACTATTTGGTTTTGGTTCTGAACTGATAAGTCTAAAACGGTGATGATAACAGGAAAGGGCAGCTGTAGATTCAGAGAGACAGGAAAAAAAGGAGTTATTTTTGACAATGGAATTGTATGAATCCTGAGGGGAAAAAGAGGAAGGGGAGGAGATTTTCACGTAGGAAAACCTCGTATAAACTGTATGATGATGTAAATAAAATAAAATACAAATCGAATCCAAAGATTCACAATACTTTTACTACATCAACCAGCTAAAAAAAAAAAAAAAACATAAGGATTTTCTATTCTTTGATCAATTCATTTCTCGTAGTATTACAGACGCATTACACTCATCCAGGCAACTCGGGATATGCACACATCCTCTCACTTATCGTTGTGTCCTCAAACCCATTCCCACACACAGACACACAACGGAAACAAAAGCATTAGTGAGTTGGAGGATGGAGGCAAGATAATCTTCCAAAGCTGCTCAGAGATTACAGTAAGGTTCTTTAGAGCAAAGGTTATTCACAAACTGTTCTGAGAACAGCCACGGGCTTTTGATCCCGCTCATTGGTGTCTCGTTATAGGGTGACACGGGGTCAGAATCACCTTGATTTTCTATACCAACAAAGATCAAACCATCTGTTAAAGTTTCGGCTCACCGATCAGCTCTGACATTAACAGTGATATACTGTATATCCGTCAGCAGTGGGACCTGACACGGGGTCAGTTTGAGGAGCTCAGTGGCGGCACGCTGCTCAGTGTCGGCTGATAAAAGATCAGAAGTAGCCTCTAAAACCAGTTCCTTCTGTTTTTAGCTCTGACGATACTTAGCTGTGTTACAGAGTTCAGCGCGAGCAGGGTGTTGACAGAGAAAAAACAGTGGCTGCTATTGGAGCATACACACCAACACAGCCGGATAAGTAACGTCTATTCGTGTTGCTTAGAGATGAAAAACATGGTTCAGCCCAGAATTTTGATCCAGAAAAAAAAAATAAATAAAAAATAGGATACTAACCTTGGAAAAGTCTCTCTCTGTTAAGGCTCAGAGGATTAGTCTTTCTAAGAAGCTCCGAGATTGTGTTTTAGTGGACACACATGGAGCGTATACATATATAAATGTTACAAATTCCTCATATTTCTTTGTTCTGTGTTATTAGGCCTTGATCCAGCCAAAGACCCCTGTCTGAAGTTCAAATGCGGTCGCCACAAGGTTTGTGTGGCTGAGGATTTCAAGACTCCCACTTGTGTCAGCCAGAGGAGAGTTAGGTAAGATCTCGTGCTCTAACACACACACACACACACACACACACACACACACACACACACACACACACAGATACACACACACACACACACACACACACACACAGATACACACACAACTGCCCTCTGATGCAGACCTGCGGTGTCATTTAAAGTTGCACCCAGGTGTTTCCATGAGGAATGAAACGAATGAAACAAAAATGAAAGAAAATGAGAACCTAATGAATTAAAACCCCAAATAAAAAAAATTAAAAAAAATCAACAACAACAAATAAAGTGGAAAAATCTAAAAACAAGAAGAAAAAAAACCCAAAAAAGCAGTAATTCTTACACTTACTTGGACTTTTATTTCATTGCAGACAGAATAAAACAAAGACATTTCATATTCTGTCTTAACTTCAGTTCATATATTGATATATATGTGATCCTGTCATTTCAAATCTGTTTTTGCATTGTCATGTTGAACAACAGGCTTACACGTCCCTGGAGAAAAACATCTTAAAGGCAGCGTATGTTACTCTAAAATCTCCTTGTGCTATTCTGATTTACGATTGAAGTGTAACTGACCTTTGCCAAGGGCACAGATTCAACCCCCTATCACCACAAAGCCCGGCTTTTGGATTTGTTGCTTATTACACACTGGATGGTGGGATGCACTGCAGGTCTGAAATGCAGAATTTGATTAATATTACAAAAAAAAAGAAAGTTTAGAAGATAAAATATAAAATATCTAGGGTTGGATTAAATAAAAAGACAAAGTAAATTTGCATTTTTTTTCCTCTGTGCTGGTCTTCTGGATTTCCGGCTCTTTTGTGACTGTTGTGCAACATTCCTATTTGGTCCAGTTGCCCGGGCATTGGCACTGACGTACAACGGACACAAAGTTCTGCCAAGTAAAATGAATGGGCTTTGTATGCGTATGTGTGTTTTTTTGTTTTTTTTTTGTCTGGGATGCCTCAGACTAGATAGGACAGTAACACCACACTGACCTCATTTCCCATTCTTAGTAGAAACACAATTCCCAATACACTGCGATTTGCTTACTACATAGTGTAAGCAAATCAGAAAATAATCACACTCAAATCCTAAATCCTTGTATCATTTCCCGAATTGGTGCGAGAATCAAAGCAGATATGAAACACTTGGTGAGTGCAACGAGGCGCCGCGGCGAAGAAGATGGTGTCCGTTTATTTGAAATATTTCAAATGCAGATGTGTCGTATATGAGAAATTAACTGTTTTTAGTATTTTTCCAGTTTTAAAGATCCCAATTTGTACCTTAGTCCAGGCGCAATGTGCACCCCATGTCCTGTAGTTCATCCCTCGCCGGTTTGTGGAAGTGATGGCCACACTTACTCCACCAAGGTACACTCACGCATGAAAAAAACTGAAAAACAATGTGCTCCTTTGAGATGAGCCCGTCCAGGCTGGTTACCAGCAGCTGCCACACAGTGCATGCTGGTGAGACTCCTGTCCCACTTGAGCCTGACTTGGTCTCATGACGTCCCTCCTCGTGACATCTGGTCACCAAGTCCCTCACCTGGCTTGGTGACAGTGATGACCTTGTGAGAGTCAAGGCAGGAGAAGTTCTTAGGAAGAACATTTGATAGGTCAAGATGACATTTGTAGCGGATTTTCAGTGGAAGAGATTTGTTATTTAATTTGACTTGTTTTCAGCATTTTAACTGATTAATTTGCTGCGTGGTAGACGGAGATTAAATACTGCATATCGAGCCTACAATCTGAATATCATACAGTTGTACTAAATAAAGTTAACTTTTTACAACTGTGTTTGATTAGTAATATTCTGTTAATTTGGGGAAGTTTACATCAGCAGGTATTTGAAAAAAATGCATATTGACAAAGGAATTTATGTTAGACTGGCGCTGATTCATGAACACGGTCACAGAAAACTACTGGACGATGTTGTACAACCTGATAGATCTAGAACTGTCATCAGAACAAACAGATTATTTGTTCAAATTAGAGGCACATGTTGTAACAAAGTTATCCAACTTGCGTGCAGCTTTTTGACTTCCGCCTGCTTTCGTTCACTTTCCAGGATGGACGTAGTTCATCTCAAACGAGCCACTTACTCTCATATATTGGCACATTTTCTTTTCATTTGCTCTTCACACATCATGACTTTGCTTCCTCTTCTGTCTTATTCCGTCTTGTCTCTGTTACTCTGGATCAGTGTAAGCTTGACTACCAGGCATGCATCACAGGAAAGAAGATCACTGTGAAGTGTCCTGGCATGTGTCCTTGCCCTCCTCATTCTGAGCAGAGTTCCGCGGAGAAGAAAGGTACGCAGTTCCTCAGGCTAGAATACAAGAAGTAAAGCTTTGCCTAAAATGTCTTTTATTACGCTGAAACTGAGTGAACCTCGAGGCAACTGTTCCATAGATGTGACTGACTGGCTCCTCATTTTAGTGAGGGGAAAGAAATTTTAATAATCATTAATATTCCTCAGTGTGCAGTGAGTCGGATCTGAAAGAGGTGGTGAGTCGCCTGAGAGACTGGTTTAGAGTGCTGCACGAGAATGGCAAACATAAGAGTGTCAAGATCCAGAAGCCAGAGAAGAACAGTGAGTCACAATATTCACCATTCAATATGGAAGGATATTTGTTGTTACACAGACATTAACCTTGCTCTTTAAATTTTCCCTCAGAGTTTGAAGTTGGGGCATTGCCTCTTTGTAAGGACCCTCTGGGCTGGATGTTCTCCCGGCTGGACACAAACTTCGACCAACAGCTGGACCAGTCAGAGATCAAGAGCCTCTATCTGGGCAGGAATGAACCCTGCTTTGATGCTTTCTTCAAGTCATGTGACACTCATCCTGACAGAGTTATAACCAGCTCTGAGTGGTGCACAGGCTTCCAGAGGTACACAGGTACGTTACCTATATATTTATCTGCGGGTACTAAGTGAAGCTTAAATCTGCTTAAAAAAAACCTTTAATATGTTCACAAACATGCAGCAATCGTAAGCCATCCAGAGCGCTTTCTCTCCATCTGTTAGGATTCACCAGTCTTTCTTCACATTCATTTTGCTGTGTTGAATTCTCCATCTGTTACTGTACTTTAATTGCGTAGTTTGCGGTGACGGGCGGACATTAGTCCAACTTTTCAATAGTGACTGCAGATGTCGGCCAATCAATTCTCCTGACTGACTGGAAGTCTGAACTGTTCATTCCAAATATGAGGTCTGCCTACCGTGGAGCTTTAACACATTTCATCTGAGACATCTGAGAAGCAGACATTCTGGACCTTACGTGCGTTTGACTCTAGTGTAAAAGTCCTTCTGTTATTTTTATGGCCAGCATAGAGCAGTTCCTCAATTCATGTTCCCAGGATGAATGGCCCTGCATGGTTCAGATGTTTCCCTTCAATTCTGGTCATGGTATGTGGTATGGTATGTCCTGAGACCCTGAAGTGAGGAAGTGAGAAACACAGGTATACTCTGTGATAGCATGGCTCTGTGGGAAAATGTGTGACATCAAAAAGCATTTATAAAGGATTTTATATTTTTGATCTCTAGTTTCATTCTTCACCAATACAGTGTCACATGCATTTTGTAAGTTATGTTTCCATTAAAATTGCTTTATTGTAGAGACTGTGCTTTGAGGGAGGACTGAGACAATGACAGCAGCCAGAAAGCCACATTCATGGTTTCAGTACTGTAGTCCAAGCTTTATCTACTGAGAATGAATTATACTGTATATGGAATACATGAAAGAAACAAACGACAGCAGTGAACACCTGTTACAATTAACACAACTGAATTTGTCTTTTAACTTTGACCAGCTGTACATCTTTTGCTTGTGTTTGCTTGTGTTTGTTTGTTGTTTAATATATCTGGTTGGTTGTTAAAGTCCATTGCCCCTCTCCGAGATATAAAAAAATGTTTTGCCCCAAACAAGATCCATATGTAGAGTTATCTTCAGCCCACATTTTGCCTTAACTGGCAGCGCTGATTCAGAGTGAATAAGGCTGCCTAAACTCAGCCACATGTGGCCCAGACATGGCCCAGATCCGCATTGGTTTTGGGTCTTTGGGCCATGCCTGGCCCTCACAATGCTTGTCATAACTTGTGCCAAAGCTGGCTGATGATGTTTGGATCACATTTGACCCATACAACATGTGTTACAGTATAACTCTTGTTAGCCCCAGCTTATGACCTCTGGGCCTCGTCCAACCCACAAAACACTTGCCAGAGCCAAAGTTGAGCCAAAGCTGAGCCAAAGCTGAGCCACAGCTGAGCCACGGCTGAGCCAAAGCTGCCAAAGGCAGCCCAGATGAGAGACAAAATATGTCTGCAATCTGGGTTAGTTGTTTGATATTGCCATATGCTCTGAAAGCCAAGAAGTTACCCTTGTGAGCACAATATTGTTATAACCAAGTAAAAAAAAAAAAAAAAAAAAAAAAACTCTAAAAAAAACTAACCCTGAGTTCTACTAAATGACATTTTTTTAAACAATCCTTTTTTCCCAATCCCCTTAAATCAGAATAACTGACTTATCTATGATGCAAATAATGTTACTGGCTTCTGCAAAACACAAATACAATTCAATGCCCAAAAAGAAAGTACTGAAAGCTCTATTGTACCAAGGATGAAAATTGATTTATCTTTTTAACAAAGCAGCTGTATATACAGATGAGTCATCGGCTGCACTTGTAAGTCAACAACAGTGGGATTACAAAAAACTCAACAAAAACAAGAAATACCAACAAGAAACAAGGGCCACACAAAAAGGACTATTCCCAGAAAAGCAGAGTTCTCACTTTCCCCTCCTCTCTGCCTTTCAGATGCCCCGTGCAAAGCGGAGCTGTCCAGTATCAACAAAAAGCAAGCTGGGAAGAAGTTACTCGGTAAGACGCGCACAGAATCCCAAATACTCACAAAAACACTGAGCTGTTCCAGCTTATTGTGCGCGCCTGTATGTTTTGGCTCAAATCTGTAGGTCAGTATCTGCCATCCTGTGATGAGGAGGGATACTACAGGTCTCACCAGTGTCACAGCAGCAGCGGCCAGTGCTGGTGTGTGGATCGCTATGGCAACGAGGTGGCCGGCTCACGCAGCCACGGCACTGCAGACTGCGGTAGGCAAAACAACCACAGAACACGGTGTCAGGTTTCTTTGTTTAAGGAAGAGTTTAAATGAGAGATTAGTCCACAGACATCCACACAAATTATTTGTGTCATTTGAAATTTGTAATAATGTTTTGGTTTCAACGAGTTTTTCACTGTCTTTGTTATAGTCAGAGGCCATTAGGAATTTTTCTCATATTGAATTTATCAATTGGTCCTTCTTTGACAACTTTAGAGAAAAAAAAAAAACACGAAAGCAAAAGTTTTCATGCAGGACTAAATTCACTTTTCGCTGTGACATGCTGAGCCAACATTTCCTTTCAAAAAAGCAAAAACTAGTGGAGACAGTTGTAAATTTAAGATTCTCTATTAGCATTAAGAAGTCATTTTCATGCATTTTTATTTGTTTGGGTGCAAATTATTGTTTCGTTTGTGTTTAAATTTAAATCCCAATTTTTTTTCAATAAATTCTATAAAAAGATCAAGAAAGTTCAGTAACTTGGTACGAAATGACCCAAATAATTATTTACATTTAACAAATAGTTATCTGCTAAATGTATTATACTAAGAGTTTTTAATTAAACAGAAGCACATGAAAATGAGAGCTGCTGTGTTTTTAGTTCAGGAGAGGTGCTGGTGCTCCTCCACGGGTTTCTTCTCTCAATTCGTTTTACTGGGTTGAGCGAGCTCCAAGAAGGACAGCACGGATGTTTTCCTCTGGTCTGCTGATGGGAACGCTGATGTCATAGCCAGTCATTAGTACATGAGTCACATTTTTAGAACCCTAATCACTCAGTTAATTAAAGGCCAAACAAACACCCAGCTTCACTGTCTGTCCACTGCTTTGTGTTTTGTTTCATTTGAAGGCTAAAATTAAAATTAAGGGCAGCATTTCTACTTTTTTTCTTTTTAGGAAATTTTGTTTTCTAATAAACAATAACGCTGCTAAAATAACCCAACTTTTATGTTATGCTCAACAACTGGTTGGCTTAAACTTTACTACGCTCTTCCTACAATTACTTTTAAGTACAATATGTAAGATTTAGGATTGTTTTGTATGTCATCAGATAAAATGACGTAATGCTACCGCGGCAGGTTTTGGGTTGGTGTTGACGGGTTTGGGGGTGCAGCTTTGCAAAGCAGCCTGAAGCATCAATCTTCAGTTAAAGGCTGCTGGCAACCGAGGACGCCAGATGGACTTCCATTAGATTACAGGCCTCTACCTCTAATTGCAGCTGGGTCCTCCAACTGGAGAAGGGCCTGTCTGCAGACTGTGGGATAGTGGAGCTCCACTGTCCCCTGGAAACATGTGACCTCCACTCAAGGAGCGCCTCTCCCTGGTACTGTACTCAAACCTTTACCACTCATTAAGTGGAGGTCACATGTTTCTGGTCTAGAATGGAGCTCCACCTTCTTCGCAGGCTGCAGCCAGAACCTTTTGTCCAGTCAAACAATCTTTGATTTGGATGACTTTATGACCGATTGCAGCTACCCTTGCTTGGTCGCCTACGCCTGCCATGGTCCAAGCAGAGCTCCGCTAGTCCTCGTTTCATCTCTGGTTGCACTCATTTGGATGTTGTTCAGTAGTAACATCAGCAGCATCTGAAATGAAGATGCTTGGATGGTGACATCACAGGAGGCTCGTCCAGTTCTTTTGACACAGTCCTTGGATCCTCTCATCTTTGTTCCTAGGTGTGATCTTGGAGTCCTCTGGGGACCTCGGAAGCGGCGACTCATTGTTCACTGACGATGACGAAGATTCATTTGTCCTCAATGACCAGGCAGGTTTGGACGACGAGGACGACGAAGACGAGGATGATGATGATGACAACGATGAGTATCTGCCATAATAATAATAATTAAAAAAAAAGATTTAAAAAAATAGAAAAAGTGAAAAAAAAAATTGAAAATATTGTTTGTTTGGTCAAATTGCACGTTTCTAGGTGACTCCCCAGGCAGATACTTCATCCTTCTAACAGCCTACGGACTACTCTGTGTACTGTTTCTTCTTTAATTAAGAAAAAAGGTTGTATATTCCAGGGAAGAGCTCATGATCTCTATTCTCGTTTATGTTGAAAATACGATTGGTTAGTGGCACTTGTGTGTCAGCCAATCAGAGAATATGAAAAGACCTAATCAGCAACCTGTCCGTCACTTTGGATTTGGTCACGTTTGCAAAAACGTTTCCCGTCATCAGACAGTCTATGTCTTTCAGTGTCTCCTATCATTGTGCAGCACTCTATAACCTGAGTGTGTTTATGCCTAAGGCATAATGTTTCAAGAGATTTCCCTCTTAATTCTTACATTTTGTTCCTCTCCTCCCCGTACCCCTTTTATCCTCATAAAAATGTTCTTATGTATAGGTGAGATGTTGATGATGTAGATAAGAGAATATTGCACTCTAGGTTTCTTTTGATCTTGATTTCTTACTGTGACTGTAACTATGTTGAAAAACAAGATAAGAGTTAGACATGCTCCATCAGAAGAATTAAGGTTATAAAACATATAATTGTCAGATGGATAACAATCAGAACCGACATGCTAGATATTTTCAAGGATACACAAATCATGTCAAATCATCACAAAGGCTCAGTAAGGAACGGTGCGTTATAGTTTGGCCGCTGGTGTTTCGCTGGGATGGAGCACCATTGTTATCTATTTTTGTAATCCATCATAGATTGAATACAGAAGATAAAACAGATTTCTCATAGCATGTCCAATGCTGCGTGATGTAGTTTCTGTTTGTAGAACCAGAGGCCAAACCTTTGAGGAACTCAAAATAAACAAGAACTTGAGGTTGTTAAAAGAAAAAAAAAATCCCCTCAAGCGTGAAAAGATGAAGCTACACTCAAACAGGTCATTGATCTAAAACAAACAAAAAAAAAAAAAAACCTCATCAGAGTTAAGAAGAAAATGTGGTGTTGATGTTCTTACAGTTTTAGATATGATGTGATTTTTAGTATACAGCGTGACAGAACAAATATCTTGCACAAAATGTAAAGTCATGCAGACCTGTTGATAAAATAGGGAGGAGGTTCAAGGGTGAGGTGTGCCTTTTACTGGTAAGGACAGGTGGTGTTGACGGAGAGACGCATGCTCACTAGGCTGACTTAAACTTGTCTTTATACTGAAAAAGAGGGCCTTTATTATCAAGCTTGCGTGCAACTTGGACTAAAGTACGTCATGTGTTTGGGGTCTCTCTTATGATGGTGTTACGTAGGCCATACATCAGATCTTTAATTAGTTTCATAGGATTTGCTAGAATGTAGAGAAGCACAGAGATGCTTAGCAGTTAAGGCATATAAACACTTAGACTCTGCTGGATATGAAAATGTCATATATATATGTGTGTGTATATATATATATATATACATATATATATATATATATATATATACATATATATATATATATATATATATATATATATATATATATATATATATATATATATATATATATATATATATATATATATATATATATATATATATATACCTTATACACTGGCATAGAGGAAGCTTTGGTGTAGACAGCTTTATATGAAAAGAAGATGATCATCTTACAGTTTTATGCTTTTTTTTGTTTGTTTGTTTGTTTTTGTTTTAAATGCTTGGTCTCTCTGCACTAACTGTTTATAGTGTAAATTTGTCAGGGTCAAAAATTCAATCTGATCCCAGATGTGTGTTTTAAGTCATGTTCACGCAGACGCGGGATCCGCCGTGGTCCTTTGATCATTTCCAGAAATTAATCTGGCTTCATTATGAGTCAAATATTTGTTCAATTTTCAGTTTATAACCTGAAAAGTGCCATCTAACTGTCTAATTGTTTCTTTTTTCTTTTCCTTTTTGTTCTCAGTTGGAATTAAAATTCACTTCAATCTTCAAATTTGGAAAACATTTCATTTTGAAGTGTTTCATGAGTGATTAATTAACGACCTCAAACACTGTAGCCACGCTCAACCTATCACACACGATCCCCACAGCTCTGATAATGTTAGGTTATGATACGGATGCATTTTGTTTTATTTTATTTTATTTTTTTTACAGTGTACGTATGATTTGCTTAAATAAAGGCTATATTGACCAATATCTCCATTGTCACAGGTGTTATTATACTGACAAGAGTCACATGGATGCATCAGACCACTTCTTTTATTCGTGTCAGTGTTTCTGTTCCACAAAGAATGTTTCTGTTCTCGGTTTTAAGAAGAAACAGGATGTGGTGGTTTGTGAGCCATAAATGCTGGAACTAAGAATAAAGCCCCCCAAATGTTTTTTTCAAATAGAAGAGTCACATTATTTCCCAGAATTCAAAGACACCAAGCCTCAATTTTGGGATGCAATGAGAAAAAAATTCATGCACACATGCAGGAACATTGCTGCATTATTTAAGAGAAAAATCAGGAGAATATTTTCTGTTATATGTGTGCATATAGCATATTTAAGCATACATGTGAGGCAAAATGCATACATAAAATAACACTGTGCAGGATAAAGGTATGTTGGTTTGGCCTAGAAAAAGTTTTTTTTTCCCCGTGTTCTGGCTGTGAGCATAATGTCTGTGCGCATGTTTTATTCAACAGGCCCCGTGTAACTGGGCTGCAGGAATTTAAACGACAGATAAATGTGTGTTAATGTGTTGACAGAAGGACCTGTCAGTAGCTCCAGATAAGGAAGTCGCTGGACAAATATCAAATGTCCATTTTCACACACTTTCTGCAAAGCCCTTTATGTGCTGAATATTGAAAGAAAGAGAGATACCATCTCTGTGGCTCGTTTCCAAACACCGAAGCCTGCTGCTGGAAACGGTTCAACAACAATAAAAAGTGATCTGTCCGTGAATGGGGAGACAGGGTGACTGCGAGCTGACGGGAAGTGCCTAAAACTGCAGGAAGCCTTTCTGATGTTAGGAAATCGGGTTTTCTGGATAAGCAAAAGCCTGTGACGCAGATTTGTTTTTTATTTTTTATCACTTTTGCTCTCTGGTGAATGATAAGGTTTAGCACCTTCCAGGTTGACGCTGTTTGGTTATTTAAACCATCACAGCTGATGTGGAAGAATGTTTTTCTGTCTCAACTCTCTGTTGTACCGTGTCATCTCAACACTGGTAAAAGTGACAGATGATAGTACAGGATTGAGAAGGAATGAATTAGGGAGTGGAATTAAAATAAACCGACTCAGATTTAATTCATTACGATATTGCAAAAGGTTTGGTGGTTTATTTTAAGCAGCATTAAACAGGATTTTTAAAAAAGATCTTATATCCAAACTGGAGGTGGTGGAGATATTGTAACATTAAACCCTTCATAAAGGATGAAGGATGGCATGAATATGTAGAATAGGATAAAAAATCTAAAGTAAAGTGTCTGCTGTGCTCGCATAATTAATTAATATCAGCAAGATAATCATCAGGTGCAATGATTTGTATGTTGAGTGATGGTGATTTGTTTTTGTAATAATAGGAAGGATTTTTGTTATAGAAAGACAAAGGTCCACAAGAGCTGAAATTAGGTAGGTAGGTAGGTAGGTAGGTAGGTAGGTAGGTAGGTAGGTAGGTAGGTAGGTAGGTAGACAGGTAGGTAGGTAGGTAGGTAGGTAGGTAGGTAGGTAGGTAGGTAGGTAGGAAGATAGATAGATAGATAGATAGATAGATAGATAGATAGATAGATAGATAGATAGATAGATAGATAGATAGATAGATAGAAAATAAAAGAGCAAAGATCCTGTGGGACTTCCAGATCCTGCCCGATAAACTAATGATGGCTAACCAACTGGACACAGCGGTAGTCGACAAACTCCAGGAGAGAGCAGTGATAATTGACGTGGCATTCCCAAGTGATAGCAATATCAAGAAGAAGGAGCATGACAAACTAGAAAAGCACCAAGGGTTGAAGGAGGAGATCTGGTAGGTAAAGACAACAGCGGTGCCAATAATAGTTGAAGCACTCGGAGCTCTTACATCCAAGCTGGGAGAGTGGCTCCTGCAGATCCCAGGAACAACATCAAAGATCTTGGTCCAGAAGAGGGCAGTCCTACATTTACAGTGTAACTCTCGTTTGTATAGTAAATATCAGATGAACTGAAAAGTCCTGAGCTGAGCTTTCAGGGACAGTAGCTGAACCGGCAGGATGGCTCACCTTAATGGTTATGTCAATGTTGGTCCTCACATCTTCTACTAAACACACGTACACACACTCAGAACTATGTGTGCACAGTGTTTATGTCATTCCAAACAATAAACTGCCACATTCGCTGACAGGAAAGTTAGTTTTTAACCCCTATCTAAATAAGATATTAAGGTTTTCCATCAAGAAGCAAGTCATTTTTTCATACAATGCCAGAAAAATGCACATATAAACGGCAAATACCTTACAGTGATAGTTTTAAAAGACGAGAAGTGTAAACATTTAATAAAATGTACTAAATCAACGAAACACATTCAAATTGCATGTTTAAAAAAATTATCTATTTTGAAAAACATCTACTAAAATGAGACATAAAATAGGTATTAAAGAGCTCCGACCATTAACTTACAGAAACCAGGTTGGTGCAGTTCACCAACTGGCCATCAAGCGGTTTTCCTCTGGATTCCAGTGTTTTATGGAGGTGGTCATTAATCTACAGAAAGTGCTTCTTCTCATCAATAATTTCTAACTGCTTAGTGGTTTTCGTCTTTGCTAGTCAACACTGAATTGGAAGGAATGAGGCAGGGATCTATAAATCAATTGCCTGTAGAGAAACCGATGGACAGCAGATCGATGGACTTGTTCCTCACTCGTTCCCACAGTTTTAATCCACAAAGTGTTGGAGCTGCAGTTATTTGAGGAGTATAACATCTGTATATGAAGACGCTTGTAGGTCAGCACCATCACAATACAATACATTCCTTTTTTTTTTAAGACACAGATTAATTTTGATTTTCTTTGGTATATCAAACCAAAATCCAGTCCTGAAATTTTTGCGGACTGAAAAGGTGTCTACAGCTTAAAATACTGGATCATGTCACGTTAGACCTTGAAGTTCAGTTGGCACACATTGAAATGCATTTGCTGCCCTCCGGTGGTGCTAACCCGCCACAGCTGAACATATGTTTTCTTTTATTAGTTCTTCACTAATATAAAATACTAAACACTGCTGTTTATAAAATTGTAACACTTCCACAGGATTGAAGAGAAAGGTAATCAAAGGTAATTAATATTTTACTTTTTTTGTTAATAATTATCCTAAATTATGTGCACCTTCAGGATGATAGTATTTAGGTTTTGTATGGATTTGTTTTTTAAACCTTACCCTTCATAGTTAATGGAATTAAATCACAATTAAAGTTATTGTTACTTTATATTCATCAGGATTTTATAATAAAGCTTTGTTTACCACTATCTTCTCTTTTAACAAACATTAAGAACTTGTCTGCAGAATCAAATTTCTCATGTTTGCAAAAATGTGGTGAATAAAATTGATTCTGATTCTGATGTGGCTCTGCAATGAAGCAGGAACATGTCCATGGCGTACCGCTTCGTTTAACCCCAGTAGAGATGCAATAGACTCCTGCAGACCCCTGTGGCCCAACCTATCAGCCTAGTTTCCAGGATTATTGGTAGGGGCAGCCATATGGCTACAGCACAGAAATGGAACCAGGCCCAAACCACAACCCAACTTTTTCTTAAATACACTTCATATTTATTAAGACACTGGTTTCACAGAAAAAATTAACAAGACAAAATTTTTTAAAGCGTTTTTATCGAAGTGGGAAAAAAACAGTGTTTTCTGAAATACAAAATTCAATAAGTCATATAAAAAAGTTAAACAAGAAGCACATTTTAAATAAATGGTTAGTGTCTTAAAGTACACAGTGACCTGTTCAAATTGTAAAACGTAAAAAACTTAAACAATCAAACATTTTCAAGTGAATGCACTAAAGAAAAGGGAAAGCTCAGGTAGAAGAGAAAAACATAAAAACAGGAAAATCTATCCTAATACTCACAAAACAAACCGTAAAAACCAAGCCTCTTAAAAACTAAAAACAAAAATACCTGTATGCCCTTACAGTTCAAATGTTCTAGAAAGAATGCATTGTAATCTTACAAATATTCTTATTTTTAAAAGCCTAGTGAAGAAGAAGATGAACGTTTGAGTTTCTTGGAGTGTTGTAGCTTGTCTCAAGCTAAATTCCCTCCCCCTCCCTGCAAGATATAAAAAAGAAAAGATAAGATAAGACAAGAAAAGAAAAGAAATCATCATATCAATCATGTTATCATGAATACAGCAACAATTCATTTCCCTTTTGGGGATTAATAAAGTATTTCTGAATTGAATTTTATGACTGCACTTAAAAATACTGTATTGGCCCAGGTATAAGACAACCTAACTTTTTTATTCTTTGAAGACACATCTTAAAAGTTAATTGTTAAAAAAATTGTTAAAAAAAAATAATAAAATAAAATATATATATATATATATATATATATATATATATATATATCTATATATATATATATATATATTATATATATATATATATATATCTATATATATCTATATATCTCTATATATATATATATATTATATATATCTATATATATATATATATATATATATACACCAAATCTTGTTTTGTGTTAATAAAAAAGTTAAAACTTGCTGGCACCACCCGTTCCTGTGGATGCGGTCCAGGTGTTTAAGAGTCTAAACCTTGAATGTACGACAACCAATTTTTTTTTTGTGTGTTCAAAGGGAGGGAAAAAAAAATAATCTTATATTCAGGTCAATAAACCAATCTATTTGCTTTTGTGACTAGAAGGAGACGTTTTGAAGAATTTTAAATAAAACTGCTGTTCAACTCACCATCGGGGTCATTTCTTTTCCATCTCCCCCTTGTGGTTTGTATCGACCCATTTTCTTACTATTCTCCACAAATTCCTGGGAAGGGGCACACAGTTATTCACTACTTATTTACACGTTACACTTTGGTTATTTAAAGATATATTATTCTTGAAAATAGTTGGGGAAAAAAATAAATAAATAAAAAAAAAATCAGGGTATAGTTAAAATGTATCAATAATGCCAATATTCCCAATGATCCCCGATCTTACCATTAAGGCCATGTCCATGTAGTACTCGTGCCCAGGACTGCCATCATTATACTTGGTGTCCACAGCAAAGCAGAGGAAAAGGACGTCCACCACATTCTCAAACACAGACAGGAAGCAATGGGCCACGAGGAACGCGAACACACAAACAATGAAAAGAGGCAGCACCCAAACGGTGTAGTCCTGGTGGTAGTTCAGAGCCAGAACACCGGCAAACGCTGTGATGAAGAGGACGATAACCTGGAAATGAACACACAAGGCTAATACAAGGACATTGAAACCTATGAAGTTGAACATGGAGAGGCCCACTAGGGGGCAGTACCTGCACCAACATGAGCAGAGGTGGACTGCTTCGCATTGGTAACAGACAAATCTAAACTTGAGGGTCAGTTTGGCAGTTTAATTTTTTTTTTTTCATTTATTTATTACAACAGCACTATTTACTGAATCTATGTCATACCTTTCCCAAGAAGAGGACGAAGTCGCCCACAGTGTTGATGGCTGCCACTCGGAGCGCATTCTCCACCAGGATAACGAAAGCGTCACGGGCGGACGTGCAGAAACTGGTGCTGTTGATGGCTGTTGCAGCATACGCGTTCTGAAATAATGTGATTTATTTATTTATTTTTTTTAACGAACATGTGTGGGATCTTGAAGGATTGCGTTCAAGTCACTCAAGTGTGATACTCACTTGATTTAAATATGCTAAACACTTCTCCAGGCACCACAAACAGCAGACGCAGGCTTTCAGCATGCAACGGGCGCATGCATTTTCCTGGAAATTAAAAAAAAAAAAAAAAAAAAAAGAAAATTAAACAGAATGTTGAACAATTACAGCAACAAGAAAATGCACAGCAGAATATTAATTTCGTGGCTCACTTTTCCCTTGAGCTTGCTGTGGATGTATGTCAGGATGAGACGAGGGATCTTAACAAGCGTGATGATGAAGGAGCCCTTGGCTATGGTGCCCAGATGGTAGCGAAAGGTACGTATCATTGCAGAAACGACAGGAGTCGCTGGCAACTGGGACTTGTTCCTTAAGTTGGCGACAAAAGGAGAAAAGACAAAAATCAAAGTCACAAATAAAACCTTGGATGAGGAAAAACTAGGAATGGAGACAGTATGGAAATACAAAAAAAACAAAAAAAAAACAAAAAAAATGCAGTAATGGTTGAACTTAGTTTGACTTTTGCGTCTTGGTAGACAGTAAAGAACCTAATAGATTTTTTTTTTTGTGAATATAAATCTATCTTCCAAAAACTGGTACAGGAACAATACCGGCGCATTTCACCCATAGATTGCATTATATTAACGTGGGGAACTTGTTCCCTTGAGGAAGTTTAAAAACACACTAAACAGGCGACTCGGCGACGCATCAAATCAATCCAAGTGGCAGCCGTGTCACTGGTGAGAGTGGGGCTTTCCACGACGCCAAGCTCGTCTTGTTTTGTTCCGCCGTTATCACCGCCCAAAGGGAAACGGCGTCATACATAGAAAAGGAGAAAAAATGTCCAGCGTTTAAAAATGGTGCGTATGATGTGATTAGTGCTGTAAATAGTTGGAAAACAACTGGAAAGCAACGCGTGGATGCTGAATGGCCACGATCTCTGATCCCTCAGTCGACCCTGCATCAGTTAACCATCATGTGTCAATTACTGATACAACTAAGTGGGCAAGTCCTTTTTTGTTAAAAGGACAATTTCTATGCAATTAAGAAATAAACGCTTTGAAATCGAATTTACAGCACCATCCCGTCCCAACACACCAAACACTCTGCTGTGACTCACTTTAGTGTTTTGGGCACATTCAGACGGATCTCCTGAGTGCTAAATTATTGGGTCCTACCCTGTCTGAAATGGTAAAAGCAAATTTAAGAAAATTTTTGTTTTTCTATGAGTTTGTTTTTTTGCATTTTTTTTTTTAATTTCTCCTCATTTTCAAATGTGAGAACAGAAATGATATTCTGCTGACTCTCTCATGGCCATATAAATAAACTTGAATTAACAAACGCCAACGGTCTTCGTTTCTACCTGGTGAAATAGTAAGTGACCACAGCTCCAGCGATGGTCATCTGCTGGAAGGCGAGTATGAACTCGCTAATCCAGATGAGGCCGACGGCGTGATACCACACCATGAACTGTAGAGGCTCCTGTATTTGATATTCAACAAAATCTGTGGAGTTGCTCTTCACTGGCGTACCTGTGAGGAGAAACCAGCACGGGTTTGGTCAGTGTGATGAGTGTGCTTTCACAAGGAAAAACTAAATACTGCTCTATATTTGCGTACCATCTTGTAACTCAAATTATAGCATGGCTGGAAATTCACTTTTCATTCTCTGTTTTTACAATCAAATTGTGAAATATTTGCCTTAGAACAACCCACAAGCCTTTTTAAGAACACATTCAGTATGAAGTATAATTACACTTAAAAAGTCATTATTCAATTAAAAATGACTAGTTCAGGTTTCATTGATATGTTAAAACAAAGACATCATACATCATTATGAAATCTTTTCCATAAAGCACAACACACCCAGAAATAAGTCTTAAGAATTAAGTCATAAAATGTGATATTTGCTTTTGCTGATTTTATATATATATATATATATATATATATATATATATATATATATATATATATATATATATATATAGATATATATATATATATATATATACTATATATATATATATATATATATATATATATATATATATATATATATATATATATATATATATATATATATATATATAAAAAAAAAAAAAAAAAAAAAAAAAACAGTAGAAAAGGGAAGTGGGAAATAAAAATAGAAGGGTTTTTTTGGTTTTTTTTCCACTGCATTTTCCGTATCACGAGGCAGGAGCATGATTCCAAACACGGACATGCCATCTAATCCAGGAACATGAACATTTTAGAAATACAAGCCCTCGTCCTAACCGGCGGTCCCGAGGAAGAGAAGGACAGCGATCCAGTAAACCCAGAAGAGCATGAGGCAGATGAAGGTGCCCAAAGGCTGCAGGACCAGCAGGGGGAGATGGATGAACACTTTGCCTGCCACATGGAACAGGGAGATGGTGAGAGCCACGCGCTTTCTCATGAAGAACATCACCAGCAGCAGTATGACCTGGAAGGATACACAAGGTTTCCATTTCTGTCCCAAGATCCTTTACTAGACTGGATCAAAAGTCCTGCATTCAAACGGTCATCTTCTTCCATGTTACCACATATCGTTTTGTAGTAAATGTGAGCCTAATTATATAAAATATAAAGTCCATTAATGCACAAAAGCACACTCACAGACGGTGTCTGTGCATGCAGACGTACCGTTAAAATGGTTGCACCAATAGCATAAACTAGTAAAGCCTTAACGTTGTCCGAGGCGAAGGCTTCTCCAGATGCAGATGTGGCGTTCAGGGCCTTCCTGTGGACAACGTACTGCCACCAGAGGACTCCTGTAGCAACTGTACAAGATGACGTCAGTGAGTGGACAGTAATCACGCCAATAAGTATCGGCTAATCAATCACATCAATCGGTGTGCTGGTGTTTTTGTGTTTGTGTAATGTCAATAAGTTACCTAAAGAGCCTACGATTACCAAAACTGTGAGGATCCACACCAGAACTCTGGAGATGTAACGAATAATGACCATCATGATCAGGGAAAGGACTGCGTTAGAAATGGAAAAAGAGAAAAAATAAGCAACAAAGACGTTTAACAAACAGTATAAACTTGGAAAAGTCACAAGTTGCTCAAGACTGGCAACTTTTTCAGGGCTGATAATAGTGTCTGGGACAGAAATATTACTAAAAATACCAGTACTTTGTGAGTATTTTTACCCCTAGATCTCAACAGGAACAAGGCACGGGTCTGGTTTTTTTCGAGCAGTTTTGCTGCGTCCCCCGTGTCACCTCGGGTCCCACCGGAGGTATTTCAAGCGGAGTGCCTCCGAGTACTGCTTGCTCTGGTGGATTAGTGGGATTTTGAGTTATAAAACACCCTTTATCACCCTCCAGAGGTTAATATGCTTTTAAATTTGGTAAAAATTCACTTTATCATGCGCCTGTCTTGTGCCTGCCTTCCCGACAGCTCCATCTGCCATCTGAAAAATCGACGCAGCTGGACTGCGGCGCCAAAAATGGACTCAACGCATGTTTTCAGCAGAGCAGAGCGGATAGTTGCTCCTGGGACCCTTGTGGACCGCTCAGCGGTGCCTCTGGTGGGACGACTCTCAGCGAGTCACGGGGACTGGTGCAGCGAAGTTCAACATCTGGTGCGACTGAGGTGTCATTTTATTAAAAAATGAAACGCTAAAGTATAAAAACCGACCTCATATCCATGAAAGAAAAGCCAGTTTTTTCTATGAATCATAAACTTGAATAATCAAGAGACCAAACCGGAGAGATCAAACATTTGAGATCAAGGATATCTAAACTGATATGGGACTAGTTGTGTCTGTTCGTGTCTGTTCTGCGGTGGCAGGAGGAGCGTAGAGCTTAAAGGACTTCTGTAGATACGATGTCTGTTACCACTCAGACATTTCCTGTTTCTTTTTGTTTTTTTAATGACTTAAACAACCCCCCTCCCATGAGTTTCCTGCCTACTGGACTCTCATGGACAATCAGGGCTGTGCAATGATGCACCAGGAAAAAAAAAAAAAACACAAAATTAAAAAGAAACTGTAGGTTTTCACTGAATAGAAACTAATCGCCCCACAGGTACCTGAAGGTTTGACGTAACAAAGCCTTTTACCTAAAGCCAGCAGACAGAGAGCCATGATGATCTCCTTGCTGGTTATCACTCCGGAGATGACCCGCCGCAGCGCGGCGTTGTCACTCACAAACGTGACGAAGGCCTCGGCGAATTCGGCATAGCAGCTGACATCCACGGGGACACAGCGGTGGACCAATGGCGCAGCCTTACTGCAATAAAAAGATAAATGAAGAACTCGGGTTTATTTTAAATACAGTATCTTTAAAGCGTAACGTAGATGGTGAACATGCAACTCTTTAGTCCCGGGATGTGCAGAAGCAGTCAACGCTACAGAGCACATGTGCATCAAGTTTTACTTTTTTCAGCAATTACTAATAAAAAAGGAAATGTGGAGGATTTAGTAAAATAAACATAAAAAGATGATTAAACCCATCCTGAAAACTGGTCCAATTACCTCGGTGGAGTAGGGAGTTTGGGACATTTTCCTTTTTTGTCTGGATGACTTGTGTATTCTGAAGCAGAAATATCGTAGGAGCAAAGACGGGAGCCTGAGAAACGGAGAAGAAAAAGAATAAAAGGAACCCGACAACGTTAGGATGACGGTGGGCCGAAATGAACGGTGTTAATCACCGCGACGCGCTGCTGGAAAACCTTCGATCCGGGCAGTCACACCGATGCTCCTCTGACGTTTACATCCACGAAAGCACAGTGACACGCCGAGTACAGTATTTGTGGACTTTTCTCACCATTTTTATCAGCAAACTCGGTCAAATCCTGATAGTCATTCAGTTGAGTGGCTGGACATTTGGAGACGCACAGCGCAACCGACTTCAACTTCCTGTTGATGAAGTCAATGTTGCAAGGTTCTAGAAAGAAAACAAACCTAGAAAAAGAGAAAAAACTAGAATTTATCCTCGATTCTGGTGGATCAAAACCCACAGGCTGGAAAAAAAAATGCACAACATAAAGGAAAACAGCCTCTGGATTTGTCTTATGACTATTTATAAGATTACACACAAGGATTTATTGAAGCGCTTTTGGTTTTTAACTGAGCTATTTTGTTATTTTCTGATTTGGTCTCATATTTTTTGGCTTTCAAGCAGCTTGTTGTTTTTCCCGGAGCATTTTTTCTCTCAGCTTTCTGTAGTCTGCATTGAGAACCTAAATTCTGACAAACAAAAGTACGAGGATCTCTCCCGTTTAGTTGACACTGCTGTGATGAAACGATGCATCAGAGCTCCAAACAGTTAAGGCTCCCTTTTGTGAGTTTCTCATCTAATTTGCCAGCCACTGGGACAACTTGAAATAAGCTGTCAAAACACACCCACACAATCCAAAATAACTATTTAAATAGAAAAGCTTGATGTGTCTTTGTTGCAAGGAAATTCGTGGTTGCTTTGTCTGGGCAGAATATCACAAATGGAGACAGCCCCCGTCCACCAGACCATCAATAAAGTATGAGCCATTGTTTAAATAAAACTGGCCCTTCAGGCAGCTTGCTGATTTAAAGATTTCAAGCTGCAACTCTAAAGGAGATGTCGAAGACAAAATATGGGAGTGCGGCGTGATCCAGAAGTCATTCGTAACAAATAAGGCTTACTTGTTTTCTGTCATGTTCTGGCCGCTGAGTGGTACTCCCTCGATCCTGATGTTATTCTGACCACAGGTGTTGCCGTAACTATCATATCCCGAGACAAACCTGGAGAAGCCTCCTGTGGCGATGGCGAAGCCACAAATGCAAGCCTGCAGATGACACAGAAAACATTAAAAAATAAAATAAAATAAAACACAAAATTAGAAAAAAAAAGAAAAGGCATCCACAAATAATGTTGTCTCTTTTCTCTCCAACAGAAATGAAGCCAGTAAATGAAGAAAGAGGGAACAGTGTCAACAACTGGTTTGAACAACTTTTATTTTAAGTGAAATGATGCATTTTTAAAGCGGCGGTGCACCCAACAACGCCCGGTGGATCCTATGGTGCACCCTATGGTGCACCCTGGGTGTCTTTACGCCTGTGTTTAGGGCAGACAGAGTTTAAAACCAGGTCTAAAGGGCTCTAAAATGCCTCCCTGTGGTGTTGCTGGGTGCTGGAGCTGAAACCACACTATGTGTCAATTACAAGGTCAGTGACCTAAAGAGTCCCCGGGCCACGCCTGGAGACCAACCTTTACCTCTGACAGCTCGCTGCGTGTCACATTTCATGAGTTTACTCTACCTAAAAAGAGACACGCGGATTTAAACGAAATGTGCATAACCTCCGTCTTCCAGGAAAAGACTCACCATCCCGATACAGAACAGCGTGAAGACAATGAGCCACGGGATATCCGTGCAGCTGCGCTCCTCCAGCGGTTTCCACTCCTGTTTACTCTGTCGAGACACGAGTAGCAGGCAGGAGCGGTTATTTCTGCAAAACCTGCCCACGCTACACCGCAGTATAGCCATTAAATAAAGGACCCAGGTTATTTCTTTTGTTGTCAACTCACCTCTGCGCTGCTGCAACATCCCATCGTGAACGAGGACGCAACTTCTACAAGGACTAAACTTAAATGTTTGGACTTTTTATTGAACTTATTCAGTTCCTTCTGCTCATTCCGCCCAGGGTTTTCTGTAGCCTACGCGATCTTTGTAAGCAGCACAATAACACGTTTGTTTGTAGAAATTTCATTGAAAAACGATCTTTGGCGGAGAAGTAAAAACTTCACGTAAATGCGGAAGAAGTAAAAACAAGTCAACCCACCCATCTCCCGTGATATCTTCAGGAGCTATCAGATATATCTCAATCACGAGGTCATTCATCTGATAGACATATATTTTAATTATTTTTTTATAACAGTTACAACCTTCTGACTCTCTGTCCTTTTCTAATTTTTAATAATAATAATACTAAAACCACACCTCTTTAAAAATAAAACTGCATACTGCAACTTATAAAGTATCCTCTGTAGATATGTGACAAAATATCAACGCCTTATTACCACTATGATAATAACATAACAATACTTGTAATATGGTTTATAGCTTCTCTGATACATTTGGGAGTCGATACGAATTATTTACAAGCCAGACTTGTATAAAAATCGTGGTTCCTTGAACGCAGCACTGTTGGTGGCCAGCGCTCTGGGGGCACGTGTGGGGTTTGGCGCCATTTGCTGGACTAAAGACGTAACAGGTCGTTCATGTTTGATTATAAGTAATAATTGCGGCTGTGCTCGACATTATAGATGGAAAATGAAACAATGAGACCAAGTAAGTTTAATTCTGATTTTGTTTTAATATCACAAAAATACCAGTTTCAAACAAAATCATGGTATTCATTTAGTAGGCCCCATCACTGCAAGGCCCCTTTTTTCTGCAACCTCTATATATTTTACAGATACAAAAACACAGCTAGATAATAATTTACATTATGTTGACTACATAAAATTGTAGTCTGCCTGATGCAGCTAACACTGCATGTTGTCATTATTACTATTGTTGTTATATGAAGCAGAACGATAAAACAGACTTAATGCACGTTTTTAAAGTCATCTATTTAAGAATACTAATGGTACCTGTTAATAAAAGCTGTGTTACATGGGTCTGTTATTATAGTAAAAGTAGGACAGTGAAAATACAGCATGGCACCTTTATATTATTCATATTGTGGGAGCTGGCAGGACTTTCTAAGCGGTGCAAAACCTGAACAGAATTTTTGGTTTTATTTTTGTTATTTAATTTAATTATTTATGAAATTTTAGTGTGTCTTTATTCATTGGTGTGTTTAATAATCACTTAAACCTTGAAGGTCTTTCATACGACGATTGCCCATTAATGTTTGGGGTGGTGTGTGCACACAGAGGAGTCAGGGGCACCAAACCACTATCTGCCCTTGGGCACCAAAATGAATAGAGCCGGCTCTGCCTGGTAGGCTGCACCGGCACTGAGATTACTTTTACTCTTTGAGTAAAAACCCTTTATGTTGTCTAACTTTAGCTACCTGTTAAAATTTAACCTAAATATAGCTATATTTAAATGAATTGATGTCTCCTTTAAAACCTACCTGTACCTATAAGTGCTGGAAAAAAACATTGGACATATGACAAAAATTAATGAAATAAAGACAACATTCATGTATTAATTTAGGTCTTGTTAAATAAATATGTTTATTTATTAGTTGCCTGTAACTTCTTCTTATTTCTTTAGGATTTTTTTTTTAATAAAAATTCCGTATGTCTTTAATTTTATGTATTAATTTGAACACCTTTATATGTATTTATCCTTATTTTGAATGGTCAGTTTCGTTCCATTTCTTATTTGCTATCTCCCTTTTACTACAAGCCAGTTGGTTTTAAAAAATCCAAGGTCAAAACGAAGCTCTGGCTTGTCTAAACTGTAACTTTGCTTCGTGGTTGGGTCACTGACAGAATGTGCTGGTGTGCTGGAAGTTTAGTAGAGCATGTCTTCCAAATGTTGGACCAAAGTGTTCATTCAGACCTTGTAGATCTGATTCAAGTGAAGAGTTGGCAGCTACAAACCAACACATTTGATCAGAAAGAGATTTGTGATGGAGAAATGTCCTCCTTGTACTACATTGAATCATTAGGATGTAGTCAAATCCAGTTAGGATACCAACACTCGAGGTCCCTTCCACTCCCTGCAGTTCTCATCCTAACCAGGAGATGTCTCTACTGCGAAACCTTCCCCACTAAACTTCAGGAATCTGAGAAACGATGGATGGAAAATACAGCAACAATTTTAAAGTAACTTTCAGAATTAATGTTTTTTGTTGCATTTGTAAAAATGTGACCTTCCTAGCTTTAGATGGGTGCAGAAATGGGACTTCTGGTATTGCTTTCTCTTTTTCATGTGCACCACTAAAAAAAAAACACAAACAAAATTCAACCTTAAACTATGAACATTTTTAAGTTATCAAAAACCAGACTCACGTCGGCTTACAGTAAGAGGACCTGGCTTGCCGTAGTAAGGAACCCTCCTGTCATTCACTCCACAATCAGAGGTTACGTTTGAACCAAAGTGCAGACAAACACGGATGAGGACAACCGTTAACAGATCTCTCTCAGGAGATAATGAAACTGCTGCTGGCCTTTCATCTCATGAATCTTGGTCTCAAGTATTTTCAAATGTTGCTGCTTTGACAACAGTGTCTAAGGACAACACGGTTTTCTGGATCTCAGCTGGAAGAATTGTGTGCGAGGAGCTGCAGGGCGTAACTGGCCCTCTTGGCTCTACACAGTTTTGTCCAAGGTCCAGAGGCCTTTCTCATAAACAACACTACAAGTTTTGTGTTGGTTACTAATCCTTAATTTAGCCTTGATGTTGAAAAGAAAGAAAAAAAGACGAGAAAAGCAAAATATGTTTTGATTAACATGGCTTATAGTGCCAGTTGGCACAGTTTTTTGTTATAAAGTAATAAGGGGACTAGTTAAGGATCGTGCATGTCTGTGAGCATGGCGAATCCCTTTCCAATTTCTTAGGCTACGGACATTGAGAATGTGCTCAGGTGTTGGTATTTGGGCCTGAGTGGAAGCCAGAATAAGGTCATATATGAGGTCCAGCTACTATTACAACCTTGCCCAACCAAAAGAGAGTTTCTGTTAGAGTGTAATGCTGTTTTGTCAAAAATGAGGTCACCATTAAAGATCCACATTTTACTGGAGGGCGTTATCTTGGAAAATTTTGATTTTGTGGCGTTCTCAAGGGCTAAACTGTTTCTCAAATTCAAACTGAAATTGCAATTTGAAATAAGTGAATCTGCAGTTATACTATATCTTATTCAGTATGTCTGAAGAAGCTTAAGAGATAACTGCACATTGGTTTTACAGGCTCACAGTGTCCTTGTGATACAGTTGTGCCCATCAACAAGAAAATCTTTTCTTTGCTCTTGAGTCACGCCAACTGATTAAAAATGGCCCAAATCTAGAAATATTAAAAGAAGACACTCTTCAACTCCAAAGAACGGATTAAATGCATCGCAGGGACTTTTATATTTTAGCTGGATCCGGGTTTCAAGTTTGCTAAGAATCTGTATATGATCGGTATATGATCGGTACTCTTGCTAAGATGTTTTTAATAGTAGAGTAAATATTTTTCAACTGCAACCGCAAACCATAAAAATCTGGAACAAAATGCTAAATGCAAATAAGAATGAAAAGACAGCGACTTACATGGACATAACATATTTCATTGTAGATGGTATCCAAGATAGTTCATGTTTTTTTTTTTTAAGTTAGAGTCTTTTCATTTCTCACAATAAAAGTTGAAGTCATTCTGTATGATTTTCAGATGTTTTGCGCCCAAGTAGGCCGACTGGGTAGCCAAAACCCTGAGGCTCAATACAATGTAGCATTACCACTCCTGACCACGTGGTGGCAGTATACAGCAATAAAATAAATGTAGTATAAGGAACAACCAAGCAACCACGTAGACTGTATAAAAAAATGGACGAGCATTCAGTCACATGGCCCATGGGGTTCTGAAGACGACGGGAACTCGCTCACCACAAGTCAATCAAAGTTAACTTCGCTCTCAGCTGCTTCAGCCGAACCCTGCCAAAATATCTGCAGAGCTGCCGTCAGACATTTATAGCGGGATACACTGTTTAACATTGTGAGTTAAAAAATAACCGTTGTATTTAGTGGAGGTTGACAGATAGAGGCTGTCTGCAAAGGCAAGTCAGTCGAGGAACTGCTCTTAGGTCCACATGAGCCTCAACACAGAAGTTAGACGGTTGGCTCAAGCACCAACCGTCTAACTAACCATCAAACTGCATCTAACCATCTCCATTGACTCCCATGTTAAAATGTCCAACTTTAGAGCAGAAATAAACATATTTACAGCCTGCTTCAAAAGAACAGATATTTCAGCAGGGTTCTGTTGGAGGAGCTGGGAGCAAAGCTAACTTTGACTGACATATGTTCGGGGTGTGTTCACGTCAGCTTCTCCAGCAACGTGGCTGTTCGAAGAAGAGCAGGTTTAAAAAACGCCCTTCAGAAACCAACAGGTCACAAGACCTAAAGCTTCGTCCAGTATTTTATACAGTCAATGGGAACAATAAGGCACACTTTTAGTGGAAAACAAATTGGTATTACAAGCTGTTCCATAATATCACCTCTTATTAGCACAGTTCTTTTTCTTTCTTTTATGGATTTATTTATATACTTTTTTGACCTGTTTTCATAAAAGTGGTAGTCAGAAGTGGTATCCACCATATCATGGCACCAAAACTAAACAAAAAAAACAACAAACTTCTGGTTCCTACCAAGTCTAAATATTAGCTAAATATAATTTCACTTGTAAAATATTACACTGCCCCACTGATGGGCTACAAGGCCATCTCCAAATCATTTGCGTCAGTTTGGTGACCATCATTCCACAGTGGAAAATATTCAAGACGGTTGCCAATCAACATGGGCGTGGGCGTTCCAGCAAGTTCACGCAAAGGTCAGACTCACAAAAATGTCAAAATATGCTATTGCCATTACCCAACTCCACAGGCCTCAGTTAGCTCCTTAAATCTTAAAGTTCATTTTAATAAACTTTGAAAACGGCTACACAAGTACAGCACGCTTGGAAAGGCTTACAGAAGAAACAGACTTCTCTCTGTGGAGAAGATGGCAGCACAGCTTTGGTTTGCAATGTTGCATCAGAGCAAAGCACAAGACAGCTTAAACAATGTCTTGGTTTGTTCAGATGTTGTTTTGCCACGACAGAACCGATGATACTAGCAGTTCGTGAGTCAACCAAGAGCTCCTTTTAATAACAAAGTATTCTATTAAACTTTTCCGTCTGACAGCTAAAGTTTCCTTAAATTGGGTCAAACGGCAACCCCACCCCCTTCTACCCAACACAACACTGATGTATGTCGGCACAACCCAGTCTTTAATAAAAGGACAGTGTTTATCGGTAAACATACCTACCTTGTCTTTATTTTTAGCAACAGCCCTCTCTACAGTCCACACTAATTCCAGTCTCATCTTTTTAATTAGAGCTCCAAAATGTAAGTTACTTTTGTAAGCGTAACAGGCTTTAGTTCACCCAGATTTTTAGAAAAATGTCTTACAAAGACATGTAACGTACCATCTCTGTGTTTGGGAATTGTTAACGTGTTACAAGTTCAGCCAGATTGCCTGTGCCTTTGATTTGAACACATTTTATGGGTTATAATTGCAGACATTCTTGTGATTTCTTTTAATGTAGTTTTGCCCCGAGTACCCTGAGTAAAACAGGAAAGCTGGTGAATTGTGCTGACAGTTTTGTATGTACACTGGTATCTTCAGATGTGAAAAATGCAGACATTTAAAAATAAACAGTTTGTATGAGAGCAGTGCTATAATTGCAGTGCAACAGTGTTGATCGTCACAGCATTGTAAATGATGCAATAATGCTCACAAGGCAAGGAAAAATTACAGATTGTACAGGGGATGCTAGTAGAACTTAATGAAAACTTGATATTTTTGATATAAGTCATGAAAAACGCTTATCCCAGAAGATGCAATTCAGTGTGACTTCACAAACTACATTACAATGGTGAATATTATCACTATTATTAGACAGAGGACAACACGTCCCTTGTTATATCTTTTATTTACATATGCACAGAGATCCTCTCCAAAAGAAAGATTATATTATTTTAGCATGTTGTTGTCTGTATCCTCAATAACATGTACTTCCTGTTCCCACGGTAACAGATCAACTGTGACCTATGGGCAATGGCGAAGGCCCCCCTATGCGTCTCCCACGATGACTACTTCTAAGTAGACCCACACAAGCAAAGCTAAAATCTGCACAAGATTAAAGACATTTTTTTTCAATTAAGAGGGCTTTGTGCTACACTTAAGTTGCATCATCTACATCGGGATGTTTCATTCAAGTTTATTACAGTTGCTCAAGTTCCCACCCAAGACTCAAAGACGGTTATTAACCAATATGAATTCAAGTTGTTTTTTTTTTTTGTTTTTTTTTTTTTTCGTTTTTAAGACATTAGTAACTACAGGGCATAGAAAGTAACAGGAAAAAACTCTAGATCTTGGTATGGTTTGATGATGTCATTGTTACACTTTTAGATGAGAAAATGACATTTTGGTTGGAGTTCTTTTAAGAGTAAATGACCCCAAGAACTGTTTTTTGCAACTTCTCATAACTAGAAGGAAAGTACAAAAATAGCGGAAGTATGCATTGTTTTAAAGAATCTTGGGAAAAAAAGGGTTCACAAATTATTCAGAGCTGTATTTGTATATGCAAGAACTTAAAATTAGTCACTTGTGGGAGGGACATGTTTTTTTTTTTTTCAACAATCAAGCATCACCAACACTTTCCTCCACGGTCAAATGCTGTTCTTTAATGCCCATGAATTAAACTGGCTTATTTTTGAAATAATAAACTATATCAGCAAGGAATGTGAGGTTGTTTCCTTTGAGCCCACACTGCTCCTCTTTAAGAATTTGAGGGTTAAGCAGCAGGGGAATTTTGAGGTGATTCATGAATGGTTCTTTCTTATGTGTGTGCTCTAGACATGTGACCTACAATTTTGCATGCCTATGAGAATGGTCATGCCTATCCGTTCGGCTACGGTCGTTAGAATCTGCTCTTCAGCCATAACTCTATGAAGGCACATAGATGTTCACATAAAACATTTGACTTCTGGCATGATTTAGAGGGATATCTCGGTTTGTTTGAAGTGGGGTTGTGGGGTTACGTGTAGTTTGTGCGTTACCTGCTGCAGACAGCAGTTCGTGCTTTCAGTTTGGAGAATCAGAGAGGAACAGATAAGTAAGGAGTATACTCATAATGAGGACCTAAAGAGAATTTGATTATGGTTTATGACCAACCATCTATTGAAATATATTATCAGCAGTCACACATGTTTTTTAGTGTAAAAAACAGAAAGTATTACCATACAAAAATGCTTAACATACATGTGTTTTGTGGGTTTTTTTTGCCATTTATCAGCAAATGTGAACATCTATTTGAATGATCACATTAAAGCATTCACTGATGCAGAAAATAAGCTACACCAGCTGCCTTGTGGCTATACAAGGCTTTGATTGGCATTAAGAAGGTCTGGCCTTTAAATTATAATGTCCGCAAGAGATAATGAGTAGATAGTCTGAGTCATGTTCTGTGGTGGTCTCACCTCAATCACCAGCTCCATCCACATGGAAGCCACTGACTGAAGAAAATGTGTTTCATTGCATTACACTGCATGCAGCATGTGACATGATACAGAGGACTCTTGCTGAACTTGGATGCTTTCCCTTCAGTACCAGTAGGGCCCATCTGTGTCCCAGGAGAGCCAACTTTAATGGCAGTGAACAGTTTCCCAGTGAATAGCCTAAGAAAAGATTCACCCGGAGCGTCACCTCACATCTGGATGACCTGGAGGTTACAGGCCAGGGGCTGCCGGAACACTTGGAAGGCTCTTCATTCCAGTTTTCTCTTGTGCTTTTATTGTCCCAGTTGGTTTATGCTTTTTTTTGTTTTTTTTTCTTCACACAGCTGACCTGACAGAAGGGGGAAAGATATCCATGGTTGTTTTTTTTTCTGTGTGGCCTTAGGAAGGACTGGTGACTTGTCCGAAGCGCTTTGCTTCTCACCCCAGCGACAGCATGGATCGTCTCCAGCCTATTGGATGCAGCAGCGGGTTTGATAACCGTATAGCCGGTAAAAGTTTAGTGAATGAAAAAATTAAGAATGAATTTATGGTTTTTTAAACATTGAACTTTATTTTTCAGTTTTTTCTGCCAAGTACCTCAGAATTGACCATATTAGGAAATTAATTACTAGTATTTAAGTACATACTTTGTTTCTTTCCTGTAGTCTGTTTTTAAACTCTGATGTCATGTTTGATGTAAAGTTGTCCATTTTGTTTCTCAACATTATTAGTGGTCATTTACTTAGGCCTTTGAGAACATTTTTAGCATGTAGTATTAGATTATCTGCAGACATGTCTTGCCTAAGATTTGTTAAATACTGCAAGTGTGTTTGGTTAAGAATACTTGTAGCGTTACACTATGACAAATTAAAATAAAAATTATAATAATAATAGCAGGCTGTAGATAAAACTGCCAAAACATTAGAGCAATCTCTCTTGGCTCATAGCCACAAGTCTTACAAGCCAGCCAGTCTGTTACTAATCACAACCAACTGGTGGGAGACTTTCGTAGCTGGTGAGCTACAGAAAACTGGAGGAAAGGAGGCTGCAACGAGAAAAAGATCAGTTTTGAGAAGAAGATAAATGGCTCTTTCTGAAACAGTGAGCAGAGTGCGCACATTAGAGGAAGGTGTAATAAATAAATGTGGAAAGTTTGGTAGCGAGGAGATGGAACCTCAAGGATGTGATTCATACTCACTGTCAAACCCAACGGGGAGGGGACATGAGGAGAAGAGGGATAGAACGGATGAGAGACGGGGTGGAGTGGGGGAAAGAAAACCCGGCCCCTCTTCTACCACCCTGACTCCTCGGCATTCTGCGTCAGCAAAAAACCTAATGTGATCAAGATGGAAATCGTCTCCGGACTTTTCGCTGCTTCCCGGCTTTCTGGATGTCTTTGGGGGCTTTTCTGTCTGTCCAGCAGCTTTGGAGCAAATATACTTACTTGAGTGTTGAAAATGGCTCACAAGAACTTAGATTAAAGACTGCTTTCAGAGTAAACGTGAAAATATCAGCTCACTTGGAAAAACGTGGATTTATTTTTTATTTTTTTTTGTTCTAAACGTGGACAAATTGTTCTTGGTGGATGAATGAAAACTCAGCTCTAGAAACAGTTCTGGATAACTACTCAAAGCAAGTACTGCATCTGCAGCCTGTTTATTGGATTGTGTATTCAATTACTGGATAATCACAATAATCAGATACTGGATTATAGTGGAGAATTTGCTAGAAGTAACCAACAGTATTTCACTGAAATATCTGCAGCATATTCCAATATAAGCTTGGTTGTCAGCTGTAAGTTTGAGGACAAAAGGTAACAGCTCTTAGGCACCTTTTTCTAACTTCCTTGCTGTACCTATACATGTTGAAATTTACAACATTTCTGAAAAGTCTGAGTTTCCACTGTATGAACTTCGTCCAGCTGCATATCCATTATTCCTTCACAGCCCAATATCACAATCCTCTAAGTATTGCAGATATGTAGCTTGAACAAAATGCATTTCTTTTTATGAGGAATTAGTATTTTCTAGTAATAAGACTACAACAGAGCGATAGGGGCGCAGGATATTAATATTAATATCACTTTTGTTTGCGGCATGTGAACGGACACAGCGTGCATTATAAGCGTGCTGGATTGCAGACAGCCAGCTGTTGAGGGGCCACTTGCTGTCATTTGCTGTTTTGGTTCCCTCGAGTTACATCGTTTTCGTTCCCGTAGGAAGGTGAGATGACAGTTAACCATACAAGTGGTTCAGATTTGATTAAGTTGGCCGTTTTAAGACAAAAGAAAATAAACAAAGGAAGGAACATTGTCACATGTGTTAAGAAATGTTGTGATATTTTAGCGTCTTGGCTTTCACAGCTTTTTACTCTGGGACATTCTTTACCTAAAAGCAAACACAGATGTTACAGCTCAAAGGAGCTAAGTGTAGACGTGAGCTGTAATGTGAAATTTGGAGTAGCATTGCTTGAAAACAATCTCCCCTGTTAGATCAACATGGCAGGCTTAGTTTATACTTCCCAGGGAGTTTTTAATGCAGTCTAATTGCAACCCTCTTGAACCTTCACTTAGTACTTCCTGTTTAGTTAAGAAGTGAATCATTGTTTTTCCATATTGTCATCTGCGAATTCAGTTACTGTAAACGTATAACTGGGGACTGTTTGATGCGTCTTACTCCCATTTCTTTTCTCATTTGCAGCAGATGTTGTGCTTGGATTTAACCTGGCATAAAACCAGCTCTGTGGGATAGAACTGGTTTTCCGCCATGCTGGTTGCCATACGGAAAAGAAGTTGGGAAGAGCACGTGACTCACCCGTCAGGATTACAGTATAGCTATGATGATCTGGATCTGGTCTGCTGTCATGGAGTAGACAGTGAGGAGGTTTGGATGGGCTCCGGGGCTTTAAAACAAGGCCGACGGACAAGGTGTGCCTCCATGCCAGAGGGCTGCCACCAACTGCCTACAGATGATCCTTCTCAGCCGCTGGGAGCGACGCCTTCTGCTCATAATGATGTTCCTGAATCAGAACACCTGGGACCAACGGAAAACAATGGAAATGCTCCACAGGATATGCAGGAGTCAATTCATGACTCTTGGGAGTCGGTGGCTGCTGACTTTCCCCAAAAAATCTATGAATCAGAGCATCTCCAAACCATAAACACTGGGAATTCTGGAGTCTTTTACTCTAACTCTAACAGATGCATGTCTAGTTCAAATGCTTCTTGCCCAGCTGATACCTACAATCCAACTAAGAAGACTCAACATTTTGAAAGTGGCATCAAGTCAGAAAGTAGCCAGAGTCACATCTGCAATGATGATAATTTCTTTAAAAGTCCAAATATATGTCATGAAGAGCAACAATGCATCTCTATCTCGTCAAACAATGAGCCTCTATTGTCTGAAAGTGCTCGTGAACTGTCTGGCAAACCTCCAAACCATCACGAAACAAAGGAAAGCCATGCAGAGGGTTACAACAGACCTCCTGCAATCTCTGGGGCCATATTAAACCGGTGCTCTGTTGTTGAACTAGAGCCTCAAACTGCCTCCCCAGATGTTGTTGAAGGGATGATTTCCACCTCTGATCAAGCTGGTGTAAGTGGATCTGTTGCTGTGCCACATATTTCAGCTAATGTGATGGAAGGCGGTAATGTTTTGTCAGTGACTAACAGAACCATAGAAACAGTGTTGACGTTAGCAGTGGATGGTGAACGTGACAGAGGAAAAATTCAAAGCTGGAGCACAGATTCTGCGGACAAGCTGGATGAGCTGAAAGATTCAGAAACTCTAAATAATGTTACAGGATTTAAGCGTCCCTCAAGAGATAATCAAGGAGAGCAGGACTGTGATGACTGTGCCGGGGCGTTGGAGCAGGACTGCGGTTGTGAAATATTTTGCCAGACGTTGCTGGACCAGCATGATGTTGAAACGACAGCAGGGAACTGGCCTCAACAAGATGAAAGTGCACAAGGAGGGAGCAGCGAGGAAGCAGCACATGTCAGGCGTGAGCTCTGTGAATCTCCTGATACTGCAGTCGAAAGTCAGCGTTGCTCTTTGACAGCGAACCAGAACGTGTCATCTAAGCAGGCAAACGCTGGATATTCACGAGGAGAGCTGAGCCAGACAGACACTGCTATGCGTGCGGATCAGTCTCAGCAAGCCTCTCTAGATCAATCCACGGTAAATTTTGATCAAATCATATTTCCCAAAGACCTGACCATGTGTGAGGATCTCCCCACACTTAACCCTTCAGAAAGTAGTTGTTCAAAATTGGACACAATTCCAGAGATCAGCTTATTCGAAGCAAATGACTCCACTCTGCTGAAACCCCAACAGAAAACTGATGATAATATAGCACAAAGGCCAGTTGAGGACGCCTTTTTAAATGATAGAAATGAGGCTACTGCACAGCTCACGCAAAAACTAACACCAGCCTCTAAACAGGTCAGCAATGGACTCCATAGCAACCAGACCTCTGATAGTTACTTCAGTGAGTCACCTGCTTCTGAGGTGGCAGATGGTCACAGGGAACACAACAGGCCAGGGGCCACAATTTCTACAATGGGAGACCCGGACGAGGCCAAACACTCAGCTTCTTACAGCGACACACAACCTCCCAGCTCAGTTTTCAACGGAATAAATGACCCAGGAGACCAGGAAGGGGACAAAGTGCGTATGAGGAAGGTAAGAATGATCACGACATAAAAGTAGAAGCGACACAATCTGACTTCATCAGTTGAAGATTATAGCAATAGCAACTCCAGCTCCTCAGTCCAGCGTCTTTTTTCCAAATGAACAGATCCCAAGGCATAAATGTCTGACAAATAATTTGTCCCACACTCTGGCAAGTCTCTCGGAAAAACAATGACTTCACTCTCACATGCTTACAGATCTGTGAGCGGGGGATCTGTTAAATGTTTTTTCTGTCCCAACTACTCATTACAAAACAAGGTCCTATAAGGACATGGGGATTGTAAATGCAGAGGAGGTTGGAAGCGCGGCTCCTATCCTACAGTTGTAAGTGGCACCTTCATTTGGGACAATCAAGCTCCCAAACATTTAGATAAGCTGTTGATTTGCATTTACGTGATCAAGGCTGATGTGGTATTTTTATGTCAATTCTCTCTTTTGCACTGACAACACAACATTCATTATTCAGAGCAAAAAGCCCCTTAATCAGGGATGTTGTTTAGACAAGTATGACAAATGGAAAAATTAACCATAACAAGAGCTCATTTTTCATTTTATTTTATTTTTTTATATATCTCGTCTGTGAAGGATATGTGCCCAAAGATGTGTTTACGTTTTTTGATCATTATGATTTGTGATGTTTGTGTGTATGAATTAATATTTTCCTCTTTGTTAATCATGCGCAATAATGGGATAAAAACAAAAAAAACAAAACAAAATGGTCAGCATCAGTCAGTGTGATCTGTCACGCAGCCATAAGATCATGTTCATGTGTATCTCAGATGTGTGTTGAGGGGGGGTCAGTGACACTGAAACCGGGTTCCCACTCAGCTTGGAAAAATAAAGGGACAAGCTGCTTTAATCCTCTTTGTCTGAACATCTCGTGAAGGACAAGTTGGCACTGTTGAGAGGTAGTTAACTGACCATCAATTTTGGTTTTTGGTGATTTATCTGTCACACGTGCGTGCGCTTACGCATTTTCCAGGGGTTTTTGATCCTTTGCTTGGAGCTGCCAACGTGACGATCATATAAAGACTGTAAACAAAACTGCATGAAATAACATCTCTTTTACACAGGAGCCAAGAACAATCTCCTTTTGAAGTCTGAAATCTCATAGATTCAGCGTACCGTAGCCACAGGGCTCTTCTACAAAATGGAGTTTAAAGCAAAGAACGTTTGGCCTAAATTCAGATTTATCGGTTTTGCGAAGGTGTTTCATTTTTAACCTGTCCAGATCTTTATGGCCATTGACGTCCCCCTTTCCTGTTCAGGACCAGTTTCAGGTTAAACTGTCGGTTACCAGCCCTATTTTATCATTTTCTAATATACTTTTTTTTCTAATGAAATCCTAGAAAGCAATTAGGATTAAAACAAACTTAAAAATGCCAGCATATACCGTTTCTTTTTATTATAACTTTTGTTTGCCGAATAGTCTGTTTTACGCTGCTAAAATTGGATCTAACACAAAGTTAAGTCTGTATTACAAAGTTTTTCATAAAAACAAAATGACTCTGACTTGATCAAGTACGTAGGTAAGTTCCATGTTATTATAATACCATATCAGAGCTAAATGGACTTTTTGATCACGTGTTAAACATTTGAGTTATTTTGAGCAGCACTGAGATCTCAGCTTGCATGAATTAAACGTGCCCTCAATCCTCAATCTTTAGATTGAACGGTTTTCAGAAGACAGATTAAGTTTCTGTTCGGTTTTATTTGTGCTCGTTCAACGTGGTCCAGACGTGTATTTGAATAGCCCACATTTTATAAAATGGTGAATCCGACAACATTGATTTATGCTCTGATAGACAACTGCAGTCATTCCAGGTGTCGTCCTCCAATCCTGGTTTACCGGGACAATATTTGTTAACTGTGCACAGTTGTGAATTTATGTAGCCCTTTAAGTAAAACAGTGCACACCCATTTGTTGTTGTTAACTAAAAAATAATTTGCTTCTGGTAATGTTGCATAATATATTAATATTAACTATATGAAGGAACATTCTTGTATATAACATGCTGCGGGAAAGGGACCCGTAATGAGACGACATTTATGAAAGTATCTCCCGTGGAAGTGAAGTCCTATGGTATATTTAGTATGCTGAAAAAGCAAACGAAGCTCCCAGATGTCATCAAGAAGGGAATTTAGTATTATTATCTCTCATTAGACAATGGCAGCAGCAATCTGGTTTGATCGCTGACTAGATATTGTACAAACTAATGACCACGTCCCCAGTGGCCCATGTTGTTGTTGCAGATCCAGTTTGTAAAATGAAGCCATCTGGTTTGCATAATGGCTTGAGATTAAACTGATATTGGGCTTTGTTACATTGCTTATTTGTTTTAGCAACAAGGCTTTATCCTCACCCCAGGGCCAAACTGGCCAAACTGTTATTTATCTGGCTGCAGATGTCTTGGCAACATTTCCCTCCCAGTGCTCTCTTTTGTCTTTCTCTCTGTATGTTTTAATTAAATCTTTATCCCTTGGTCACTAGTTATGAATAAAAAAAAAAAAAAACATCAACGTTTACTTGCCAGATTTGTAGTTTGGGGACTGTTCATAGTTGAAGTAGTAGAAATAAAACTTATTTGGTGCACAGATTTGTGAAGTAGGATTTTGATTGAGAAGCAGCAAAAACAAAAAGAGCAAGAAAAGGCGAAAGTGGGATTTTAGATTTCAAACAGTGTGGGAACTATTTTCCATTAAAATAAAAAAAGAGAAATGAAACAGGAAGTTGAGAGCAGCGCGACAGTAACCTTAATAATAGGAAAGACAAAAGATATTTTCTGAGAACAACCAAACCACAAGTATGCCCCTAAAAAAACTGAAGTTGTACTGACCTTGTTCTTTTTTTTACAGTTTTGTGGTTGTTATTGCCATCCTGAGACAGATACTTTTGTCCATTCAGTGAGGCCTCGTGAAGATGTCATTGTTTCATCATGGTACAGTGTTTTCATTGTGATACTTTGCCAGGGAGACAGAATGTAGTGATGTGTGAAGCCACGAGCTAGGAATGCTGCTGAAAGCATCAGTGTGAAGTGCATTTCATGACATGGCCCTCAGCATATATTTGCTCTTTTAGCAAACCCAAAAGACACTGATTTTGATAGACTAATTGGGCACTAACTGGAAAATAAATGCAAAGTCATGAGACATTATTTGGGATGAGTTCGAAGCCTGGAGCTGGGTCTGCTGCTGCTGAATCTTATTCAGCAGTAAGAGGCTCTAGATAATTGGAGATTGCTTACAATTGATCTGTTATGAAAGCTGTCATGAATAAATCAACTTAATGGGACATATTTGTAAAAATATATAAACTATTTTGTTCATCCTTTAGGAACCTAGCAGATTTTGATTAAATCATATCTCACTGGCTCTGTGATGGTCATCCAATCACAACTGAGATAGGCATGAGACTGTAGGATGCAGCAGAATAATGGATGGTATTACACCAAGGAACAACACAAGACAAGTTCTCCCACATCTACAGGTTTAAATGGGCTTGAAACTTGCACGTTCATGCATTTGCACACAGATCAATTCATGCACAAAATTTGTGGCGTTTATTTTCTCTCACAAGAGAAGCTTCGACAGGAAGCCACTACAAGTACCAAGGGGGGAAAAAATGCTGCTTTAGGCTCTGCAGGAAGCTATTTCTACAGGCTTTGAGTCATCTAATAATCTATTGCATGAAACAAGCGAGCTGAGCAAAAAAAACAAAAGAGAGAAAATGGTTTTGGGTGGAGGGTGCTGAGCTGAGCTTAAGTGAACCAGCTTGCTTTACTGGAGTCAAACCACCTGAGGTCAGTGTTAGACTTTTTTGTTTTTTTATCTCCCTGATGAATAAAAAAATCAGGTTTGTTGAATATTTCAGTAGTAATTGGGGAGAGGCAACACAAAAGGGAAGCATAGCTCTTCATTGATTATGGGATCAAACAACACCAACTCTCAAAAACCTTTGAGAATTCATTCTGTGTGTAGTTTTTAATCTGCATTTTTATGCAGTTTCAATGAATATGATTCATTTTCATTTGTATGTCTTTGTAAAGCATTTACATTGCCTTTGTGTATGAACTGTGCTACACACATAACTTTCGGAGCCTTGCCTCCGTCTTCTGATCACTGATTGGAAACTGAGTTGCTGCAGTTTGTTGTGAGACTCTTAAAGTCATTTTTAAGTCATTGAATTATTCTCCACTGATGCATCTCTCTCTATTCAGCGTGAACATGTTCGTTTGGACTCGATGGTACTGCTGCTGATGAAGCTGGACCAGTTGGACCAGGAAATTGAAAATGCCCTCAGTGCCACCTCCTCTATGGACAGCACACCCACCCTCCATCGTCGACTTCACCTGGTACACACATATATGCCTGTTAAACTCTGGATGTAATAATCTCTGTTTAAAAACTCTTTAACTAGCACAGCTGTTATTTTAAAAACACGAAACATTACGAATGGCATTAGGTGTAGGTGAAATGAGCATTCTTTTTCCATAGCAACGGTAATCTTACCAGATCTGTGTGCTTGTGGCCAAAATGAATGAGCCTCATTACTCTTAAAATAAATCTGTGTTCTTTATCATATTTTAAGGAAACACTGAACGCGATGAAGGAATGCAGGGTCTAACACGTTTTCTTTTTACTTGTGCAGGAGGTTGATTTGGGATCTGGGCCAGCAGCCTCACAGCCGCTGCCACACCCGCACGTTACCGCTGCTCTCTCTTCAGGATCCGCACCAGCTCCTGGAGTAAAACCTAAGAGCCAGGTAAGTCAAGGTGTGATTGCTGTGTACACAAAAGCCTCAGCATGGTACCAGACTGCTAATTTATCAGACTTTGGGGCAAATTTTATGTAAGGTGCAAGTTGTGCACATACCCCCCCCATTTTTCTTCATATGCTACAGATAAAACCAGATGTTTTGACCTCAAATTATAAAAAGGACAAATGTTTAGTTCAGGGAATCAGTAGAAGAGGGGATTTCTCACTGGCTGGGCAGATTGTTAGGGCATCTATCCACCTATAACTGCATCATCTTGTCTGGCCCCCCCGGCTATGCTGGAGTCTATCCCAGCTATCATGATACAGAGGGCGAGGTACACCTTTAACACTGACAATTTAAAAGTCATCACTGAAAATCACAGGCATGTTTTTGGACTGAGGGTGGAGTAGAAATCATGTAATGACATAAAACAAAAACATCATCCGATACTGGATTTCAGCATCAGAAACAGGTGAAAATGAACAATAAGCAGAAAGTGTGATAAAGCTGAAGCTGATTTAACCATGGAGGAGGAAAGTCACAGACTGATAAAAGAGATTACTTAACAATATATATTTACAACTATAATCTGACATATGAATGGTTTATCAATATTCACCTAATCCTGGTACAGTGCAAGAATATCTCTCGATTGGCTGTAGTGAAGAAGGGATTATATATTCTTGATAGATAATGTTTAATTACTTTACTTAAAAAAAAAAGGAAAAAAATAATCTCTTCATCTTTTAAGAAAATCTGACTAAAGTGTGATTGACATACACTATATGACCAAAAGTATTTGGTCACCTTCCTTGACTCGCATATGAACTTAAGTGACATCCCATTCCTAATCCATAGGGTTCAATATGACGTCAGTCCACTCTTTACAGTTTTAACAGCTTCAACTCTTCTGGGAAGGCTGTCCAAAAGGTTTAGGAGTGTTTTGATGGGAATTTTTGACCATTCTTCCAGAAGCGCATTTGTGAGGTCACACAGATGTTGGACGAGACGGCCTGGCTCTCAGTCTCCACTCTAATTCATCCCAAAGGTGTTCTGTCAGGTTGAGGTCTGGACAGAAGCGCTATTCTTTACTCCGGAGGACGCGTCCCCACTGCTCTAGAGTCCAGTGGCGGCGTGCTTTACACCACTGCATCTGACGCTTTGCATTCCACTTGGTGATTTATGGCTTGGATGCACCTGCTAAACCATGGAAACCCATTCCATGAAGCTCTCTGCACACTGTTCTTGAGTTAATCTGAAGGCCACATAAAGTTTGGAGGTCTGTAGCGACTGACTCTGCAGAAAGTTGGTGACCTCTTCAGTTTACGTGGCGTACCACTTCGTGGCTGAGTTGCTGTCGTTCCCAAACACTTCCATGTTCTTATAATACAGCTGACAGCTGACTGTGGAATATTTAGGAGTGATAAAATTTCACAACTGGATTTGTTGCACAGGCGGCATCCTGAGCCCTGGAGAGCGACTCAATCTTTCACAAATAGTTGTAAAAACAGTCTGCATACCGAGGTGCACGATTTTATACACCTGTGGCCACGGAAGTGATTGGAACACCTGATTCCAATTATTTGGATGGGTGAGCGAATACTTTTGGAAATATAGTGTATTACTTATTCTAAAAATCGATGTCATACCCTGGTCTCTAAAATGATTTCAAATTCACACATTAAAAAAAGATATCCCACAGTACACGCCGTTACTGCAATGTTGCCCACCCATCTTTCCTTACGTAGTTATTCCGTTTCTGTTGAAATAGATTTTTGAGGTTGTGGTATATTAAATTGGTCATATTTGTTCAGGCGTTCTGAGAGAACGGAAATCATTTTAACATTTACAGATGTCCAGACTGTCCCCTAAACCCCAAAGAAATTACAAGGAAAATAAGGTGCACTGAAACTAGATTTACCAGTCCCGAATCCCAGTGTATGTTTTTGGAGACCATTAGAAACGATGGTTTAGTCCTTTATAGAAACATTTGGTTTATTTTTGTGTCCAAAATTAGACATGTAAATATTTGTGGGAAATTTTCGGCTGTGTGAAGAGATACTTATGCACAGGTTTTCATTATTTCGTTTTTTTGAAGTTTGTGCCACTTTTCTTCCTTTAAGCTATAATGGAGGTCAAATAAAAGAGCAACATTGATCTGTCTCTCTCTTTCACACACACAAACATTGAATCTCCTGATTGTAGGAATGTCCCTCTGCTCTTAGGGCTTAGCCAAGCAGACGTTAAAACTCTATAATTAGCTGGTTCCAAAGATCTAGTCCCCTTCACCCCAACAAAGGGGTCAGAAGGGGACTCTGGGAGGTGAAAAGCCAAGGCAAGGGGGAGCAAGGGAGGACACGCTTCAAGTGAGACATGTCTTTAAATCCCCTGCTTGCTCATTTTATGATTTTGTCAGCTTTGTACTCCAGCTGTCTTTTACACGTGCACAAGGCTGTGTGGAAATCTAAGAAAATTGATGTCTGAGACACTTTATCTCACAATGTACTGATGCGTAACAGGATAATCCTTAACGTCAAAAAAAAAAAGAAAAAGAAAAGTTCTTCCCGTTGCCAAACAGTCCTCTTATCTAGCAGACAAAACAATGCAGCCTTTTATAGAACAGAATTCCTTGACAAAATGACATCCCTCAACTATCTGAAGCTCCATGTTAACATATTCAACATATTTAACATATGACGTTTTTGTTACGGCGAATCTTACTTTCTGCAAAAGAAAAGAACGGCTCAGTTTCTTTAAGAGGCACATGTCAACTTGCTATATGATGTGTGGTGTGCTGGTCTGTGGCCAACTGTTTCCACAGGATTCATTCCTGCAGTCACCCAAGGTAACTCACTAAGCTTAGGTAAACAGAGCTTTCACTGCGCCTAATAGGAGGCTTTTTACAGCCGAGGCCCAAGGGGTTATTGACTGAAGCCAAAGAGGGGAAGACTTCATGAAGGGGATTTTCAGTAGTTAATACTTTCAGGGGAGTGTTAAGACCTTTTAGACCTAAATGTTGTGACACCTACTCTATCTCTCTCTAAGCTGGAATATTCATATCTTCTAAATGTTGTTACTTAAAGGTAGATGAAAGAAACGAAGAGCCGCGGTTTACGTTGGAGGGACAACTGCTTGTTATTTACTTATTTATTTATATCATTCGTGAACTGGTGCACTACTTTTACATTCTGCTGTTTGTTAAAAAGTTTAACACGAGTGCATAAAATGTATTTTATCCATTTGTTCAGCAAAGATTCACCTCTAAATGGTTAGAACTCCTACTATTTTAACCGTGGCCATTTTTGTCTCTCCTTTTAAGGTCATGGATGTTGTAATGTAATTCGTGTAAAGTGTAATAAATCAATGTGCAGTTATTCATTTACATTTTTACCTCCCCACTTTTGCTCTCTGGAAAGATAACTCACAGTAATATATATGCAAAAATGCCAAGTGCAAAGATCACTGTGTCCATACCGCTGAAACTCCCTCCTGCAGCTGAATAATGAAAACACTTAAACCTCCATAAATCTATGCTTCGGTTGCACAGCAGCAGCAATAAAAGCTGCTACCTACCTTCTCATGTCCTACGAAAGCAGAAAGAATATCCTTATTTTTTCAAATACCGCTTTCACTTAGTTTTTGCTCATTTATGACAAGGTGTTGTGTCACACCTTGTGGGTCATCTCAACATGTATTTACCAGATTTTAAGACCAGATTCCCACCTGTATGGGAAGACACAAGGCAGGATGTACTTCCTAAGGAGACTGCGGTCTTTCATTATCCGCAGCAAACTGCTGGGGACATTTTACCAGTCTGTGGTTGCCGGTGTCCTCTTTTACACGGTTGTATGCTGTGGGGGGGCAGCACATCCGGGAAGCACACATCCAGACTGGATAAACTGATCATGCGAGCCCACTCTGTGATCGGCACGAAGCTGGACCCTCTGGCAACTTTGGCAGAGACAAGGACACAACAAACTGTTGGACATTATGGACAATGCCAACATCCCTCTGCACACCGTCATCAGCAACCAGAGGAGCCTGTCCAGCGGAAGACTGCTCCTTCCCAAGTGCAGGACTAACAGACTAAAGAAGTCCTTTTTCCCTCAGCACATCAGGCTGTACAACTAAGTACTCAGAAGACAGTGTCCACCTCATCAGAGTAAACAGTTCCTGTTTTTTCCTTTTCTTCAACAGCAATACTTGCTATTAAAATGGTCATCTTATGTGCAATAATCTGTCAGCCACATTGCGATAATTCAATTTAATTTAATCCTACAGTCAATTATCCACTGCTCACTTCTATATTCTTTAGGAGGGAATATTTGGCATTCGTCGACTCTTGCTGTATAAGCTGCTGGAGACTGAATTTCCCAGAGGGAGTCATCCCAAAGGGATCAATAAAGTTGAGTCTAAATCTAAGATTATGTCCTGATATGTAAAAGCTATTGAAAGGGGGGTTTCTTTTCCACATGACTGTGTGCGCATGGGTCTTTTCACGTATTTTGATCTCTGTTATGTCTTGAGAGGATTTATTGAGGCAAGATTATACAAGTGTTTTAGTTTTACACAGATTCCTCTGACATTCTGTCTTGTCTTGTCTTTTATGTAACCATGATAAATATGTTGTGGTATGTGGCTGTGTAAATTTGCAATTAGTGGCCATCCACTTGACCTCACCTTTCCCCCCTCTGCTGAGCAGAGAAGGCATTGAGTTCATGTGAATACATGCTTGGCTTCTCGCTAGTGTAGCCGGTGACTATTGTTAGGCTTCAGCAGGTGGCTCTTATTATTATTACACTGAATGTGGGGGTAACATCTAGCGGATGTTGTGCCACAGCAGGTGCTTTTTCTCTGGTGCTGGAAGCGCTATTCTTTACCCAGAGTGTTTTTGTTGGCAGGATTCTGATGCTTATTTAGTGCGGCAGGTGTCTTTCTGTGGCTGTTTTTTTTTTTTTTTTTTTTTTTTTTGTCTAGACTGTACATTGATTTTAAGGTGTAATACATTTACCAACCAATGTTTTGCTTTGATTATCACTTAATCTGCCAATTCCTTCCTCGATGAATGCTGTCATTGTCATGGGTACAGTAAATAGGTTGTAGTATGGTAAGTTTCTGGGACAAATTTAGGTTATGCGTAGTTACAGAGGCATTTGTTATGTGACTCTATTTTTAGACTTCTGCTCAGGATGTGCCAAACCACAGAGGCGGGCGGAGAGTGCTGACTCCTGACCACCTTCCTTTGAATGTTACATTCGGAAACAACATATCAGTCACTTTCAGCACTGACCGTTCCCACCAGCGAAGCACAGAGAGGGCAGAATCCTCCAAAGAACCTAACAAGCTGCTGGACAAAGCGCACGTTTGTCTGTTAAATTTAGCACGGGGGGTGTTTTACATGTCCTGCATTATGTCGACGGAGAGGGTGCTGCTCCATGCCAGCCTCCATCCTCTCCGTCTTTTGTAAACATTCCATAAGGGGGCAACCTTTGACCCTCTGTTTGGATCTGCATTCTGTCTCCATAGCAACAGCACTCCAGACGCAACTTCTGCCTGTGATGCTCTGCTGCAAGGGAATTCTGACTGCAGCAGATTCCCAACCACTCATCTTTTATTTCTTTTTTTGTTGTTGTTTTGGAAGATGATTGATTGAGAGATATGTTTGTTGCACAGTGACAAAAACAAAACTTAATTCCCTGTCAGTAGGTTATGTTTGAATATAGCCTCTTTATCTCTCTGTAGTCTGGTGGACAATAGATACGCTGTGGTTTGCGTGCTAAGGTCACTAGCAGATCTCTGCTCTGTCCTTCCTCCGTGTTCCGGTTTGGCAGCCTCGCAGTCCCTAAACATCCTTCATATAAACCACACCCGCTCAGAGTCACAACCAGATAAAAGAGCCAGGATTCTGCTGCTTTCACTGTCTTTTATTTATCTTTACGTTTGCTCCCTCATCCCTGTCCTTGATCCACAGTCAACACAGAGCCCAACAAGCGTAATCATGTTTGCCTACATTCCACCCACATATTTGGCTTAGCGAGTGCAGACGGCCAAAATGAGTCAGTGATCTATGATACCAAGAGCTGCCGGTAGGGGCTCTGGTCGTGGCCACGCTGGCTGCTTTGTGTTGTGTCATTGTTCCCAAGGTCACTCCTCTGCTGAGCACAGCTGTAACGAGGAGACAAACAGACCCACAGTAGTTTACAAAAAGAAGAGCAGAAAAAAAAGAAAAGGCTTATGTTTTGAGCAGGATGTGGAAAATGAACTTCTCCTCAACCCCAACAAGGAAAACCTGTTTTTCCCATCAATTCAAGGCTACATCGTTGTATAAAGAATCCCTTTTTTTTTCATGGTATTATAAGAAATCAAATCTACAAGAGAGAGGGGACACAGCCAAAGCATGCCTTTGTTATCCACATGCTGCACGCTGAACTTTTGTTTTTTCTAAATTGATTGATGCTATAATTGGCTTAAGTGTTTTGCACAATCAGTTTTCTGTTTTAGCACCAGCTTGAGTCTGATATCACATAAATCTTTGTGTTTACAATCTGTAGTTATTACCAACTCTGTTTTTATGGCACAGAGCATAAATAATCTAAACATAATCATGAATGTAATTTATTGCCTTCATGTGAAGTTAGATTTTTAACAAATGGATCACACCTCTTCAACTCACGTTGTTTGGCTTCGTTTTCCCTTGTGAGCACTCGGAGTGCTAAAATGAGACACTGCATCAATCAAGTGGAAACTGCATCTGTTACGTAAAGAAGAAGTAAATATTGCAGCCATAGATGCAGGATGACGGTACTTGTTGACAGTAAATCTTGAGGATGACTGGAAACACCCCTGCAGCGTGCGGATAATGAAATGCCATAAATCAAAGAACAAACAACAAACTGAACTGAGCGTACTCTCACAAACACAGATGCATATGTGCACAGGAATGCACAATAAAACCAGGTGCAATTAAAGCGACGCTTATTCAGGCGTGCGGTTGAGGGATTTAATTGGGACTTTTCTGCTTGAGCATGTGTTTGGGGTTTGTGTGTTACCATCGTTTTTGCCTCGAAGTAACATGACCTGAATGAAAATGCATGTGAGGCCTCAGTTAAACGTCAGTTAATCATCTTCGCATTTTAGACGTCCTAAGGAAGGAAGGATGCGGCCTACTCACTCATTGGATTTGCTTTGCGTTCGTGAATGAATATGTTCATGTGGTATTTGAAGTTTTTACCTCTGCAGAGCTAAAATTGGAATTCGAGGTTTGACTGATGTGATTTGGCTGAATGCCATGGCGTCTGAAGCGAATATTTTGGGAGATGTTTTAAAAGTGTGATCCAGCATGTCTCCAACCTGTCCCTCTGGTAAGCCAGTAAGCTCCCAGCCAGCACTCCTATGGGGCCACCACAGAGGACAGTCTAATCCATCTTGTTAACTCACTCTCTCCTTTCTCCCCGAAATGTCAGCAGCTAATCCACAGGGCAGCGTTATTGTTTCAGTTGGGAACTTGAGCTTATCCCAATTAACTCCAGTCTGCAAGCCACATATTCAGCCCGGTGAGAAGGAACAGGTGATGCTGTTTGACTCTTGATGAATGCAGTGAGGCGGGATTGATACTAATTAAATGATTTTGCATGATTTTCTCGTCCTGCATTTTTAAAGCAAATTCTAGATTGATTTGGAAGCACAATAAGCTTGTTTTTATTTGATTTTTTATTTCAATAACCATATTCAATAATATATTACTTCACTTTTGGTGGAGTTGAGTCGGCTCTTCATCTGAAGGCACATTTATGCTCCCTTTTCTATGTAAATGGTTCGTTTCAACTATTGTCCTACGTCCCCGCCCTTCATACTTCCATGCATCTTTTACGTCGCCTTGGTTGTTTAGAAAATTCATCCACTAGTGGCCTGAGCTGAGTACAAAGTTTGCATCCGTTTTGACAAAGAAAAAGTGGTTTTAGCAAACATGGCGACGCTGGCGGAGATCATGACAACGGCCCAAATTACGCACATAATCCACGCAGTAGACGTACGGAAGCGGCCGTCCATCTGCATATCCATCTTCTCCGTCAATCATAAATGGGTCTTTAGACTAATTTGAGAAATAAGAACGAAGAGGGAAGAACCTTTCCTTCAGTTTATCCTCTGCATGTTCAAAGAGAGGCCTTTGTTCAGTTCATCAGACTGCTTTTTCTTTAAATAATACTTAAAAAAATTATTTTCATCTCAAACTAATAGTAGTGCTGTCAAATGATTAAAATATGTAAATGTGATTAATAGCAAATGTAATTAATATCATTATTTATTGAAAGCTCAGCTAAATGAGTTTTTTACTGATAAATTTTCACTCTAGCCGCCCAACAACTTCCCCTTTAAGAAAAATAAATCACTGTATTGTTTATTCCTACATTATGTCTCTGTATTTTATGTTTCCCAAGATGCTGTTAACTTCATGTGACTATTTGGCATATCGTACTTTTAAAGAGTGCATAATCTTGCCTGAAGAGGTTGAACAACAGCGTGATTCATATATGAAAAGAACAAAACTCCAGCAAACATTTTTCTTGCAGAAAAGTCAGAGTGACAGTATTTCTCTTGATTCTTGTTGGGACAAACATACTCCTCTTTCAATTTGGATTTGATGTCAAATAGCATGACGTACCTCCTGAACATATAAGAGTGGTTATTGGCTTTGTCCTAATTCATGGGGCTGCAGCTTTCTCAGGGTACAGCCCACGAAGGCAGATCCATTGAAGATCACCAAGACCAGGCCGAGCGTTGGTGAAATGAGGCGGTCTAGCCTCAGGAGATCTTTCTGTTCATGTCACCACGCTGGCCTGTCATATAGCAACGCTGACGGCCGCATTTTCTCAGCTGTCTGTAGGATGGAGCCAGAAACTCTTATCTCACTTGAGTTTTTATCACATACAGTAGTTTATAATTAGAAAAACGGGGCACTTGCCTTTACCAGCGTTTCATTTCAGGTAGAGAGACGACAAAAGCCGTGTCCACCAACTGCCAGCTGCACAACAAATCTTGGGATATGCTTGGGTGCGCCAAGCCTTTTTAATCAGCATTTGGAGGAGTATTTGACATTTCACAGTGTGCTTTATGCAGCTGTGACCCAGCTGGGCTTCAGATTGAATCTTTAAAGGATGCAGCACCTCAGCTAATATATGCAGTCACGTTTAAAAGCTGGCGCCCACTCTTTAAGTTCCAAGGTGTTAAATATACCTGCAATAGATAAATCTTCTGGTTCTCACTAGGTCTTAAAATGAGATAAATGAACAACACATGACTTATTACACTGTGTCATTACTTATTGAACAAAAAAGTAAGACACCATACGGACACACACATTGCAAAATTCAATATACGGCACGACTCAAAAACGTTTTGGCATTTGTTTCCTGACACGTGAACCTCTCAAACTGCCAGAGGGGGGGTTCCAAGTCTCGAACATGACCGTACCTATTGTCTTCTCCGGTGATGAATTCTAAGGATCCAGCACTAAATCACCTCAGACGCTGCCTGAAACAAGGAGCTCTCTGCTTCAGTTTACTTGTGTAAACAACCACAAATGTGGTGTCTGTGCACGTGGTTGTGTTTGCGCACATCTCTCCCTTTGTGACGCTCTCTCAGTTGACATCACTCCATAGAGACCATAACTCATGACTCAAGGCTGAGAAAAGGAACAAGGTCCCAGCTGGCTTTCTGAACAAAGGTGGATGATTCAAACCTTCGAGCAGAACTCATTCCTGCTCTACGGTAGATCAGACAAATGCGTTAGATGTAAATTGATACAAACAAACATGTCTGTGCATCACAAAAACATTTTTTTTTGGTATTGTTTACTTTTCAAAACGCTACTAATTCGAACATCTGGACACTAATGTGGCATTTCTGCAGGAAATGTTCCAGTGCATCATTACACCAAGTCATTGCATCATTTCCTGTTGACCACTTCAAGTATGACATATGGAGAGCATTAAAATGTGGAAAGAAGGGAGAAAGTATTTGGAGGGGGCTCGGGAAGGAGAGGTGTGGGGGGTGTTAAACATTTACTCACGGAGAAGTCTGAAGTAAAATTGTTTCCCACGTTTCCTTCGCACGTGCACTCATGGGCTGACAGAGCGAGGAGGGGAAAAAAAATACATGTAAATACAGGACAGAGAGAACACTTTTATGCCTGACAATCAAAACAACAAAAAGGGGAGCTTCAGATAACACCTCCAAGGAGTCTGAACAGGAATCCCATGTACAGTCATAATCGTCTCTTTTTCCCTCCATCACACTTCAAGTTTAGACGTTATCGTACCAAGTCAAAAAAAAAACAAACAACAAAAACATCTGCACTAATTTAGCCATTTGGACTAAGTGGTGGAGAAAAAAGGTTTGAGTTCGCCTAAACCCCCTAATCCTTGACCAGCACAGACCATGGGTGGTCACACACACACCACACAAAGACGCGCACACACACACACACACACACACACACACTTACTGCAGCTGCAGTGCGGGGGTCAGGGGTGGGGCAATGACAGGCTGGCAGTGTTGTTGAGCAAGGGGCCACATGCCAATGGCTTGCCTAATATCTTAGATTACCTCACACAGAAAAGCATGTGCACACAGCACAGGCTCCATCACTGAGGGGAAAAAAATACCGATATTGGTCTCTGAGGCAAAGTATCGAATGTCCGAACATTTTCCTAAGCAAGCTACCGTGTTTATGGACTATCAGGTCACAAAACCTTTAACTGGATTAAATCTCCTTTGCAAGCATGCATTGAACTACCGATTGGAACAACATTTATTAACACATTTATGTAAATCTTTAAAACATTGCAAAATCTAGTTGAGGACCTGAACTTTCCATAAATACCAAATAAGCACTGAAGACTTAAATTTGGGGAAAGAAATGATCCTGAAACGTTTCTGTGCAGATATCAAGTTTTCTAAGATTGTTGTTCTAAAACAGAGTGATTTGTGGAAAAATCTATTTTACTAACGCGCCGGCTTCAGTAATGACAATAATAACCATATGGTGGATAATCGTGCCTCAAATGCTTGCAGGCTTCTAAACGCACATGTGTAGGGGAAGCACATACCATACCCCCTGTTCCCCAAACCACCCACTTCCATTATATTAGTGGCAGTAAATGAGGCAGCTGATGGCGTTCTGCAGTCCAGAAGTCCCCAGTGGACACTTGACAGGAGCTGGACAACCCCACACTGCGACAACCTGTACTGTGGGATGGCAAGTGGAGGGCAGGCAGACGTAAAGAAAATGCGTGTTGCTCTGAAAACACAGGTCCTTACTGGAGCCCATTCATACACACTCTTTTTATTTTCTATAGTTCCTCACTAACGTTTTTAGCCTTTGACTGCTGTCACGAGGGGAAGCACAACACTGTGTGGAGCTGAGATTTCCTCTGGTTGTAACCGACTTCAGGGGTCATTGATAGGAACCCCTGGTGTGGTGTTTACACAGCGGCAAAGGCTCACGCAAGTCAACAGAATGTACTTAGTGCTAACCAGAGAAGCCGTGCACACACATCCCACTGTTGACTGAATCGTGGATTGATGACTAGTTTTTCAGAGTTTAATTGTTGGTGAAACCCAATTTACAAATTGGTGATGGAAGTTTTAGGACGCCAATTACACACAAGAATTCTGTGTGACAAATCCATTAAAAACATTAACTGAGCGCAATCAATTCATTCTAATCTAATATGCTCATTTTTAATGAAAGGAGCACAAATATTTCACTTTAGAAACAACTTAATTATTTCCAAAGGTCATTTGGGCTGTGGGCATTGGTTTTAAAATGTAAAAATGATTGACTACCTGTTTGTTTTAACAAGGGAAAGCATTTCTACCTATCATCCTCCTTAACATAGTGGTGGACTGAAAACACCTTCAATTTGAGCAGTGAGACTCCCCGACTTCAGGGTCTTTCCCCAAAAGGACGCAGAACACCACCACACCCATAACTGCTCAGGGGTGGCTCAAGCAGCACAAAAACCAAAAGAAAAAACTCTGAATCCCAATCCTGCAGATTTAACATCTGCAGGATTTGTCCAAACAAGCCTGATCTGTTCAGGTTCCATCCAGCAGTGGACAGGAGCCACAGGAACTGCTGCCAATGTCCTGGTGCCACACCTCAAAGGAGAGTCCTTTAGGCTCCGGTCCAAAGGGACGGATGCGTCAGAGCTGCTTGCAGAGCAAGTCTTTTTAATGTTATGACTAATCAGTGTACATTGCTGTAAGTATTCTTCCTCTTTTGCTTTGAGGGTACAAAATGTGTGAAATGGAAAAGATAGAAGTAAAAAAAAAAAGAAAAATCTGAAAATTTGGCTGTGCATGAATACTGTATAATAATGTATAATACTGTGTCAACCCTTTGCACAACTGCCTTTAGCAATAATTATTGTCACAAATATTTTCACAGCTGTTTGGGAATGTCTGTATAAGCTTGGCTCATCTATCTACTGGAAACCACCCCAGTCTTGTTTTATCATTACAGTGAAATTGTGACTTACTCTCTATATTGCACTATTCACCAATCTCACTTCTATGGAACTGTAATGACCTTTGTGATTGTTTGAATAAGGTCGTTATGGATTAAACCAGTTGAGTGTTGTTTTATCATTACAGTGAAATTGTGACTCTCACTATATTGCACTATTCAACAATCTCACTTCTATGGAACTGAAATGGGTCTTTCACAAGAATTTTCCCGTATTCATCATAACTCATAATCATTATCTGTCCAGATCATCTCCATTTGCACAATGGTAGAGTTTCCCAGATGGCTTTTCTTTAGCTTTTCCTTTTTTTTAATTTAATGTAAATATTGACTTCTCTCAGTCTCCCATAAAGTGAAGCTTTGTGAAGTGTACAGCTTTTTGTGGCTCTATGGAGAGACACTTCAACCTTAAAGGAGCATTGCAGCTCCTGAAATGTCCGGGTAATTCCCTGTTTGCATGCCTCTTGACTTTTTGGTGGTCTAACATTTCTTGGCAGATTTTTTTAATGGAGCTATGTCACTATGTTTCTTCGTCTAAAGCCCAGGGTCTTTGTCTATTTCCACTTCTGGCGGTACTAGGCCTTGATTTTGGACTGTTGTTTATAGGAGACTTGGTCTTATTTCCTAAATGTCATTGGTATTATTGTGACTTGTTTTATTTTTCCACAATAACCGTATTTTCCATCCATCCAATCTAATTTCCATACCTACTTGATCCAGTGCAGGGCCACGGGGTCTGGTAGTCTATCCCAGCGCACTACAGGCGAAATGCAGGGGTACCTCCTGGACAGGTTGCCAGTCCATGCATTCAGATCTTTTACAATTAAAGTCCAGCTAAGAAAAGGAGGAATTCGATCCAGTTTAATTCACTCACGCTTCAATATGACATGGTGCAGAAAGTATGTACCCTGGGCCAAGCCTGCCAAGTCAGTACGCTGTTCGTGTGTTTGTTAGTCAAACGCTGCGGTGCACAGTGCATTCCTTTTCTGCAAGCGTTACAATTACTCAACGTACTGTATTTGAGTCAGATTCTGTCCAGACAAAAGGGGAGACAGAGTTCTGCATATATGTCAGAGATTAGGGGGATTACCCCTGGAATGAATGAACCTCAGATTGACTGTCGCATCAACAAACAGGTACATGTGTTTGTGCGCCATTTCAGAATTGACAGTTGTGCAGTTTCTACTCTCCAAAAGAGCCATTTTAGCAAGTTTACTGTGCAAATAAAAATAGGAAGAAAGAAAGAATGAGGCAGCCATTCATAATGTTTTGTTGTTTTTTTATTGTTTCATTCATAATAGTTTGCAATTACAGAAATATGGATCAGTGACAGTGACAGTGATCAGTGTACAGCTGGTACACCACCGGTTTGTGCTGGTGGTTTATGGCAAACACCCACATTATCTTTGAGAAATAACCCACAACCTGGGTCATGTTCTTACCTGCATGCCCACATACGTGAATAAATGAATGTTCCTTCCCTGTGTATTTACAGGGAAGCTCAGCGGGTCCCCCTTTAGGCGTGGAGGCTAAGACAGTATTACAACGCTGTCCACGATTTACTCTTGTTTAGCCTCTTGCTCAGTCTCGTTCTTGTTTTTTTCTTCCGTCACGACTTTCTTGAGTCTCTTAATAACCTCTTCCTTCATGTCCACTGTAACTCTATGGACCAGTTTCATCTCTGCTGATGTTTGACAAAAAGCCATAGCTGTTGCAAGTGATGATCAAGACTGGTGTCCAAAGTTACTTTGGCTGATTTAATAGGAACAGGACACCAGAAGAGAAAAATAAGAGGAATTCTGCTCAAAATTGCACTGAAACTTTTGTGAAATTGTTACAGTCTGAAGATGCTTTATCATGTTAAACTGCCAGTAGATTGTCTCGCCGTTAGTGGGCTGCTCACAGACTAGATTTGGGCTCAAACAAGTGCGTTGTAAGAATTTTCCTTACTCAGAGGGTTCTCTTCCAGGGGCAGTGTGGATTAAAACAGGTCAGGGTGTGGAGATCAGCCAAGGACCCTGAGGTCAAATGTCAGTGCCAAGAAAGACCTTTGCATTCCAACACACTGCTGCCGTCTACACACAAACAACTGACCTATTTTTACTACACACCCTCTGTTGATGCAGGAGTATATCCTTAAACCCACCACAGCTCCAAAAAAGGGAATATTTAAGTGCAGACGATGATGACAATCTGCAATGGCTAAAAACGCATTATGATTTAATCTCTAATATCTCTCCTGAATGCTCTATGTGCGAGTTGATCCAACATTGACTCATAGGAAACCGTGCTATGTGCTTTGACTGTCAGAGATGTTGTATTTGTTCAGACACCTCTGGTGGTTTTATTATCTGGTATGACTACGAATCAAAATGTGTGCACATCAGAAAACTATGTAACCACATTCCTGGTATGTTAGACTCTCTGGTGTTCCTTTGTTTGAATTTCATATCAGTGCATCTGCTCACTTTTCTACATTTATTAAAAAAAAACAACAACAACAACGGAATTCTGGGAAGACTGTGTTGATAACATAGATGTTTGTAAATAAATCTATTTTTGTATGAGGACCACTTTTGATTACTTATGTAACGCTGTTCAGCAATCTCAATTTTATACATTTAAACTTAGCAGAAGCATCATGAACAAGCATGCGTGCACACCTGTTTTTTTTAATCTTGTTCATATTCTTATTAGAATATTTTCAAAATGAGAGTGAAAGAGATTGTGCGCTGAAATCAAATGTGCTGTTTTTACAACACCAGAAAAGTGAGTTTGTGCTTTTTCTCTGTATTTCCTGCAGAGTTGTTGGAGCTTTGCTTAAAAATGTTTATGGATGCTTTAAAATATAACAAAAATTGGATTGCATTGCATCAAGCAAAATTAAAATTTCATATTTACACAAAACTCATAACAAATTTCTATAGTCTTTTTTTCTTCTCATTTCTTTCCAGAGCGCCTCTGCTGTTCCTGAGAAAGAAAAAGCAGGTAAGTTTCTTCCTCATTTTCTCTCAAATGTGCGGTTTGCTTAAAGTTCATGGCCCACTGGATGAAATCACCCTTCCTTTGTTTTTTGTTGTTTTTTTTTTTGCTTTTTCTTTCTTTCTATGACAATTAAGAAAAACTGTCTGCATCTGATATGGCCCCGGGTCTCACCTGGTGTCATGTGAGGAGGTTCTTTGCATTTTTTCCCCTCATTGATAACCTTGTCTGCATTCACAAGTTGGTGCTTAAGAGGACTCAGAGCAGAAAGAGACACCGGTTGAGTGGAAGAGGGCAGACCCTGGTTATGCATAGACACCGCACACGTGTAGATAAGATCCTGTAGTCATCTTCTAAACCATCAAGCCGTTACCTGTCCAAGATAAGAGCTAGACTGGCCGTCGAGTCTGGTGCCTAAACTTGAACCATTCCCTTGTTGACCTTTTGTACTCATATTCTGTTCACCTTCAGCCAATGCAGTAGTCACCATTTGAATGCCTACGGTGTGCACATTTTTAAACCTGTCTTTTTTTTTTCTTTTTTTTTTGCCATTATACAGTATCTGTATATTTTCCCAATCATAGAAACCTTTTTCAGGTGATATGCCCGCTACTATCCATCAACAACATTAACCTAGTTTAACTTCTGAGTTGCAACCATCAGACAATTAAGCCATTTGTTTCAGAGCTTCACAATAATTCCAATATATGCCCCTGAAACAAACAAAATTACCTTGTTCCTTTAACAACATTAATATTGAAAGTGTCTACACCTTGTTGTGAGCCAGTCTACAGAGCGAACTCAGTCTGTGGTGACTGCTCCGTCTGTCATGGCTCTGGCCTCTCTGTCAGCAGTCTGCTGATAATGCACACAGTCATCAGCAAACTATGGATGGACAGACTTACTGTCAGACAGACGGCAGGGGAGCGGTGTTCATTAAACACCCCCCGTACCGTCAGCCCGCTGGTAAACAATAGCAGAGAGGTGGCTCGACATGGGGACAAGGCTTTCATATTGACCCCCGCTGTCTCAAAGCCTGATGGGAGTCCTCACTCGCTCTCTTTTGCTCTGTCTCTCCCTCTAATTGCGCCACTGTCTGAAAACCTTTCATGGGAAATGTGCAGTAGCACGGCGTGTAAGCTGCTGTGTGTGTGTGTGTGTGTGTGTGTGTGTGTGTGTGTGTGTGTGTGTGTGTGTGTGTGTGTGTGTGTGTGTGTGTGTGTGTGTGTGTGTGTTATGTGCATACTTGAGTTTTACCTTTTTACAAAGTGCCCTAGCAACTTTTCTTTTTTTTTTTTTTTTTTTTTGCATGGAAGCAAATGCTTATGAAAAATGGACTGCGTCATCTTCATAAAGGTCACACATTCTTGGTCGTTTCTGTTTTACTTCTTTCATTTTATATCAATCTGACTCCTTGTAAGCAAGTTATGTAACCTCCATCTCTGCATCTTTGTGGTGGAGTGGGGTTGGGGGTACGATGGGAGCTTTGTGGGAGCATGCAGCACAAAGCCTTGTGTTCATTGTGACACTTCAAAGCCCTCCATGTATCCCCCTGTTGAAGCCCCTGGGAATGACACATTTGTGAGAGTGTTACATCACACGTCATGCCCTTAAGGCTTCAGCTTGCACTGCCATGAAAGACGGCTCATTCACGGTTAATTTTGCTATCACGGCTGCAGCGGAAGCACACCAGTGATTAACAAGAGGTTTCCACAGTCGTTGCTCTGTTGGGAAACAGTTCCCTGCTGTGCTGGATGTACCTTAGTGAGTGGTGGGCAGTGTCATGGCTTTCATGTGCACAAAGATGGTGTGTCCAGTGCTGCCAAGCTGCAACTCCTGGGATGCCAGTCACAGCATGAGCTTGACAAGGTCTTCAGAGCACCAGCGCTCCGGAGAGATGAGAAAGGATTCAACCCACGCCATCTGAAGATGATGAGGACAGTCAGACATTATGTTTGTGCGTGACTGTCCTTCTCACAGACGTGTTATGGGGAAGGACATTAGCAGAAATGTGATCTTGTGAGTTGAAGAAACTAAAAAAAAACAATCTTAACTTCACAATCTTTTCCCATCTATTACCATTACTAAATGCATCCAGGGTAAAATCAATGTTAAATCATATCATTTACAGTATTAGTATAGTGGAATTATATTTAAACGTCAAAGTGCAGCATTAGGCCACCAGATGCCCTTTCTGTAACCCTCTGAAAATGCGTCTCCTGCAGAGAAATTACAGGATTATTTTTGCATTGTTGTTTGAGAAACACTTATTTAATATTCAGTCACCTATCATGCAGTATGAACACAATAGTCACAATTTGAAACCACCCATGCTTCTAGGAAAACTCAAGAAGAACAGATTTAATTTAGAGCATGCTTGTCTAAATGGGATGTGATGGACTTTTGCTCACTTGGGTCCGGTGTCCCTTTACCGGGCATTGATTTGTGTTCGCTTTGTGCTTATCTTCAGAGACAGCTTGTTTAGTTCTTTGACCTCGCATCCTCTTATCCAGGAAGTTGACAGGTTTACCTTGTGTGAGTGAAAACACAACGAGCGAGAGATTCAGAAGAAAGAGAACAAAGAGCAGTTCAGGGTTCACATTATTTCTAAATTCCCTCCTTTGTACTAATTGACGATGGGGTTTCATTTTGGGCATTCATACGCACTTATTTCGCAGTTGTACGGTTATTTCACAATCCACCTTTCTGTTCCTTGGTTTTCTTTGTCAGATACACGGTTTTTGTTGTGGATTTATGATAACTCATCTATTGATCCTCAGTTGACCAGACTAAATTATACAATTAAGTTAATAAATTACAGAATTAAATTATGATTTGGAACTGGATGGATGGGCTGCCGTTGTGGAGAATGTTTAGGGTTCCAGTGTTACAGCAAAATAATTTTGTCGAATTACTATCACATCTTAGAAGATGCTTAAAATGTTAAAACCTTTTTCAATTAGTCGTTCATTACCACAACCCCAAACTTATTTCATTAACTTGACTCCAGGTGTCCAAACTACAAAACAAACTGAGTTTTTGCTGACAGCCCCATTGTTGTCCCCCCGCACTGTGAATGCTTAAAGGGTGCGTTCAATACGGACAAAACATTATTATTACGTTACTGTGACAGATGAAAAACAGATCACATTTTACAGCAATTTAGTGCATAATACAGTACATTCTAGCGGTTCACTTTCCATTATATTTGTCTTTACATCCTTTGTGCAGACTAAACATATGCAGGTCAATGAAGGGAAAGTTTAGTAGAACTTCAAGTCGTGTTGACATCTTCATTTACAAATAGAACATAAATAAAGCAGAAAGCAGTCTCTTCATTGCAGGCCCTGAACCTTAGTTTAATGATCAAATGAACTGGTACCCAGATATTAATTTTACAGTATATTGTGAAATCAGAGGGTGTTTCAAGGTTTTGACAAGCTGGTTAGAAAGGCAAAAATAATGGGGCATTGATCTTCAATAGTCCTGAGATTCTTTACTATTTGTTCTCTATTAGTTTCTTTACTTACGGTATGATTTGGATTAATTTTGGTAATACACTAGTGTTACCCAAACATAGGAGGCGTAGTAGTGACACCAGGTGTCACGGCTCTGTCATTTTTGATGTTTTCAGTCTGAGATCATCAAGTGACAGCCACAAATGACTAAACTTTGTACATTTTTGACTGGTTATTTACTGGTTGCTGTCGTCCAAGTGATCAGGAACCAGATCCAAAACAGAACCTGTTGCTCTCTTCCAGCTTCACCTCACAGATTTTTCACTGGCATACCAGATTTCATGCATTTTGTTTAGTCTTGGGAGGAGTCATCTCAGTGTCTGACAAGCGTTGTTTGTCCAGTTTGAGGACTACTTTTGGACTGTTAGATGAACTTAGCAGCACATGACGCCGCTGGCTGGCTTCAGCACATCGGCTTTAAAACCCACGCAACAAAAGCACGTGGGCAAATGAGCATGCAACATCTCCGTTATTCACTCTCTCACCAGTGTTAGAGCATCTGAGGAATATTTTACAAATTCCTGGTTTGAGGAGCGGAGCAGCGTTTTTTCAGTTTCTCTTATTGATTGTAGTTGAGTTTGGAGGTACCATGCCATGCTGATCTAAATATAAACCAGCGAGAATGCAGAACACAATGATGGGCGTCCGACCAACAGCAGGATTAAAGCTTGACCTTTTACCTGGAGTCCAAGCCTCACTTGCCTTGGCTGTAAGTGGAGGAAAGGAAAACCGAGGAAACTGGATGTGGTTTAACACCCTTAGTGGGCTCTCATGTGGGAGGAGCTCCCTGCCATTGAGGAGCTGGTGGCTTTGTCTACAACATATCTCTGTTGCAGTGTTTTGATTTAACCTGACCTGAGCATTGAACTCTGGGCATCCTAAAGTTAGTAATTCTATTATTATACCACTTAAAAAAACAAAACAAAACAAAAAAACAGCTTCCCTGTGATTGTGCTACCATCTAGCCAATCTTTGCTTCTTCAAAGCAAACAACACGATTGGGATGCTGACGTTCACATTTTGTGTTGGATCTAATCAAAGTAATTTCTTATGTCTACACTAATGTGGTTACTGTAAGCTGTATATATATATATAAATATATATATATATTATTATATTTGCTATGTAGTATGTACAGCACATTTTACTGAATAAAAACCTGGAATGAAAGCATGTCTTGTATGACAAAATGACATAAGAGTTGTATAGTTTCACTCATCCAACAGATTTCCCAGTGTTTCCCAAAAGTCCAAACTATTCCTTGTAGAAAAAGTCTTATCTGTGGGGTGGAGAAGCCATCTGTCTCCAGATAAATGACATCCTTTCAGCACAGATGGGACTTAAGTGACTTCATTCCTCCCCACATCTTGTGACTGTGGTTTTTGGCTCCAACACAAAACATTTTCATCACTCAAATTGGGAATATTTCCACACCACTTTTAATTTAATTCGGAGAACACGGGAGTGAAATCAGTCGCTCGGAGTGAATGATTTGCTTTTGTAATTTGTGAGCCGCTTCCTACTTTCCTGCTGCTTTTGCGCTGTTAGGACATTGACCTCGTCTGGGGGGCTTTGACAGATGTAATGAAGCTGCTTTTGCCTTGAGCCAAGTCAACAGCAGTTCCTGACTGATGTTTGTTTTTCTAGAACTTGTTCTTGCTCTTTGATTGAGTCCGTCTAATCCTTATCTTTATCCCACTTTTTTTTCTTTTTTTTTTTTTGCTTTTGGCCATCACTACATACTCAGTAAAGGAGTCATTGTGTTTGTGCAAGGTCAGATTCCTGGCATCCCCTGTTCATCTGCAACAGACTCAACACCCCCCAGCACCGACCTGCCCCAACCACCCCTCCACTCTCCTACCATTTAGCACATTCTTCTTTGCTTCCTGTATTGAGACTGGTACTGTAACAAACCGGAGGTCATCTAGTTTGTATTTCACATCTGCAACACTTCACTGAAAACATTTACAGTACAATTACAGTTGCTTAATTGTTTCCCCTTGAGTGTAAATGCTGCTTTCTCACGTTTGACATCACACAAGGATGGACTGTATTCATAAATTTCTTGTTGAATAATCTTTGCTGACGGTTATTGTTCCCTTTACATTTTCTAAGACTGTAAAAGAGTCATTTAGAAAATAAATGTGTCATTGGCTATTTTGGGGCAGTTTTGAAAGCTCCTTCTTTGGACTTATATCTCTTCAGCCGAGGTACTTTGAACAGGAAACCACAGTATGAGGGGGAATTTACAACAGGAACTCAGTTCGCTGAGCTCCCTGAGTTAAAACAACAAAAGTCTCCTCTGCCCCGTCTGGAAACTACGGTGATGTGATTCTTACCATCGCACTAGACTGCTATGTTACACTATATTCATTTAGCAAATGTTTTCATCCACAGCAATTTACAAATGAGCGACAGTGATTTGTTTAGTGTCTTGCCTATCGGGTATCTTGTGTAACAATAGATTCATTGCCTGTATGGTTTGGTGTCTTGCCAAAGAAACTTTAGCCCGTGAGCCCGGGAAGGATCCAACCGTCCAGTTAAAAGGTCACCACTTTACCGCCTTACCTACAGCTGTCCTGTGTGCAGACTTGGGGATCATTTTTTTATATGCGACAAAAGGCCACCAAGGTATTCGATCATCATTTTCTACATTGCTCCTTTTAGGACATATTACAATGGATGTAAGTCGAGAGATTCAAAACATTACGAAGTAACCATTTACAAACTAGATTCCAGTTGCAGTTAGTTTTCTGATTCATCATGATGTGAATGTCTCCAGTCAGTAATAGGTCTGGACTGCAGCCAGGTGCTCTGAAGACCTTCAGTCCAATATATTGTTTTTGTTGTCTATGTCAAGGTGCATTGACCCAATTTTAAAAGTTTTAAATCTTTTTTTTTTTTTTTACATATACATGTAGACTTAAAAAAAGGCTCTCAAGAGTGTAATTTCACATCTTCTGTACCTGGGCAATCAGCCCAAATATGTGCAGGAAATCCTAGATGTTGGCTTTTGAATTGTGCACTTATAACAGAGTGTTCCTGTCCATTTGAGCGTGGATGGTGTGACATTCGAGCCAAGAAATCTACACGTACCGCTAGGCTCTGAGATATCAGGCGAGTTTTCTTTCCCAAGGAGGTGTTAGAATGAAGTCTTTTGGGGTTAAAAGTCAGGTTTAAATGTTGTAGAAACTATTTCATTGTAGTTTTCTTTACATTTTACTAGGTGCCCTAAATTGATGTGACAGACGGCTGTATTTTCACAAGATGCCGTGTTAAGACAACGCGAGAGCAGAGCTGCAGGCCAGTCAGTCAAGAAGCTTGAATGCTTGAAGACAGTGTCACATCAAAGGCACTTGCACAGAGTTACAGTCTTGCTCGGCTTACCCCGCCATGCATATTTCACCTAACTGTCACATTTTTGTCCATGCTGTAAAAAAAACAAAAAAAACAACAACAACAACTAGGTGCTGCATTGTGTTTCTACACACGTTTACATTGGGCTCTCACATACTGTATGTATACACTGTTTGAAGTCCACGAAGATCGCCCACCCCACCTCTCCTGTGTCCCTTTGTGGGTCAGTATGTCGTCAGGTAACCATCTCCTGCTGTGGAGTTACTTGTTTGACAGGGAGGCGTTGGCAAGACTTGCCTTCCTGAGGTATGAGAACTCCATTGTTTCTCCTGTCTATCCTTCCTCCTCCCCCTTCAGGATATTTCCCCTCATATCCATGTTACATTCTGACTTATCACGAATACAGATACTGAACCAAATGGTTTGCATATATTTTGAAGAACACACACACACACACACATGCACACACACACACACACACACACACACACACACTCCTCCACAAAAAAAAAAAATACTGAATTCAGATCTTGCGAGTTGAAGAGATGTGTGATAGAAAACCAGAAAAAAATGTCTTTCCATATCATGTCCGAATCCTCGTTTACACATTTTGTCAAAGTGGTCAATCTGCAGTTACAACAGACAGAAACGTCGCGTGAATCTTTCCTTACGGCTCTCAGCAAACCTTCGGGAGACCATGAAGTCAATTGGCCGTGATAAGCACAATGCTATCACCAAGCAGAAATAAGCCATGAATGGTACATTACCTTCATTTGCTGGGGCAATCAGCAGGATTGGCTGATTTTCTCAAGAGTGAGCTTAGTTTGGAATGTAGTGGAGGTCAGCCTGAACAGTACATCCTGCTCATGAGTGCACATAACGAACCCCACTCACATAACGGACTGCTGCTGACCTGTACAAAATCTTTAATTTTTGTGCTGGTGAGAAGCAGTGGCACAAAATAAATACAAATTGATGCGCCTTGTACTTTATGCATCACTGAGACATGCTGGAAGTTGTAGTCTATATCTGCACACAAGTCTGTTTATTTATTTATTTGATTTATTCCAGAGCCCAGTTTCAAAAGAAAACCAATCTGCATCCACTCTGGTGTATCGGCCTCATGTCAGGAAAAAATTCTCTATCCACATGGGACCACACAACAGCTGATACAGAAGTTGACACTCTGAGCAGCACTCTCCGTTCTGTTTGCACATTGTTTAGGTTTTCATTAACAGACATTTCTGTCTGTGGCTGTTTCTCAGTTCCCAGTGTATGTGTACTGTGGTTCATACTTGGCAAGTGCAACTCGGGAGAACGTACTCTGGAGGACGGGAGGGCACGTCCGTCTTTCTGCAACTGGAGCGGCAGTGTACTTGTGTATTTGATGACCCCACAGCTCAGCATTTTCCAAAGTGTCTACAGTTTAATAGAGCACTCTAAACTCTCTGAACATCAATATGAGTGGACGATGGACTCCTCTGCACGCATATTGAGAAATGGCCTGTGTGTTATCTTCTAGCTCTCCTTCAGGTTTAATTGGCAGATCTCGCTGAAGGGTACATTACTACCACTCATTGGACTTTTTGTTATCTTCTGTATATATGTATATATATATATATATATATATATATATACACACAAATTCAGAATTGCTTAACTTTCTGTGGCTTTGCTCCTTTCTTTTTTTTTCTTTCGGGACCGTCCTCGCCATGACTAAGCCTCCTCACAGACCCCAGGGAATTGTGCTTGCTTAATAGAAGCTAAATCAGCATTATCCGATCAACATAGAAGCAGTAATGGACTCCATTGTGTTGTTTTTGTCCGTAGCCTAATGCTTCATTACGTAAGGCTCACAGTACATTTGTATTTCTCAGTTACTAATTGCCTTTCTGTGAGAACTGTGCGCTCTGGTCCGTATGAAATGTACTAAAAGTGTCATGAGTTAAACTGTCATATATGGCAGAGGGGCACTTAACATGTCATTTTAGTGTCCTTCAGCTCCGTCTGAGTTACTCAAAGCGTATTCAGCATACTTTCTTTATCTCACCTCCAAGCTTTGGATTTCAGTTCTGTGTTGTTCTTCTGTTTATTTGGACCTGGATAAATGCAGCTCTTTAACAAGCAGGCTTCCTTGGTAATGTGGCATGTACCTGCCGTTGATGCTGCCTGTGTCTAGACAGGGTAGGGCTGGTAACAGAGGGGATGTGAAGAGGAGGCTGGCAAAAAAAAAGAGAGACATTAAAAAAAAATCAGAAATGGAGAGATGCGAGATAAAATGCCTAATGTGACGGTAAAGCACTTAGATATTCTCAGAGAACGCTGGAGCCTGTGTCAGAAAGCACTTACACACACGCATGCACACGCTGGTAGAATATAATATGAGAGCTTTGCAGCACTGCCTGGATGTGTCCCAGCAGTTACCGCACTGATGCTCGCTGCAGCAGATGGGAGTGTACAGTCCCGACTCGAACAGAACAGAGAGAGGAGGAGAGTCAGGCAGAAACCGGACCACCACCACAGAGCCAGGTACATGTAGGTAATCAAGCCAGATGCATTAGAGAAGGTAGGCGGATTATAACTGAATGTTGGAAGACTGGCAAAATGCCTGGACATAGAAGCTAAAAACCAGCTTCAGAGGAAGGACGTGGAACTGCCAAGAGAGCTGAAAAAAAAATCAAACTGATCAGAAGCAGGTGTGAGCAGGAGCCTGACGTCTTTAAGTTTAGGCAGATTCTCTTCGGCATGTCCCGCTCTATGAGGCTGCTGCTACTGCAGAGGTCCTTCAGCGACCACATCAGGTTCTCTACCTCCAAAGCTCTAGATATGCTCAGCAAGCCTGCTCGGGAGAATCGACTGGCAGGTGAGTGGTCAAAGCGTTCACTGAGGTAGAAGGCGTAAAGGAGTGGGCTTTTGAAAAGTATTCACTTATTCTCTTGGCTGTGTTGTTTCCTAACTGTTTGTACATGTGTGTATTTTTGTTTTAGACTACACAGTTGCTATTCAGCATTACATTTACATTCCTTGACAAGATGCACAACTGTGTGGAAAAAGTGCATTGTCATTGTATGAAAGAGATGAACAAATTCACAGCAAGTCATTTTTTTTATTTCCGAGAAACAGATCAATACATCTACGGATCACTAACATAAATGGATGGGCGTGGATGCTGAGGCCTAGAACAGAGGGGCGACGGGCAGTTCGGATGTTTCCAGGGTTGTACGGTGCTGTGATATCATTCAGACAAGCAATATCGTCTTTGTCCCTTTGGCCAGTTTCTCACACAGTTCTTTGAAGTTTGGTTTTAGTATAACTAATGTGCAGGACGTACATGCACAGGACTGAGTCCATTAGACTTGAGCTTCAACTCTCCAGCAAGCTGGTCTCTAAATAATGCATATAATCCTCCATTATATAAGAACAGCAGCTAGAGAGCGCATTTACAGAGGTGCTCTTTAGGAATGTTGGCTCCAGACGGCTGATACCATCCACATGTTTGACCTTCTTCAAGGTATTTAAAAAAAAATTCAAATGCAACAATCTGAAGGTATCTGCCCTGTGACAGTGAACAGGTTTACGGGAAGCCCCACTCAGGCCTGCTATACCACTAACATCTAAACCCCCTTGTCCATTCATCATAACCAAACACCACTTGGACTCATAACCTTTTGATCTATGCTGTACTTTCTGCATGAATTCATCTTATATGTAATTTATATGGCTTTGCTTAGTGGAAGTGCAGCACTTACATCCTGTAACGCTACTCCACACAGGTTTTTTTTTTTTTTTTAGGGCAAATGATCTTAAGTCTTTTTTTGCCTGAAAAAATAATTGAAATGCAGTAACTCGTTATGCATTTCTTCAAACTTGTGACAATGACATGATTTTGTTACGTGATCCTTGGTGACGCATGAGCACTAACTAATAACAATAAAAGCAGGCTCTCAAGGACTTCATGACAGTTCTGCACAGCTTTACTCGTGCTGAAATTCAATAGGCTTGTTGATTTCTCGCCCTTGACAACCCCTAGGATTACATCACACATTTAAGCTTATTTACAGTCACAGGCACAAGGTAAGTTTGCTCAGTGATAAAGAGCGCAGTTTTCCTACTGGGGACGTCATTAGAGGATCACTGCTTTGCAGGACTATTGTCTTTCGTTAGCCCTCTTTGTCAATGGGGAACCTCTTCAGGCGAAGAGATTGTATGAATGGACCTTTTAAGAGACCAAGGCTTCCAGCAGATACCTTTTTTCTGACAACTTTCATTGAGATTCCAACAAGACACTTGTGGAAACTATACAGTGCAGACAAGTCCAGACACCCAAATCTTTTATCAGTTCATGAATAGTTCTAAGTATTTCAATTCACGCTCTGCGATGGATCAGTCACCTCTCAGGGATGTACCCCTGCCTTTTGCACAAAGACAGTTGGGAAAGGCTCCAAGCAGATCCTCATGACCCTTTTAAATAGAAATAAGCAGGTATATATAATGAATGCATGGATGGATTTCACTTCAGTTTTAGGGGGAAAATAAAACGCTGTGGATTGTACTTGAAACTTAAAAAGGGATATATGACAGAGCTAAGTTTAAAATGCAGCTGTATAGTAAATGATATAAGTTAACCAGGTTTTCAAAATAGCACAAGTGACAGTAGATACCAAGATAACATAAAATAACTTTGGCTGTCCCACTAATCCATCAGTTTAATATTTAATTTACAAATGAGTTAACCGGTTTCCATGTATAGTATGACGAGGTTTCAGTGACTCCAGCAGTGTGAACATTAGTGCAAACTGATTAGAAAAGATAGACGGATAGTTTTAACTTGGAGACAGGAGCACTTATCTCAAAGTGTCCAGAAACGTCTAACTCAATTATGTCAGCACCGCTCAGCTTTTATTTCCCCTGTATGCAACTTATGCTGACATGTTGTTTCTTCTACTTGGCATTAACTGTGCACAAAAAATGTTGACCTGGACTTGCGTAACAGACCTGAGTGAAGGCAACGTTTCAACAAACATACGCAACTCAGATCGACTCACATTGGTAGTAAAGTGTGATCGTCTTTGACCTCCCAGTTTGACGTAATCGTGTGTTGCATCCATGTGAGAGCTGTTTTTTCATCTCCGTCTGTGCCAAATGTGCTTGGTTACCTGGGAAATCTTAATTCGATTTTTATCTCTACCATATGTTCCTGGACTAATATTATTGCATAACAACTAGGGCTTAGCCACTAAACCTGCTTTCCAAAAGTTATGTGAGAGGCAGCAGTGGTATAGTGGATTGGTTAATTATATAAGAGTGGAATGTTTCAGGAAAATAAACAGCTGTTTAAACCTTTACTGAGCAAGGTTGTATGTAAATATAAAAATGCATTTAGTTATCAAACTATATATGGCAATATCAGTTTCTGCTGTATCAGATATTGATAGGCATCTGTTCTACTAAATGTGCTTTTGCCAAAGGGCAATTCCGCTGTTTGGCCATAGTTACAGAAAATTTGGAAAGTAAATGAATAATTTGACTTCTGTTCAGGCATCCTGTTTTGTTTTGGTTTGGGTGTCCAAGGCTTGTCAAGTGACTTCATTTCAAAGAGTGGCTTGTTTTTCATTTAGTATTAACTAGAAATGCTAGAGGGTGATTGGAAATGACCGGTTTTGTCAGTGTAACTGCCTCTTTCTCTTACACGTAAACACATTTTTTGTACAGTCCTGTGAACGGCGGTGTTCACGGACCATCAAGGTTCAGTTATGGCAACGCAGTCAAACTCACTGTCCTGTAGGTATGTGTGTTACTTTGTTCACTCTGGGTACAGAATACCGCAATCTACCAATTTATTATGATTGTAAAGTAAAAATAAGTCATGGAGGAACAACAAAAGGGCTTGATCCACTTTGCACCTGCAGTCATGGAGGTGGAGTTCCTTTTATGTGCAAGATTTACTCTTGTTCACTCTTTTTATCGCTACTTTCGTGTTTTCTCCTTCATCGTTGCTTTCTGGAGTCTATTTGTTGCCTCTGCATGATGTCTCAGGTAGCTCTGAGTTTCATCACTGCTGATGTCCTGTAAAGAGACAATTTACGCAAGAGGTGTTGCGAGAGATGACGGTGACTGTAGTCCCAGGTTACTTTTTCTGGTTTTCACTAGTAGAAGGTACAGGTGACCATGAGAGCTAGATGGCATTGTATACGTCATATTTGATAGTTCAGAATTGCCAAAATCAAATCAAGTAGAAACTTCAAAAGAGAATTGGTGCATCTCTGATACAATGAGAATGCTTTCTTAGTATATGAGTAACATTACTCACCTTCTGAAAATAGTTTTATGGTTTAAAATATCTACAATTTAAAATGCCTTGTATGCAAAATGCTTCCACACCACAAAGTGACAACACAAACACACATAGGCTACCTTTGAACAGAGGAAACTGGCAGGGCGTCATCATGTACCCAGCTGATCCCCCGGGAACCCGAATGGCTCTGCAGAGGGAATACTGTGAAGGAAGGAGGAGAAACTACAAGTTCAGGAGCGAGTTTAGTCGAGATCTTTCAAGAAACGTTCAAACAAGCACTGTTGAAAAGTGTCCACAGTTGGATGGGACCCCACTGTGATAAAAGGCTCTTTTTCTTAAACACAGTTAGGTATTATAAAAAAAAAAAAAAAGGGAAATCTTTTAAAGGAATTATTGTGCCTGAGGGCCAATGTTTAAATGTGAATGTTTGTTTTTGTCCTTGTGCCCCCACTTATGCATGAACCTGTAATTAATAAATGGCTTTTGTGTAAAACTAACGGGTGGGCCAGTGGGAGGTCCATGGACATGTTCCGGTCTACTCAGGCCCCGCTTCTGCTAAAAAACACAGATGTTCTGGTCTATTGTGGCTCCTCCAGACTCTGCAGGGACCCGACGGGGCCATTTCACGGTTGAAGGACACCCAAAGGAGATGTCCGAAGAGGCTTGTCAGTAGAGGTCTCTCTGAAAGAAAACGCAACAAGCAGCTATGTAACAAATTAGCTTCAACAAGATACTTTCAAAAAGGCTAAATTTAAGTTTATTCACTGTTTTAGCTTAAAAGATCAGAAGCAACCACAGATGAGTGCAGAAATGAAATGTGTTTTACTGCCAAGATTAAGAGTTAAGGCGAAGATCACTGGTTTTAACTGCAAAAGAAAAAAAAAAAACAAAACGAAACAAAAACTCCTGTTATTTATTTTGGGTTGGCTGCCGCCTCCCTGCTCACACTGATGCAGATATAACGGCAGAGGCAGCTTCTTACTGTAAGTGCAATAAAAGCTTTCTAAAGGAAAGATAATTAGAATACTTTATCATGCCAGCTGTTCCGATGATAAAAGATCAGCCCTTTTAAAAAGATTCAGGAAAAACAATCATTTTAAATGTTTCCATCTGTCCCTAGCAAGTTGGACAGACTGGTTTTTAGATTAAGCTACTTTGAATCGTTACCTGATATGGAAATCAAACTCTAGTGACTGTGACGATGTACAACACTTGCTTCTGTTTAATCTCAAATATTGCACACATGGCTCTTATTGTGGGTACTGTCACACCACAGGTGTCCAGTCATGCCGTGCCCCGACACAAACGACTTTCTCCTTTCGCCTACACTCTTATTGTTCTATTCTCAATCGCGCAGTTTGTAAATAAGTCATAATATTACATGGGACACCCACATGACATTACTTTGTACATTTTTATATTGAGTTGTTCTGGTCAAACTTTCATTTCTAGTTCATGCCTCTATGTTGTTAAATTTTTGTCACAAGGAACCTATCACATTTACGCCGGGCTATTACGATGCTTACATGCCCTCGTCTACATTCGTCCGCAACCACACCGCACCCTTTTCCAACTGTACCAGAGACCAGAAATCAGGTCCCACTGCAGCACAGAAGGTAGCAGTCACACTAACCAAACACACTAGACTTTAGGGGTCAACTGTACTTGGCCACGGGTCGCTTAATGTGAGCGCAGCATCGTTGAAACGGATTGATGAATCCATTAATGTTGCAGATCCTTGCGTCTGAAAAGAGATTTTAAATATGCAGTAGGGAAAGGGCAAGGTTTTCAGAGTAGAAGCTTTTTGGTTACTGTTACTTTCTGAGAAAAACTGGATAATCAGATGTTGCAGCTGTGAAGCTGGTTTGGAGAACTAAATGGACCGTCTACTGCGGGACACTGCCAAGTTACAGTAGATCCCACATTTGAGGCCTCAGTGGATTTGAATTGTGTTTTCATGCACATCTCACTGTTGCACTATCGCACAGTTTAAGTGTACGTTTTAATTCACAGCAGGAATCACGTCAGGGCGCTTTGCAGAGCCGGCACACATCAGTGGCGTAAATGCCTGGAACAACCGGACTGTCATGTGATCTTTCTGCTTGTTACTTTGAACACATCATTGTTTCTGTAGAACAGCTCATGATAGTGTTTTTTCTTTTCTTCTAGAGACCGATTCCCTTTAGGATGTCACATTTCAGTTTGCCCGGAGATTCAGGTCAAGCTACTCAGCTCACGCGGCTATAAAAAGCACCTCCTTATTATTTTATTAACTGCTCCAATGTCTTCACCACTCTGCCTGCATCACAGCTTAGTCATGGGACCATGAAAAATGAGGCCAAGAGCGTTGCTTTTGGTCATTTTATAGAGATTTTATTGAAGCGCACTTGTGTCTCATGTGTGAAGTATGCTGCATTTGAACTGCTGAAACGAGTGTGGGTACATAAGTAGTTTACTAAGTCAAGGGAGACCTAACAGTATGCACAGACACACCTGCACATTTATATGTATATTTGCTGGCTGAACTGCTTTAAATCCAAAAAAAGAGCTGTTTTTCTGTTTCTTGTGACAGTATTTTCCTATTTAGAAAGATATTTCCAAAACCCTCCAGAGTCAAAGCCTTTAACGTTAATATTTTAACAGAATGTAGCAAGAATTTGGTTCGTATTTGATCATAAAACTGCACCAAAAAATAAATAAATGCAAGTAGTATAGTAGTAGTAGTGTAAATGGGCACGATTCCAACATTAATCACAGCTAATGTTAATATTGTAAAGAACATTTAACCTTCTGATAAATTGCGACTAATTTCCGTTTGACTATCTGTAGGATTTCCAAGCTCTTACAATTGCACATCATCTTTGTATTTACGTTCAAATATGAACGCCACAGTAGCTCTGCGGGCTAAATTGTTTCTGCTCGTGTCACATAATCCAATAGCCCATTTTCTTTGGTCTAAAACCGTCCTGGCTGATTACTACGCTGTCGTGTAGGTGACTCCAAGTCATTTAGCGTGACTTGTCAGTGAGCGCTCCTGGGATATTTATTATGGAATTAGAGTCCTTCAGGACTGTTCCTGCTCAGTGATTTAAAGCCTACTTGTGTCTGGCTTACAAGGCCACTTGTTTCAAAGACTCAGGAATGTTTTGCTAAACCCACTGACTCCGGCAAGCTCACGCCAATATTGTTTACTTTTCTTGTTGCACCGTGCTCCCTCTCCCTCTCCCTCTCCCTCCATCTTTTCTCACTTTCTCTTATTTAACACCCTCTGACCTTGCGTTAAAATACCTTCATTTTTTTTTCTTATTTCTTGATCTGTTAGTGTCTTTTTGTTTTAGTCGTGTCATTGATAAGAGATGTTTGCTCACTGGAGCAACGGTTGAGCTTGTAAACTAAAGTCCATGTAGTAAACGTCTTTAGTTAATAAAAAAAAAAAATATGAGCCGCTGTTCCACAAGGATTATGTGATCACATAGGTCCTGTTTTACGTGAGCTGAATCCTAATAAGTCTTTTGTATGATTTCTGTATTGGCTCGAGTAGCACTTCTCCGCAGGATTCCCAAGTAGCCCTCTTGACTTCTCATTGTTCCATTCACTGCCCAAGCTTCACTCCTACAGCCCCCACCCTCCACTTCCAAACACACACACTTGTCTGCTTTATGGACTCAAACAGGAGGATAAAACGGCGTAGAATAAGGAGCTTGCTATTTCAAGTGTCTACTGACATTGTACACAGATAGAAAGTAGATTCATGAGGGCCAACACTCACAGAACCCCTGATTTAGTACAAACTTGGGATTCCCAAAGTGCTATAGACAAATATTTGAACAAATTATGGGATGTGCCCCTGCCTTGGTACATGAGACTGTCTCATTTTATGCTGCGGTCTTTCAGACCAGTCCACTCCTACACTCTTCCTCCCTCCATCAGCAGAAATGTGTGAGTGCTGTTTGGAGCGGTGCTGCTTTGTTGGCAGATACAGAGCTGTCTTTATTAGTCTGAGTCACTGTGTAATTGGGTGCCTCCACACCTTTAATCAATAATGAAGCATTGCACGGGGGTCCTTCTGTTGAAGGGAGTCACGTGCTGTTTATGAGGGAACCTAGGAGGGATTAAGCTCATCGAGGAGTTGAGTGGATCCAAAATCTGCCTTCATACGAGTCACAATGAAACCAAAAACAAACACTGTTGTTGTGCATGCATGTAAAAGTCAAACTGTTTATGTTCTCTGAAAGTGGGATATAGTTATAGAGGTCACGTCAGGAAAGACAGTCACGAAAAGGCATTTATTTCAATTCAACATCGTAAAACTTTATTAATCCTCAAAGAGAAATTATATGTTGTCGTAACTGTCAGTTGAGGACTTTATAGCCGTCAGACTTGTGCATTGCAAAGAAAGTTTGTGTGGATATATTGTGATCTCATGTACGTGAGAGCAGTGAACTGATGTCATTGTCCATATGGACTGCAAAGCATCGTGATAAAGTTTCTGCACTTCTTAAATGGCAGAGGTGTCATAATGTTCCAGACGGTCATCCTGCATCTGTATCTTTGACTCGCAATTTTTCTTGTGTCTGAGTCAGTGAAGGATCGTCTAAAACGGCTTGTGCTGTGAGACGAGAGCTGGACGATAGCTGGACGATAACGTGACTCGTCACTCGCCATTAGCTGTGAAACGGCCACATTCTGGAAGAATCTCTTCCAGATGGCTACTCAAAGCAACTTTTAGTGCCCCATTAAAACAGTCTCATCTCTGGTGACCTAACCATCTCTGGGGGTTCCAGATCTGATGGTATTTTGTTTGTTTACTCTCCACTGAGCCTTCATTTCCTGCATGTCTGCTGCTTTTAGCGGCTCTAACTGGTCTCAGTTGGTTAGCCATTTTTAATTTAGTGTGTCCGTCTGCAGGAGATTTTGAACTAATCCGTTCTCTCTTGTTTGCAATTTTGAATGTTTAAGTACCATCGAGTGAAGGAATGTTCTCATAGTGTTTTGCTCCTAACTAGAAGGAGACAGTGACCTAAAAGCAGTGACTTAAAAAAAAAAAAAAAAAAAAAACAGATATGAAAGCATGTTGCAGGTAAAAGTGTTTGCTGCAGTATCAGCAAGAAATATACATGATATTGCTAATCTGGTCTATTTAAAAATAGTGCAGCAGTTGCAAAAACACTGGTAGATGTCCTGCACTTCACATGCATGTATAACCTGGGGAAAAGAGAGTTAAACTACCGCGTTGAGTTGTTCAACTGTCTCCTAGTTTGGGAGATGGTAAGAAGCCAGACAAGGATGGCTTTTTAAATTTCCAGGGGGGTGTGACAGTGTTAACCTTACCTGTAAACATAATGTCATTACAAATGATCAGGCAGTGAAGATGCCTCTCAGACGTCACCGAAACAACACGTTTTTTAATACAATTTTTTTCAAAAATGTTTGTGGTTTTTCTGTTTGTTTTTATTTAATCAAAGGTTCAATAATTTTCTGACCTTTTCATCAAGTCCAAATGGGAAACTGCAAGCAAAGTGCTAGAAATTAGAATAGTTTAAACGGCAGGTTTTTGTTGCGCCACACTAATCAATACTGCTGACAAGGCAGACAGTTGCCACGTCAGTGAAATAGATGTTTGCAGGCTCAGGTACTCCCAGGTGGATGACTTGGGTAGTCAGTTAGTTTATTCTTAAATCTTCTTCTTACATTTTCATTTTAGTCATTTTAGTGTGACTTTGTGTGCTTGTGCCTAACAAAAACAAAACTATTGTTGTTCTGTAGGAAATGACAGTAAAGGTATGACTGATATGAATACAGAGGAGATGCCAAAAGACAAAACAAAACTGGGAAGGAAATTGATTCCAGCTGATCCTCAGAGTTCGAGATGGCATTCAGGAAACTCAGCTGGCATACCACCTCTGTCTTGTGTCAGACCTCATTCCTGACTCTTTATTTTCTCTATCCTGTGGAGTGGCCGTTACGTTTTGTTTTGTGAGAAGGGGAACAGACAGGGTCATAAGACGAGGAAACGCTTCATTTTCTTGTCGTCACTCTTTCCATTCTGCATTTGTCACTGAAACAGTTGGATGCAGGCTGCTGTGGTATCAGTCGGTTAAAGTCAAGCTTCCACCATTTGACTTGTTCAAACACTGACTTTTAAAATATTGATGATAAAGATTTTTTTTCCACGTAGATTCAGCACTTGTTAGTAAGAATGCCTGTGGCCTCGTTCACGCAGCCAGTTTAAGTTGTAAACTCAACATTCACACCAAAAAGGTTGACCAGACAGGGAAGGGCAACTGATGGGTGAAGGAAGGAAGGGAACGTTGATCGTGAGAAAAGCAGTGAATCTGAGGGGGGAAAAAAAGAAAAATAAACGTTTCAAATTGGTTAAATCTGAGGCACATATAAGCCTCAGCACAACCATAAAGGATGCTTTTTTTTTTTTTGTGAATACTGCTGTAATCCCCCTTTTCAATATCGCTTCACTAGTCTGTGTGTTCACTGTAGCTCAGCTTCAACCGGGTTACTTAAACGTTAAAAACAAATGTTAATGTTCACAGGATTTTGGACTAATCTTTTTTTTTTTTTTTTTTTTAGTCCCTTAGAAAAGTTTCCAGAACTAAAAGTACCTCGTAGTGCTGGTCCTGGAAACCTTTTTTCTTTGGTACTAGTGGCTTGCACTCAAAAGCAGAGAGACACGAAGGTGGGTGGGGGGCTGACATGCAGAAAAGGACCATAAGCCTGGACCGAAACCCAGACTGGCTCCACAAGGAGCTTAAGCCTCTACATACGTGGCTGCTCAACCCTGCTCAGCCTGATGAGTTACCCAGCATCCATGTCTGGAAGCTTTTTTTTTTTAAGCACCAAAAACTGCATTTAATCAAAATGTAACTGATCAGCCTCTAAAACCCTTTTTTCCCCCTGCTGAAGAGGTCCTCCCACTGACCTTTCACCTTCCTGTCACTCTTAGATCCTAACCCCTTTGGCACCTCGAATGGGTGAACACAAGACGCTGGCTGCAACTCTGTCACCCTCCAACGTCTGGGCCAACCTCTAATCTGACTCTTTACAGCTGGCAATAATAGAAGCGCTGTGGCGCTTAACACTGGCATGCTGGCTAAGTGACACTTTGACAACTTAATGTCTGCCCAGCTGCGCGTCTGGTTGAGTTCAGGGTCGGCGAGTATTACGTTTATTTCTTGGCGGATCTCACAGTTTACCAGCGCTACTTGGGACATCTTAATCATCATAAATCTATGAGAAAAACAAGGCAGCAGATCTGTATAGTTAACATGCCACTGTGAAGAAGTCGCAAACTGTTTTGCAAAAAACATTTTTTCAGCACATTCCTGAGAGCGGCTGTCTCTTTCTCGGATCGCCTCCTTTTAAAAGAAATTCAGCTAATTAATGATAAATATGTTAGTTCTTTCTGAAGGGTCAATAAAGCTGTCGTGAACCTTTTAAAGTGACTCAGAGGTTTTCTAGCTCATATTTCAGTGCAAATTGTCAGTCTGACTGAGGCGTCACATGTACAAGATTTATGAAGATCAATTTAAAAACCCAAACACCCAAACGTGTGAAATTCAACAGCCGTCTCTCCTCGCCTGCTTCGCTTTTCTCATCTCGTTGCTTTGAAGTCAAGAATCAAGGAGTAAAGAAAAACTGTGTCTGTTTTCTGTGGTTATCAGAGTGTGAAATGGTTCCCTCCTAAACACGAGAGGCTCGTTTCTGGTACAGACTGATGGAGAGACAGCGCTTTTATGCTGGCATTAGATAAAACCTTTTAGGACGTGGACATATTTTTAACTTCTGATGTTTTGCTCACTTTAACTTTCTTAACCAATGAAACAAGAAATCATGAAGGGCTGCTTTTTTTTTTTTTTGTTTTTTTTTCCCCTTCTTGGCCTTTTTATGCCTGCGCAGACTTTTCCATCTGCTTCTGCAATTATACATATTTTCCATTTAGCAGCAATTTCCAAATATTCTGTCGATTTTAACTTGACAGTTGGCTGTATTGTCTTGACACACAAGGATAAACTGCATAAAAAGTTAGTTGTTTTTTTTTTTTTTTTTTTTGGAAGACGCACTTGCTTGTCAGTATTTGCCGAGATTTGTCATCTTGTTGTTTCTCCGTTTGACCTGATGATCTATGGATTTACATGAAATGTGAGGAGGCCGTGATTTCACGATTATATTTATGACAACATTCATTGTAACTGCTTCAATGACAGCACATCTGACAGCACCGTTGCTTGCTAAAATGAACCGGTACATGTTGTTGTCAACATCATGCCATATAGCAAGAATGCTGTTTTAAGTTTATTTAAGTTTAGTGCTCAACATTTTCACGTGGCATTGATTGGAAAGCTGAGTTATGTGTGAGTGCCACACTCACAGCCTCTCAGGCCACAACTGAATACCAGGCCTCTTTACAAGCCAATTTTCCACCTGAGCATTTAAATATTGCATTGTGATTGTGTTTGTCAGCACACTACTTCATCTGTCTGCTTGTCTGAGTTGGACCACGAAACATTCATCGGCTGTGTGGTTCAGAGCAGCTCAGAAGAGTCCCTGTTTCAGGCTCCCTGCAGGCTCTCGGGGGAGATAAGCGATGTGGAGGAACAGAGGAACGTCAATGATGAGATCCAGAGCCCAGGCTCTTGGACATATGGAGGCTGTGTCACTGCTGCAAAACTACAGCTGGTCGGTATTAGTCCTCCTCCATACTCAGGAGCTGAGCTATCATCCTTCAGGGAGCAATAAGGAGCAGAGGGATGAGGGTGAAGACACGGGCCTGACTAAAGCTCCTGTTCGTCACCCAAACTCCCCTCCCTCAAACCAGTCAATGCCGTCCATTAACTTGTAAAGTAAATAAACTGACTGTGTCTGAGTGTAGTGGGAAAGAGTGAGGGAATGAGGGATCAGGGCGTTAGGGCTAACCATTCAAAGTTTAGGAGAGTATAAGGGGCAGACTTTGGCATTAAGCATTCGTATATGTATTAAAATGAAGAGAGAAATCCACAGATTCTTCCCACTTTAAAAAGTCAACTGATGCGAAAACCTTGACGTGTCATTTTGGCGTCAGAGCATTAAGAAGACGCAATCAAACGGCATCTATAATGTAATCTTTCCACTGCATACTTACAGAAGTGTTGCTCTCTCTCCTTATACAGCGATACACATGCAACAACTTCCTTCTGTTTACTTATATTTAGCCTAATACACCAGATTCCTTGGATTCCTGCACGCTAGATTTGGGTCAACTGTGTGCATACAGATAAACATTTAGATTTTTAAACTGAATGAGGGCCCTTCAGAGCCGTGTCAAACACCCTCTTTGTTGGCTCAGAGAGGGTTACCTGAAAATATGTCAAACATGCAACTATGTTGATGTCCAAATGTAAGCTTCCACAGACGAACATGAAAAAAATATTTCTACTTATAGCTCCTTGATTCTTGCATTTGTGGCACATTTTCCTTGTGATTATCACGTCTATTTCTAGTTCATTTGGAACCAACGATGGACGTGATACACCACATCCACATACCAGTTAATACTAGCTCGTTCACGTGAGGCTGTGAAAAATATCATCATCATCATCATCAAAATATATATATATATAGATATATATATATATATATATATATATATATATATATATATATATATATATATATATATATATATATATATATATGTGTATATATATATATATATATATATGTATATATATATATATATATATGTATATATATATATATATATATGTATATGTATATATATATATATGTATATGTATATGTATATATATATATATATATATATATATATATATATATATATATATATATATATATATATATATATATATATATATAAAATATTCTGAGGCCAAATATGGTTACTAAAAGGGGCTACGCTTTTCATAACCCACCTTTGGGGTAAATATTAAGTGTTTTAAATGGAAATCCAGTATTTCTGCCACATGCATACCATAATCAAAGAGGAATCTTTCAGTATCAGTATTCCACAGTTACTAGTCTTCAGTTTGATTCTGTGATCATTCACAGATTTAGATTTATGGCTCTTTTACCCACTAAAAGAAAAATGCTGCTGGTTCACGAAATAATCCCATTTTCGATATTACATTACATACATAATTGATTTTCCTTAACCCCATTTCTCTTTGATCCGCAACCACACTCTCACCAGGTGGATGTCCATTACATCTTTTTGCTAAACCAATGCGGAATTCTGAATTTGGCACAAACGTCGTTGGGGTGTTTCCGTTGAACCGTGTTTTTCTTTTTTCGGAGCCCAATTTTCCTAGTTATGTTTCTTTGTAATTTTTCATATCTCATCCTGCAAGACTTCTCTTCAAAACATAGAAAAGGAAGTTATCAACCTAAAAGAGGATAGGCATTTTTAGTTTGGGGAAAAATGATTGCGACTGCCGCAACCACAGCTGTCAACAGAAGACGAAGACAATGGATGATCACCCAAAGCTTGTATGTGATGCAGTGGTAGTGTAATACCACGGCTACATCATATTAATGAGACCAAAACAGCAGAAAACTAGATTTTTCTAACTTTAGACGGACCAAAAGCGTTTCCGTTAAAGTTTTGCAATAAACTTGATTATTGAAACGTCTGAAAACCACCTTGTGAAAGTGTAAAAAGGGTTTCTGCAATATTTGGCACTTTCTTCAAATTATAGGCATTTCCATTGCAGGTTTTACTTTGCTATGTTTAGGTTTTGCACAAATCTAGGGGTAATGGAAATATGACCGCTCATCAAATTTTCTAAAAAATGACACCGAAGCATTTCGATGTGAGGAGCTGGTCAAAAAAATCATTCTGAAATCCAAACCTGCTTGGTGCACTTGGGCTAAAGGAGCCTCAGGATCGGTGAAAATCTCCCAGCTGGACCTGGTTTGTGTTTGTCGTGACAGCCTTCACGTCTACATGGTTCATCACGTGACCAGCGGAGGTCAGGGTTCACCTGGGGTCACGGGTCAGACCAGAGAAGACTAAAGCATCAACTTCCTGCATTACTCACTGACAGATTAAGCACACAGAGAGAAAAAGAATGGATATATGGTACTTTGGAATTTGGTCCTCGCTCGAGCCGACACATCTTGGATTCCAAGACAAGAGCCAAAAACAGGAAAGACAACAGAGTGAAGAGAGTGCTGATCCCTGTATTGTCATGGGCGCTTCGGACACTTGACTGTGGACATGTGCATGCAGGTTGTGTGTTTAAAGTGGATAATCCTCGTCACACTTGTCACATTTGTTTAGAAGATAATTACATACCCCTCAAACTAATAAATATTTTTTGCACGTAACCACACTCCCATTCACCCATATTTTTCTTTCTTTCACAGATGAAATATTCCTTCATCCTTCTGACAGATCTATCAGCCATCTTCTACCACCTACAGCTACACTTTAATTTTAAGGAACGTCACTGCAGGGCTTTTACTCAGTTTTCAACTTAACAACTGGTACTCCCGTCTCTGTGATTCATCAGTGCTGAAAGCTAGTTGGCAAACCTTTCACGCCAGTGCCAGCTCCTCCGAGCGCATGCCAAGTCTCTCATCCTATAAAATGTATCACAATGTCAGTCATTATCAGTACATCTTGCATTCTTGTGGAACCTTGTCACTACATTTCTGTGGGCAAATAAGTGTCTTAAAGCTGCATTTGCTTTACAGGTCATTGTGCATTAAAAACAGATGAAGTGTTTGTGCACGTATCGGAAAAGCAGTTAATCTAAAGCCCTCAAACTGAGCCAAAAAGAGGTGCAAAAGTCTAGTTTCCTCCCTGAACTCTTGAATTATGATATATTAAAGGTTATTAGGACATTCTTGCCCAATGATGCCAAAAAAAAAACAACAAAACAATTGCTTTAATGAGGATGAGTCCCCAAAACAGCCTCAAGGCGTTAACAGATGGTTGGCATTAAAGCAGTGAACATCGTTGCCTAAAATCTACCTGAAAGTCCATTTAATAGTTGTCCCGACGTCTTGACTGATCTGGATGAGCAAATGTGGTTGGAGTGTTCACATTTTCATTATTATGAACACTTTTGGGATTTTCTCTCATGAGTGGTCCCCTTCCAGTTTAATCACATGCCGTTTGAACAGTAATGAACAATATAGAAATTCGAGGTGTGAATGTGTTTACCTCACAGAACAACTACATACCGTGACTATAAGTTAAAAAACACTAAATGCATCCATACGTCCATTTTTCTACGCTCACCTCATCCTGTTCGGAGCCGTGGTGGTGCTGGAGCTTATTCAAGCTGTCTTCATGTAGGACAGGTTGTCCTTCCATCACTGGGCCAGTGATGGAAGTTTTTTTTTGTTTCTGTTTCCTGAACCACTGTGTTCACTTGGAAGGTTGAGTAATGTGGACCACATGTTCATCTAAAGACTAATTGTTGTTCGTCACTTGGTTTGGAGAGAGAATTCTGCAAGTTTCCAGGACTCATAGCAACGCTCAGAATGTGTAATCACTTACAGCCATGGGGTTGGCATCATTAACCACTCCACAAGTATTCACGTCGGTTTCCAGAGCAGACCACCACCTTTTGAAAAAGTGGTCACATACACAGTAACTCTTTATGTAATTAAAAGCTATTCTGCAGCCTTGGTGTCAGAAATGATGCATTAAGCCAGATTGCTTCATTTAGTTGAAGCCAGTAACAACAAAACGGTCATAAAATGTTATTTTAGTGAGATTATTGGCAATAATAAAGCCATTCTTGGGGCAAGGGAAATGCAGTTTCTTTACTAGAAATTTTTATGTGGAGCTTCTGTCTAGAACATACTTATTTTAAATCTTATAAGATAACAAAAACAGGGTAAGAGTTTCTGTTATTTGCTGTGTACTGATGCATCATATCCACACTTTTACTCTCTTTCAGTTTATCTGCTGTGTTCGTTTATTTTCCAAATTCAACCTTAAATATTTTTTTCTTTAAAGCCTTGTTTTCAGATTTACATAAAAACCCCCTCTGGCATTGCTCTTCCTCTGCCTCACCTCAAAGTAATCCATCACTGATCTGCTTTCCCCAAGCATGACTAAAGATAAATATACGAGCAAAATTATGTAGCTCTGTGCACAAATATCTCTCTCTTTTTTTTTTTTTTTTTAAATCTTGATTACAATGCTATAGAGAGGCCTGTCGGTTTCTGTTTCATCAGAATTTAGACTATATCTTTGGGCTTCAATCATAAAACAACGTATTTATGAAAAATAAATAAATAGGAACATGATATAGTGTAAGCACCATCAGGCGATTTATCTGCAAGGCTGGTGTCAAATTACTTATGGCAGTAAATGAACAATCTGAACATGTATATGTGTATATTTTACTCATAAGTTTTGGTGTCTCTGCAGAAAATCCAGGTTTTTAAAGGGAACCTGTGGTGCTGCTTTACAGGAATCAGTGGTTAAAGTCCTTTAAGAGTGGTCTTCAACCCGGGTTCTCTGGGCCCACTGTCCTACATGTTTTAGATGTTTCCCTGCTCCAGCACATCCTGCTAGAAATGACTATGTCATTAACAGTTTTGTGCAGACCTTGATGACAAGCTGACGATGACCAATAATTAGAATCAGGTGTGTGGATGCAAAACAGCATCTAAAGTATGCAGGACCGTGGAACCTGAGAAGAAGACTGTGGATGCCCAGCCAGACTTTAACATGTAGCCTGCATCAACATTCATTAGGTCATCTTGAAGGTGGTGGTGGTGCAACTAACAGGAGAAACTGATACTGCACAAAAGGAGCCAAAGTGACTCCCCCATGCAACATAAGTGTATGGTGACCGCTCAAGAACATGAACCCAACTGCAGCGAGAGCAACCGCAGTCTGAAAACGAAAACATGGACACCATGTAAGCAACAGAGTTCAATGAAAGCTTTCAAAAACAAAACAACAAAGAATGGATCAGCAGTGAAATACAGTCTTTATTCACAATGCATGTGACTATCATCACTTCAGCATTACCATCAGCAGTGTGGATGCAAACAGGAAAAAAAAGCCAGTGAACTCAGTTTTCAGGGAAGTTCCCTAGTGAAGCGCTTCCTCAGGGAGTTCCCAGAGCTGTTTGGTCTGAAAGCAACTAGTGTTTCATTAATTTTGTCTATAGTCAACTGTATTTGTATTATCATTCAGCACTGAAGAAAAATGTATCTGTCTGAGATGTTTAATACTCTTTATGATTGTTAATACCATATTTGTTAGGATAAGTGAATCCACTCTGGTACGAAATGTAATAAAACTCAGTCAGAGGTTCTGAATTATGTTCCTTACTAAAGCATTCAATTGGATCTGTTGAGACCGGATCTTACTAATTTGTATATTTGTGTTTATTTCGGGTTAACGTGAAGGACTTTGACGGGAAAAGAATATTAAGAGAGTTTAAACATTGTTTAGTACCTTACATACAGAGGACTTTCTGATCACGTGTATACATGCAGTGCACTCGTGCATGTATACATGTAAGTTTGCGATATTTCAAAGTCATGAAATGTGCAAACTGGTTTTATTGTACATAACATCAAACTTAACATGTTGTTTGGTGTCTTTGTATCACATGCTTTATTTCATTTTTATTCAGATATGCCATTGGTCAGTTATTTTCTTTAATTCACTTTAGAGTCATGCCTGTATGCAAGTAAGTAGATGTACAGACAGAACCACACACAGCACCACATCACATAAATGCTCATTATCCCCAACACCACACGTCAGCCGTCGTCCTTTTGAAGTAAATGTCACTTGCTTTTGTTTTTTTTTTTCTAATTATATGCTTATATGCTGTGATAGGAAAGCGTAATGGATCCACCAAAAAGTGTGTACAACTTTTAGGTGGTACTACACTGATCCATTGTTTGAGTGTGTGTGTGTGTGTCAGGCTCCTGCCTCTATTGTGATTATGGTGAGTCCATCAAAGGCTGGAGAGGGTACTGGTGAGGCATTTGGTCCACTGTCTGCTTCTCACTTCCTTTGTTTGTGTGTGTGTTTGTATGAGAGCTGGCCCAAGCCCCTGTCTCCTGACACTTCCTCCTCACCATTGTGTATGGAAACATTTGCTCTCCCTTTTTCTTTCTCTCGCTCTAGTCAGTGTCTTATTGGCTGATCCCCAAGACTATGGATGAACTATTTCTGGAGATTCCTGTTATGAAAAGATTATTCACTCAACCCACACCCCCGTCTGTTAATGTCTCTCTCTCTCACACACACATAGCAGCTCAACCCGTTATCTCGACCTCCATCGGTGAAAGGCAGAGAGGACAGATGCTTGTCATTGGAGGCATGTAGATGCAAGTCTTAAGCATTTCTATGGTAGTGGCAGCTATATAGATGGAAGCAGACCTCTAACTCACCTATACTAACATAGAGAAAAAAAAATTAAAATAGATAAGAAGACATGACTGCAGAATAGAGAGAAGACACCACTGCAAATATATGTTACACGGCCATCCATATTTTTTGTTACACATAAGTGAAAACGGACTCAAAACATTCTGTTTTCCATCTGCTCATGAAGGCCGTTGCAGTTCCTCCTCCAGGTTGTTGTTTACACTGTTGTTCAGGAGCTTCTACGTGGGATCTTTCACGAATGTTAGTGTGATTTAGGCTTAGCAAACCAGGACAGGGGAGGTAGGGACCAAAAAGAGCAACTCATGAGGTCTGCAGGTCAAGAATGTTCACTTTCTGAGGGTTGAGCTGCACGCTGTGACTGCAACAAAGATTTCATTTCTTAAAAAGAAAGCTTGCAGTGTGTGCATATATTAGACTGTTGCAACTAACCACATGTATATGTAGTTTTGATTTAAATTGGTATTGATAAGTCAATAGAGTGTGAATTTGATCAAGCATCCTTTAACTTTGGAGTGACCTCATTTTTAGCCCCACACATGCAGCGCTTTTTAAGGTGGGACATTTTTGCCACTACTCTGCCTCGCCGCATGTGTCTACAAGCCAGTGGGGCATTTTTGCGGGTTCCACCTTAGGAGGATGTATCAGAGGCGAATAAAAGGGGAAATTGATTCTCTGTGTAAACACAAGCTGGCGTTGTGAAACGCGCCGCTCTGATCGGCACGCTCCTGTCACTCAGATGACCCTGACATTCTGGCACTTTAGTTTAGTCTGTGTGAAATCCAAAGACAATCAGTTCAACGAGAACAACGTTTTGGCACAGATATGGACCGGAGGGTTCTGATCTGAAAACAAATAAAATTCTGTTTTTGAAAGACTGCACGTAGATCCGGCTGGTAAGCTGCGACCACCTTTCAGATTAAAGGTCCAATGTGTGACCTTTTAAATGCTTCTGCTCTACATTTGTAAATAAATCAATTAAAACGCCCACTTCTGTTTTGGCCTTACTATTGGAAATTCCTGATCACATTATGAAAAAAACAATGAGAGTACAGCAGTTTAGCGATATCTATAAACCGAGATTTCACTCCAAAAGGGTGGCGTATGACCTTTGCAGACCTGTAATTTGCTTATCTGTTCTGTGAATTTCTGCTGAAACAGCCTTGGGTGTTTGTGGGTGTGTTGGACTAACACGTCCATCCACTGACCCTTGTTTGGCCTTGTTGTTTAGGGTTAGGACCACCAGAAAAGGAGAAAAAAAAAAAAAAAAAAGCAGCGTTAACCTCAAGGCAAACCTAGAGGACGTCTCTGAAGCCAGGATTCTCTTGTCTATAGTCTGCATCTCAACTTTTGATCTTATATTCTTCTCTCTTCTACGTTCATGTCATTTTCCTCCTATTTTTGTGACTGCGTGTCTCTGCTTGAGGAAAGTCTTTTACAAGTCACATTTTTATGATTTCTAGTTCTCAGTTGTTTTTTCATTTTTCCTCTTTGAGCCTTTCCTTCTGTCTATCAGGGTCAGAGGTGACGCTGTAAACTTTACAACCTACGACAGTAGCTTCACCCAACAACTGAGCAGCTGACAGGCCAAACACAGGCGTTTTTTATTAAAAGTCAAATTTGTAATATCTGTGCCTTTATTTTCTAAACATAGAAGTGATAATTAAGAAGCACAATGCACATAGCTAAAGTGTACTATGATAATAGTATGAACTAAGATAATCCACTCAAACTGCCATGGCTTGAAGGCGAAGGTTTTACTTTGAATCCCCTTTTCTAAGGACTAGTTACATGTGATACTGGTTCTAATCCTGTGTGTGTATCTGCTCTAATACTGATGCATCTGCTCATTTCCTCTCTTTTGTCCAAAGCCCTTATTATACTTGTGCGTATTTGATTTGTATCTGAATCATAAGCCAAACAAGCTCCTGACTCTGACAATCTTTGATGAGGAGCGATTGTAGACACTAAAGAGACGTGCTCATTTGCCCCGGAGCTACTGGCAACAGCGGCAGTCTGCTCGTCTGATCTCTCACAATTTACCACACACATTCATCAACAGTCACTGCCATTATAGTGTTATTTACCAGCACAAAACAAGCTGAGAGGGTGAACCCCCTCATCTCTGCGCAGGGTTGTTGACCTAGTTCAGAAGACATAGCTTTGGGTTGGCGTTTTGGGTGCAGCCTCTGGGTGGTCAGGTTTTGTAGCTGGGAGATTGGCCTTGTTTGGAAATCTTTATTTATCTCTTCTTCCCCTCTATCCTTTCTCTCTCTCTCTCTCTGTCGCACACTGACACACAACAATTATCTTTCTTCCTCTATGCAGGTTGCAGAGTTAGTAAAACTATCAGCAAAGATTTTCTTCACTTAATGAGCTCATAAGATTACTTATTTGTCTTTTGACAGCTTCACCGAGGGCAGGGCCATTTCTGTCCTCAAGCTTGAGCAAATTATTTTCATTACGTTTTGAATAATGTGTCCAGAAAGTACAGAAATCTAAAAGGTTCAAGAGTTGATTTTCAGTGCTGCATGATGTCTTTTTTTTTTTTTTTGGTAGTATTAACGTTGTTGTTGTTTTTTTTTGTTTTTTTTGTTTTAATCAACTATTTGCTGACTTCACAAGTCTTTTTCCAGAATGCATCTGTGTATTTGTGAGATTGCATGTTCCAGGTTTGGAGTTTTGCTGAAATAGATTTATTACCTTTTTTTTTTAGTATGGTTGGTATGAGAGGTGATAATAGTGACAAAATTTAACCTATTTCAAAAAAGATACGGTAATATTGCTCTATGAATATTGTGATTATTTTGTCTGCAATAACATTCACATAACACCCCTCCCCCACGCCCTCAATTCCTGTGTTAGTATAATATAGTATGTATGTATATAACCTGTGTGGGATCAATACAGTTTCATCTAATCGCAAAAAAAGTAAAAGTAAAATGATAATACATCCACTCGAAAATCACAGAACTACTGCAAAGACAATGGATGAATTTTTAATGGCATGCAAACAAAAAACATCAGGTTTTATACTTTTAAAACACATTACAGTATTTGGTCTTATGAGCATTTGCCCTACTGAAGTTGTTTTTGTTTCGTTTGTTGGTTTTTTTTTTTTTTTTTTTTACCTTTTAAGTAATTCCATTATGTTGCTCGCATCAATTTGGTTGACAATTCAGTTTATCACAAAAGTGTAATGGAAACCCTTTTTGCGCATTTGCACGTCTCTGGCAGCGCTGGATGTGATGTGGCTGATCATCCACTGCCTTCCTCATCTGACTGTTCATCTGGACGGAGCCTGCAGAAGACTCTGTCCAGCCTGGACAACACACAGCACCCACTACACCAGACTCTGACCAGACAGAGGAGCATGTTCAGCAGCAGGCTGCTGTCTCTGAGCTGCTGCACGAACAGAGTCAAGAACTGTTTAGTCTCTTTGGCCGTAAGACAGCGTAACTCTTCACTAGGTGGCCAGGGAGGATCATGATTGAATACATATTCACATGCATACCAGAACTGTTTGCGCATGTGTACATTGCACAATTTGGTTTTATTCTATCATATTGCACTATTACCGTAATTGGGCTGCACTAATATGTTATTATGCTATTATGTGGTTACTAACTAATTCTGTTTGTTTTTGATACTAACATGCCTTCTTCCATCTATGTAGCTGCTGAATACTTTGAATTTTCTTTTGCCTCAATAAACTATCTATCTATCTATCTATCTATCTATCTATCTATCTATCTATCTATCTATCTATCTATCTATCTATCTATCTATCTATCTATCTATCTATCTATCTATCTATCTATCTATCTATCTATCTATCTATCTATCTATCTATCTATCTATCTATCTATCTATCTATCTATCTATCTATCTATCTATCTATCTATCTATCTATCTATCTATCTATCTATCTATCTATCTATCTATCTATCTATCTTAGTGACAATCACAGTAATTTGTCAAAGACTAAAGATGTTTTTGTCCATCTCGCATGAGACGAAGCTGTAAACTTCTCATTATATTGATTTTGTTATAATGCCAAGACATGGGAAAGACTGCCGCCGATTGCCACCTGACACCAAACAACTGAGGTCATGGGAGGGTGCGCCAACTTAAGCAAAGTAAAGAAAAGTAAACTTGTACATTACTTGTAAAAGTTAAGTCTAAGGTCAGCAATAGACTGACAACATCTAACTTATATGGTACCACAGTTTGTGGCTCGTGAAAGAGTTCCTCCTTCCTTTGTTTGAATTCACCATGCTCATTAAACGCACGTCTAAATTAAACCCACTTGTGGTGCCACACGCTTCAAAAGCAGACAGAATCTCTCGGTAAACACACAGCGCTGAGTAATCAGGTTAGGCGTATTTAAATTTTGTACATTTTACAAGATACACTATATGGGCAAAAGTATTGGCTCACCTGCCTTGATTTGCATATGAACTTAAGTGATATCGCATTCCTAATCTATGGGGTTCAATACCCTTTGCAGCTATAACAGCTTCAACTCGTCTGGGAAGGCTGTCCACGAGGTTTAGGAGTGTGTTTATGGGAATTTTTGACCATTATTCCAGAAGTGCATTTGTTAGGTCACACTGATGTTGGACGAGGAGGTCTGGCTCTCAGTCTCCGCTCTAATTCATGCCAAAGGTGTTCTGTCAGGTTGAGGTCAGGACTCTGTGCAGGCCAGTCAAGTTCATCCACACCAGCCTGTCATCCATGTCTTGGTATTCTGAAGCCTTCAGAGTTCCTTTTACTGGAACTAAGGGGCCAAGCCCAGCTTTTGAAAAACAACTCCACACCATAATCCCCCCTCCACCAAACTTTACACTTGGAACAATGCAATCAGAGAAGTACCGTTGTCCTGGCAACCACCAAACCCAGACTCGTCCATCAGATTGCCAGATGGAGAAGCACAATTCATCACTCCAGAGAACGCATCTCCACTGCTTCAGAGTCCAGTGGCGGTGTGTTTTACACCACTGCATCTGACACTTTGCATTGCACTTGGTGATGTATGACTTGGATGCAGCTGCTCAGCCATGGAAACCTATTCATGAAGCTCTCTGTGCACTGTTCTTGAGCTACTCTGAAGACCACATGAAGTTTGGAGGTCTGTAGCGACTGACTCTGCAGAAGGTTGGTGACCTATTCAGTTTACATGGCCTACCACTTTGTACCAGAGTTGGTGTCATTCCCAAACACTTCCATGTTCTTATAATATAGCTGACAGTTGACTGTGGAATATTTAGGAGAGAGGAAATTTCACAACTGGATTTGTTGCACAGCTGGGATCCTATCACAGTTCCATGCTGGAATTCACTGAGATCCTGAGAGCGACACATTCTTTCACAAATACTTAAAAGTCTGCATGCCGAGGTGTTTGATTTTATACACCTGTGCCCATGGAAGTGATTGGAACGCCTGATTCCGTTTATTTGCATGGGTGAGCGAATACTTTTGGAAAAATAGTGTATCTTGTTTCTACTTGTCATTCCTGTGTAGATATTTCCAGACTGGCACTCAGTTAGCATCAGTTATCCAGCAATGAGACAGAGGTTAAGGAGATAATTACACCTCACTGCTGATGCGTCCTAAGCCTGTGTCAACAGCTTTTTTTTTTTTTTCTTGTTCTTTTTTTTAATGTTATTTTGCAAACTGACAAACTGGTACTGAACACAACACATTATAACAAACTTCAGCAATTCAACTGTCATCATCTATTAGAGTTGTTAGATATGCAATAAATGTGCAGAATTATCCAGGTTTTAGGGTTCGTAATATTGAATGAGATAAAAAAAAATGTGTTGTTTTCACGAATGGAAAAAGTCCCAGTCTTCACAAAAATGTATGTTTATATGCAGTCCTTTTAGACGGAATACACCATAGGAATGTTACTTTTATGTAGAGCCCCACAAAAAAAACATCAAACCAATGCCAGATGAAGTGGTTTACATAAATGCTTTGTTGTAGGCCACGGAAACGTCTGGCGAATTTTCCAAAAGATTCCCAGCCTCTCATAGGGATAGTTGCTCATGTAAATAGCTGGCAGGCTTTCCTCTGTTGGGTGAATCCCTTCTGCTTGCACTGTCAGCTGAGACTGGCGTGGCAGCCAAAAACACAGTGCACAATTATCCAGGATTTCATGCATCATCCTTTCCCTCCGCTCACCGTCCAAACGTTTGGATTACACGCATTTCCCTGCAACTGGTGACTCGTCTGGCTTTTCCCAGCGCTGCGTGTTACCATGGTGAGAACTAGATGCTGGTTGAGGGCAGTGAGATGTTGGTGAGAAGTCCGTGGAAATGGTTGAATATAATGCCAAAGGAAAAAATGTAAAAGGAAAATATGTTGAAATAAACAACGAAAACCCTTTGCGCATTTTAAAGTTCCCCCAACATCCAGAGCCTCTTAGAGTCGGACTGAGCATGGCGTACGTGCGCCAGACGCACCATGGACAAGGGCGGGCAGGAAAGGCAAAGGCAGAGGCATTACCATACCTGCCGCAGTTGGCCTTTCACGGCACCACTTGCGCTTTTCAGACTAATCTGGCGTCACAAAAGAGCGTCTCACAGTTGTCTCCACCAGTTTCTAATGATATGCAAACTGGGAAACCAGCCCACAAGTCAAATGCTCCTTATTAGGGGAGTGGTAGAGCCTGTGGCGAGCCGGCAGCTGAAATGAACACGGAGGGGTCCCGTGGAGGCCAGTTAATCACGTCACAGGAAACATATTTTTAATGAACATGTGAAATCAGTAGATGAAGTTAGTCGCAGGGAACAAATGAGACAGCCAGAGAGACAGAAGCTGCTGTACGGAGCGCAGAGCGCACATGTATTTGATGAAACAGCCTGTTCTAGTAGATAAAACCATTTATACAAACGTTTCCCTACATATTTGTGACTGCTCCGGTTGTCCAGAGAGAGTGTGTGGAGCCTATCTCCAGCTCCTTATCAGGTGGGGAGTAGAGCAGAGCGGGTGTGTTGGGGGGGGGTGGAGCTTTCCCATTCCTAAAGCTTGAATCACACAACAGTCCATTCACATTCCTGCTGGGAGCTGCATCATACAGTCGGAGGGAGTTGGAGTTTGTGGAATTGCGTCTCTTGCAGCTACATCAAACGAGAGCCATGGATCTACTGTCTTGCGCAACGGTCAGAGGACATTAGCAGCCGACTGTGTAGTTTTCTCCACAGTGGATTTACCATGCGGACTTAGTCCCTGCCGGCGGAGAGGCTCCGAGTCGTCGCCCGCAGAGGCGCAACCGGGAGTTTGGTTTTATGGTCAAGCTGCTCTCGACCGTGACTTTTGAACATGATACTAACGCGTAAGTCGCTTTCATTCACCTGGACCAAAAAAAACCAGTTATTGTTTGATGTTTTCTACTGATGTAATTAATAATTGTAGTGGATTTAACTTTATATTAAAGATGTATCCAAACATTCAAATTGGTTTCCCCCAGAAGATGTAAAACAGACTTGATTGTTGAACTTAATTAGTCAACAGTGTTGTGTTTTTTAAGTTATCATTCTTATTTGTAGTTGTAATCTTTTTTTTTTTTACCAGAATACTGTCATCATGTACAGTTAAGTCACACTTAAGTCGTTTTTGTGGCGCAACGCTGCAGGCTGTCAGATAAGAAATCTCCCTGCTTGTCTCAAACCTCCACGTCCCCACTCCTGTTAACGTGTATGTATATATATATATATATATATATATATATATATATATATATATATATATATATATATATATATATATATATATATATATATATATATATATATATATATATATATATATATATATATAAAATGAGACGCCTTTTTATGCAGGAAGTTTCTAGCAGAGCAACGCACTATTGGAGGTCGAGATTGAATTGAAGGAAACATTTGAACCCGGAATATTCAGCCTAAATCGCAGTTAGTTTATTGTAAGATTATCTGAAGGTATAGACCTGTCTGTCTTCCTGACTTGTCCCGTTTGTTTAACTGCCTTTTTCTGTGAACTGAGTGAACTGAGAGGATGTGATGAAGCTACATGATATCCTGTTTTCAGTTTTTCTTCTGCACTAATTAAATTGTGGGCCTTTTTTTTTAATTTTATTTCTTCTTCCTCTTCTTAGTTTGACTCTGTTTCTTCAGTTTTGGCTGTTATCATCTCCCTGAGGTCTGGAACAGATATGCCCACAGCAAGGTTCAGTCAAACCATAAAACCGTTAACAACAACATGCTGGAAGACATACACACACACACACACACACATTCAGCTAACATGATGCACATTTTTTGAACACTACATACAGTAACCACCATCCTGGAGTTAATGAGCAGGAGACTAATCCAATCACAGGACCTTCAGGATCCATGTGTTCTTACTTAGTGTCTGAATTTTTCTTGTACTCAGAAATGAGATGGGGTCTGAGAGAAGAGCTAATGAAGGAAGCAACTCTCATCTGCACTTCGTGTGAAACAGGAAGTGAGTCGTGGCCTTATCTGAGAAAGTTCTGTCCACCTGGTTTCTCTGTGCTCTTCTGAGGAGATTTTTTTGCTTTTGCTTGTGCTGAAAAGACAGGGCCATCATTTAATTTGTCACCGGATTGTTGAGCGTGTTGGGGTGGGGGTGGGGTGTCGAGGGCCGGTCCTCCCAGGTAAGCTGTCATTTCGTTGTAGAGAGCGTCTCAGAGGTTTTGAACGTGCCTGGTCACCTGATCCAGGAATAGGGCCCTCCATTTGAGCATAAATCTGTCATCAGGGGGGCACAGGGGCCTTTGGGGTTAGCGAAGCAATGATCCATCTGGGCCATCTGTGTGTTCGCATGTGCATGGGCTGCTGGGTGCGCGCCTGCATGCCTACACCAGCTGGTGGTAAAATAACTGGAATGGACCATGTTAATAACTTCATTTTTTTTTTTTTCTGTTGGTGATGTGTGTGTCAGTGAGGCACCGCTCGAGGCCAGCCAGATGGTGGTATTCTTGGCACCATATCACTTTGCTAACAGTCAGACCTTCTCTATGAACACCAGCTGTCTAACAGTGGACTCGAAAAATCTGATACCCGTCAAGACGAAAAAAATCTGTTATCATTCTTCGTTGCATTCCACGACTTGTCACGCTAAAACAAAAAATAATAATAATTAAACCCATCTTTTTTTTTTTCGTTTCCATGTTTTCATACCTGCGCAGGTTGAAATGTAAAGTGTGGTGGTTCACGGCATATTTGAGATCATGAATCTCAGGAGAGTTAATGAACGCATCAGGCAAAGTGATAAAGAGCAGAAAGTGGTGGTATTCAAACTCCTGTCTTACCTTGTTAAGGGAGGGCTATATCGCCAGAAAATGTTACGTCACCGTGTTCAGAAAGAGTGACGATACTCAACATGAACATCTTAGTGTTTTTATTATGAGCATTAACGATTCAACAGTAGTACTATGGATCACTATTTGGATTCTCCCTGCCGTCAACTTCTATCTCTACTTTCATATATTGTAGTTTTCAGTTTCTCTTTTAAACGCAACTTAAATATCCCGCACTAAGATGACAATTTAACCATGAATATCTGTTTTTAAAGTGCATTGCCATCTGAAAGAATCAAATTCAGCAGGCAAACTTTGGTAATATTTGCATGTAAATTTCGGTCTACATTGGCGTTACTCCGTCCGGCTGCGGATGTGCTGGGCGGGCAGAGGTAGAAAGGAAAAAAGCGATTGTGTGCACTCACCGAGCTATTCTGGCATGGTTTGCCCAAAGCGCTACTATATTTAACACCAATTTGTTTTTCGTTTTTTTTTTTTATTTAAATACATGAACAAAGTTTGAAACAGTGAAGTTGAAGGCAAGGCTGCGGCTCACCATGTTGCTGACAAATGGACAGGAAGCAGCGAGGAAGAACATGCAGCGTCAGATCATTTTGGTGTAAGATGATCTTTATAAATCACTTGGAAGAAAAGTACTAGTATACATCTATGTTCTTCGGCCCATTTAATCCTATGCAGGGTCATGGGTGACTGCTGGAGCCTATCCCAGCTCATTACAGGCAGTAGGCACGGGTGCACCCTGGGCAGCTCGCCAGGCCGTCGCTGGGCCGCCACTAATGAATCAAAAACTCAATATAGCGTCCGTCCATGTCGTTTGAGCTCACTGCAGAACCACAGGTTCTGGCCAGACTTATCACCCCACCTGTGTAGCTCCACTTTGCAGAGTGACCCACTCAGACCTGCAGTTGATAAGAGCCTCATGACCGTCCCTTTCGGATTGTTTTACAGTCAGCAGTTTGAAAGCCAGCAATGATTGGGTGATTCCAGATAAGCTACCTCTGTTCACAGCAGACTCTAGTCAAGGGCTGTTTCTCAATCTGCTAACTTCAAAGAGCCAGTGTCAGAGATAACTGTGTTCAGACTCTTAACCGCCAGTTTGCCATCGCAGAGCCTTTGAGGTGGGGAGCAGCATCCTTTGTTTGCTAACTGCTGACAGACTCCCGCTGGAGCTGAGCATTCAGACTCAGTCTAGCCAAACCCCACTGCCTCCTGCAATGGAGGGAAGCTGTGGCCAGCGATTGTGAGAATTTCCTGCCTCCGGAAGGGAGAGAAGAGAAGTGGCCAGCAGAGTTGAAATAAGCACAAAACACGGACTGAGATGAGCACGAAATGGGTTAAAAGAAAGCAAATAGTAACTGTAAAGGATGATGTCAGAGGTTTAAGGAGATTTTATCCTGACTGGCAGCTCACCAGTCTGGATCTCGGTCTCAGTCTCACCGCAGTCTGGGCGAGAAGCCACTCGTGAGCTCTATGAAATCGCTATTAGCATCGTCTAGGCTCTTATTAGTCATGTTATCTGCTGATAATCACGCTCGTCTTCGTTACTTACTGAATGTCTCTTTTTACTGGGCTGTTTTTCCTAAATCACGTCAAGCAGAACTAACTCGAAGCGAACTGTAATCCAGACTCGGAGGATTCCTCTCAGTGTACGTCGACAAAGTTACACATTTATCTTTAAAAGTGTGGCTGAGTATATCAGAATATGAAACATTTTCTTATACTGTTGTCGCGGTGAGGCCAGTTTGGCTTCAGTCATGGCTTTCTGACAGGTTTCAGCATCCTGTGTGGCCTCTTCAGCGGGACCTCGGGTTGTGGTGCGGTTTGAACTCTTGAATCTTTCCAAATGGCTACTTGTCTCCTATCCAGCCATGCGGCATCCAGCGACGGTTTAAGGGCTGGAGAAAAGTTTACTGTGAGGTTTCCATTTGCAGTTAAGAGATTATGCCTTAACGATGGCTCATGTTGCTCCAGCAGCTCATTGTGACACACCACTGGGGTAAAAATGGACTGATGGAGTCCTTGTGGAAAAGCCTTTACGTGAAATAAAAAAAAAAAAAAAAAAATTTCCAAGCTGGTGCCAGTTGTCCTCGCTCCATATTTTGTTATCTGTTGCAGTTTAAACAACTTAGTAAGTATATGACCATCACAAAGATGGCGAGATTCACTTTGTCTTTAATGTTAATATATTAAAGGTCTGAGTGCACGCTGTAGTGCATTTATATCTGTCTTTTAACCGTGAGGACGTTTGCTCAGCACACACAATCACCGGAGCCAGTGTTTGTCTTGGCTGCCTCTCTGCCTATTATCTGACCAGTAACAAATGAAGGCCGGGCCCTGCAGCCAAGTGGCTGCTGGCCGCTGAAGCTCCCTTCGCCTCTCTTCCTGTGAGGGAAGCAGGAAGAGGAAGTGAGGTAGTTCCCTGGTGAGGGTTCGGGAGTTGCGGCGAACACTTGGGGAAGAAAGTAAAACACAGGCAGACCAAATTCTAAAAGACTATGGTGGAGTTGTTGAGGGACATTTTTATGACCAGTGTGTTGGATATTATTAAAAGTTCCTTCTGTGTGTGTGTGTGTGTGTGTGTGTGTGTGTGTGTGTGTGTGTGTGTGTGTGTGTGTGTGTGTGTGTGTTTTTCCTTTCAGATTCATATATGTGTGTGCGGCTCTATTGTTTGGTTGTTTGTGCCAGATGCTCTGTGCCCCTGTCCACTTCCTGCAGTCAAACAAAAGGCAAACAAATATTCCTGCTTCACCCAGTGAATGACTGGAGGAACAATGTGGCGCAGGAACAAATATGATTCGGTTTGATGCATCTGCGCGGCGAATGCTGCTGTCATTATTTTTGTTCCTTGGACACATTAAGTCACATGTCACTGTAAAGCAGATTTGACACACATTCTAGCCTAATGGTGCATCTCTGGATAGCTTCGCACAAAGGCGCTCATTGGATCCCATAGCTGTTATTCTGAGCTTTTGGGGTGGAAAGCTGTCCATGTGTTTGTATGTCTAATTTGCATGTCAATGGTCTTACTGTCTCTTGAGTGATTTGTCTTTAAACATGAGGTTGGCCTTTGTAAGTACACAGACTTGCTTTTGCACACAAACACACGCTGACACACAAGCAGAAGAATCTGCAGCGCTTCCAAGAATGTGGGTATAATTACCCTTCGGTTTCTCCGTTACTCGCAGTTTTCTACACTCCGGAAACACTTTTATTTTTGTTTGTTCGTTTTATCAGACGTGCCATTTCAAGTCCGATGGGAGAGTAGAGCGTGTTTGACATTATAAAGTCCTAATTGTTGACGTGTTTGTTATCCGGGGTTGCGCTGCATGCCGGCTTCGAGGTTGAGGTTGCTCCAGGACCTTTCTTCAGTGGCAGAGAGGGAGGCTGCTCTGGTCGTGTCACACCTTGTTGTTAGATGGTTTATCTTCCGTCTAGGCTTGTTGTTGGTATGTAAATGCTGGTGTATTGTGTAGGCCAGACCCGCTGCAGCAGCAGTCTTCTTTTGACCTCAGCCAGACAGTGTTTTATGGTTAACTTTCGTTTGTTCACAGAAAGCAAACTCAGTCCTGACCTGTTAATGTGTCACCTGTTTATCTCTCTTGTTATTCCCAAAGAGTAAATCTCTTGCAGGGGCAACATGTTCCCCATTTTATATTCTATGTATTCATTATTTTAATGCTTTGGAATAAGGTCAAACTGCAAAAGTAACAATATAAAATGGAACTTCGGTTAAACGTGTACGAGACATTGTATTCGAATCTAAATGCAAACATAATAGTTGGACTTTAATGTCTCTTTTCTCCGTGGTTCTTTCCTGCGTTTGTCTGACAGGGTTTGTGTTCAAGTTTCTCTCAAGGTTGCGCTACATTTGTGCTCGCTGTCACGTCACGGCAGTGAGGACGCAGTTAAATCTGCTCTTTGAGGCCTTGTTTCTGTCCTCCGTTCAACCTGCTGGCCGTGTGGGGAAGGCTCGGGAGTGGGCAGCCATTTGGCATATGACATCCGAGAGGTTTTCGCACATGACTGGGAGACATCCACTTGGCTCTGCTGGCACCGTGAACCTCAACATTCGCTCACAGCACTTAGCGTAACAAGCCCAAATGTCACACCTTGTGCTTAAAGGGAGTTATGAGGGAGTTTATGAGGCTGGTCTTGTGAAACCGTTAAGCTGCAGTGAGGGTGCTGGGAATGACGCGTCTTTTATGTGAAGTATTCCTTCCCAGAGGTAACTGAGATGTTCGTTAAATCTTCACCGTGGGCACGATGAGGGAACCTCAACACACCCAAGAGTTTGGAGATGTCTGCGTGAACCTGAAGGAGCCCAGGTGGCATGTACATGGCCTTCGAAGACACATTTGCATGAATGATGCTTTGAGCTCCAGCTTTAGAAGCATGTGAGACGAGAGTGACTGAGTGTGAGATCGCTAATAAGGTCAAAGAGTTCACATGTAAGCCACTAACACATTGGTGGCACAGTTCCAGATTTGTCTCGCATCTGCGGTTTTAAACTCAAAAACTAAATGGGTCTCACAAGCCTTTGCTCAGTGTTCGCTCCTCTTACAGGGAGCCTTTTTTTGGAAATGCCATTTCTTATTAAATGCTGTCTGTAATTTGTTTACTTGAAATTTGTTGATCGTTTTTAGAGTTTTTTTTGAGAGTCTTTCACAGCCTGACATGCCTTCTTTTTTAATTTTTTTTTAATCCTGTTATCTGTAGAGATTGAAGCCAAAGAGGCCTGTACCTGGCTCCGAGCAGCGGGGTTCCCACAGTACGCCCAGCTTTACGAAGGTAAATGAGACGCCTCCACACCTCCCACAGCGGGAATTCATGCCAGAAATTAAACTGGCAGAGCAAGAGAACAACATTTATGATGAGTTTCCAGATCCTCTCTTCACTTTCTGATGTGAATAGGGGAGTTATCGTTTTCTATTTTACAACACAGACACCCTCACTGTTTTGTTTTTGTCAAGGACACAAAAGCTCAGCTTGCACATACGTGCATGCACTCACAACACACACAACATAACATTACGGGGGTTCCTAGCACCACCACTTTGTTCCTTTGATGAGCAAATGTAAGCAAAGCAACACAGATCCCAGTACACTCCATTAAATGTCCAAACACTATAGTTAGGAACCAAAGGTAGCCTATTAGACAAACCTAAAGCACATTTTCTGATGCTTTGAAAGGTACTGTTTGACAAAAAATGCTTTGCTTGAGCCCTGACCTTTAAATACAGACACCAAAATACATCAAACATTCTTGACAATCCAAGTAGCTGCTCTGACCAGCATTCCCTCAGCACGCTGGTTGCCTTTATGTAATTACAGGACCACAGCAGGATGCATGTGTCCGCTTAACTGTGCGAGGGTTCTTCATTCAAACTCACTATGGTTAGTATTTGCAAATTTTTAGTGAACTGCTTAAGAGGGACAAACGCAGTTTTTTTTCCCCATCGTATCCGTTGGAGCATCTCTGTTGCCTGTACTGTCAAGATTATTGCCCCACTAAAGATAAGCAGACTGATTGGCCGACTTCAGTGCCGAAAGGTAAAAAATGCAGGGGTCCCCATGAATAGACTTTTCTTATCATCACTGTCCCTGAGGGTGTGTCGGGTCAGCACATTCCACATCTCAGCATCCATCCATCCATCTACCTTTCCATTCTCATCATTCCGCCTGCAAAAGGAGCATCTGGATTTCTGTGCTGAGGCACAAGGACATTTGCCAGAGCCGCAGCCGGGTAAGAGCGGGTGATCCTGTCACGAAGGTGGAGTAGAGAGAAAAGAACCAGGAGCAAAAAAAAAAAAGGGAAGTGGGACCTTTGAGCAGTAGTGGAGTACCCATTGTCATTCTTCAATCAATCCCCTGTTCTCTCCCTCTGTGCTCGATATCCCCCCTGCCTGCCCGGTTTGAAAGCTGCAGCTGTGTTTGTTTGGTCGGCTAAGACGCTACTTCCTCCTTTAGCTTTTCATCAGGGGTGTATGGGGGGAGGGTGTAGGTGTTTGAGCGGGTGGCTGTGTTTGGGGCTGGGGGCTTACTCTAGTTTTATCTGAACACGCTGATTTAATCAGCTGCTGCAGTGAAATGTCAACACCAACCCGACTCTCCTTCTCTTTTCAGATGCCCAGTTTCCCATCGATATCTCTTCGGTTACCAGAGACCACGACTTCCTTGATCGCGATGCCATCGAGGCCCTCTGCAGGTGAGATAACAAGTCTTACTGAACTTTTTTTTTTTTTTTTTTTTTTTGATGGTGTTTACCATTCTCCTCCTCCTCCTTTGGTGTGCTATCGCTTGGTAGCCCCCGCATGAAATCACAAGAGCATGACTTCAAAAGGAGGCTGGCTTTAGAAAGTTTCTGATTAGATAGGAATAACACGATAAGCACCTTGGAAGCACGGATTGCACCCAGAGTTTTTTTGTTTTTTTTATCATTGTACCATGTACATATCTCACTTTTACTTTTCGCTGTATTGTAATAAGATCAAGCAATATTTGGTAACATCCTTAAACTGGCCAGGACCGGATTTGTCCCTGTAATATAAATTAGCATATGAGGAGGGGATGAAGGTCCTTAAATGGAGTCAGTTTCTTTATTAAAGTTCAGGACTCGGTAATAAACCTCAGCGGGTGTTCCTTCATACATCTGGAAGCTATCATCTCAGTGTCCTCTCCAGGCAGCCTTTCACCCTTTCCCCACAACCCCAACTGTCCTTCAGTTCCCATCTCCTCATCTCTCCATTGTTATATGATATGCTCTCAGCGCTCACAAGAGGGAGGACCCCACCACCACCCTTGCTCCCCGTGTCCAGGTGGCATGGGGGATAAGTTTTCCGTCCCCTCCCCGAGGTTTTTCTCCTCCACTCCGGCAGATTTCATTCTCCTCGCTCCTCCTTATCTGTGCCATTCTCTTCCTGTTCATGTTGAGGATTATCCTTCAGCAGCTCATTAGCCAGACAGGTTGCACCCCCTCCCCCCACCGCCACCCTTTGTCTTTCTCTTCTCTTCATGGCAGAGTTTTTTTTTTTTTTTTTTTTTTAAGTTTTAAACAAGGTCAACAAGCTGGACTGGTTAAAACCCACTTGTTCTAAATGTCCCCGTTTTTGTGTGTGTTTGTGTTTGCAGGAGACTGAACACCCTCAACAAGTGTGCCCTAATGAGACTGGACATAACGCCACAAAGAAAAAGAGTAAGCTCAAAAGCACACACTTGCGCTACCTTCATTTCTGAGAAGCCGCTCGCTCCGACAATCTCCTCGCACTTAGTTGACTGCACGTCCTCAGCCGCCAGCATCCCTCTCGGCGTCGGGGCAAAGCTGTCGTTTCTCTCATCTCCTTTAATGATGAGACACCTGTTTTTTTATTTTTATTCCCAGATCGAGGAGGCTGTGAGACTGTCGGGGGAGGGAGGGTAACTTTAAGGGCTCCATTAAAGGCTACTATTCTTTGTCGGATACGTTCTCGTGCATTTGACTCACCATAAATAAACAAGTAGCGTTCCTCGTGCATTTCCAGTACATAGTTATGGATTTAAGGGTGTTCGAGTGATTGCAGTGGTGTGACGACGGGAGATTGTGGTCGGTTGAAAGTAAAATTTTAATTACTATCGGTGCCATTACCTAAAATGATCTCGATTCAAATAACCTAGAAGTCGTGCTGAGTATTATCTGAGTGAATAACCTTAATAAGCCCAAAGTCTGGGTAGAAATGTGCCTGTTCATGGGTGGTGGTATTCATAAGGGTGACCCCATGCGTGTCGCTTTATTTTTCAAAGAGGCAACGAAAGGCAGAAGAGTCATCAAGGTTATTTGCCTCTTTGACTCCTCTGCTCCTAAGAGATGATAGCCAACCACGCTGAGCCCCCGCCCAGACGACTAAGGAATGCATTGATCTCCTCACATCTTCACATTCCCTCTCCCTTCACATCCCCACCCTGTCTCCCGTCCTTCGTGGTTTCCTCTCTCTCTCTCGCTCTCTCTCGCTCTCACTCTCTTTTTCTGCTTTATCATAAAAATAAACAATGTTCATTCTGCACGCTCCTTTACGCGAACCTTCGAGGTGGCCACCGTTTCTAGTGAATGCTCCGGTGGTTTGATGGTTGGAGGATAAGATTTCTCCAGAATGTTGACAAATGGTTCCAGTTCTGCCGGCCCAGTCGCTGCTCTCTGTGCGTAACACATAGAATACCAATTGTTATCTCACATTCCAGCCAGCATAAACAGAAACAAACCAAGGATAAAGACCGAAACGTGACTGTAATAGTGTATAAATCTGTTTCTCAGTCTCAAACAATGTGTGTGCGTACATACGTACGTGTGTGTGTGGGCAGACAAAAGAGATAAAGGCCATTAGGTGGGTGACCCCAGTCTGCCTGACTGGCTGGCTGCATTGTGAGCTCTGGGGGTCATGATGGAATTTCCTGAAGTCCCTTCAGGGTCTGCCATAGATTAACTACATTGGTGGAGGTATTTGTTTCAGTAACATGTCTGTGCATTTATTGTGTCTCAGTAAAGGCCACTTCAGTTCTTGCTTCATGTGTTGTTGGTGCCGCCAGGACTTGATAATCATGAATTTCTTCAGTTCATCGTGTCCTGACCTCAGATGAAGATACTCTTATCCTATGTCAGTGGCATGACAGATGTCTTTTCAGAGTAGTTTGTTCAACTTTTTGTCTGCTTATAATAAAATGATTTATAATGAAAGGATTTGTCAGCAATTGTATAAAATATAAGCATTACATGGTGTTTTTCAACTAGTGCCCTTCCTTCTTCTCTTTTTTGACTTGTTTTCTTGCCATGGCCTCTGATTTGTCCCTTCCTTCACTAGAGTGAAGACTCGGATGAGGATGAGCCTTGTGCCATCAGTGGTCGGTGGACCTTCCAGAGGGACAGCAAGCGCTGGTCCCGGATGGAGGAGCTGGAGGTTTTCTCCTCGTTGCCCACAGATGCCGCCCAGCCTTCATTCACCAAGGACCAGGTATCCCAGAAAGGCAAGCTCGCCCTGCGTGAAGGAAACAGCTCAGAGAGCGTGCTCACTGACCTCAGTGAGCAGCCTGAAGTGGGCTCCATCCATAGCAGTGGTAGTGGTGGAAGAGGAGAGGAGAAGAGCCTTGGTGCTGCCTTGGTAAACGAAGCCGTGCCTGCTGGTGCCACCCGTGCAAGCTCGGTAGCTAGTATGTGTTCATCCTCAGGCACTGGTGGCTCCGGAGGCGCCAATGAGGACTCTCTGTCTGATGGGCTGCCTCCGTCACCCCTGGAGACGCTCAGGCAGTTCACTTTTGATGTCAAAACAGGGATGCTTGGAGGAAGTCTGGACCAAGGCAACGGCAAAAACACACGTTCCAGAGCTAAGAGCTTTCTCAAGCGGATGGAAAGTCTGCGGATTCGGAGCGGTACCTCCTCGAAGAGAAAGAAGAAGGGGAGCGCCAGTGGAGGAAAAATCGAAATCAGCGGCCCTGTGATCAAAGAGGGCCTAGACGATGACAAACTGCGCAGGCTTAACTGTGTGGACATCTCAAGCATCAACTTCCATCACCACCGCAATCCCACGCAGACTATGACTCTTCACCGGAACCGCTCCGTGTCCTACTCCACTCAGACTAGCAACGGAAGCACCGGAAGTACCGGCAGCAGCCAGTCCGAAGCTAGCAGCGGAAGTGCGGTGAGCACGCCCAGTCCGGTGACCCGGGCTCGCAGCCACAGCACAGCAGCAGGTTCTAGTAAGAGAGGAGGGATGTATTTAGAAGGTTTCGATCCCTTCAGCATTCTCCAAGAAGCTTCGGATCGACAGCCACCGCTCCCAAAGTCTGCCCCACCCATCCCCTGCCAAGCCACTAACGGGATGTCCAGTGATGAACAGAACCGCAGGAACAACTGCACTTTTCAAGACAAAAGCAGACAAGACGAAGAAGAGGAAGAGGAGGAGGAGGAGGAGGATGAAGAGGGGGCCATGCTCTTTTTCTATTTACCCGAAGGCCACAAGCCTGGAACTTTCCCCAAAGCCCTGAAGGATGGGAGTTCACGTAATAACAATGGGAATGATAATGGAAACTCAGTGATCCTCAGGGGTCGGCAAAGTAGACGCCAGCGCCGTGCCTCCTCGGGCTCGGTCGACAGCCGGCTTAGTTTTTACGACAACGTGCCCTACACCGAGAGAGAGGAGGAAGAAGGGGATGAACACAGGCTGGACGAAGTGCTGCAACACGTCAGCGGCCTGCAGCGCTTTGTTAACGCCTGGTCAGAGGCCGTGGCCTGTGAAGAGGAGGACGAGGAGGAGGATGAAGAGGAAGAAGGCGACTCTGATTCAGCGCTGGACTCGGCATCTCCCTGTCCGTCCTCCCCTCTGCAGAACCAACTAGAAGAGACGGAGAATGGAAGTGACCAGGACAGCACAGGAAACCCGCTGGGCGAAGCGGAGGATGGGATGAGGGAGAGAAGAGATTCAGGCGTTGGGGCGTCACTGACTCGAACCAGCAGGTCAGTACGGAAAGAAAACGTCTCTATAGTATAAAGAGGTCTTTTCATCATTTCCACCACTTAACTGTACTTTGTTAAATTTGATTTAGGGTTGTTTTTAGTTTTAGCATTAAAGCAGCAGCTTCTGCTCTAATCAAGTGTGTTGAATCAGGGAATCATCTGAAACATTCAGGACAGCAGTCCCCAGGGGCCAAAACAGGGCAGTCCTGATCGAATTGATCCACGACCCACATCAGCCAGCCACTCTGTAGAAACAAGGACTTCCGAGGAAAACAGAACTTTTTCTAAGGCTTTTTTTTTTTTTTTTTACTGTGCCTATTCATTTTGGATGAAATAATCCTTGAAGATAAAAGAACATGACTGAAAGCAGCAGAAGCAGAACACTGCGTTAGTAAAAAAAGGAGAATTCTTCAAAAATGAAATAAAGTGACAGCAAATAATAAACAGAAGGGCAAGCTGGGACTTCTCCTCTTACATAATGGTGCCGGGTACCCAGGAATGCAGCCTGGTCCCCTTGGAGACTGTTTCCGTGCTGTCAGGAATTCACCAACAGAATTACACTCCTTTCCAGATAATCTCTTGATTGACGCATACATACATCTTTGTAATCCCTAAACTGATCACTTGGCCACACAAGAGTATTTCTTCAAGCCGTGTGTCAATTTTAACATTTATGTATACACAAAGGCATGACGCAGATCCCAGAAGTTGAAGTGCTCTCTGCATGTTTATGATCGTTTTCCTTCTCACATCTCAGTTTGTGCTTTCCTCTCCTCTGCCAACGTATTCCAGACCGCAGAAACTCCGCTGGCCAAGCTTCCAGAACTCCCATCGCCCGAGCCTGGCCTCTGCCCAGCTCCAGATTAGCTGCCAGTCTGTGCTGCAGATGAATCTTCTGCAGAAACTCTCCCTCCTGCAGCTCACTGCACTGCTGGAAAAACACACGCCTACAAACAAACACGGCTTCAGTTGGTGAGTGGATTTGAGGAAATTTGAAGGCTCGCATGAGGGTGAATACACCGAGCAGACGTGCAAAAGACAGGCATCTTTGTAATCACTGCTTGAGATGCAGATTTTTCATTTCATTTTATTCTCACGCAAACAGATGAATGCGTCTGTCACATTGTTCCTGAAAGCGTTGCCCTGAAATATATCCTGTCAGGCAGCCAGCGCCTCTCCATACTACCCATCTCCCAATCCGCTCCATCTGCAAGCTGTTGTATAGAGCTGTGACGGCTTTCCACACAGAGGTTGGGTTTCACATTCTTTTCCCAGGCCTGTAATTTCTAAGAAGGGGTGTACATTGTCTTCATCACAGCCATGCAATCATGACAGTTCACACGCAAGGTGCTGCGCTTGAGGCTGGAAAGAGCTGCCCTCCTCTCGAATTAAGGGTCTTTTACACCACTTGCCGGCTATAGGTCTGAACTCACTTTATAAGCTGCTTGTAATTATCGAGTGGCTCTTGTGTGTTTCTACGGTTCGGCTCCTCTTCCAAACTTTAAATGTTCTCTCTCTTTTTTTGTGAGCATTTATGTGCATTTGATGAGGGAGGCACTTTTTAAAAGCAGGGCAAGAGAAAAGTAGTGTTTCACAGGGTCTGTTCACCAGAACCTACGTCCCTGGATTGTTTAAGTTCACCAGAAGTCACGTTGCTACACTTTTTAACATAGATGAAAGCGTCAGTGAGCCAAACAAATTTCACGGTGGGGGTCCGACTAGGAAATATGAACCGAAACTAGAAAAAGTCAAATGACATCTTGGTGTTTTTCTCCCGTTTGAGGCTCCCTTGGACAGAAACAGAAGGCGTTATGACAGTCTCATGACAGGTCGGGTCTCTCTGAAAGACAGAGTCCAATTGTTGGACACTCGAGGCCCATACATATTCAGAATTCCGGCCGCAATCATAAAGTGCTCCTTTTTTTTTCCCCATTTCCCAAACCGTGGTTCTGAGAAGAACTCCAAGTCTTGTGAACAGCAGCTCTTACAAAGACGCGCTTGTCCCGAGTCACGCTCAAGACTCTTTCCTGCTGAACACACACACACCCATGCAGATAGGCACACATCTATAAATCTGTGGGCACATTCTTGTAAAACAGTCCCTGCTGCGTGTTTTGTCTCTGGATTTGTGGCCGTAGACCTGCTGTCCACTTTGGCCCGTGTGTGCATACTCGCAAAGACTTGCCAATAGTGGGACGGCCACCGTGTGGACGTGTAAAGCAGTGTGTATCCCACTTTCTGACTCGCTGGCTCACATCCCACTCGTTTGTCCTCCGCCGTCATAAACCTGGAGACGGGCATCTGCAGCCGCTCCTAACGCACTTGGGCATGACCTTAGTGGGGAGCGGAAATGCGTCGCGATCTGATCGCGTCTTAAGGAGTTTCATTTTGAATCTTGTGAATCGTGCAAAAAAAAAAAAAAAAAAAAAAAAAAAAAAAAAAAAAGTTTGGCCTTTTGAAAACGTCGAGAGTTGAAAATGAATTTCCTTTTCATGTGTCCATGTTGCAGGGCTGTGCCAAAGTTTATGAAGCGGATAAAGGTGCGCGACTATAAAGACAGGAATGTGTTCGGAGTGCCACTACAAGTCATTGTCCAGCGGACCGGCCAGCCCCTTCCTCAGGGAATTCAGCAAGCCATGCGCTATTTACGCAGTCAGTGTCTCGACCAGGTAACAACAAAAACACTCAAACACACACATGTGCAGCTTTAAACTAAATTAGACTTAAATATAGGCTCGAGCATTTCTCCTTCTTCTTTTGATTCTTTCCTCATATTTATTTTACTTTACTATAATTAGTACATTCTTTTATTCTTATTTTCTAAACTGCCTTATGTCTGGTTGTCAGTCTGCCGGAGTCACATGCTTCCGCTCTCTGATTTGGTTGTTTTCCCAACCGTGTCCTGAAGCCCGAAGCTGCTTTTCACTGAATACCAGATTTTATTTGAGTTAACGCAAATGAAATCAAAACCTTTTTTTTAATCTAAGGTGGCTGGATTGCAAACTATCTCAGTTTTAGGACATCTCTTGGCAGTCAAACATCTGTCCTGAATTGTTTTAACTGGACGTTGCATAAGATGGGTTAGGAGTTGTTATATGTACAATTTCTGTATTCCTTTTTTTATTTCTCTTTTTTTTTGAAGCAGGGAGGCCTGGAGAGAGTCAAAGTGTGCATCTGTTAAATCAGCAGGGTCACTTTTATTACAGAAAAATGTTTTAAAGAGTTGCATACGCATCGTAGGGAAGAGATTAGGAAAATAGATAGAAAACAGCTTTTAAAAGGGCACAAACTGAAAAAGAGAATGATGGCTTTCTTCTCAAAGCGAGTACAAGGCTCCTCTGTGAAGGGGCGGTGAACACTTGTGGAAAATATTTCGACTGGAAATTAAGACTTTTCCTACCAAGTATTTACTGCAGTTTCATTTCAAGGGCGAGTTGCTGCGTAGAATTCAGGTCAAGAAAATGTTCAGGGTGTCAGCCGAGTTTCAGTTTCCCTGCTGTGACGATACAATATTAGGTCAAGAATAATGTGATTTACTCACGCAAGCATGTCACTTTAAAAGGCATATCTGTGTCATTTTTGACACATGGATCGTTTCAAATTCACTTTTTAAAAAAATAGAACATTGTTCTCATGCGTTGGACTTTGACTTTCAGGTTTTTGTGCGGTTATATGATGTAACGCTGCCTTTTCTTTGGTTCCTCTCCCAGGTGGGTCTTTTCAGGAAATCTGGAGTGAAATCTCGTATCCAGGCGCTCCGTCAGATGAATGAGGCCAGCGGCGTAGATGGCGGCGGAGTCAACTATGAGGGCCAGTCGGCGTATGATGTTGCCGACATGCTGAAGCAGTATTTTAGAGACCTACCCGAGCCCCTGCTCACAAGCAAACTGTCTGAGACCTTCCTCCAGATCTATCAGTGTAAGCATCCTTCGGCTGCTCGCTGTAACACCGAGGGAACCGACATTCGTTTGGGTTTGGGTCCAGTTGCTTTAGAAATTCATATGAGCTGGAAGCAGACCAGTGTATGAAGTCTGTGGTCTTATATCACGCAGATTCAGTCATCAAAGGGCGGGCTCACACATTTTCCTTCTTGAACCAACTAATTTTTGCGTTCATCCAGCATGACACTGTTATTACGCGCCAATGTTATTGAAAAAGAACCGTGACAGCAGCCGTCTTGTGCCACAGACATGCCAAAGGAGCTTCGTCTTCAGGCGACCCGCGCCGCCGTGCTGCTTCTTCCGGATGAGAACCGAGAGGCCCTGCGGACGCTGCTGTGTCTGCTCAGCGACGTGACGGCCAGCGTCGCCGAGAACCAGATGACCCCCACCAACCTGGCTGTGTGTCTGGCCCCGTCGCTCTTCCACCTCAACACCTTGCGGCGCAAAGAGAGCTCCTCGCCGAGGTAGGAAGCGTCCGGCCTTGTGATACGATTGCTTTTGACTGAAAGTTATTGTTGTTTCAGATTATATAATACATATGTTGTATGTTTTGAAAACAGGAAAGGGTCACTGGAGTGAAACAAAAGAGTAGGATACTGTAGATGTCCGGGGGGGGGGGGGGGGGGGGGGGGGGGGGGGGGGGGGGGGGGGGGGTCAGAGATAAGAAAGGAAGGGAGCAAAGCTGGAGAGGGGAGAGAGACATAGGAGATAGGGAGGTTGCATAAACATCTTATCCCGGTTAAGACACTTTGTTCTGCATTCGTGAATGGGCTCATCAGCTGTACACTGCAACTCGCCCGTCGTCTTCTTTGCATGTTGTCTGCATGAAAAAGCCGGCTGATTACAAATGGTGTGCATTTGTTTTTGCCCCCCTTCCTTGGTGACAGGGTGATGAACCGGAAGCAGACCTTGGGAAAGCCGGACCAGAGGGACCTGAGTGAGAACCTGGCCGCCACTCATGGCCTGGCACACATGATCCAGGAGTGCAGGAAACTCTTCAGGGTCAGTGAGCACATGTACCGGAGCTCGACTTGGCCACCTTAAAGCCCTTTTGACATAAGAGTTAAAAGAAGACAGAGAACCGGAGCGGTTTAGTTTGTGACGCTCCAGTTTGGCGTCATGAAGGTGTTTTGACAACACCGCACCTTACTGTGTCGTCGCTGTACATCTTACGTCCTTGCATTTGCGCTGCAAACAAACATAGAGGCAGTTACGTAACCCGTTGATCCACTTCATGCCGTTGTTTGTTCAAGCGATGTTATGATTACGTAAAGTAGACGTACTGAGCGGCCTCCTGCTCGTTCTGCCTCGACACACACAACTTACTCTGATTTAAGCACCTCTCAAGTGTTTGTGTGGAAAGGTCGGTACGAGATAATCCCACGAAAATCATAAGTCCGCAAAATCCTCTCAAGTAAACGAAAGGTATCCAAAAATGCACTCTGCCTGCTCTCTGACACAGACGCATTAGATGTCGAAGCGCCACGTCATTCATCGATTTATTAGATTGTGGAGCAGCTTCCTCTTCCTGTCCTGACCATATCACACGAGTAAACTCAATTATCCCCTTAATTATTCCCTTTAATTTGATTTGTATATTTTTCTAATGTAAGCTTATAAAAGGAAAATGGCCGGTGAAACAACTAAATGTAATTAACTTGACTCGAACTGGACGTCTTATCGAATGAGAATCTCAGACTATAATTTTTCTCGATTCGATTAAATAAAAATGGCAGGTAGGATTTAAGAGATAAACGTTAAGAATGACCGACTGAAACAGATGAAAGCAGGATTTGCTGACTTTCCATGTTTAACCGTGACACATCCTTACCCAGGTTGCACTTGGAGCAGTTCATAACATAAAAAAAGAGTTGATTTATGAGGGACGGAGAACGTGGAGCTCGCTGTCTGCCTCATGTCACGTGGAGACAGTTCTGTCGCATCAAACCCGTTTAGATATCATTCACCACAACTGCCAAAAACATCCAGCACTGTAAAGTTAAGCTTTCTGTGTTCTGACCCTCTGTGCTCTCGTTTTATTTTTTGTTTGACTGTTTTTTTTGTTTTTTTTTCTCAGATCCCTGAAGAAATGAATCGCTGCAGGAACTCGTACGTGGAGCAGGCTCTGCTGCCACCGCGACTGCAGGAGCTCCTGGGCGAAGATGCCGGAGACGGAGGCTACAGGGTCTTTCTGCAGGACAGCTTAGACGCCCTCCTCAAGGACGCCAAGGACAAGTTCAAAGGTTACGACAGCTGCTCCACCCCTGAGCATGCAGAGCTGGCCTGCAGGAAGGTGAGCCCACAGAAAGAGCTCATCAGCAGGCCTTTGGTTTGTTAAAAAAGCAAATAAATAAAAGGCAGCATTTGTAACGTGCACACACGAACTCTGCTTTCCATGTTCTTTTCCACTCTTGAGATCTGTCCTGGATTTTGCCGGCTCCTCTAAATAGCGAGTGGAAAAGCAGCACTTAGGGTTTCCTGTACAGAAACACATCTGTGTGAAAGTGGCCTGGCCCTTGGCCCCTCATTCCCATCCCATGTGCTCTGGACTCTGTCCCAGTATGACATCAGCTTGACATGGAGACGCACAAACAGAACCTCATCATTATCCCAGGCCTACACTTCCTGTGTCTAGTGTGCAAGTAGCGTACATAGATGGGTGGTTATTTTCTCCTGTTTGAAAGTCACAAAGCGGAGAATGTCTCCTTTCTCATGAGATGATGAAATGAGTCGGCTCACAGGCAGCGGGAGGTTACGAAACGCAGCTGGAGACGTCTGTAGTTCAAAGTTATGCCTCAACCTCCACTTTAGAATATTAATAATAATTATAATTAGATGTCATTCAGGAAGCTGCCAGACACTTTTCAGCAATCTGTCCTCCTCCAAGTAATCACACAACAGGCTCTTATTTATAATAACAATAACAGTTCACAAGGAGTGATGGGAGAAGTCATTTGGCTCTTCCCTTTGTTTTTGTAGGTGCATGATGGGTTTCCACTGCGGCTGTGGAAAGTGACTGTTGAGATTCCTGCGAGTCCGGAGGAGGTTCTGATGCGGGTGCTGCGAGAGCAGAGACTCTGGGATGAGGATCTGCTCGAGAGCCGAGTGGTGGAGACCCTCGACGAAAGGACTGAAATTTACCAATACGTCAGGAACACCATGGCCCCGCATCCCACTAGAGATCACCTGGTGCTCAGGTACACACGCCACCCCACTCCACCCCACCCCCACCACGTCATCGCTCACATTCTCAATCGCGCTCTTTGCTTCTGCTGTTTTACCCTTTGTAATTTGATTTTATACTTAATACTAAATATTTCCAGAACCTGGGTAACAGACCTGCCAAAGGGAGCGTGTGCACTTTTGTGCTCGTCCGTGGACCACGAAGGGGTACCGGCGGTGGGCGTCCGCGCCAATGTCCTCACGTCACGCTACTTCATAGAGCCCTCGGGAGCCAACAAATCCAGGCTCACACACGTTTCCAGAATCGACTGCAGGTAGGTGGCTTATGCAGGACTCAAGACAATATTACAACATCGAGTGTTACAGCAACACAAACATGTAGCGTTCGTAGAGCTGCAGCGTCACACGCCCATTCATGAGAGAAAGTAGCTGCACAAGATGTTCCTTGTTCACTGAAGCCGATTGACTTAACACCACGTTTCTTACCTTATTTTTTTTTTCCAGGGGTCGTTTCCCAGAGTGGTACAATAAACTTTACGGACACTTGTGTGCTGCTGAGGTGGCGCGGATACGAGAGTCATTCGCCATGCCTACGGACAAATAAAGAAGCACGAGAGTTTCTTGGTGTGAAATACTTTGTTTTCCATCAGAGTGAAGTTTGAGTGGAAGCTACTTTATTATAACGGACAAACACTGAAGCCTGGATCGAAGGACTTGTTTGCCCTGCGACGTTTAAAACCGCTCTGTTGGGACCGCCACGAAGACTCGCGCCTAGATTTATCCGGACCTGAGGACGCTATGTTGTTGATAGAGGATGTGCGGTATGGACTTTATCTAAAGGGTGCTATTGCTTCTGAGAAGTAAGGGAGATTCAAGGTGTGTGTGCATGTGTGTGTGTCAGTGTTTTCAAGCAACAAACGGTTGATGCATATTTGTAATGTGGTTTCCGGGTGCAGAACGGCGTGTACATATAATATTCTGGCCACACAACTTCACCTGGTGTCTGCCTTGCGTTCAAGTCTTTTCCTCTTTTCTGTTACAGCAAAGCACACAATGGAGAAAAAAAAAAAAAAAAAAAAAGCAGATGTTATTACAGCGAGCTGATTGACAAATCCACGGGTGAAGAAAGATGTGAATGTGCCGGTTATATGCGGACTGAGTGGAGGCAGTAGACGGGGTCTGGTGAGACGACAGGTGGCGGTTTTTGGTGTTTTAAGGTAGAGACGGATGGGTATTGGTGGCTGGCTCACCAAAACAAACAAAAAAGTGATTCAAGTAAGAGCCTCGCTTACCGACAGGAAAATAAAAGTCACGGCGATCCCTCAAGAAGACCGTAAATCAGTCGGCCTCGGTGAGTCATGAGCTTAACATAGAAGTTGTTTTTGTTCGTGGAAACGCATAGGTAGCTTTAGTTTCTATGGCAGGAGACCAACGGTGTGCCAAAAGCCAGACTTTAAAGAGTAATTAGAGGCACTCCTGTCAAAATAAAACTGCAGACCAACAGACTTAAAGGACCAAATAATAAATATCCAAAAGCTTTCTGATATTGATCTTAAGGTATGAGATGTCAGTAGTTGTTAGAGCCCAGCACAAGTTACTGTTTTTGTGTCGTCGTCGGCCACACGTCACTTACATACTTCCTTCGTATAGATGAAAATAGACCCCCACCCCCCCATCCAATGGTCAAACTTGCAACACAAACCTCTAGCTATAAGAAAAGATCATTTAAAAACAGAGAAAACAAAATGGTCCTTTTATAAAGGTGGGGATTTTACAGGTTTTACTGTAAAGCAAAACAAACGAGGGCAGATTGAATGTGTGGTATTAGAGGAAGGATAAATATATTTGTGCAGGCGTCTTTCTCTGCACCGTCTTGTCAGTGTTCAAACAAGTTACAGTCGACTCCTCATAACCAGCTGACCTTCTTTGCTCGCAACACTTAACGCTTCAGTCTGAGGGTGTGTATCGTACATGTGGAGTGTGTAGTTCAATAATTCACTAAGCCATCGTTCGTATCATCGATGTTTGTTCACGTAACTGTGTCTCTGCCAAATAATAATGCATGACAATGACAGTTAATTTAAAGCAGATATATTTATACCTCAAATATATGTTTTTGTTTTGTATCATTTTATTTTATTTTATGTTATTTTATTGTACATGTTAAGCTTCGTGTTACAGAAATGAAAAACAATGTTTTATCTTTTTTATTAATATTATTTCTGTACAGGTTAATCAAAGTGCACTATTAAATGTATTAAACTAATTCGCGTGTGGGTCGTCTGTTATGTAATGTTTGTGCAACGAGACCACGTCACAAAAAAAAGAGCAAAAAGTTGTGCTTTTGTTCTGGTTTTGCCCTTCAAATCCTTCATAATCTGAGCAGTCACTTGTTTACACTACAGTCTGTTCCATGTAATTACAGTCTTTCACATCCAATCTGATTGTGGATTTCCCTCCTCACTTCCCCATATTGCCACATCTCTTTCTCCGTGTCCCTTGACTCCACTCCACACCCATAAATCTGGGATTGGACCAGAGAGGCCTGGAATACGCTGATCTCACTCCTTAGATGTACTTTTTTTCCGAAGCAGAAGGACACTCAACAAGCAGGGCAAAAACATGACTTAAAAAAACAAAAAGAATGAAAGAAGGGGTTTCAGGTGTCAGCACAGGTGCTAATGTACCTCTTTGTTTTCAACCGCTTTGGCAAAGCGAGAAATCCCGATCAGTGGTAGGAATATGTCTTTCCTGCACTTGTTTGCTTCATGCAATGCTCTTATCCAAACACGGGAACTGTTACGGTACTTTGAACTCGTATCTCAAGCACCTGAATGCATTTCTGCGCTTGCACATTGACGAAAGCAAATCATGGTGTGCAGTGCAGAATTAAGAGATTAACCAGAGCTCCTTAGAGGTCTGGCACGCACACGTGTAGGCAGTGGGTAGGTGTGCGTGTCTTTGAGTTTGTCAGCCATCTCTGGTTATTTGAATAACGTAAACATCCAGAGACAAACTGTCTCATTTTCTGGCCTCTTATTTGTCTTTTCGTGTGTGTGTGTGTGTGTGTGTGTGTGTGTGTGTGTGAGCTTGCATACTCCAAACGCTGGTGTGTTTTTCCACTTGCGCGTGTATGTGTTTTTCCTGAGCGCCTCAAACACCTCAGAGAGATTGTGCAGGTCCAGATAACCGAGTCAGCAGCAGGGCTACATTCCTGCATCACTGTTTGAGAATCCAGTGCAGAACGTTTCCCACAATGATAAATGAAAATGAACGCGTGCACCCTCCAGCGTGCGTGCTCTTCCTCTTGTTGGTCAAGCATTTGTCAACAATGTGGCTTTCACTGCCACATGAAAATGGAAATAACAGAACAGAAAGCTTAGAGGTTTTTCTCCTAATTTGTTAATCTAGACTAGACGAGTGTTTTCAATTAAACACAGAGATGTCAAGTGGTTTCATTGTACTAACACAAGGTAACCTGCTTGTGATTGTTTTATTTATTAGATCATGGCATGCAGACGCCCCTCCCCTCGCCACCACCACCACCAAGAGAGTAAAATTCCCAGAGACTTGACAAATATAAAAGACCTGTGAGTCACGTAACAAATCTCAGCGTAGACCGGAATGTTCTGATGGATGACCCGTGGTCCTGTTGTGGAAACAGAAACGGTATGTCAGTGTGATAAGACTATATTTTAAGAGTCAACATAGAAAAAGGATGAGAGTTTAGTCACATGATGTTTCTGCAGTTGACCTCATATCACTCTCAGTGTGCCTAGATATTCCTGAAATTCTAAAAGAAAGGAAGGACGTTTCTGAGATGGAAAAAAAAAAAATTTTGTTTTCTTGTACACTGAAAAAAAAATGCTGGCACTGTCACGGATCAGATTGGGTATTTTAATATATTATTTACCAATGGTATAAATGTGGATTCTATATGTTGTTCCATCATTGTTATATTTTTATTTAAAGTACGCAGATCTTAATTGCTAAAAACATTTAAACAACCACAACCAAATCCACCTGCTCTTCTGATGAGTCACCAGAAAGCCGCTGAACACGCCGGCGGTCTAGTTTCCACGGTTCAACACTGCCCTCTTGTGTCCGGCCTCTCGCATAACAACATAGACCAGAACTTCTCACTTCCGGTCCTCGAGGTCCGCTGAGATTGGTTCAATTGATGTTTGGTGCGTTTGAGCTGGGAAGTGCTGGGAAGTGCAGGGAAGTGCTGGGAAGACCTCAAGGACCGGAATTGAAGACTTCTGACACAGACGTTCACGTCCTCTTCACGTAGCAGTCTATTAAACTCGTGCAAATAAATTGATATACATGCTGTAATTCATATTCAGTTAATTGCCAGAGCAAATTAAAATACAGTTTTTTGCTACAAAAAAATTGCAAAATAAAAATACTGACTTTCATTCTTGGAGGATGCTCATTCAACTGTTTCATTTAATTGAAATAAAACAACATAGTGATGACATTAAAGTAGTTTATTTAACTGCTGAACATTTTGGCTTTAAAAAAATCCATCATGAAGAAAGAAGCTATAATTAGGAACTTTTACATGCAATATATATATATATATATATATATATATATATATATATATATATATATATATACATATATATCCATCCATCCATTATCTATACCCGCTTAATCCATTTCTGGGTCACGGGGGTCTGTTGGAGCCTATCCCGACGCATAGTAGGCGAAAGGCAGGGGTACACCCTAGACAGGTCGCCAGTCCATTGCAGGCATATATATATATATATATATATATATATATGTTTCCACCTGTCCTTCACTCAACATGCAGCACAGCAGCAGACTGTGGATATATATATATATACATATAGTGTAAATGGTTTTTTTTAAATATCCTTTTAAAAAGCAGATTTGTGACTCATTACTGAATATCACCTTTTATCTATCTAGAGCACATGACAGCTTCTTGACATCTTACCGTAACTGTCTGATCCAATTTCCAGTAGAAACAAACACGGACTATTTTATTTTATTTTATTTTATTTTATTTTATTTTATTTTATTTTATTTTATTTTATTTTATTTTATTTTATTTTATTTTATTTTATTTTGTTTTATTTTGTTTTATTTTGTTTTATTTTATTTTATTTTGTTTTGTTTTGTTTTGTTTTGTTTTTTGAGTTTCCATTTTACATTGTAAAAGGCTTTGATTTTTCTGACTTGGAACTCTTGACATCTTGCTGTGGTGTTCCGGTATTTCTGCAGTTTTTGTACTTGTTACAAATTTTGGACACAGCCGTCTGGGAAGAACCAACATCCCCCGCTAGGCTCTGTGTCGAATTACTGTCTTGAAGGGGTTTTATGCGCCTTCTCATTGTTTCCGCCGACAGCTCTCCTGCAGCTCTTTGGTTTTCTGTCAGTCAACCATGCTCAACAATTCATTAAGATCTGCAAGCGCTCCCTTTTAGCTGTAGACTTATTTTCATATTTGTGAAGAGCCTTGTTTTGGAAATCCAATGTTGCAAAATGATTTTCTTTGACAAAATAAATTATTATTTTTGCATGGTTTAGGCGTGTTTCCTCAATCCAGGATGTATGACTGGTAAATAAAAAACTTTTTTTTTTAATTATCTATTTCTTTTTCTCTCCAATATTAAACAGTTCAATTTACATTTTCTGAGACGAGATCAGTGATCCAGAATATTGTACAACATGTTGAATAACGAAATAATAAAAATTCATTAGAAATTGTTATAAGCTCTGCATACAGGGTCAAATCATGCATTCAAGCAAACACAGTATTCATCGGTGGACCTGTGCCACCCATCAGAGGAGGCAAGGAGAGATTCAGCAGGTTGTTGGCACTGAATAAATGGCTTTTATTGGCATGTACTGACACACGTCTTTTTAAGGCAAATGGATTTAAGTTGAACAAATCAGAGGTGAAACTGTTCACCTCCAACATATTTTACTTCCTGTGTCAGCCTGTGATCAGCACCAAGGCTGAGATAAACGAAGATTTATCTCATAGAGAGGACCGAACAAAGCCTAGCGGAAACCTTGAGGAGGAACTACATCTGCCTCCACCCAGGGAGAGCTTCCAAAAGGAGAGACATTAGAGGCTAGAAGAAAAGTCCTTGTTTGCTTCCAACCCTCTCAACCACCAATGACCAGGACCTTCTTCAGCCTTCACCTTCTTCTTAGACCAAAATAAGAGTGCAGCTGTTCTCATGGAGTCGACCCTCCTAGTTACAGTTTCATCAGTGAGGCCGGCGTGATCAGGAGAGGAGGAGGGTCGCGGTCTTATTTAATGAATCATTTCAATGTAAGCAGTTATCTCCTGGACGTTTTCACTCTGTTCAATATGTGGCTTTAAAGCTGAAGGCCTCATTCAGAGTCGTGTTTCTTAATGTTTACAAGCCTCCCAAATACTGTGCAGACACTATTGTTGTGGATTTTAACATCCATGTGGACAACCCTCAGGACAAAGGGACTAAAGACCTGAGTAACTCTGGACAACTTTGGGCCGACTCAGCATGTAACAGCAGCTACACACAACAGCAGACACACTCTGGACCTACTGACCTCTAAGGGTCTGAGCATTTCAAAGGTTACTGGGTCAGATGTGGGCCTGTCTGATCGTTCCTGTGTTTTCTTTGAGAGTGTGATTTCAGTGCACACACATGCGTCAACAGCAGGGATCACTAAACGGTGTCTAACTGAAAACAGTAGTGAGATCTTTAACCAGGTTCTCTGTGACACCTGTCCTGTCCGGGGGTTCAGTCGATGAGCTCGTCAGTACCTTCAATGGTAAAATGTTGAATGTTATGGACACTATTGCTCCCATTAAGGTGAAGGTTACCTATGGAAGGAAAAAGTCTCCACAGTGAAACTCCACACTGGTGAAAAATGGGAAAAGAAAGTCGGAAAGCTGAGGGCAGATGGAGAAAAACAAATCCCCAGTTTGATTATATCTATAAAGAGAAACTTCACTCTTATAATTTACAACTGAGGAATGCAGGGAAGTCCTACTTCTCTGACATCATCACCAAAAACAGTCATAATTCTCAGGCTTAATTTTCCACGGTTTCCAGGCAGAAGAACCCTCCTGTGTCAGCAGCAGCTGAACTTCATTCCACCACGACCTGCAATGACTTTGACAGATTCTTCACAGACAAAATCAAAAATGTTAGACAAGCAGTTGGTACGTCAACAGCAGGTTCAGGATATGTACTGTGTCCACCAAAACCCGGGTTAAACACCACAACACAGTTTTACTCTATTAACACCAAAGACCTGGAGGACATCTTACGTCAACTGAACTCATCCGCTTGATGTTTAAACATCCTGCTGACATGATTTTTTTTTTCCAAAAAGGTCTCAAAGATTTTGTAGTTAGACCTGTTACAGATTGTGAACATGTTTTTAAAGTCAGGTGTGTTTTGGGGCCACTGAAAACAACTGTAATAAAACCTCTGCTGAGAGAGTGGAAATATGTCAGTCTTAGTTTGGCTGGATCTCAGTGCTGCATTTGACACAGTTGACCACCATATATTACTCAAACGTCAGGAGAACTGTTGATCTTTCCGGAACTGTAGTAAACTAGTTCAAAACGTACTTAGAGAACAGGAAGTACTTTGTGTCAATAGGTAACTTTACATCTCAGCAGACAAGAATTACATGTGGAGTTCCCCAAGGTTCCATCCTGGGACCTTTTCTGTTTAACATCTGCATGCTCCCACTGGCACAGATTATAAAGAACAACAAAATAAACTACCACAGCTATGCAGACGACACGCAGATATATATTACAATGTCACCAGGAGACAGAGGCCCTGTTCAGGCTCTTGGCAAATCCATAGAGGAGATTATTGACTGGATGTGCCAGAACTAACTCCAGTTACACAGAAACAAAACTGAGGTAACTGTGTTTGGAGCCAAAGAGGAACGATCACAGGTCACCACAGAGCTTCAATCTATACACCTAAAAACCAACACCCAGGCCAGAAATATGTGTGCAGTAATAAACTCAGACCTACATTTGCAAAAACACACAAAGGCAATAACAAAGTCAGCCTTTTATCACTTTAAGAATATATCAAGGATAAAAGATCTGATGTCTCAGCAGGACCTGGCAAAACAGGTCCACCCATTCATCTCTACTGGGCTTGATTATTGTAACAGCATCTTTTCAGGTCCACCTAAAACATCAGTTAAACAACTGGAGCTCATTCAGAACTCTGCTGCTCCAGTCCTCACTGAGACCAAAACAGTGGATCAGTTGATCAGTCCAGCTCTGAGGTCTTTACACTGGCTGCCTGTCCATCAAAGGATGGCCTTTAAAGTTCTGAATGGTTTAGGACCAAAATACATCACCTGACCCAGTATAAACCACCCAGACCCCTCAGGTAATCTGGATCTGGTTTTTTATCAGTTCCCAGGCTCAGAACCAGACATGGAGAAGCTTCCTTCAGCTTCCATGCTCCACATATCTGGAACAAACTCCCAGAAAACCTCAGATCAGCTGAAACACTCAGTTTATTCAAATCCAAGCTGAAGACTCACCTGTTCTCAGCTGCATTTGAATAAAGACACAAATCTGCAGTTACTTTTAAGCTTAAGTTTCAAAACTTTCAAAACTATTTAAACTGTTTTTATCTTTTGCTCTTTTTTATCTCTTTCTTTTTGTTTAAATTTTTAATCATACTTTTATTTCCTGCTGTGTGATGATGTTTTAATATCTCTGTAAAGCACTTTGAATCACTTTGTTGTTGAATTGTGCTCTAAAAATAAACTTGCCTTGCCTAAGTATCTGCACAATTATTCAACCTGTTCATGTTGGGCAACTCTGACAAAAGGTCAATGTATGGTTTGAGTCGTTGTCACTTTGTAAGGTATTATGGTACCAGATCACAACATTGTGTTTGTCTCCAACGTTTCCTCACACGTGACTCGTGTGAGGAAATGACACATGTGACTCCATCACGTATCTGCTACACACTGCAGGTTTCCAGTGCCTGAGACCAAACATCTCAGAGCACCGCAGAGCCTACTGTGGACACATTCTTCTTTTACAGCATAAGCATCAAAAGGGATGTGAACACTACAGGCAGCAACTGGTCTGCTCTGATAAGACAGAAACAGCAAAGCCACACGGGGGACACATGAGTGTAGCATTAACCTTCAGGACCAATAACCAGAATATTCTGTTTTATCCTAAACATTTCGTTATTTTTCCCATAGTAAGGAAAAACATTTCTGGATGATACATGAATGCTTTCTGTCACTCAGGGGTCTACATTTTTAAAAGTCCATATAAAATTCCACGGTGTATTGAATGAGTACGAGGGCCCGAGACAAGATGATGAAAGTGGTTCTGACCATAGCAAAGTATCAGAATTTCAACTCTTGGTCCTGGATGGATGTTGCTTTGCATTTCTATATTTATATTTATATTTATATTTATATTTATATTTATATTTATATTTATATTTATATTTATATTTATATTTATATTTATATTTATATTTATATTTATATTTATATTTATCTTACCCCACACTGTAGCATCAGTCCAGGTCAAACTGTCCTTATTTAAACCTAAAATTCTAACTGAAGCTGATTTGTGACTCTAAACTGTCTGAAGGTGTATCCAGATAGATCACATTTGGCTTGTAAACAAAAAAAAATTGTTTCTGAAATTTGGTCCACGTGTGGCTAATCTGACGCATGCAAAACCCAAGTGTGGCCCAGTTCGCGAACTTTAGAACATGATTAATTCACATAGCACATTCCAGTGCTGTAACAGAGGCATACGGGCCAAAGGGTAGCACAGAAAATGGTCCAAATGTGGGTTATCTGGGTAGAATTAGTGGTAATTGTCTCTGTGTGGCTCTGTGATGGACAGCCAACCTGTCCAGGATGCCACCTGCTCTCACCTGAGAGCTGGGACATCCTCCGAAACCTCCAGTGACCCTAAACAGGACTGAAGCAGGGGAAAGAAAACATTTCATGATGTAAGTGTGACACCATGAAGCAGATATGTGGATTTATGAAACAATATGATTGCTTATACTTACAGATTATTATTACCCGTTTTTGGAAAAGCTGGTTATAAAAACTAGTTTGGTGCTGGCAGGGGTGGACAGGGACAAAAATATTGGCTCGGGCATTTGAGCTGAGGAACCCCCACCAATCAACCCTATCACTTGTGGGCTGTTTCAAAGAGCTGTTTTTCTTTCTTTTTTTAAAAGTATTCATTGACTTTCCCTTGTCCCATTCTTTAAAAACAAGATTCAGGCATAAAATTCAAAATGAGTATGTTTTATTCAGAATTTCATGAGCTTTAATGCCATAAACACTTTAAAGAGCTGTCATGTCCATGTCATAAAAGTCTTATTTATATGTAACTCTCTAGATACAAAAGGAAGTACAAACGTAAAAAGTAATAAATAATAAATAGTCTAATTAAATAAATTAAATGATCTAATAAAATAAAAACAGATATAAGGACAATTATAAAAAAAATAAGGTGTGTAAAATGTGTCTCCTGCAAATGTTCGAAAGGTTGCATTGAGCTATCAATCTATTTAGAAAAGGATTAAATAAATATTATTTCTTCTAAACACATTTATTATAGTTGTGTATAACGTTTATTGAAACAAAGATCGGATATTTTACGAGACACAAAACAGGAAACTAAGAAAACAGAAAGTGTCATTAAAAAAGACTAAAATAAATTCTCTAAAGTATTTATTATATAAATTACAGATGAAAAAAACACCTTAGAAAATGTTACAAAATAGTATTACAAAAGCATTTGAGAGTTAATTTCTGGACGTATACTACGTCCTGACAGGGATCGAAAACCCCAGGTTAAAAAATGAAACAGTAAAAGTTAATAAATGAAAGCGTAACAAGTTAACAAATGAATAAGATTAAAAATGCAAAGGAATGAAAGGACGGGGTTTTAAGAGGTCGCTGGGAACTGGCGCAGCTCGCTGCGTCTCTTCCGTAGTTATGAAACTTTCCAGCGCAGGTTTTGTAACAGAGCCACGCCGTCCAATCAGAGCCCGAGTGTGCTGCTCACGTGACTGATTTTCTTTTTTTATGTAAGAAACGGATATCTGTGAGTATACCCGTTCTCTAATTCGACAAGGACTTCGGCAGCTATCGAAATGTATAAACACACCGACAGAAGAAAATCTGCGTTTACATAGCATTTGACGAACATTTAGATGCCGTAATGTCGCTACAACCGCAAGTGGCGGACGCCGCGGAGGAGAGGAGCGCCTTCTTCATCGGCGCTGACGCGGACAACGTCTCGGAGGATGAGGACCAGCATGAACTTATACTCCAGAAAGGCAACGCTCTGGCGTCCAAAGACTGTCTCAAGGAGGCTATCGACTGGTTTTCGGCGGCTACGCGGTATGGCCCGGTTAAGCCCGAGCAACTAAGCACTTTCGTGGACTGCATTCTCCGCAACTTCAAGAGAAAAGCGTCCCCCGGCCGGGACTGGAGTCTGGTCGAGGCACGGGGCTCCGGGGACGCGGTGTTCGACTGCCCCAACTGCCGCAGCTTCCTGGGGGAACCTGCCACCGCGGCCTGCGGACATTCGTATTGCAAGAGGTGTTTACGTCGACGGCTGCTCTCCAAGTGTAAACTGTGCGGCGAGGCCGTTAGCTTGAAGGAGAAAGCCAACGTGACTCTGTGTGGACTTCTGGAAAAATGGTTCCCGGACGAGGTGACAAAGTCGAAAACGCTAAGTGAAGTGGACGCGATGTGTAAAAGAAAACGCTACAGAGAAGCTGTGTCATTAGCAACTGACATTATCCGATCAGGTGAGTGTCGTTATCTGACCGTTGGCAGTTTCCAGGGACAGCAGTGTCTGTTGTTCTCAAAAAGTAATGTTTATTATTGTAATAATACTAATGATTACTGTTATTAAATAGCCTGAGTGTATATCGTTGCAAGTGTCTGTTGTTACTGGGGGTTGGAGGGGTGAGTGGAGTAGCTCTACTGACCAACATTGGGAGAAGTGTTACGATGACTGCATGTGCTGTACTGGTGCCAGTCTGCTACTGGGAACCTTCAGACCCAGCAGGGCCCCAGCTTACGAAATTCAACACATTGCGCATGCGCGCGTGGAGAAAGTTGCATAAGGCAGGTCGTGACACTCTCTGGGGCAGGTTTTGTAACTTTTCAAAAGGGGGAAGGTTGTTTTTTTAAATTTTTTTATTTTGTAATTGTTACGAACCTCTGTTTCATAAAAGCTTCGTCACACCATATGTACACCAAGTTGGGGCCTGGTAAAGGCTTTTGGTCCAAACATGAGCCTAGTTAGTGGGGACAAGGACAAACCAGGACACTTCTGTTGTTGGCTGGAAGTGCTGCATGTGAACATACAAGAACAAGCAAGAAAATCCATTACGTACATTCCAGTGTATTCTGAAGCTGGCATCTCCAAGCGGTGTCTTGAGTTAAAAGTATGACAATCATGGTCAAGCATATAAATAGAGTTATCTAACTTGAAATGCCATGGAGAATTGTGGATAATTCCCCTTTTTTAAGAGAAATATTCTTATATTTTTATTGCTTCATGACTGCTTAAACACCTTTCAGTTGTGCAGCAAGGTACGACAGATTCCTGCCATCATACTCTGTTGTTATTTTGCTGTTCTAACAATAACCCGGTACTCTGACATAAGGTCTAGAGTATTACTTTGGACCTTCAAATGATATCATATTACAATACATGTCCACTGTGTGTCTGTTAGGGGCTGTTATGTTAACACCACCAGCATGATGGATATCAGGGTGCTTGGTCAGTAACTTAACCTGCACCACCATGTTACAAGACTCTTACTTTATCAATGATCAGATTGAGGCTTTTCTTTTCTTTTCTTTTTATTAAAATAAAATCCTATGAGTATGTTTTCGTTTTCCTTTTAGAAAGAAAAAGGAATCTCTTCAGATTTTGTTTAATCACCTTGAGCTATGGGAAATTATTGAAGATATTGGCATAGGTCTCTGACCCTACCAACCTTCACTAAAATTAATTAGAAAATTGATAATCTTTTATTAGAATTATGTGTCTCTGAATTTTATGGAAAATGCCTGTTCTTTCTTTCCTCTTCAGGGTGAGTCTTGGTGGGCTGTAATAACGTAAAATCTAATGTCAATATTGAGATATGTCCTTTTGAGATCCGGCATTGGGTTTCTCACAAAGCAGTAAAGGTGCTTTGAAAGTACAGTAATACCTTTTGTAGGAGTGGTTCCAGCTAAATCAAAGGTTATGGAGGCCAGAAACACCCTTTGCTGGCCTTTGTAGCTCATGGTCCAACCAAAAGAAGCATCAGAGCATCTACCTGATGATGTAGAGTTCTTTAATGACCTTAAAACAATCGATTTGTCCTGTTCACACTGACATCTGGCATACTTGAATGCAGTAATTTAATTGATCTGTCAGTCTGAAAGTTGGTTCAAATACTTTTATGAATGATGAAATGCCAAATGTGAGATTTGCATTGTAGCCAACAGTCACTGGAACATATACCCATGTTGGTGTATTTTACACGGATGCTTTTTTGGGCTGCCTTGGGTTTCTTAAGAGCCTGTTGAACTTGCATCTGTCTTGTGAAATGCTGATGTCACAAAAGGAAAAAAAATCCTTTTTGCTCCAGTTTATAGTTGAAGTAAATGTTAGGGTTTCATGTTTTGCCTCCTTTTTATCCAATTTACTAATTGAGACAGAAATGAAAAAAAAAAAAATCAGCTGCTGCCTTTTCTGGGCTTTTGAGACCTATGCAACTCATTTTTTTTCCTTTTATCTTGTTAGCAGAGAATCCCTTGACAAAGTTCATGTAAAATGGGTTTATGATGTGATTATGTAATGTATGACTTGCATGAAACACTTTCAGTTGGTAAACAATGCAACCTTGTGGACCTCAAAAACAGTCTTTATTTTCCTAATTAATTGCATTAGATATTTCAATCATTTTCCATACCCACTTCAGTCTTATTAAGGGTCACAGGGTGTGCTGGAGTGTATCCCAGCAGGGTACATCCTGGACAGGTCGCCAGTCCATCGCGGTACATACAATATAATACCTGTGTAAATGTTTTTGTGTCATTTGTGCTGTTTATATTATTAAGCAGCAGGTGTATGATTTGGATATTGTTATCTCTACCAGCAATATGTGAAAAGATAAACACTATATTGTTCTTTTCCTTGCAGATCCACACAGGACAGCAGCTCGACTGTCCCGAGCAGAAGCATATATGGCTCTGAAACAGTACCGGCTGGCGTTGGAGGATGCAGAGTTTTGTTCCCGCTCTGGCTGTTCTGTTGAAGTAGGTCACTCACCGTCATAGCCACAGTCTTTTTGCTTACTTACTCTTACTTCAACCTTCAAAACATTATAATGATAGTTACTGTTTAGTGTCATTTCTATGATCCAAGCAAAACCAGAGCCAGACCTTTTGTAGTCTCCACAGAGCTGGACACACGTTCACACACCTGCCTGTTTATTGCAGTCTGGTCTGTGATCGTCTTTAAGGTTCTGTTTTTGATATTTGTAGCCAGCCGTTATTAAGTAAATCAGTATGTTAAGACTGTTCCAGTCAACCCTACAGCCAGGGAGAGTCTCTCGAGTTATGTCATTTGATTATGGTTTATAGTTAATGACCTGTTTGTTGTAGCCTAGTTTAAAAATTGAAGGCTTAATTTTCATTATTAACGTTGAGATAAAAGATAATGGTCTAAAAATTGATTTTGGATTCATGACTGGACAGTTAAAATCCCTGAATGAATATTTATTTTATAAACGTCCTGTTAGTTAATTCACAAGACCTATTTTTAACAATGTCCTGCTATTTTAGTGATTTGTCTGTTAGAGTAAATATGTTACAAAAGAGCATAATGGCTAATGAAGGTTTTGTGATGCTGAGAATGCAGAGATTAAGGGCAAAGCCATTAATGATTATACAAACTGGAGCCCACATGTCTGTCCTCAACCTTAGGTATTATGCACGATAAGATTCATAACCCAGTCTAAGCATAACCTTTAAAACCATTTCTGTCTCCTCGATGTCCTTTCAGGCCCTGTTCAGGAAGGCGGTGGTGCTGCATGAAATGGGTCAAGTGGACGAGTCTCTTCAAGTCTTCCTCCATTGCTTGACCACTGATGAGGACTTCCCTGGTGCTAAAAGACAAGTGGAAAAGGTTAGAGAGTTATGATTAGTTTCTGGTCGTGAGGAAAAGGAAACATCCTACTCTGACATCAAACTGAAAGCGTTCAATTAAGCTGAGGTTGCACAGCGTGCATGCTTGTAGGCTGAAAGATCAGAGCTCACTGAAGGCTGCTGCGAGTCAGAGTGGAGTTCTTAGCATTATGTGAGGGCTTCAAAGAGTCAGGTTACATGAGTGTCCCAGTTCTGACTGGATACCCGGGAACACAAAATGCCCAGTCATTAGGACTGTTTGTTAACCAACATTGGTTGTTAAGCAGCATTGACTCAGTGGTCAATATTAAAATTCCACTTGGGGCTAATTACATAATACGCTATTTAACTGCAGACATGCAAAAAAAATGTTGCTTTTTATAAGCTCCATGATGAAAGAACCCTTTGTATTACTGTATTCTGTGTTTTTATATGATATATATAAGAAATGTAACGTAAGATTTGCATTAGTTATACTGTCATGTACTGCCAGATAATGTTTATCCCCCGCCCTGGGGGCTTCTATACGGGTCAGGGTCTGGTTGGATTTGTCATCCAAATGCAATCGGGTTCTGAACAAGACACATTCACCGAAGATGTCACCTAGTACCACTATGTTAAAAAACTGGATGCAGCAGTTCTCGGGCGTCACTTTCACTGCAGCAAATTTGGTAAATTTGGAGTGGAGGATTTTCAAAACATGACTGTTGCAGATGAATTATTCATCTGCAATGGGGGGTGTGTGACCATGGCACAGTTGGTAGAGTCGGTAGGTTGTGGAGTCAGTCCCCAGCTCTGTCATCACCTCTCGTCGTGCCAGTCCCAACCCGGGTACTCGGGGATGGTTGCGTTAACCTGCAGAACTCAATGATTGGCTGTGGCGACCCTTAACAAAGGGGCAAAAGCTGAAAGACGTTACTTTTGTCTCCGGCATTTACAGTCAAAGGTTGTTCATTTTAAACTGACTGTAAACTGGAAAATAACGTCAAGTCTTGATTATGGTGTCTAAGCCCATAAATGACACAATGAACTGAATGTAAAAAATCTAAACATTTATTTTTTTTATTAATGCTTTTTACGAATGCGGAAAAGTAGGAATTTGCTGTGTTTGATGGAGTGGATGCACGTGAGACTTGCATGTCTCTTTCTGCAATAGAAAAACACAAATTAACTAGAAAAAAATGAAAACACCGCTTGAAAAATTACAAAAAGAAAAAAAAAAGGAATTTGTTTGTCAGACAAGTGGAAACTGTTAGAGAGACCAGTTAACTGGCTCGTCTTTATAAACGTATCCGTCTTTTAATGTAGAAGGGAAGTCATGCTTGAACACCTCTAGTTCTTCATTCTGACTCTGTAGGTGTGTCAAACCCTTTGACTGGCTCAGTTGATGCATCAAAAGTTGCTTGTGTCCCTCTGTGATAATCTGTCATGGAATTACATAAGTTGTTAGTGGGTCAGGTCTTGTGACTGCCTATAATGACATTAGTACCACTTAATAGACAGAACACAGACACCATTGTAGTTATGTAAGTGACACACATTCTATTCATGTACTTTCAGAAAAACACATTTATTCTTTGGCAGAGGTACAGTGTGTGATGGGTGCATTTGCCTGTGTGTCTGTTCTTCTGTCTTCAAGATTGCACAAAAACCTAATTCATTCCTTCATCCGTTTTCCATACCCGCTTTATCCCGCTCAGGGTCGTAGGGGGGCTGGAGCCTATCCTGGCTGTCACAAGGCGAGAAGCAGGGTACATTCTGGACAGGTTGCCAGTCTGTCTCAGGGCCACACCAAGACAAACAGCCGTGCACACTCAGCTCGACAATGAATTTATAACGTCCACTCTTTAACCCAGTGCATGTTTTTTTTTTTTTTTTTGACATGTGACATTCAGTTGATCATTTTGTGTTAAAACTATCCATTACTTCCACCAAATGTTTGTATATCATCTCAGTAGATCATAGGGTCGAATCGGTCTCAGCCTTCCCAGTATCGAAATTATGTAAATGACAGACTCCACTTGTCTGTCACTCTCAGATACAGATACAGTTACACCAAGAACATAGCTGAATAAGAGTAAAAACATTTTAATTACAACTGGCATGTTAATGATGTTAAATTGTTGTGGTCAGCATGCCGTTTCCATCCATGTGAATGGAGAGTTTTCCTTTCTCAGCTTGTGCGGGACACTTTTCCATTGTGATAAAGACAAGTATTTAGTTTTTGGCCATTCTAAGCAGACGTTTGCTGGTTAAAAGCAATTATAAATAGCATGAAGACTCCGGTGTCTCTTATTTGTTAATATGTGATAAATATGAGACACCAACCTGAGTGACTCCTACATGTCCATCTAACCCTCTTAGTTAGGCTCTTAGTTTACAACTTCTACCATTAACTGCTTGGGGCGAAACAAAGTTGTAGTAATTTGGTAGCGTTTGCTTGCTCCTCCTCCTCACAAACTGACGCTTTCTTTCAGATTTTGTGTGACCTCCTCTCCCTGGCTGATGAGAACGTCAAGGTTGGCCTGAGGGAAACGACACAGAACACGTTGCCTCATTTACGCAGTAAAACCCTCGTGGCAGACGCTCAAGCTCAGCCTCAGATCCCGGTACAGACACAACAGCACCACCAGGGCCGTGCCGCTTCTGCACACCATGTGGACAACCAGGAGGTACCTGCACACTGAAGTCACAGAGTGTATTATTGGATTAATTCAGAAGCAGTTGTCTTTTTTTTATTTAGTTTTTTTTAACCTTAAGTTGTCTGTCTTTTTCCAGAAACGCTGGGAAAGTCTGGAGCGTCCCGGACTGAGCCGAGCACAGTCACTACGGATGCATGGCTCCAGCAGCGGTGAAGAAGGCCTCAAGAGAGTGAGCTCTGCTCCTCAACTGGGCGACCAGGACAAGGGAAGTCTGCTAAAGAGAAAGCTATCCGTGTCGGATATTGAAGCCTGCTTCGTGGACAGTGGAAGTAGCAAACATAAAAGACAAGGTTCGTGCCCAAACCATGCATTCAGATGCTATTATGTCGCTCTTGTGTCTCTCTGCCATCTTATATCAGAGAAAATAACCCTTTATGTTTATTGAACATGATTATAGGTGTGGCAAAAGGCTCCAAACAGCAAACTGCCAAAGCAAAAACCTGCAGAAGTGTTCCTGAGAGTCTGCTGGATCCCAGTGACCTGGAGTGTTCCCTCTGCATGAGGTTAAAAAACACTAATAAATCACTTGTACACATTTACACGCAGCTTATGCTGCTCCTCATAAATGTGACTAAACAGCCAGTTCAGGATGTCCTGACCAGCAGGCTGACAACTGTCTTTCTCACGAACACAGATTGTTCTATGAGCCTGTGACTACACCATGCGGCCACACCTTCTGTAAAAACTGCTTGGAACGCTGCTTGGACCACAATTCCCAGTGTCCCCTCTGTAAAGAGAGTTTGAAGGAGGTGAGAGAAGAGTCTTCACATATCTGAAGCCTGGACCTTAATCTGACGTTAACTCCTATCCTGCTCTCTCCAGTATCTCGCATGCAGGAAGTACAAGGTCACGGCTCTCCTGGATACACTGATCAAACAGTACTTGAGCCAAGAGTATGCGGAGAGAACGAAAGTTCATCTAGAGGAGACCAGGGAGCTTTCCGAGTAAGAAGCTTTAGAGTTCTTTAATTGCACAAGTGTGCATCTTCAACTAGCGTGTGCAGAAATATCAGGGTTTGAAAACATCTCTCTTTGTTTTTCTCTCTGCAGCCTGACAAAGAATGTGCCTATTTTTGTGTGTACCATGGCTTACCCCACCGTGCCTTGTCCCCTGCATGTCTTCGAGCCACGTTATCGCCTCATGATTCGCCGCTGCATGGACACGGGCACGCGGCAGTTTGGGATGTGTATAAGTGATCCCCAGAAAGGGTGAGCACATGCACATGCACATGCACATGCAACGTCACTGGTCTTCAAAAGCTGTCGCCTTCTGTTTTAATACATTTGTGGCTGTTTGTATCAGCTTGTGCTTTTATTCTAACGATTATGTCTGTATCAATATCTGCCATTATTACTTCTCCAAATGAGAAACTTGTATCCATTTCTGCAGGTTTGCTGATTACGGCTGCATGCTGATCATCAGAAGCGTCCATTTCCTCCCTGATGGGCGTTCAGTAGTTGATACGATTGGTGGAAAACGCTTCCGGATCCTGTCTAGAGGAATGAAGGATGGTTACAGCACAGCAGACATCGAACACTTGGTGGACAGCAGGGTAAGAGCCTGTTTGAGCACCGAATGTTGTTTATTAAAACCAGTTTTTGCAGGTCGGATATAGTGGACCGTCATGCACGACTGATTGTCTTTGCAAGGAGTTTGTAATTGGAAATTCTGTGAGAAAGTACAACAGCCAAATTGAAGTATAAAAAAAAAAAAAATGGTGCATTAACTTTCCACGGGTGCTTATTCCTGCCTCGTAGGTGGAGGATGGAGATGAACTGGAAAAGCTACAAGAGCTGCACGACGCAGTATATGAACAGGCCCAAGTCTGGTTCCAGAACCTGAAGATCCGCTTCCACAACCAGATCCTGCAGCACTTTGGACCAATGCCAGAGCGAGAAGCTGACATCCAGGTACAGGCAGAGTGTGTGTTTGAGTAGTGTGTGTGTGTGTGTGTAGATGTGTTTGCAAGATTGTATTCGGATCTGTCAGGATGTTGAGGGAGAGTTTATAGTCTACTCGCAAGTTTAGACAAACACCATGATTTGGCTGTTTGTCTTTAATATTATGATTTTATATCAGAACTGATACCTGAGACAATGCTGTGATTCTCTTCCGGGTTTAACTGCTCCGACTAATCGTGCAAATTGCGCTCAAATCTTTTTTGTTTTTAAAATAACCCCATGACACATTGGCCTTTGGGAACACCCACGCTGACATAGATTCAGCCGCCTCGGAGGTCTTGTTTGGTTCTGACTCCAACTTATCCTGCAGGCCTCGGGGGGATTACGGCTCTGTTCTTAGGACAGCCGCTACACACACTATTGACGATGTAGGCTAAAGAGCTTAATGGGCGCTTCACGCCTAATCGCACCGGACCTGTTGCGTCACAACAGCGTCATGCGAAGAATCCCCAACTCCACACATGCAGGCACACTATGGAGGCAAAGCAAGGAGTGGGAGTTTAGTGGGGGGGCTAATTTCTGAACATTTTTGTCACGAGGCAGTTCAGAAATACTTTGGCTAATAGCTAGAGAGCTCGTCTTAAAGTGAAATGTAGCACAGACATGGTAAACTTCATTCACCGCAAATCCTGCTTAAGCACATTTTGTAACTGGCTCGGGCCCACGGAGAAACAAGGATTGTTTTCATCTGTGCAACTCTGACGCTGCCACACATTCCTCGTGCAGATTACTGTAAACAGTCGTTTATCTGTTAACTCACTTGACCGTTAAAAAGCTGACGACTTTATTAAATCATCCATCAAGTAAAAGTATGAGACATGCAGGACAACCAGGACACAGAAGCAGGTACAAGGCTCCATAAATGCTCAATGTGTTGCAGTTAATTTGACGCTGAATTAGGCTTAATTTAAAAATCTATATTTGTGTATTTTGCGTTGCCACATTAGCTTGAGACGGTGTCATGGATGACTGGATTTCATTACAGCTCCCACAAATCACAGTCAAAGAGGGAGGAAGGACAGCTCAGCCTTTGTAATATGATCAAGAGTAGTGACTCAACAAACTCAATTTCTGTTGCACAAGAGCTGCGGCGTTATTATTGCCGGGGTATTTGTTGTCCGTTTGATCAACCGACTGCAATGAAAGTCCAGAGAACTGGTTCTGACATACCTGCTATGATGGAAAATATTGTTTCTTCATATGAACTCTGGTCCAGAAAATTCCAACTGCATTCTGCGTTTTATGCCATTGAAACTGACTCTGGATGTGAATGAATTAAGACGTTTTTGGTTGCTCTTTTCTTTTCCAGGCAACTCCAAATGGTCCCGCCTGCTGCTGGTGGCTCCTGGCTGTCCTGCCCATCGATCCTCGGTACCAGCTCTCGGTTCTGTCCATGACCAGCCTCAAAGACCGCCTGGTGAAGATCCAGCACATCCTGACATATCTGCAGAGCATCCCCAACAACTAGAGCTTCCCCGCAACAAATATTCTTTAGGACTTTGAAATGGCATTTTGGAAAAGATTAATTCAGCATCTCTACTTAGGTCTTTCCTACCAGCTAACTGCATTTATGTTTTTTCTTTTTTAGTTAAAAAAAAACCCATCATCTATTGTTCTTTTTATGAAACCTATAGAACATGAATTCAAATCTGCAAATCAATAAAAACCAGAGATATAACCAAACCACCTCAGGGATGCTCTCAATGGCACAATAGCTTTTTAAAATCTCGGTGGAACAAGGACAGAATAAAAGAACTCTTATTCGCTCATTCTCCCAATGTAGTTGATTTTATGATCGTCGTTCATGATTGTGTAGAAAAACAAGAGACTTGCACTTGATGATATTGAAGATGACAGAGAGCAGTTTCCAACGATGACTTAGAGTGCCAGCTTTTCATGACTAGAACAAACGAAACTGAGATGAAAAGTGTTTCTTCTTTTTTTTTTTTTTTTTATTTTTTTTAATGATATCATCTCTGGGCAGATCTATAAAAGGAAATTTTGACTCCAGGCCATACGTTACCGTTCATGTAGAGAAGGAGTCCTAAATGCTGACAGTCCAAAAAGTGATGGCAACACCACACAGGTACACAGCACTTTAAAAGCCATTCAAAGATGATTCTGGACTTCATTTCACGCAGCCTGGTAAAGGGGAACCATTGTGAGGAGACTTGTGTTAAACTCAAGTGCAACTAAAAGCTGGTGTACGTGTGCCCAGCACTGATGAAAGTATTACTCTTTTTCAGAAAATCAAGTTGTCTTTTCACTCGCTTTTCTCACACGCTTAACACGCACAACTTTCATTGCTGCTGAGTGGCAAATGATTTTCATGTTGATAGGATTATGTATCTGTATTTTCCTCCCACCTTTTTGTTTACGTCTGATTTTTCTTCCAGGTTTCCACGTTGTCTTTGTTTTGAAACAGTTCTTCCTGTGATGGTCTCTGGGTTGGCCCCGTCTGTCTTCTTTTCTGTTTGACATAATGAACAAGCCCTATCTTCCAAATTTTTGTGTTTGTTACCAACATTGAAGTTCTGTGGGGATGGGAGGATTTAGCACTGGAAATGTAAACCGTTAATTGGTTCTGGTCTTATTTTATACCTCTTAAAGTTCCGCTTCCCGATGGTTCAATATTTATGCAAAATATATTTGTAGACTGACACTCATCTGCGTCGTGCTGTGGGGCTTTGCAATATTGTGACAAATATTCAGAAAAGAAGACACGTTTCTTGATTCAAAGCTGCTCTGTCTGTGTGGAGGAGAGGAGGGTACCTGCAGTGCTTCAGTCGGGGGCTGCATTTGCCTTACACCATTTGTGGTCTGAGTAACATGATGTGTCAGCTTGGTTACCATTCCCTTTTTTGCCATAGCATGAATGTGTTTGTTTCTCTCATTTACTTTGAGCTATCAAGTGTTCATCGTATCTATAAAAGATTATTTAAAAGAAAAGCATAAAAAAGGCTGTTAAATGTAAACCATTTGTATAAAAGTTTTTTTTTTTGTTTTGTTTTTTTTTGGATAAACCTTGCTTTTTGCTCAAATGTTTTAAGTTATCAATTTTCAAAAATAAATGCACTTTTTTCAATAAGCTCAGTTTTCTTTTTATTTTTGCTCCATAAATTAAATAAGAGACAGTAAAGTGACATAAATTATTTTTTCAAAGAACACAAATCACAACAGCACAGTAGAAAATATATATATCTTTACAAATCTACAACATACATAATTTTACTTTTAAAATTTACAACTTGAAAAGATGAACATGTATCCTAGGAGACCAAAGTCTCACTGGCATCAATTTTGAGGAATGTGCACATTTCTGAGCCACAGGGGGGCAATCCTGCAGCATTTTTCACCCAACTCCGGTCTGTGTTCACTAACTACACCTCAAATCCGGTCATAAAAATAAAGAAACGTCTGTTCTGTGGCAGTTTTGCATTCTGGCAACAAAAGAAAGAGTCAAAAGGAAGAACACGGAGGTCTTGAATGTTTGTTGGTCCATCTTCTTCCATCGGCGGTCACCGTGTAGAAAGCATCATGACAAACTCTGCGGGGAGACAGACAGACGGCAGAGCCGCTCAGGACCGAAGACACTCACGCGCAGTGACTGAACACGCGCACACGCTTGTTTTCAGCCCTGGTTTAGTTTTAATTGACGGTGAGAAGATATTTCATTACCCCCAAGCGGCGCACTGATAAGATGAAGCGCTAAATCAGGGAAATAAATTAAAAGACTGCTTGCTCATTTCATCGTTTTTGGCGATAAGTTGATTACTAACCAAAAAAAAAACAAAAAAAAACCCCCCAAAACCCTCATAGGTGCAAATCTGTTAAACTGGCAGGATGTTAATGTGACAAAAGAAAGCAGCTCTGAGGACTCCTTCAGCTGGTGCGTTTTCCAGCGTTGTCCTCGGAGCTGTAGATATAGAAGCACCTGCTGATAGTTATTGTGATTTAAGATGATTTTTGTGTGAAGCCTTCCAGATAGACGCACACTGTCCTTCCACTCATTTTATCTTCTGCGTTTGATGCTCCTGTGAAGCTCCTCCATCGTCTGCTACTAATTATCACCACTACAACTAACACAAGTCCACCTCTCTTCCTGTTCCTCCTGAGGTTCTCCTACCTAAGGTCACCAAAGATGCTTATTTTAGTTGTGAAGGTGACGATGCTTTGCAGAAGAAAGTGATTGCTTCTTATTTTCTGTTTAAAAAAAATTTAAAAGAGCTCTTTGGAAATTCGTATATCCTCTAGGATTTCCTATATTTCTGCATAAAATGAGAATTACATAAAAGTCCTAAAAGAAAAAGGAACCCAAATAAACAAATGAGGCTGAAACGTTGTACTTTATGATTTATTTATTGAGGATAATTATTCTAATGAGTGTCTGTCTGGGGCAACACAACCGAACCTCTGGGATCAAGAGATAATTTGAAGTCAAATTAGAATGAGGTTTTCTCAGTCTCTGAAGCGCGGCTCGATCAAAGACGGGTGAAGCTAAAATAGAACTTTCAAAGCAGCTGAAGTGAGTTTTATCATGTTAAAACATCAGTTAATCTCGAATATTGTCGTAAAAGTTTTTTAACCTCCATGTTTATAGGGAGTCTATCTCAGCTTAAAAAAGAAGAGGTGAAGAATCTTTGTCTCACTTTAAAGGAGAAGTGGAGCGCACTGTATTCAGAGGGGGTGGTAGTATCATGGTTTGGTTCTGTTTTGTGTGCAAACATGTGAATAAAAGGTGGGCTTTGGGGCGGCAGTTGTCGTATACCCTCCGCTGACAGCCTTGGCATCCCATCTGCATCCTTTCAAATTATACCAGGAATATTTTTTCTAAAACAAGTTCTCTGCCCACTCACCATCAAAGTCAATGCAGCCATCCTTGTTAAGGTCAATATCGCTGAGGATCTCCTCCAGCTCGCCTTTCTTCAGCTTTTCCCCGAGGAGGGTCTTCATTCCCTCTTTCAGCTCGTCCAGAGTGATCTTTCCATCACCGTCACAGTCGAACTGTTGGGTTTGTGGAGGGCATGAAGGTGCGGACACAGTCGTTTTGAGAGAAAAAAAGGAGGAAAGTATCAGGATCGCAGGTGAGAAGGATTAATTAGCAGGGAATTGAAGAACCAAAGTGCACAATGTAACTATGAAAGAAGACAAATGCAAGTGTTTAAACAGTGAAAGCTGAGGAACAGAACGGCAGCATGAGGTCATGGTGAGGTGTGTACACAGCGTCACTGTGCAAAGGGTTCATCGCTGACTCATGATGCGTTAGTTAAGTGAGAAATGCTTCTTGAACTATCTCTGAGTCTGAGAAAAATTAATCGTTCTCTGTTTGAAGAGTAGATGGTGCTCTGAAACGGAAAATTCTCCAGTTTTTATTTTTTAATCATCCACAAAAGGATTCAATCACCGGGACATTTCTGGCCTCTATTACCCCCCCCTCCCTCATGTAGGATGAAGAAAACGTTGCTCAGTGACCATGTGGTATTTTCAAGTTATTTAATGTGAACCATGTGCCTCATTGCTCCAAAGTGTCCTTGAGATGTGTGTGGTATGCTCGCGTTCTCCAAAGCCAAATACTTTTCATAGCAGACAATAAACCAAACTGGAACCATGAGACTGAATTACAGATAATTGAATCCCAGTAACACAGTGAACTCTCTGGAAGGTTCTCAGTCACAATCATCAAGAGCTCATCATCAGTGCTGTCTTCTTTTGCGGGGACCATTAAAAACGTATTACGCTATAATGTGTTAAAGAAGCGGACCCAGGTGTGCGAGGCTGTGATTATACATGATCAGCTCATTTGTTTTGCTTAGTCAGAGATAATGTCAACAGCCTTGAGGCTGAACGTCCTAGGAATGTCGGACTTGCAGTGATGCCGCTTTACAAAATACATTTTTAATTGAGAAAAACAAGAGTTTTGTAAAACGAAAAAGTAACTTTATAATACAAGGTCAGTATAAATATTGGATATGTACAGCTTCTTCGGGTCTATGTAGGGGTTCTGGAGAAGACGGTTGTCGATAGTCCAACCTCAGACTCAGGAGGATCAAGTCAGATTCCATCCCGGCTGTGAAACACTGGATCAGCTCTACACCATTCATTGGATTACCATCCTGCCCATGTGTGTTTGGTGGACTTGGAGCTGGTATTTGACCATGTCGCTTATGGTATCCTGAGAGTACTGGATACTGGCTACGTTGCAATGGGCCACATCACTACTGTGGTGATGAGAGTTGAGCCAAAAGGGAAGACTATCTGTTTACTAGCGGATCTATGTTCTCACGTTGTATGAGATATGTATGTATTCAAATTCTGGTTTCTAACTACCAGTTAGCCTTTACAAATTCACTCCAACAGCTGAAATACATTCATTTCTTCAAATTTTGCCAGGAAATCAGGCATGTTCAAAAGGGGAAAAAGCCTCAAAACACACACCAGGACACGCAGGACATGCTTGAGAGATTATTTGTCTTGGCTGGCTTGTGAAAGCCTTGGCATCCTCCCGGAGGAGGCTGGGAAGAGGGACGTCTGGGCCTTTCTTTGAGTTAAGCTGATGCTTTCAGGACCCGAATCAAGATAAGGACAGGCGTGCGTACAGAGTCATCAGTAGATTGTGTAATCCTGGACATGTGACTGTGAAGGAGGACCTTTGCCCCCCAGATGTTCTGCTGTGTAATGGGTTCCTGCCTGTGGTGTGTACCGTGAGTTTACTTTGTGACGCCTGCCAAGGCTGCATGTGTTGTAATCAGCACAGTTGTTGCCAGTCAACAAACACGATGCTTCAATGAATTCCTGATGATGTCTGGAGAACCACGCTTACTGTCCACGTTTCTCACCTCATGCTTATTGTGAATTGATCATGTTTGTTGCTTGTTGTATATATCTATAAGTAATTTACACTCCAGCAATATAATTGTAATTCATGTGGATGAATTGGTGTTTATTTAATACATCTGAGGGCTGACTTTTAAACACGGTTGACATATTTTGATAGACTCAAAGTTAAAACTTAGGGAAGAATACTATACACTTCATCTGTTAAACAGCAGTGAGTTAAATTTACTTTTTACAGGTTTTATTTCCACTACTGTCAGCATGTTTAACAGCTGCTACAGTACTCTTGAGGTTAGTGAGGCAGATGCATTGACCTTACTAACTAAACAGGTGCACAATTCCAGCACACATGTGATAAAATACATACATGAAGTTGGATTATGAAGTAAGTTAATTTCATGTTTTTATTTAATGCATTTAAAAAGACGGACCCCAACGGCTTGGCTTTCAGGACATGTTTTTGGTAGTTTTCCACTATGGCTTTAATCACTCTATTTCAGTTCACACCCTACTGTCTTAGGCGTGACTGTTGCTGACAAGGGCCTGGTGTGTTCGATCGGTCTGATCGGCACAAACCAAATGGACTGAGGCGAGATGGGGAAGGAATAGGAATATTTCAGTCGACTGATATTGCCTTACGTTTGATTAATTACTCCGAGCTAAAAGTAAATGGGTACCATCTTATGAAAGAAGTGTGGCTTTTTACATGTTTAAATTACAGCCACGGCTGTTTTAGACGGTGTTTTTATATGCCGGCAGGTTGGTGGTTTTGAAAAGACTCTGAGCCGTTGAGAGTATCTAGTAGAGCACGGGTCCTTCCACAATTTAAACCTTGCAGGTCTTTTCCCTCAAAACATGTCTTTCAGACATTTGAGACATTTTTAATCAAATTCTCAGCTTTTTTTTTTTTTTGTTCAAGCTGTTTATTTATTTTTTATTTCAATTAAATTAGCCTCTCCCTCAACAGCGATGCAACACATTTGTCTATACAGTAGATGGTGACACTGGTGTTCCACTAAGTTGAAGTTCAGTAGGAGCCTGTAGTTTGAATAAATGTCCTTTTTCACTGTGGCGACTTAAGTTTAGACCTTGATAAGGTGGGTATTTTGACAAATAACTTAACTGTGTATCTTTGAAGCTGCATAACTGGCACCGCAACAATGTCCTGACTTCTGTGAAATGATGATCCTCCTTCTCAGATCTCCACTGAGCTCCTTAACGTTCCGACAGTACTGCTGTGTTGTGATCAGTCTAATAAATGCCATCAATCACAACCTTTTTATATTAGCACCGAGAATCTGCAGTCAGTCATGATTATAAAAATAAATAAAATGCAATTTGGCACTTTAATTTTTTGATCTTCTAAGTGGGTTTAAAAATATTTTTTTGATCATTTTTTTTATATCATGCAATTGTTTTCCCCTTAGAAAAAGAAATCTCTGAAAGCGCAATAGTGCCATTAACAAGTGAGAATATGAGTTGTGGCTCTTTACGTGGTGGGAACCAAGAAGCTGCATGAAAATAACATTGACATTTTTCCTTTTGAAGTCTTTTTTCATTTGCTTTCTCCATCTAGTCTTGTTTACGCTCCGTAGAAAGGTCCTATTAAATACTTGAAAGTATGTTCAGACAGAGGCTCGACTCACTAAAAGCTGCACTTCTTCACAGATTCATGATGGGGGTCCTCTTACCTGTCTGAAAGCACAGCGGAGCTCCTTCAGTCCAACCATATGAGCTGTCTCAGCCAGCATCCTTGGCCCCATTAACTCACAAAAATCATCAAAGTCTACATGACCACCCCCTGCACACAAATAGAGGACATGCATGGGTTGAAATAGTAATGTCTCTTCTCTTGTCAGCCTACAAGCTTCACATGGTGGATATTCATGCACAAAACATTGTCTTACAGGTGTACATATCCAGTTACAAATTGGGAAGAATTGCTCAGATCTATAATGTGGATTTGTTTATTTAGGCAGCAAGATTCCCTTTAATTTCAGTATCATGTTATTGGAAATTCAATAAACGTAACTCAGGTCAGTTGCCTTAATGATCTGTTTTGATCTCCATCAACTCCTGGGGGAAACTGTTGGTTCTCTGCCTGTTAAAGATACACATTTACTCAATGAAATAAGTCGCCTGCAGCCACAAAAACTCTCGCTTTTTTAGTTTTAAAGGTCACATCCCAAGTAAATGTCATTACATGTCGAATGATGTAGGATAAAACATATCTGTATGCTTATGTGTATCGACAGTCTATCAAATCAAACTGTATGAATGTTCTCACTGTGTTGAAGCCGCAAGTCATGCATGAATTCAGCCAGGCGCACATTGTGCTCTCTTCAGCCCAGTTGGAGCCAGCCTTTCTTTGTTTGATCCCAATGGTAATTATTAAACAGACTGATAAAATGGGATGGTCAATGTTGTTAGTGTGACAAAAGGCAGGCTCATTTGAAAGTGTATCGGCCAATGGGCTTTGTCTGTTTTCATTATTTGGGCCTTTGTAGTAGTGAAAGACTACGTCAATAAAGCCATGCAGTAATTTCATGGGTTGATCAGAGCCTTAAATCTCAGGACTGCAGAAAGAGTCAAACTGTGACAAATTATATTGTGGCCAGAAAGCACTCTAAATGTTTCTGAATCCATTTAAGAGTTGTGGACTGGTATCAGAGTGAGCTGAATGATTAAAAGGTGGAGTAGATGATCAATTTCTTTAATTGGTTAAAGCTTTTTTTTTTTTTTTTGTATATGAAAATGATCTGGCCTCTGTGGACGCTGGGGCACTGCAAAACAAAGAAACAAGAACATACAAGACCAATTATTTTACACAGGTCGAAGGAAATAAATCAAGGCCTTATTTAGCAGTTACCTGGATATCTCTGGCTTGTTTCCATGGTAATTAGGTGCACCTACCTCATGCATATTCATTATTGTAGGCAAGCAGGTAGATGCAGAAGTGCTATTAACTTTTAATTTGGACACCACTGACATGTAATTTGGACTAAATTAGATTGTATGTATTGTACTGTATTGAACTGTGTAAACATCATATGATGAGTGTAAAGAACCTTTCATTTCAGATATGACACATTGATCGAATAATTTGATCCCAATGTCACTTGGCTTGTCTCACACTTGTAACTCGCGGTAATTCTTTAGTAGCCAGTTTGTACATTTTCATACTTTTCTGGAACATCAAATAAATATTTAGTTTCCCACAGACCTATAGATGATGAGCTGAAAAAAAGCAGAAACTTGCAGGCCATATTTTCATGAACTGTGGTGAATCAAGAGTGTTGTCAGATCCATGGAGAAAGATGTGCTACAACATACTGTCCTACAATGGAAAGGAGCTGGAACTCCATGTTTTCTCCACATCTTTTTTTATTAACTTATTCAACCAAAGCAGAGAAAGAAGCTAGATGGCACTAGCAGTTAAGCGCACAAGAGTTACAAAGTTACACATGTAATAAGAACAATATAGCCTATACATAAAATATAGACATCGGCACCACAACACACCAACAAACCTCTAAAAGTTTCAAAGTTCACCGTAATCACGGCTGATTGTTGTCAGTGATAATATCTACAACCAGATATAGATGCATGACCAATGTCCAAAGTGTAGGAAGCAGCATACTTGAAGGTTCTGGTTCCCGTTCTCAGTTCAGACAGTGGTGAGTGAAAGCTTTGAGATTGGTGATGATCCTCAGAGCTCCATTATAGACTGTGTCCAATGAATGTAAGCATTTTGAGGAGGTATGCATATAAATCACATCGTCATAGTCACGCACAGACATGAAAGTTGCAGAGACAAGTTTTTTGGCTTCAAACGAGAGCCAAGACGTAATTCTAAAGAAAAAGGCCAAAATGAAGATTTTCATTCAATTGTTCAACATGTGGGACAAGAGAGAAAGCATCAATCAAAATCTTTAAGTATCTTTATTGTGAAACTATCTCCATTTTACTACCCTGGAAAATAGCGACAGGCAGAAGATTCATGGACTGCTTGTTGGAACTGGCGTAAGGCCCGACTAGGTGTAACAGCCGCAGAGTACATAACGGTGTCATCGGCATAAAAATGACTTTTAATTTAAGGCACTTTTGATTGTTAATGTATAAAACTAACTGAAGTGGTCCCAGCATCTATCCCTGAGGAACACCCTTAATTACACTAAGGTAGCTAAAAGTGATACCACCTACTGGAACACACTGAAATATGCCTCACTGTTAAGTGAGTAGACGTTGATTTTAGACACAGTCATAGTTTTTGAAGGGGATTGGAAGTAAGGGGCTGTGTATTTTGGTCGTATATGTTCAAATTTTTGCTTGTTGTTGCAAATGTTCAGAGCATCACCTATTCCACAAAAGAACAAAGGATTGTCACACTTGCTTGGAGGTCATGTTTTGTTTTGTTTTTTAACCTGACAGGCTGTACTCTTTTGAAGCTCCAGTTCTGTGGGAGTCCTGTCTTGGAAAATCTATGCTTCATACTGTGTGAGTCAGTCTTTAACCTTAGTTTTTGTGAAAAGTCTTTTCAAATTGAGAGTGTAATGGTTGTGGTGATTGACCTTTACAATGGCTCCACTGGGGATTATACTGCAGTGAACAAGCTCAGTGGGTAAAGTAAATGCTGAACATATTTCTAAGAGAATTTCAACTAATGAATACCTCCCAGATATAATCCATTTTTGTATAAATCATTATATAATGTGCATCTTCTTCAATGGAAGTTTTGGTGATGCAATTCAAATTAGTCTTTTTATGACTCCAAAGTAAACAATAGTGACAATGGAAGCATGAGTAAATCTATTATTGTTTGTCACATGCTTCCTACTAATGTAGCCAGTATTTTTGGTAATCTTGGCACAGATTTAAAATAAGCTCCTGCCAGCTTGAGCAGTACTGCTAATTCAGTTTATGTTCCATTTCCCTTTGCAGCAGTCAATATCAGATAGGGGTGTCTGTGGGAGTTTCTGTGAAATTAATGTACCCATTAGTCTCTTAACCCATCTTTGTGAGATCCCTTTCTCTTGTCGTTCTCTCTAAATCAGGAAATGATCTGCATTTGGGATGCAAGGTGAACCTAATCAGCCGATAGAAAGGGAGGCATCAGGACACCGATGCTCAAGGAGCGCAACTGACGAAGATGACTTCACTGTCTCCGGTGTTGTGTGCCTAAAGTCTTGAACTTTGGTTGCTATTTTCCTGGGAGGTCAATGATGAGTTGTTTTTATATAATTGTTTAAACCTGGAGGGTTTTCTACAAAGAAAGCTCAACAAAACCAGACGCTTTTCAAAAGAACAAGCTATGGCAACGTGAATGTCAGGATCAGAGATAATTGGACTGTTTTTCTGACGTTAACGTGATTGTCTCAGCATCCCCATTACCCTTAATGGGATTAAGTTGGGAATGGAAAATGAATTAATGAATATTCTCTGATATCCTTACTTATTTTCAAATCTGAATTCATTTATTTATTTATTGGTTGTCAGCAGTTTAGAATGGACTTCTTAGTTAATCAGGACAAGTATAGAAACATACTGCATCTTGTTTTGCCGTCTCGGTTCCCATGGTAACAAAGTTTTACTGTAACTGCAAGACTTCTTTGGAGGTGCATCATAAAGAGGTCAGCAGGTTTAGATAGTTGGTGTTTTCCCTCAGCTATGAATTGGCATTAATGGTTGTTCATTCAATATTGATTTCTTACTTTTTCCATTCTCCTTTTTCTTTGCATCAGCTTAAAATCCCTGCAGAACTAACAAATAGATTCAGATCTGAAAAGAGAAAATCAACACGGTATTTTGATTCAGTATAACAAAACCGCAGGGTAAGTTGAATATTGGACCGTCACTCAACCATCAGATAAGTGTTCAACGTCGATTAAGAACTATCAATTAGGTTACAATGTGAGACGCCAACATTCAGCAATTCTGACAGATGACATTTAAATGTTATTTCAGCACGATTTGATCTGGGATGTGATCATGAAAAGAATCAGTGAAGGATTTTACAGACAATTTAATTTGAGACTCTGAACATAACCTTCTCTGGAGCAAGCTGCTTATCTCGCTTCATAGTAAACCTCTCTTGAGTTCAGGCTGTTCTTCAAAGCAGGAGCATGCTCCTGCCATAAAGTGTAAAAAAAAAAAAAAAGAAAGGATGTAGTTGCCAAGCGCAGAAGAGCCTGTAAGTCCTGTAAGACCAAAACATGTTTTGGTCCAGTAAACATGAATTAAAAGAACAGCAGCATGTCCTCTGAAGGATTAGACTTTTTTCACCTGACGACCAAGTAGAAACTCGTAGCAGATGTTGTGGGTTTGACTAGTGCTCACAGTTTTGTTGTTATAGTTTCTCTTTTGTTTGACCTACCCCCACATTTAAAACAGATTTGTTTTCTCAGCTTAATTTTAGACTGTTGGTGGATGGATCTTTTAGATTTACAACCCTTGTTCTGAAACTGTGCAGTTGAAATTTCAGAAACATCTGAAATTTCAATCCTACGGCAAAAATCTAAATTCATTTGTAGCAGTGATTCACCTTAAACTCCAAATGTTAAACATGCACACAGCTGTACTCAACCATTGGGAAAGGAAAACAGAGAAACACAACAAAGAGCAGGGAGCACAGCGATGTCTGAAAGCGCACCCCAACATGCAGCGTGACGCTTGTACACTGCTGCACCTGCAGCGTGAGGCGCATTAATCAGCAAGCGAAAGCACGCCGGATGCCCACAAGTCCAAAAACAAACCTCAGTTCCTAAAGGACTCGTCGGAAAGAACAAGGCTGTATGGGTTTATGCCTCACACATACACGACTCACTTAGTCACACCTTCCCATTTGAGTAGGACCCATCAATCATGTGCACATGCGTTCACCCCGGGGGGGAGGAATGAAAACCATTGAGGCATACAGCAGCTAATGGATAAATACTAACATTTCATCTTGATTTGTTGGATGATCTCAATGAGCTCCATCTCTGTAGGCATGTAGCCCATGGTCCTCATGCAGTCTGCAATGTCTTTGTAATGGATGAAGCCATCTGCGTCGTAGTCAAATTCCTTAAAGGCCTCTTGAAGCTCTGGTAGACACATAAACAAATGACTTTGACTGCAACAAACCATAAAGTAACGTACATTTTCTCCAATAAGTCACACACAAATTTACAGTCACAGACACACATACATTTAGTTCAGAAAGGGATAGCTCCAAATTCTCAACAATTTTGTAAGTTCTTGACTCAAGGAAAGAAAACTACAGCCAACGCTCAAGAAAGATGTTTTTCAATTGATTTTTGTAGCTCTGACTCATCGGCAAATATATTTCCAAGGCAATCTTAGCAACTTTCAGTCGCTCATATAAATCTGGAGCAGACACGGGCTTAAAGGGAGAAAATGTTGATGCAATTCATAATGCTCTGTAGTGACGAGTAATATATTTTGTATTTGCCATCTAATTATACCATCAACAGCTTCTTACCATCTATCTCCCCTGGCATCAGCTCTCTCTCCTGCAGAGCAGAGAAAAGAAACAAAAGAAATAATTAGTACTGCAGGACAACATGTGAAATCAGGGTGCCTTTTACATCCAATTCTCCAGAGGAACATCCAGTAATAATCTTTTTTTGACTACCAAATTAGAACAACATGCATATCATGTCAACACTGCTGCATACTGACAGAAAACTCTAATGGGATTTCACCCAGCAACATATCGCCCTAATTTGCAATCTGATACAATATCAGACGGTCCCACGCTCCTTCGCACGCAGACACACACTCACACATACTGCATCGAAAAATGTTATCGCAGTCTGCCTGCATAAAAATACACACCCACGTGCAACCGGTCGACAGTGATCTGCACAAATCTTGCATGGTTGCAAAGAAACACCGAGACCTGTGAGATGATTCACAGATACACACAACCGTCCCGCTCCTCGGCCTACTTAGATAAGTGACATCGTTTGCATATGGCCATGTGTATGAGACTTTCAGTATTCTCTGGCTTGTTTTGACATTTTCCCCGGCTGATTTCTCCTTATCGTCCCTTTTTTTTTTTCATATATTTTCAAAGACGAGAGCCATAGCTGGAAGCCAAGAGTAAAATCTTCACTTTAAGGATAGTGGGTGACAATGGAAATCAGGTTTTCTAAGGGCTTGAAATAGCAATATGTTAATAAGTCTGGGTGGAAAACAGACGAGGGAGACATTACAGATCAAAAGGGTCATGCTTTTATTTTCTTTCAGAAGCAAATTTCTCAAATAAAACAGTTACCATGGGGATTGCTTACATTACGACACGGGAAGCACCAGATTATAAAAATGCCTTTAAATTCTGCTGTAAACATTTTCAGAAACTAAGAAACATGACGGATGGTGTCGGCTGTGCAGGCTTTGCTCACTACAACGGTTTAGCCCAGTACACAAAACAAAATTTTGGATCTAAAAAATAATTTTCAATTCTGATTTAATCTGTAATTAGTTAACAAAAGATGCAATATGATAACACAGATTAATTGAAACAAAATAAAAGAACAACACAGTGAAAATCAAGGATCCACATCCTCCTACTTGGCTGCTTGTTTTCTGAAGTATTTATAGCACACGTACCACTGAAGAGGAGTGTATGATGATGACTTTACATCCATCGCAGCCTCATCATCATCGTAAATGGGCCTCATGCACAACTGTGGAAATCACGCAGCCTGTAAGAACTTTAATATTTAAGATGCAGTCTTGGATGTCCGTCGCTGGAAAATCAGAGAAATTGTTGTGGTCATCTCTCAGCTCCAGCAGCCCTGCAGCACTGATGAAGGAGATGTTTCTAATCGCCCACATGCTTTTCAAGGGTTGCTCTGTCTAAGCCTTGGATGGTCTTATTATCCTCTTGTTACTCTGCCATCGAGACACTGGCAGTCTCAGATGTATGTCTCAGCTTTGGAGGGTTTTATGCATTTCTTAGGAGATCTTTCTGTTGCTCTGATAGCTGGCTACCTTCTCCTCTGCTGTTGCCTCGATTTTGGCTTTTTTTTTATCTTCTTCTCCATGGGAGATATTGCTCCTTATGGCTTGTGGCATTCATCTTGTAACTAAACATCTTGGGGACCACTGGTGCAGTTTATAACAGCTTATTAGTCTCAGAGATGGTGCAAGTAGGCAGGTATCTTCTAACCTCAGAGGTACCAGGTATCCAGATTGGTTTTCTTCAAACTCGGACGGCAGCAGTTTCACTATCATAACCAACACACCAGAACAGATATCATCTAACACTTTGATGGTCTCTTATTTTTAAATTATTAATGTCTTGTTACAGTTCCCCCTTTCACACTGTCTGATGGAGATGTTGTTAAATGTTGAAGATTTTCAGAAATCTTGTGAATTGTATAATCTAATTAGACACGAAGCCTATGGATTAAGATGCGCATTAAATAGTAATAATGTAAAACACTAAATGCTAAATGAATAATTTAGAACAAGTCCTCCCACTGATATGAAAGAGGACATGCTAAATATACAAAATGTGAGAAAATCTCAATACTATTGTGTCTCAGGTTGAAATAAACAATGTTCTCTTATATAAACCACGTAGTTACTCACATTGCTGCGTAAAAATACATTTACATCATCTTGTGAAATTGTATAACCATCCTTGAATTAAAGGTAAGGTAAGGGGTTTCTGGGTGAAATCATGTCCGTGGAGATTTGAGAGAAAACATCAACAAAACATGAAAAGCTTGCTCCTCTCTCCGACTCCCTCTAGTTCTCCTGAGGAGACGCACTGAATCCTGGCTTCCTCTAAGCCTCTGCAACGCATCATGTGCATGAACATGAGGCTGCTCCCACTTTTTGTTTCAAGTTTATGGAGCCTGAGCCGTGTATGAAGACTGGGTTGATTTTATTTATTTATTTTTTATGTAGTGGATGGGTTACCCCAGCTTTAATTTAGATTAATTTAGGTGAATAATGATATAGTTGCTTTTAAAGCAACAAACAAAGAGTTTCAGCAGCCCACTTCTGAGGTACAACAAATGATTTATGATTAAGGACAAACCTGAATGGAGATAAAGAAAAAAATTTTACTCTGAACTGTGTTAGTGACGTACAAATCTAAATATATTTTCATATTAAAAGGCCCCCGCAAACAGTGAAAGGGTTGCGCTTTATCTGAGTTTTGGAGACGGTGGGGACTTCAGACACTTTTGTAAGTGCTCTCAAGCAGAGAGTAAATTATTTTTATATCTACCCTTTTAAAATACGCTGAATTTTTATAGATACCTTTATCAACAAGGTTGTGTGTCGGTGCATTTGCTAATCTGTTTCTTGCCAGGGTTAAACTTATGGTTTTGATTCACATTTCAATCTGGATCCAATTTTTTTTTTCTGTTATTATTAGCAAAGGATAAATAACAATCTAATTGCTCTTGTTAAAAACAGCTTTACATTAATCATCATATTCTATTATAAAACAGCTTTGGCTCTGTTTGTTAAATCTGTTTGACCATTTTCCCACCTTTTTTTCATTGTTTCTTTAATTAGAGGAATAGATTTTCCAATCCTCAGTTATTATTTCAGTTTTGAAAGAAAAAAAAAAGACAAAAACAAAAGACAAACAGCAGTGGAGCTAAAGAGAATAACTATTTTCCTGTTAATACATGTTGGCACAAGCAGTGGCTGATACATAAATCATGCAAGGTCATCCTGCTCAAGTTCACAATTGCATCAGGAGAAAGAGAGGCTCCCGTGGTTTATCTGGATGCTGCTCCACATGGCAGGCGTTCAAATGATTATTCACTCTGTAATATTGCCAACACAGTTGAAACACAATCCCAGGATGCAATTGTATCAAGAGCTGTATCTCTTGTCATCTTCACTGCCTGTGAGCACTCCTGATTAATTTAACCCTTCTGCTACATGTTTTTTTTTCTTGCTGTGCTGCTTGCGTCTGTGCCCACCACCACCCCCACCCCCCACCACAGGATCCTCCAGTCGTACAGGGTCAGCAAATTAATTGGATTTTTTTTGTCCCCCATCCAGAAAGGATTAGATGGCATGTCATACAGTCTCTCGGTTCGTCCATTAGAACAGGCCTATTAACAGTTAATGTCATTCTGCCTTTACGAGGCCAATTGAGCAGCCCACTGCTTTGTTAGTGTGACACATGCACTTGAAGAGGGGTTTGGAGATACTTCACGCCAACACATGAAGCCTCCAGATTGAAAAGCCGCCCAAAAACCCACTGACATGTACAATCCGTTTTCTGTAACATCTGTTTGTCTGTCTTCTGCTGTTCATCAGTCAGACATTCAAATCAATTACTTTTCCGTAGCTGCTTTTTGTTCCCTTCAGCTTAATTAGGGTTGACAGTGAACCTTGCTGAAGGGGTTATTGATACTTGTGTCGGCGAAAGGACCACTCCAGGATAAAAGGCCTGTCTGCCTCGGTGTCCCCGCCCCCCCGCCTGGCCACCAGTAAATTCAGACCAAAGACTGTCCACAGTAAAAGACGGCAGATCAGTCATGTCAGGAGATGTTTTATGCCATTGATGTGTGTAAAAGCATTTATAGCAGCCCAAGGTCATGGTGACATGGTGTTCATTCTCCATAATATGCTTTAAAACAATGAAACAGTCCCATTACTCTTTTTTTTTATAAAAAAATAACAGTTATGGAACATCATTAAATATTCGTGGTCACAAAACTCCCCTCGGTGTAAAAATGTTCTGTTATCTTCCCGAGTAAATCCTCCTCCCGTGATGGAGGCAGTTATGCAGAAGCCTTTGGCTCTGCTTTGTAATGAGATCTCAGCAGGGTTTGACACAGTCCACGATTAACAGTCTCCAATTTGAATCTTTTTCTACAGCAAAAACAAAAAATCTGCATCTTATGATAATAGAAATAGCCCATAAAATGCTTTTATACATACGGTAGTTTTCTATATTGTCTAAAGAGCCATAATGGTGTCTGTTGATTTCAAAATTATGAATTATTAATGGATGATTATTGCACAGAAACGAATTAATGATAAAGCTAAAATATTTATATTGTGATACGATAAAATCCCATTATAACTATTATAAGACCACAATTGAAAAAAAGAAACCTATAAGCTGAACTTCTGTATTAACAGCAATATGAGCTCCAGTAAATCCACTCAAGAAATAGGTCCATTTTTCTGCTCGACTTTGTTCTTTAAAGTTAGTCTGATGTTATGTTGTTGTTGATTAAATCCTTACTTTATTACCCCATCCACGCCGTCCTTGTCCGGCTTCTGATCTCAAACCAGCTCATGAAGATCTAAATCTGATAAATTAAGTTAGCAAATATAAGATGGTAATCAATGGGCCACTTATTCTTTTTTTAATATATGTCTCCTTGTGATGTTAAAATTATAGGGAACATATTCTATAGGGGGGATTTTCTTTGCTAGACATTTACATTTAAAATGTACCTTTGTGTAATTGTACTTAACATATTCCATAAATATACATTTTAAGTGTCTAGGCAAACAGTCCTTTACCATTACTTACTTATTTTTCAAATGCTTTCTAGTATTTTATAATTAGTATTAGTCAATCCCACTTGTGGTTGGTGCTCTCTTTCCTCCGGTTGGAAAATTAGAAATTTTCTGAGCTCTGATTTGTTTTTTTTGTACGCAGCAGCGGCTCAACTGTGGAAGACATTGTTTTAAAAACTAAACTTGCAAAAACAACACCAACATAATGTTTCTCATGAAGAACATTTCTTAATGTAAGCTTCTAAAACAACGTAAGGAATGAATCAAGTGTGAGGTTTAGGGTTTAGCAAACCAATAGTTGAGAAAAGTGAATCTGATTACTTTGCTTTAGTTGCCCAAAGTCTCCACCCCTTTTTGGGTAAAAAAAAAACTTGTGCTATTAACTTGCAATAAATACAACTTTTGAGGTGTTTACACATGCATAGGTGTTTAATTATATACTGTATATCCCAACATTTATAAATTACTCACCATATGTCCAGTTGATGCATCTCTGGCACTCTGTATTTGACTGCTTTACTTTCAACATCAGTACCAGTTACTCTTTTTACTCATCTGTTAAGAACTGATCACAAGTCCAATGGCTGATTGCCTAAAGCCACAAATCTCTCCTTTAACTGTCCTTCTCTCTTCAAGAAAGTAAAAAAAAAAAAATTAATTAATCTGTAATTCATAAAAACAGTTATTAATATTTGATGAAGAAAAAAAAGGGGGTGGAGTCATCCTAAAGAGAGTTTTGTGACATAACTGTTTCTCAACAAGATGCCAAAGAAGAATTATGATGTCATTTTGCCTGATAATTTTGAAAAACACACATGAGGCTGTGACAACATGCATGTGTGGACGAGTAGCACTGTGTTGCAGAACTGACCTGTCCAAAAAGTTTATTTAGATAGGAGATGTAAGCAGCGGCCACCGCTGAGCTGTTGCTGAGGCTCCTTTTACTCTTCCGATTGCCGTCCTCTCCATCAGGGCCCTTCCCCTTGGCCGTGGGGGACTGTGACTTCGAGCTGTGAAGCGTGGATGTGCATGCCAATTGTTGAGATCTGTCATCATTAAAACCAAGCCTATAATTTACCCTCCCAGCTTACTTTAACAAACATTCTAAAGAGCCTTTTAGGAAATAACAGTAAAGAGGCATTCTTTAGCTTCCCTTTGAATGATTGCTGAGCTCCAGTATCCTCATTCAGTCATTAGCAAAGGGAAGGATGGCAGAGTTTCTGAGAGGGAATGAGAGGGAAATTCTGAAGGCTTGTTGTTCAGCTTATGTATCATTCTGTGATACTGATTGTGTGTGCAACCCTACACAACCCACTGTCTTTGTCTTGATCAATGTTTATTAGGAACTGAGGATGATAATAACCAGAATTTCTTGGAGAGGCTAAGCTGAAGGGCCTTGTTTTTGAATTTCCCCATAGCGGGCGAGTTTCCAGCTGATGCAGCCCTCCCTCCTCGTGGAGATACGCTGGGAGAAAAAAAAGCCTTTATCAATTAAAAATACTAAATTTATTTGCACTCGCTAGAAATATTCCCGGCATTTGTTCTAAGACTGAATCATCTTGTTTGTGTAGCTATGATAAACATCAACAGCAACTGGAGACAACTATATGAATTTTCAAAGTTTAAGAAACTATACTTCCCCGATTTAGATAAAAACCCCCAAATCTTTTAAAAGCTACTCTATTTACTTGTTACTGTCCTTCAACACTGACCTGGCAGCAGAGGGTGGTCTACTTTCTGGTCCTCCTCTGGAACCTTTCATGGACATCCTGGCTGAGAAACAAACATAAGATGTTGAAGGTGATTTAATGGAGAAGCCAGAAATGTTCCAGTGGAAAAGCAAAAACTCAATAAGATGAATGTGTAAATTCACTCCATAGCTGATAGATCATCTTAGTCTGCCATAGCAAACCATTATGGAGGTCCAGGATAAATCCAAGGAGGTGGGAACTAGAACAGGGCTAACCTCCTCCCTGCTCCTTTTAGCTGTTGTTTCCATTATATTGTGAGGATCCTGGTAGGATCTAGTGACCTCCCAACCCAACACTCACAACAGCTTGTGGCACTTTAGTTGTTTGGCAACTGCCAATAAATTTAAAAGAAGTAGAAGAAGAGGAATAAGAAAAACACACCAGAGTGAGAAGGTAATCTGGAAAGGATCTTAGATGGTTTCTACATTTCTTTCAGCTGTGTTTGTCTACACATCAATAGTAGTGATCAAAGAGAAGAAAAGACTTGAGCTCAGATGGGAACTTGGATCAAGAGGGTTGAACACCATCTCCCTTCCATTCAGCCAACACTACACCATCTTCCAGAAAATCCCAGACCCCATTCATGAAAACTCACCTTATCACACCCACGTGGAAACTCCCGAGCTGAAAACTGAAGCAAATCCAAACACTGCATTTCCCTGAACGGCCTCTTGAGGCATGTTCATAAAAAAAGCAAATCTTCAGTACCCTCCATTAGATATTGTCCCGTCTCTCCACCTTCTCCTGCCACTTACGGTGTTTCATCCCAGCCTTTTTTTTTAACTTCTTTACTTCTTAACTCTTTCTGTTGCATTTTGGATATCCTGTTGTGTGAAGTGATTTGGGTTGAATAAAATGGCATTGTTTTACTACTTCCAGGTCCTGATATCCAGGATCGATGCCAGTTTTTGTGCCACACTAGGGCCGTCTTGACCACCACAGACTTGACAGCTGGTGCATACTTATTTTGATTTGGTGTGCAGACTATTGCAGAATCTGCAGTGAATGAAAAATACCTGAATGGTTTATTGCTTCTGGGATCATTTCCAGCCTGGATCACATGCTGTATTCCATAATGTAACAGGTCTCGTCCAACATCAGGAACATAAACCCAAAATCCGTGACACCAGCAACAACTCATGTCACAGTATTTCTGTAGATACTATACTGCGTTGCATGTCCAGAAGGAAGTCTGCAGTTTGAAACAGAGCCTTGGCCTCTCATCAGTTGGTGATGGTAAATGCTTTCTGACATTCTGAAAGGTCACATACCCACAGTTGTAGTTTAGGTCTCGAGATATGCTGGTGGCCTGTGGCATCAATTCAATGCCAAATGTGTTGCAAATCAAAATACAAAATCTGAGAGCAGTGGGGAGACAGGGCATAGCCAAGATCTAGTAGATAACCGAATGACTCACTACCTTACGTTGACTGAGGAAGTTTTTAATGTCAATAATGACATTAACAACTTTATCATAAATGATGAAGAAGGGACATAGATTACAAACTGGTTTGCCATTTTGGCGCTCTGGCGTCAGTCCAGTGAGTACTAGATCTCAGCTGTGTCCCGTCTCGCCATTTTTGGTTGACATAATACTGATTTGACACTAGGTTTAGACAAAAAGAAAAGAAGAGAAAAGGTTCAGCTGGGAAAAATGGGTTGAAAACAGAGATGGTTTTAGAGGTGATGGCGAAAAAAGAAAAGCATATCCAAGAAAAATGACGTTATATATGTAGACTATGGATGACTTCTCTTCAGTTTCAGTTGCTTCATCCCGGGTATAATATGTTATTATGTTGTATGCCACAGATTTATTTTCTTCTTTTTTCTTGTTCTTCTCTTTTTTGTTTGTTTATTTTTATTTTTATTGGATTTGTAAGGAGTTACTTGAATGTAATTTGACATAAACACTATAATAAAAAGATGATAAAATGATAAAAAGAAACAGTAGATGATTGCACTCTCGGAGAGTTTCATTTCTTGGTTTGCAGAATCTCAGTTTTGGTTCTCAGTTTTTTTTACTTTGATCCACAGATTTTGGACTTTTATTCACAATAGAGTTGCTGTTGTACTGATGCCATAGAGGCTTATGTACAAAAAACTGCCTCTGCGTAGCACTCAGAAAAGGATCAGTTAGCCATAATATATAACTGGCCATAACCATGTTTTTGGTTCTGGGCTGTAAACTTATTTTGTTTGTGCTAAAAAAGTAGGTGCATTTCAGCATTACAGGCTGTAGGGATTGGTGGGTTGAACCTATCACAGCTCAAATATGAGGAGGTGAATAATACATGGGTGGGCGCGAGTTAAATAGCTGGTATGCAAACACTGAAGAAAAATAACGCTTCAAGGACAGCATGGACTTATGGGTCAAGACAGCTGAAACAAATAAAAACACCTCTGAGGATGAAAAATTAAAAAAAAAAAAAAACAGGCAAGTGGGTTAAAAGAAGATGAAGAGGAGATGGATGACGAAAGAAGAAGTGAATGACAATCATGCGTAGGACTTGTGATGAGAAGGAGGAGAAGGTTATAGCAGTCTGTTAAAGAGGCAGATTAATGTTTCATCATGACCCTCCGCTGATGCTCAGCTGCCGATGATGAATGGCCGTACTTGGCACTCATGTGCAATAAACATAATGCCTCCATCCACCATCTCACATGCCACAGAGAAGGTACAAAGAGTGATATCAATAATTCTGCCTCGGCGGTTGCCACGTAGGGACACATAGGCCACGGCAGCTAAATGAGATTAGAAACAGAGAAGTCACTTCTCTAAATCACTGTTGACCATTTAATGTGTAAATGTCAGATAAGCCACGTTTCCAACGCCCACTGGGCTGAAGAAAACGTGCCATGACTGTGAAGAGATTGGCTGTCTGTGACGTTTGTATGATACATACAAAGCGATTGAAGCACAATTGGAGCATGTTAAGCTTTATGACACAGCAGCAGGGATCCACATGCCCTCCACATCACAGCAGTCTGAAAGATAGTCTTTTTGTCAAACGTGCAAGTATGCCGAAACACAAAAGTCCTCGTCTCTCTGTTCCCCTCCCTTAAAAAAGTAGCACATGTGGTTCAGCAAGATACGCGCACGTTCTAAAGTGATTGTTTGCCTGAAGAATTCTTCTCATCTTCAACAAACACAAACTCCCCTCAGGGTAAACAAAACACACCCACAGCGTGCACGTGTGCACGTTTCACCACGCAAGCCACTGAGCCGCATTCTGCGCTTCTTCAGCAGTTCTCCCTAAGTGGCCAATTTCTGTCAATCACTGAGCCAACACAAGCAATTTTAGATTCTAATTAAACTAATTGAGGCAATAAAGTGGAGGGCCAGGTGGACTAGGCATAAACAAACACAACTAACAATGCTGATGATGGAGGGTGATGATGCTGCACTGCTGAACCGCAGTGCTGTGACTGGAACTTGAACGGCACAGTCTGGAGTTTTAGGGGTTAAAAACTAAAGAGAAATTCAAAATAAGTTTTGAACCACTGGAGTGGAGACTGCGGAGATTCTTTGTGTATTTCAAACAAACATGACCTACATACAGTACAAATGCAAACACAAATCACATTGTTATTTGCTTTATTCTTTGCCGTTATTCTGTGAAACAAATATCGTCTTTTTCTGGATGTAATAATGCTTTAACACGCTGCACATGGTGTCAGAAACATCACGCTGAGTGACAAGAGGTATGAGGAGGATATTTTTATTCAGTTGTTCATATAAAGGCTCCTCACAGGATTGACATCCACAATACTACAAGTGAGTTATGTTCATAGCTGAGTTGTCACTTGTACCTCCTTCTGATACTTTCAAGATCAACAGCAACATTTCCACTTGTGCTTTCATATTGGGGGTTTGTTTTATGCTTGTAGCATGTTTTACGTTGTCTCCTGATGATGCAAGAGACCAGTAAACAAACGTTATTTCTAATGTGCAGCGGACAGACAGTAATGAAACCAGACCAGCAAAGTCATTTTATGCTGACCGTAACGCAACCAAGTGGGTTTCAAAGCAGCGTAAAGGAAACCTTATAGATGTTAAGGTGAAGCCCCTTTTACAACACTACGTTTTACTCCATCATTCACCATTATAGTTTCTTGTAAAACAAAACTGACAATTCTGAAATTATGTCAAGGTACTGCTGCGGGGGTGGCGGGCCAGTGTCTCCATAAAACAGTGTTTCGTGAATGAGCGTAAATCTCATGAAATGTTGTCCCGCAAGACTTCTTTTTAGGAGCATAACTCTCCCATAATCTCTTCCTGCCAGACTTCTATGCAAAACAAAGATGATGATCTTAACTTCGAAGAAGATGGGCAGAAACCTCTTTAGCTTTGAACAAGGTTTTGCGATTGCTGCCACCGCTGTTGCAAATATAGTCAACGGAAGACAAAGGCAGCGGATGATCATTCGAACAATCATGTGGTCTGGTCATATGACCGACTGCTACACTGGACCTTCAACATGTCTGAAAAAAAAGAAACACCTTGTGCAAAAAGGTTTTTCTGACATTTGACAGTGTTTTCAAATTGTAGCAGTTTCTATTGCATCTTTTTGTTTAATATTTGACGTTTTTTAGGCTTTGTCCAATTCTAGTATTAATGCAAAGTTTCTCTCGTGCTTAGTTTGTGGTGACATCAGCAGGACCCAAATGCAGGAGATGAAGTGGAGGAAGTTTGATAGCAAAAAAAGTGCTTAATTTAACAATATGTACTGTTTAGACAGGAATGCAAAGAAATTAGTACAAAAAAGACTGACTGAAGACATTTTAAAAAACAAGACGTAAACAAATGCAAAACTAGATGGCAGTGAAAGACAGACAGGCCAAAAGGAAGCAAGAGAAAGACAAGACAAGATAGACAAGATAAGAGACACAGGTGTAAACAATCAGGACAGATGGGAACACCCATCCATGCAGGTACAGGTAGAGCGCAACGGATGCAGTTTAGCAACTAATCAGAAGTGCAGTCAGCAGTAAGTGTATGAGCATAAATAATGTGTTATGTACAGGTACGACTTACAGCATATGGACAATATTTATATATGTACATGTAACACTGTATAATATATATCCTACTAAACGAGTGTGATATTGGTACTTATATCTAGGTGAGTGAGCCAAGTATACGCAGTGATTGAAGAGGTACTATGAACATATTATACAGATGGATTTGTGCGTTGATGTCAATGAACAATAAACAGGAACAACATCATTTACAAAAGAGGAAATAGGTAGATGATAAGTTAGGTGATGTATCACAGATAGTCTCTGTAAGCTCAGTGAAACTTTACATTCACTCCTTTCAGTATCTGAAGCAAAGATCTATGTAAGTCTCACTAAACACGTGTGGCTAAAAAAGAGACATAAAGATAAGTGAATAGGCTCCCGCTGAAAACCAGAGATGATTGTGATATGGTAGCATTGGCTGAGAAAACAAGCATTTACCCACTATACAGGTCTCCAAGTCCTTTCTGATCAGAATCAGAGCTCAAACAAAGACAACGAGAGAAAAAAGAAGCACATGTTTGTATTGGTGGGGGATAGAAAAGCTGCTTTCAGATAAGTTAAGATGTTAATGCCCTCTAATGTGCATGGTCTCAAGAGTGTGTTTATTTTTTCAGGCAGGCGTTTCGGAGTGTGAGGTCACAGTCAGGCTCCAGCCTGTTCGTATGAACGTTTGTCACTTCTTCAAACTGGGACCACTCCAGTATGTTCATTTTAAATGTGGCGTTAATGAAATAAAGTATATAGATTATTATTTTATTTATGCTTTTGTCCAGTTAGAAGGTATTAATCCAAGAGGAGTGAACCAGTCTGCATCTGATCATAAAAAAGCAATAGCAGGCCGAACTCTCCATCATATCGTTGCCGGTTTTATCACCTGCACTCCACTACCTCCTTCAGTCTTCACCTTCAGCACTTGTTTCATGCCACAGCTCTGAAATGTGAAAAATGTGAAGACTGTCGCCCTCAAAGTCTTTTCAGACAACGAACACAGCTTGAGTTATTTATTCATTTTCTTATTACAACCTTTTGCTCTTTCAGTTCCTGCCGTCCAGCCTGGTCTGCGTCTGTTGATGAGTGCACCGCAGCAAGCAACGGGGGCACAAATATTGAACCATAACAAATTCAACCAGAGGGCCGGCCATCTGTTTGGTCACCAAAATATAGTCAGGATCCAGATAATCAAATATCATAAAGCTGAGAGGAAATGCCTGTCAGTCTCATTAGAGAGTGACTGTGGTGCCTCCAACAGAAGGCCAGGCTCGCTCGCCAGAAACATGAACCATCACTGATGTAAGCTGACTTATTAAACAATATATAGTCACACAGGTTCATCCTTACTATATAAATCATTTGAACAGGAACATTTTCAAACAAACAGGCTTTCCCTCTCCAGCTACCTCAAAGAGAAAAAGATAAAACGAATGTGTTGTTTGTTTGCTTACTTACTGGTCTTGTCGATTGTCTTGGATGACAGATGCAAATGAATTGTATCTGTGTGAAGGCTTCTTACCTAACCTGAGGATTATATCATGAAAGGTGATTAACCAGCTAAATATGTCTGGATTAGAGATGTAACCGGCTCCTCAAGAACAAAAAGGGGAACAATATGTTCTTACTGCACACGTGTCCTTTAATACGTCAATGCAAGTTTGCATTTTAATCTGGTTTGGTGAAGGAAAAAAAAAGCTGATGTTTTCTAACTGTATCACCCCCCCCCCACACACACACACACACACCTTCTTACATTATTTTTACTTGCAGAAGAAGTGTGTGTAATGAAGAATAACCAGAACATAATGCCAGGACTGGTGTGCTTCTGGTGTGCGCGGTAGCTGAGGTAATTTCAAGGCTGCGTCTTCTGCCAGAGGAATGCCATTCTGGGATAAAAAACTGAATAAACAAAGCCAGCCAGGAAAATCCCCACTTATTAAATAGAAGATAAATATGCGTGTCTCCATTTAATCTGTGTGATGCCCGTGAGCATCACATCCTGACATAAAAAGATAAAATTGGAGCAAATATTAAAGTGAACATCTGAGGCTCATTTCCACCTGTTTGGTCTTATCCAGGTTACTTCCTCATTCTTCAAACAAAGCTACAATAAAGGAGATTTTCACCAACTGGTAGACACCACGACGCCAGTCACGACTGTAAAAGCTGTCCACCTAAAGCAGGAAAATGAGTATTTTGTCCTCACAACCGCATGTGGAAATGGTGATATCTACGTTTTCCTCATGAACACCCACAGTCCCTGTGGTTTTAGGCAGAAACTGACCAATCAATGCACTTCCCACCTTAAGCCGTAGTTAGTCTCCAAATAAAGTCTCGTACTGTGGAGTCAGATACATTGGGTTAATTTGCATAGAAAACACCACCTCATATATCTCTTTTTGTTTTGTTTTTTGGTTTATGGAGATGTCTCAGGTAAGAATTGAGCTTTGCAGAATTTTAGATATGAATTTAGATAAGTCTAAAACCACGAAAAAGCATGCCATGTATACTTTAAACGTTGCCCATGAGACCCTGGTATCAATCTTCTAGATCTGCTACGGATGTCATGCAGAATTAAACAGGAGCGTGTGAAACGATGAGCTTTGGATTGGAAAAATATCCACTTGGAAAAAAACATTGCAGCTGTTGTTCACTCAATATTAATTCCAGTTTCAGAGAAAGCCGATAAAGAATGTATGACAACAGCTTTTTGAGCGTGTGAAATGAGGGGAAAATACAAGATTCAGGAGGTTAATTAACTAGAAGTTTTTTTTTTTCTCACTTTCTTACTGATGAGCCCACATACTCGCTGATGCTTCAGATGTTAAAAGTTGCTTCTGTAATGACTGCATCCCTTCTTCTGAAGCTTAACCTATGACACTTTTAAAACTGTCTTTTTAATGGCAGACAAATGCGGATTTGCATTCATTAACTGTGGATTCAGAGGACAGTCTTTTCTTTGCACAGTCAATTTATTTTCCAAACTGTGTTTACTGATCGATGGCTGTTTGTTAGGAGGTTGATGATTTTATAGAACGCTGCACTGTTTTTTACAGTTAAAATGTCACAATTACACACAATTCTTTTTGTCAAGAAAAAAAAAACACACCCCGAAGTCAAGACTGAGTCAACCTATGAATGATCAGAACTGCCTTCAACAACTTCAGTAACTTTAGTTCATGATATCAAATGCCATCAGTTTTGAAGGGAATAAATGAAACATGAAGGACAGAACCTTGAACTTCTGACTATGAGAGAGAAATGTAACTGGGCTGTTGTTCCTCTTCTTGGCATTTCGCTTTGCCCTCCAGTGATCTGTGCCTGAACTGCTTCTCACTTCACTGGACAAACCTTCTGTACAGGTCAATATGGGAAGTCTAAATGTCACCTAACTTTAAAATGGAAAAAATGTGGCCAAATCTTGTCATTTAAGAGAAAGAAAGATGTTGATATATTTCACAAGTGTCCTATAAATGGGACAAAGACACTTTACTGTGGAGAAAAACTACAGGTAAAGCAGAATGCATTTTTACTGCGCAGTCTGTTTTTCTGCTTTCGCTCTTTGCGTTCCTCGTTTCTTTGCTCTCTGAGGTTGCTGCAGTGGGACACTGTTGAGGAACCTATTTCCCCTGTGCAATCCGACTCTTTCCACGCTCAAATATGCTTAGGTTGTCCAATCAAAGCCCTCATTTAGGATTTTGACTTTTTGAAGAGGTGGAAACTTATTTCAACTCTGACCACCATGGGAAAATACAAGCGAGAGCAATAATTTGATTTTTCATGCACCAGTCAGCTCCCAGTAGACCTTTGAATTGTCAGCTCCGTCCACGATGGAGGTCCCTGTACAGGAAAAAGCCCATATCTGCTTAAAAAAATAAATAAAAAATGCGCTCAACGTCATTTTTTTAACATTGGCAAATGAGGTACATTCAGTGATGAGGCCATCAGGATTTATTTGGAAGGCAGTACTGATATGGTTAACCGTGCTGGTAGTAATGTATTACAAAAGCAATAAGATTGCAAAATACATCACTTTTTGCTGTAATATAAACCCATTTAAGAATGTTAAACTGGAAGAAACAGACATAGATTTTTTTTTTCCATCACAATCTGCACTTGGTTTTACGGACTGGTTTCAAAATTTTGGTAACATCATGCCCAGCGTGACCTTAGTAATGTGTGTCCCATTATACAATGTTCCCGAGGGTCTCATATCCACAGAGCCTGAGGTTGTTCATCTTTGCTTTGCAGTTTTTAAAGCCTGTACCGACTTCCTGAGTATCCCGAGTCAGGTCTGAATGCCAGCAGTAACCGCAGGCCAGCACATGCACTACAGCCATATAAAAATAATAAAGAAAATCCAGAAAAGTTCAGGATGGCTGGCATGTGAGGATTCAAATGTCTGCAACACTCGGCCTTCACCTATTACGGTTTAGCACCTGGCCAACTATCTGCAAAGAATGAATGCAGCAGCAGTTTGTTGCCTTCCAGTTTTCATATCGTGGTCAAGTGCGCTACTGATATCAGCAAAACACGAGTAGGGAAACACAGCTCTCAACGTGCAAAAACATGCCCTAATGAATGTTTTAGGCCCATTTTTGTTTGTGAAGACTCAGAGATTCAACATGGCTGCATGTCGCTGATTAATTAAAAAAAAAAAGAAGAGAGGATGGCTGTTTTTTCACAGAGAAGCAAAAGCAAGAAATGGAACAATCAAGGCTATTAGTAGTGTTTAATGGCTAATGATGTGCTCTCTGACTGGCGACTGATAATGTCAAATCAGGAACTGACTGCCTGTACTGCTGCCTCATTAAGCACAGCTTGACGTCCTATAAGAGAAGCCAACTGAACCTCGCTGCAGTCAAAGCGTCGCTGCGGTCTCAGTCCGTCCTCGCCTCGTTCATCTGCTGCTCATTCTGGTGTCACGCCCTCCACTTTTGCTGCTTTGCTGTTTGAAAAGGGAACATTTTCCATCAAATCATAAAAGACCTTCTGAAGATGTCTGTTCATCGATTTCTTTGTTTTGCTGTATAAATCGTATTTATTTGAACAAGTCCTTGTCTTTTTTGTTTTTTTACTCTTATTCCCTGTCGGTTTTTCTGTTCTACTTCTTGATGCTGGTTTGTTCCTGCTTGTTTGATGCATCTTATATTTCATTCTAAATATAAAGCTAAATATGAATCTAACTGTTTCTTAAGATTGTTGACCTGGAAGAAACAGACATTGATTTTTTTTTTCCCATTTACAATCTGCAATTCGTACATGGACTGGCTTTAATCTGGAATGTGTGGTCATTAATATAAACTCTGCGACACTGACAGGTAAGCGGACGTTTGTTTTCTTTTTCCTAGCTGTGCTGACCTGATGCTGACCTGAAGTCAGCTGAGCTTGTGGCCTCTCCAAAGCCAGGTAGCAAGATGGTCCTCAAGAAGTTGAAACCAGAAAGTCAAACCTATTTGGGAATTTTTGTCTGACCAGACACAAACAAAAAGTCTTTGAACAAACAGGCCTGTCAGAAAACACTCTCCTCAGTTACCAGAAATGGATTATTTTTACCCAAGATTTAAGGCGGGTTTATAGCGGGCGGTTTCTTTTCCCTTTAACGTGAATACATATGAATCATCAGCGCTACCCGGCCTTCCAGCTGATGGTCTGGCCATCATATTAATCAAAATGATGGCTGCTACCAGAGCGAGTGTCTGATGAGCTCCCGGCTGTCCAGCAGGCTGTCTCTGGCCAACTCTGGGTAGATGCCTTCAGCTGGGGACAAAAGTAGCTGTTGCTGGCTGCTCCGCCAGAGCCAGAGCCACCCTTCACCTTCCAGGCCGACCCAGAGCTGGTCCGGGCAGAGCAACAAGCCACATAACCTCTGATTATGCTTCTGTAGGTCTTTACCCACAGCTAAGAAGTGACGTTTTTAGGGTGCTCAGTATTTAAAAACTAATAATGCATAAAAATTCACCCTTTGTACAGTAGTCATTTATTTACTCACTTTTGTATGTATTTGTGTTTGTATTTTCTGGGTTTATACTGTTCTTTATCACTAACATCCATTACTGAATAAACTCATGGCCTGAAACACACCCCGTAAGAAGTTTGGATGAAAAGACATTTTAGGGCTGATTAGGTCAATAAAAGTAATAATAATGATGTTCCATTAAATAGATAACTGATTTGGTCCATAATATTATTCCATACCATTCAGGCTTTTATTTGATTTTTGGCTCCGCTTTTTCCTTTCGACCCCGTTTCTCCTCTGACTTATTTACTGAAGTTATCTTCACACTCCTGATATGCAGTTGGTTTATTTATACCCTCCCCTATGGAAAGATGCTATGCTGATGGGGCACTTTACTTATATATTTATTTGTTTTTTTTCTTTTAAAATAAAAAGAAGCTACAATTGAGAAAGAAGTAAGAGTGGTATAAGAGTGGATCCGTAATTTATCACCAACTCATCACTGTTCTTAAAAGGAAAGCCATTAATCAAAAGCAGAAAGGAAATCTATTTAAAACAAAAAACAACAACGACAGAAAAAAAAAAAAGCAAAACGAGTGATGCAGAAATTGAAGAGTGAAAAAACAAAAACAAAGTATGTATCACCGGATCTATGCAGCGTCTAATTGGGTCAGTGGCCAATAATGCGCCTGCGTTAGTGCTGAGCTTTGCTTCGAAGCTGGAACAGCAGGCTGGTTGGAGATCAGCATCAGCATCAGCAGGAGTAATTCAATCTCACAAGAGATGAAACATGAAATAAGGTAACCTAGAACCTCCTGAGCTACGTTTCTACTCCAACTCTGCACATGTGAAACACAGAACTGAGACCTAACCGAAATAAAATGCCAATAAGACCTATCCTGCTCATTACAAAAAAAAAAAAAAAAAAAAAAACAAAAGAAAAAAATGTAACTTGAGGGTATATATATCTCTCATTGTGTCATTTGTTAGACACGGGTCACTCTTTCTTTAACATTGCTGGCTGGGCCTGTCAAAAAACATTAGAAAAAAAAGAATAACTTGTTCTGCCCCGATTGTGCATTGAGTATCAATTAAAGAGTTGTTCTTTTTGACGCATGGCCATCCTTGGAAGTTAGAAGATAGGGTTAATGGGAGCAGGTGTGTCAAAACGACTCTCCGGGCAGGAAACGGAGAGGACGAATGACAGACGAGGTTTAGGGAGGGGGGAGGGGATGTTGTTGTATGGTGATTGCAGCAGTGGAAGGAGCCATTCAGCCATCAGGAGCCATTCGACACTTTAGGATGGAGATGCAGCACGTGGTGAAAAGACAAATATACCTTGACAGAACAGCATGAGCCCCCTCCACCCCACCCACCCCACGCTCCACCCCCCACCCCTACTCCCCTTGAAGTAGAGTGATGTAGTGCACAAGAGGCACCTGTGACACCAACTGCCAGCCCGGTGGAACATCAACCACAAGCCACCTGTTAAAAAATGTACTCAAAAACATCAAGCTGCCTTCCTGTAACTGGCATTGACTTTTGATGTTATGACTGCCTCTATTTATAAGTAGAATTGAGATGTCAGTCAAACCATGCTCAGACAGTCAAATAAAACATTTATATCTTTGTTCTCATCAGTAAACATCCTGTGGCTGCTTCTCAATAAGAATATGAAATGATGAATAATCCATTCTTTATTAATTTCATTGCCAATACAACAAACTCTTACAGCACTCAGGACTTTTATTGATGAAAACCTTTCTTTTTTTTAATTATTTTAAATGAATAGCTGTTCTTATTGTATCACAAGCTCGTTTCATTTTCACCACTGTTACTTTGCGCTCTGACCTGAAGATGAAATGACGACTGATGGACCAGGGGGATCCTCGGCTAACTGCCCGTGGCGCTGCGGCACCTGGGGCACCGTCAGAGGTTGGGTTAATGGAAAAAAGTATTATACTAATTAGTGTTCATTCATTCAGATCAAACGTTCTGATGTTTCAACCAAAGCAATATTTCAAACAAGTCTCGCCAGAGCTGAAATGAGGACTCCGGTCGAGCACCAGTGACCCTTAATAGCCGACACTTGGCTAATTGTCCCGAGCCTTGGAGTCCCTGGAGCTTCACCAGAGCTCAGACCTGGCAAGGGTCTGGGAAAAGTTAATCAGTCCAAAAGGATGCAGGCCAACCTTTAGGGTGGTTGAGTGGAGCAGCTGGCTTTTCCAGCTACGGGAGGGCAGGTAGCCAGCGAGCTAAAGGATGTCCACCGCTTAGTTCAGGAATCAGCTTTCCACATCAAACTTCCAGACACAAAACACAGATTATCACTGTGACCACAAAGTTTGAAATGGTCCTGTTTTAGATGTTTGATGATCTTGTGAGGTTCCTGTGAAAATGTTTGTTTGTTTGCTTCAGCATTGGTAGCTGATTTAACCATTTTTACTGTGTCCAAGAAAGTGTATTCACTTCATTACAATTCATAAAATAAAAACAAGTATTAACTTACTTCATCTGCTGTCTTTCTATTATTAATCCATTAATAATAGAGAACATTTCTTCCCATGTTAATTATGTTTCGTAAACCTATGAGCACAAATGTACCAAGTACCTAAAAGTGGACAACCTGTCCAATGGATGGGCTTTTTTAGAAATGTACCCTGTCGGTCAATTATTTAATAATCTTATAATATTATAGCTAGTTATATAAAATACAGTACACCTAAAGAAAATAAAGAACAATGTTTTTCTATATTATATATCTACCAGACATTACCCATTTTGTTTAAAAAAGGGAAACAAACTGAACGAAGGCAGCGGAGCCTGAACTTTCAAGCAAAACCTCTAATCATGGAGATTATGATGACCCACAAAGTCTGCTATTAGAGACTAGAAAATCAGTATTTCTCTCATGATTTATGGTTATGGCTAGTCTTTGTTTTCTTTGATAATTGTGTGTTTTGGGTTCCTTCTCTGAATCTCATTCTCTGCTCTGTTTCTTGGCTCCATCTGGTATCCTGCTGCATTAGTATTTGTTTGTTTTATTGTTTTAGTTTTATTTCAAAAACGGGCATTATTCCTGCCCCAGTCTTTGTGATCTTCTGCATTTGGGTCCTCCTAACACCTCCCAAACACAAACAGACCGTGATGGTATGAAGCTGCATCAGAGCCCTTGGCAAAGATAATTTACACTCCAGTGATGGCAAAATTTATGCAAAGAAGAACACTGAGGTTTTTGAGCAGCATATGCTCCATCATGATGGAATCCTTTCCAGGGATGTCCATATTTCATTAAACTAGGAAAAATGCATAAACACAGTCTATTCACATGACAAAGTCGAGGAAGTTTGAGGACAGAGGTACGATGGATGAACAGAGCAAGTCACATAGATAGATAGATAGATAGATAGATAGATAGATAGATAGATAGATAGATAGATAGATAGATAGATAGATAGATAGATAGATAGATAGATAGATAGATAGATAGATAGATAGATAGATAGATAGATAGATAGATAGATAGATAGATAGATAGATAGATAGATAGATGCTTTTTGTTTAATTTTTTGCAAACATGTCTCAGCTGTTGTCGTAGTTAAAGTATGTTTAGTGAGTTTTAGAAATATAGAATTTGCACTTTCAGATATAAATGAAAATCTATACAATAAAATAGGTTGATCAAAATTTGATTTTACATTCTAGTTTCACGTGAAACTACATCACTTACTTAGTTATAAGTAAGTCAGAAATTCAAGATATGTCAGCACATATGCATCCAAGTAAAGATGCAGTGAGCAGTTTGTTTGATCTTTATCAGCAGATTTATGCAATTTCTTGCTCTATATGGGGCCAAATGTTGAAAAATTTAGGATGAACCAGTGCAGCAGTATGTAAATAGACGTTTACCTAATCTCAGGACTAATAGCTGGATGAGAGTCAAGAGAGGCTGTGACTTGCACTTAATGGAAAACCTGCTATGCTTTGTGCTTCAGTAATGGGAGGAGATTATCTTGCAATGCAGAGGGGCTGAATGAATACTTCTCCACAAATTGCTCCCAGCCTCGCCATCCTTCCCCCATCGCTTTCTCACTCATCCTGGATGTTTATTACTTATATTACCCTCATGAACGATGTTAGTGCGTTAATCATGCTGACGAGGAGGCTGAGGCAGGTTATTTCACTGGGACGCATTTTATTTAATAAATATCCATCATTTTAATTAAGAAAGAAAAAACATGAAATTTATTTTAGGTTTCTGTTTTGACAGCTTGGTTTCTAATTAGTGGCTCAAATTTGTAACCCTTTTTTTTTCATCATAGCAACTCATGGTTATTGTTTAGGCCTCACTTTTGTTGGCATTAACAACGTTTGTGTTAAACACTGAGAAACATCACTGGAATCCAGCTTACGAAATAAAATAATTAAATAAATAAAAACATTGTAAATTGACTATAGGAGTAAATATGAACATGTATGTTTCTGTCTAGGCAGCACGATGGCTTAGTGGTTAGCACTGTTGCCTCACAGCAAGAAGGTTCCCGGTTTAATTCCCGGCCCGGTGGGTCTTTCTGTGTGGAGTTTGCATGTTCTCCCTGTGCTTGCGTGGGTTTCCTCCGGGTACTCCGGCTTCCTCCCACAGTCCAAAAACATGCAGTGTAGGTTAATTGATCTTTCTAAATTCTCCCTAGGTGTGAATGTGTGTGTGATTGGTTGTTTGTATGTGGCCCTGGATAGACTGGCGACCTGTCCAGGGTGTACCCCTGCCTTTCGCCTGATATGCGTCGGGATAGGCTCCGACAGACCCCCATGACCCGGAAACGGGAAAAAAAAAGCGGGTATAGATAATGGATGGATGGATGTTTTTGTCTTATCTGTTTCTTGCTTGCAAATTGACTTTTTCTAGTCTCTAGACATTATAAACCCCAAATATTTTCTTCTGTTTTTTTTTTTTCCATTGTTGACTTTGTTTTTGTTATTTTTTTTAATATGCATCCATTTTTGCAATTTAGGGCTGCAACATCCCATTAAAAAGTTGATATGGGGATCATTTAAAACTACAAAAGATGTGAAAGACGAAATAACACCATTTAAATTTTGGTATTCTGTGCATACCATTAGAAGCCTGTTTGGCATCCGCTCTGCTGGTATTGGTCAGTTTACTAAACCAGGTTGACACGTGCCACAGCGACAGAGACAGTAGCAGGATGCTTACGGTCGGACCGTAGTGGCAGATGCATAGGCTGGGTTGATCTACGGTGAGTTTATGGTGAGGACCAGTCTGCAGATGCAATCGATGCTTGCATAAGCCGAAAACTTTGAAGAGAAGAATAAAAAAACAAACAAACTCTGGTAGCTGCCTGGTATGACAACACCTCTTAAAATGACAGCTAGATGGCCTGAATACTTAATATATTTCAATTTAAGTCAATTTTAAACAGTTGAATATCCTTAAAAGGATACTATGGAACCTTTAAGTGCAACATGTGAACTAAACTGTGACTCATTAAAACTATCGACTGCTGTCTGCCAGGCACACTCTAAGTATATTAATAGCGACCACATTGCCCGTTTGCATATTAGGTTTTTGACCTCCACATTTTTTCAAAATGAGTTATTGCTCACTTAGAGGAACAAAAGTGATGCACGTCATCTCCATTTCTGAATCAGTAAATCTACTTTAAAAAGCCAGTAATGCACATGCACCACTTACTCTCAGTGTGGCACAGCTACAGCGAGTCTTCCTGGCTTTGCATTTGGACTGAGCTAGGACAAACCGAGTTGGATATGTAAAGACCCACTTTCTTAGACATCCAAGATTTTTAAATTCTGCTTTTGTGCCCTTTGACCGACACTCAGATAAACTAGTAACCAAGCCAAGACCATGACAGTCTGGACATTACTGATTAACTCAGTCAGAAAAAAGGAGATATTTGTTATAGGCCATGATGGTTTCCTCATCCTAACATCATTGTATTAACGCCTAAACCCAACCAAGCATGTTTCAATTTTGAAATGTGACCAAATTGTAAATTAAGTAGAAGTTAAGTAAAGAGTGCATCAGTATCACTATTAAGTGTGAGCGGGATATGTCTCCTCCCACATTGCAAAATTAAATTGATCAGTTAAATTAATGTTACATTAAATTAAACAAATAATTTACTTTACAATAAAATAATATATATGTTGTTTTTTTTACTTTATTCACCAGGTTTGTGCAAACAAATGAGGATTTTGATTCCGCTATTCATCCAAATTATTTGGAATTTTTTTGTGTCCCAGGTACAAAACAAACTGATGAAGCTATGTGACATTTCTGCAAATTCCTGTAAACTTGTGTTGAAATTATGATCTTCTGAGGACACTGCCATGTTAAATTGAGAATTTGCATTTAAATAATTACTTTTCTTAAAATAGCCCTGTCAATATATATCAGACGTCTGTACGTTACTGTAAATCATTTATGACATAAGCATGTGAAGCACCTCTCTTGATTGTCCAGCTGCAGTAAACCAAGAGTGTCTGAGAGGTTTGGCGAGCAGGTCAGCTGTGAGAGCTCTGTAGCTGTCTTATAAATGCTGCTCCTGATGCAGCAAGCACTCCTCTGTTGACATGTGCATTTTAATATTCAGTAAAAGATGAGCAGCTATATAGAAACATGTTCCACTAAAGCCTGGGAAGACTCATCTTTTGGCCCATATAAATCAGGCAGAGGTGTCCTTTAGGAACACTTTTGAATCTATTTCAGACCATGAGAAGCACGTGGACCATGTCAAAAGGACATATTTATAGATAGATGGTTTGGCACTGGTAGACTGAGTATTCATTTATCTCTTCTCAGCTCATTTAACCCATACATTGTTTTTTGCGAATGACTGAATTTAATGGTCTGTTAACACAGTATTGATGAGGCACCACTGTGATTAAAGAAAATAAAATGTACGTGTTTACAAATGGATAAGCACATGACCCCTGCTTCACCACCCATTCACAGCTTGTCTGTTATTTCAATTGATTAGGTTTGCCGTTGATTACAATTACTTTTCAACAATGTAAAATTACATTGTTCATACGTCGTTTGCCCTTGGTCTCTGTTCTTGCAGCTCAGACACACTTTTCTTGATGTGAATGTATGCAGGAGGCACCAAACAGAGGAAATTAAAAGCTCTGTCTGGTGAAGTCAAGACATGATAGCTGAGAAAAAGGCAAGGTTTGGGTCAAAACAGAAGAATGACTGTTACGCACACCTTTGTCAGAGTATGACGATCTCCTATGATAAATTAGCGTGTCCACTTTATCTATCTGGTGTTCTGTTTCTCCAGTGATTACATACAGGCAGAAGAGGGAGTGTCCTGGACATCACTTATAGTGAATACAGTCTTGATGACAACATCTTGATTCCACATCTCGGGCTTCTTTATTGGGTAAACAACCTGACGTTACATCACCTACAGTACCCTGAAGGGCCATTTGGGGCCAGCTCCAAATGCAAATCAACTCTGAAAGTCTCTCTTGCACAGCCTACAGTACATTTATTAGACAGCTTGTTCGTTTAATGGCATCAGGGTTCACATATATGCATAATTAGGAGTAGGGCCATGTTGCATGATGTGCGAGCTCTGTGGTTGTTAGTCAATGCACGTGTTTAGTTCCCTTCTTAGTCTGACTATGAAGCAATCACTTAATGCAAAAACACTAAATTGTTTTTTTCTAAATAACCAATAGGGGTCATCACTTTTGCTAATTAGTGCTTAACACTCTGACACCGGAGCATAGCTTCTGAAATGTGAAGGAAGTATGTTGCTGGCATCATGTATGCGCAAGCACACTTTGTATAATTAGGCGACACTTTGTGCTATCAGAAAATGTCCACTGCTTTTTAAAGCTGGGAAGTTGCACTTCACAGCCACTATACGATTATGAAAGTAATTACAGTCCCGCTGTTGCAGGAAGCCTGTGAATCAACCTCCTTGAGTCAAACACACACACGCTGCGGTGTAAGGGTTAACGACAATATGCGACTGGCTGTTGGTTGGCCTGGAAAATTCCAAGGATGGGGCTTAGCCAGCAGCCGTCAGTGATAATCATGGGTTGGCTAATTGCAATGGTCATTTCTGATGTTGCCACTGAAATGACATGTGAATGAAAGGTCCTGGGGTAAACGTTCACCAGCAGCGCCGCATCTCCTCTACTGTAGCTGAGCTGATGGAGCCCAGAGCTACAGTGGACAATTCCAGGACTATTCGAAGTGGAAGTCTGCTAGGACCTGCAGTTAATCAGCCGGCAATGCTGGCTGTGTCGCCTGACTGTACTGGGTCTAATCCTCAACCGCGGGTCCCTGCAGAGCTCTGCTAGTCCTCATTTCAGCTCTAGCAGCTCTTGTTTCAGATGTGTCAGAAGCGACACTTGAAATGAGGATGTTTGGACAGATTTGATCAGTGAGAATGTAAAGTAATTTCAATTAGCATCACAGGTTGGCATCAGCTGAGCCAGCTAAGCTAAAAGAACTATGACTGAACTAAGGTGGGCATGTTGCAGACGGCATCCCTGGTCTACTTGTTACAGCCATTTGCATCGTGGTCCTGTGCAGTCAAAAGAGAGACCTGCATCGAGGATTGGTGGAGCTCCAACCAAGAACCACTGGAATCTTAGACTTAGCAAGCCAACATCAGAGTTTTCAGACCCCTCTATTGACTTTCTTTTCAGTTTTCTTTTACAGTTGGCAAGACTGTTACCATGTAAACCTATTGGTCAACCCAACGCTGTTACACCAATTCCACCTGATCAAAAAGAGAAAATTCATTGCAATGAGCGTCGACTCCGGGTTTTCATTGTTATCTATGACAAAATAAATTTGTTACATGTTCTCAAAGTTACCCCCATGTCAGGTTAAACTGATGTTACATTAAGCTAAATGATAACAAATTAGTTGGGAGCTTTTCTTTAATTACTTTACATTACAATAATATAGATTGTTGTTTTTTTTGTTTTTTTTTACTTTATTTACCAAGTTTGTGCAAAAAAGGAGTAATTAGATTTAGCTATCTCATCCAAAATCAACTATGACATCAGAGCTTGGTGATGCTGACTATTGTTACCTGATCAGATCTATCCATCCATCCTTATCGCTTATGTAACCATAGGACAACGTTAGAAATGATTACAATTGGAGGAATAAGGCCAAATTGAACACCACTAAGACCCTTGACTAGCTGACACTCAGTCAACTGAGTGCAAACTTGGGCTTCCTGAAGCTTTATCAGAGCTTGGTCTTGGTGAAGGTCCTTCAAAAGTCAACCAGTCCAAAAGCGTTCAGGCCAACCTGGAGGGGGCCTCAGATAAATGTGCCAGTTGCTGCTGCCAGGGCAAGCAACCAACAAACATGAGGCTATCCAGCAGTTGGCCCAGGCAGCAGCGTTAGGCTGTGGGTGTAGGCGGCTGCCGCCTACTGGTTAGCTAAACTTTGTCCTCAGACCCTTACAGGCCTAAAGGTAGGTACAAAAACACAAATAAACATATTCTCTTAAAAATAAGAATGATGCACTGTGCACTGCTAGATCTGTATTCACTCAGAAACTGCATCAAGGGCGATCACGGCTAGTCATTAACCATAGTTATCAGTCAAAAACATCACTACTTATGCATACATTTATGGTTTCATACAATTTTACTTGTAGAGATACCCCCCCCCCCCAAATCACTCTTACAGATGTTATAGATGTGAAATCAAGCAAGTCTAGACCTACATTAATTTTTATACAAGGCTGTAAATGTACTCATTTTTTCCTGTTAATTTGAACATTTTATCATGAGGTCAGTGGAGACTGGCTCACTTCTTTCAGGCAGCCCCCAGAGGCTAAACGATGAACTGCAATTTTTCCTACTTTTGCGTTCTTGACAAGCCAACCATAGACATTAGAAAACAATGGACGAAGCATTACATCAAGTGACCCAGGGTTTCTGAAGGGCAGTTTTGAAGCCCACTTTTCTTCACATTGAGCCCAGCCGTGTTGCTCGGGAAGCTGACGGAAACATGGCCACTGCATGTCAATCAAAGGTAACTTTGACTATCAGCTCTTCAGCTGATCTGTCGATATAGCTGCAGAAGTTTACAGGTTTAGTTGAGAAAAATGTTACAGAAGACAGTATATTGATTTCTAATAGGAGGGCTAGCCTTTTTTTATTGACAATTGGAGAAGCCAATGTCTAGCCATTATCGCTTCCCAATCCATAATGGTCATGTTACCAACCTTACTGAAGCCACCGGCAGTTTGCAGTCACCCAGCATCAGCCAAAAGCAGCAGCAATTTTCGTTTTCACCGCTAAAACACCATTTGAAACGCGATATTCTGCTGTAAACATGCGCCTGCAGCTCTGCAGCTATTTCAGTAGGGATCGGCTGAAGGAGCTGATAGCCACAGCTAACTTTGATTTACACGCGGTGTGTGTTTTTATTAGGCTTCCCCAGCAACATGGCGCTGCACAATACGAGGAAAAGCAGGCTTTAAAACATCCCTTCATAAACCAATGGGTCACGTGACTGATGCTTCGTGACTGATTGTATTTATAGTTTATCGCTCTTGACATCTATGAAAACCGGATATTGCAGCATCCAGAAATTTATTTCTGACAGCATTCTGTATTAGCTGCCAGGAAACAGTAGCGTGGATTCAGTCGACAGATAACGTTTGAGCGTTTGTCATAAAACGGCGCTCATGTCCTAACCTGTGACCTGACACGATTCTCTATAGATATCAGTATTTTGCAGATTTTTCTCAGTTCTTCTTATTTTATTAACGTCATTTCTAATTGTCTGTCCCTCCTCCCTCACCCCTCAACATTGTTCTGTACTTTCAAACCAAGCACTTGGTGGTTTTTATTTCTCATGCCTTTTTACCTACACACCGCACTGCTCAACATGTGCGATGAAATGTGTTTTCCTACCGCCGATAAATATGGCAACCTCCACATGCGATGACCTAAATGTAATTCCCATATTGTGACTGAAGTTTGGACTTAATAACCAACAGACATGTATAAATCCTTGTTCAACCTGTTACAAAACTCAAAAGAAAAAAGTTGAACAGTTTTCAGGATTTCTTAGCTGAATAAAAAGTAATGGCAGCACAATTCACAGACTGTATTGATTTTAAAAATCTATTGCCTTTGTCAGGGCTCCTCATACCTTGTAAAATTCTCTTGTAAAAACCGAGAAAGTCGTTATGTCTTATGTATGTTTTTATCTTTTAGTCTCTGAGCAGAAGAGCAGGCTTCAACCCTCCACGTTTCTCATCCGGCCAGTCACCACCAGTGATTTTTTTTTTTTTTTTCCCCTCTGACATCCTACATAAATCCTCTCACATCGATGTGTTGTTGTCTTCTTTGATTCCAGCTGGCAGTTGTTACTATGAAGGCTGCTACACTTGGACGGATGCGTGCAGACAAACAAATATGCTTGTTGGATATTAGCTGTGGTTATAGCCAGAATAAAATAGTCTGGCAGTATGATTTATTAGCTGGCAGTGTATTTTACAAAGCCAAGTCAACCTAACGAATATAATTTCCCCTCTCTGTCCTTCACTTGGTGATTTTTTTTTTCCTTCTTTTTCCCTGGAGCAATATTTCCAATTGTTCATGTTCAGTGTTGCAACATCTATTCTCCGGCTGATGCATTGCACACGTCTGCCTCTCCGTGCGATTGCTAGTGTCGCTCTGCGTTTGTCTGTGCATCTGCATGGTGTTGGCTTATCTCTTAATCTGTCCCTCTTTCTGATGTTGCCTGTCTGTCTGTCCTTTCTTGCTGTCTCTGTGCACCTCCCATATGCATTTCATCCACCACAAAATAAAACACATTCACCGCATTTTAACCACCCACCCTTTTTTTTTTTTTTTTTTTCATGGGTTCTCTTGAATGTCCTTAACTGCTGAGAATTTGGGGGACCGCACTACATGCTCAGGCTGAAAACAAATGACGGGGATACGTCATAACTACGGAGGGAGGTACAGAGCATGGAGGAAGAGGAGAGCAAATGAGAAGCAGAGACTGGGAGGGAAAGAAGGAGAGAGAGTACGGAGGGGTATATTGACTCAAAGCTGGTCTACATGCTCCACAGAGTGTGAGAGACAGAGGAGGTGTGAGCAAGCAAGATGGAGTGCTGGCACAGATGAAGATTGTCCCTGGGTAGGTTTTTGTGGATGGTTCTATTCGTGCATGGGTGCATGTCTGTTAAGTGTGAGTACACATGTGCTGGCATGCTTCTTAATGCTCAGTAAGTTAGTATGCAACATGCATGTGCTCATATCCAATCAAGTGGTGGATCTGGGTGTTCTTACATAAGAGTGGTGGAGTGTTAAAGATCTGAACAGTTCAGTTTGGGATCTTTTCTGTTTATAACACACGTATGTGTGCATGTGTGTGAATCCTTTAGCTACATACTACGAAGAAGGTAGAGAGCACTCTTAGAAATACAAGTTTTCAATGGAGGCTGTGCGGTGATGTATATTTAAAGATTACCTCAGTTTATAAAACATACAGATGCAAATGTGTGTGAGAGTAGGTTGTTTTTTTTTTTTTTTTTTTAAAATGAGTTACAGAAAATACTGATAAAACAAGAAGCAATATGACAAATCTTTTCAGTATTTTCAACACTTTACCGTTTTGCCGTGTTGCTGACTTGTACATGGTTTTAAGAGCATCAAGAAAAAAAATGATATATCCTGTCAAAAAAGACAAGCAGATCGTACAGGCTTTTTGGCAGCTGCGAAAAGGAACTCGGGGTTAACCAGAGGTGAGACAACTAATCAATTTATCTAAGTACTCGCTCACGGCAAAACAAAACAAAGACATTTCATGATGTAATAATATTGTATGTCATTTTTTCAAGCAAAAATTCAAATTTTCTGCGTTTCTCGTTTCTCAGGTGTGAGACTTTGTTGACTCTGTTCGCCATTCATTTATTTCTGTTTTTTCATTTGTAAATTAATTATTTTTGCTTAGCAGACCAGTGAACCAACAAAGATGTCCAACATTTGTATGTGAGGCCCATCTGAGCTATAAATGATCTGAGAAATGGAGTCCCGCTTGGGATTGTCCACTGTTTCCATGCTGGTGTGAACTGCCCACTTTTTGGACCATGTTTGGACCACCTGAGCATAAGGACTGCAGAATGTCTCATGGGACGGCATAAAACCAATGGGCCTCACGTAAAAAAATGTTGATTGGTTGGTGGTGCATTATAAGTAGGAATTGAAAAGGTTATCAACGAATTAGTGGAGATGTAAAGTCAACCAGGCGTCTTGTCACTGCTGACGCACAGAGTCCCTCAGACGTTGCACAACCACGGTAATTTGGAAAAGAGCTTGGGGTTTATGTGCTGTGTGGAGCTACTTTATATAATTGTTTTTTATTACACAAGGGTATTATCAGTATACTTTTGTTTGGTTCGGGTTTTGGCACACAAACTGTTTGTTGAGGTTTTGAGAAATGTGGTGTTTTTGGGAAGCTGACCTCATCGGAATCTGCAACAGGGAGAAAGTGAACAAAAAGAGCATGGGATGAAATATTAAATCTTTTCACAAAATTGATGGTTCCCTTATCACTTCCAGAGCAGGACTCATGAGTCCGTCACCATGGCAACGGAAGAGAAGCTTGTAATGTTTGTGCCTCGGCCACATAATTCAGGGGCTGTGCAACTTCACCACTTCTGACTCTTTCAACTAAACATAAATTCTTCAATTGTAAAACAGTTCAGATCTTAACCTGGGGCTTTGATTGGTGAGTTTTCATCCAACGTATTTCATTTTTTATCAATTATACAAAAGACAATAGAGTTCAAAGGAAGATGTTAAATTGCGTACACACAAGTTGTAAGCAAAAAAAAAAACAACAAAAAAAGCATATGACCTTAAAAACCATGGCAACACCTTTAACATCAACCATTCAGAGATTGATAAGGATCAGAGGCCACCAGATGCCCAAAGTAACAATGATCTGATAGACATATGCAACACAGGCGGAAGACAAGGGACACTGCTTAAAGTCCCCCCCCCCCCCCCCCCCCCCCCCCCCCCCCCCCCCCACACACACACACACACACACACACACACACACACACACCATCTCTACTGGACCAAATCAGCTTCTACAATATTTTTATCTGTAAAAATTCAATCTGAGACACCACCATGACAAACAAAGAAAACTATGCTTCAGCTTGTACAGTTTTTTTTCTTCTTCTCACCAACACAATCAAACAAGCTTTTGATATATGAAGAAGCACTCTGGAAGAATATGAGCGAAAACATCTTGAGTCTTTTTTTTTTTTTTTTAATCACTGCAAGGAAAATGGGAAATGATTGCATTTGTTTTAACCATGATGGGGTTTGGTAGCATTTGTTATGCTTCATTTAGAGACAAATATGCAAAGGACTGCGAAAGGCTTCAAATAGTATTATGTAAATATTGCTCAGGGGGTTTTGCAGATGAGAGAGGGAGATGTGTGAAAGAGAGTGATAGGAGAGGGATTAGAGTGAAGTGCCGATACAAGTCACATCATTTGTTCGTACTTTACAGCGCTACCTTTATCACTCAGAGCACAGATCTGGTGTGTTGACGCCATGTGTGAGTCACAGTTGAAGTGTCAAAGGTGTTGGCACGTTCTATTTTGGATTTTGAGAAGTCAGGATTGAATCAGGAGATGAAAACGGAAACACATTTGCAGTTTTATTTTTCCAAGATGTTTCAGATGCGTCATCATTTTGATCACAGTGCTGAGAGATGAAATGCCTGATGTTGCAGCTGAAAACACTGGCAAAAGAAAAAAAGCTGCAAATTCACAGAAACTTGAGAACCTGAGTGTGTTGTTTTTTTTTTTCTTTCCCAACTTTGATCATTCCTTCATTTTCATCTCTCAGTCCAGTTTGACAGTCCAGATGAGTGTCTCCAAGCCGCCTCCACCACCCTCTACCTCCCACCTGGCCATCCCCCCTTCCTCCACCTCCACCCCTTCGTCATCCGCGTCCTCCCCATCGGCGACACCTCACTCCACAGCTCCTCCACCGCCCTCGCCGGTCAAGATCTCTATGCAGGAGCACTTTGCCATTAATGTGTGCCCAGGTCCCATCCTACCCATCCCACAGATCTCAGACTTCTTCCCACGTTTCCACGACTATCCCTGCACACCACCGCCCCCCAGGGAGAAGAAGATCCTGAAAGAGGAGACCTTCAACGGAGAGACGGGATACAAGGATGGGGAGAGAAGAGGGGAGCATGATGGGGACAGGGAAGACGTGTTCGACTCTGATGATGACGACAGTGAGTTCTGAGGAGCGAGAGCAATGACACTGTCAGTGCTCAAATTTTGTGCATGTTTATTTATATTAAATTATTAAGATGCATAGCATTAAAACAACACTGCCATTTCTGCAACTTTGGAGCGGAGCGTCATCTCGTCTCGCTCAATTTCAGTTTGTGCATTTTTCCTCAGAAGAGGTACACAGAGGCTCGCAGAGTAATTGTGGAGTCAAGCATTTTTCCAACACTGTTTGTCACTCCCACTTTATGTGACAAGAAAAAGCAGTTCAGATGATTTATTACACATAGTGGGGGCTTTATTTTCTACTCCCTCCCAAACAGTAATCAGATGGGACAGATCAATTCATACAAGGCAGCGTCATGTTTGTAAGGAGCCATCTGCTTCAAACATGACTCAGAACTTTCCAGCTTATCTGTGTTTGACTGAACGTGTCTGCGCCTCCAACTGACAGTAATTGCTGTTCTTTCTTTTCTTTTAGCCTACCTGGGAACGCTGGAGTTCACTCTGCTCTTTGATCAAGAGAACAACTGCCTTCACTGTACTATCCACAAGGCAAAGGTGCATACGTTGTTTGAAATGAAACCCTGGAACCCGTTTTCGTCTGTTACGCAATCAGCCCTGTAATCCAGTTGAAAACGGTTCCTTCACGTGGGCTCAGGACATTACTCCGCTGTCTCTCGGCCTTCAGAAAGAAATGTAGTTTTCTCACACATAAGCTTGTTAGCTCACCATGCAATCATGGCACAATGAAGTGTTAGGAAACGTCAGGTCACATACGACATGTCCACTGTTCAAGGACACGAGCACGAGCTCTACATATTTCATACTTGCACATGATATTTGATTATGTAAATCATGAGGAAGAGTTCCTTTGAGGACAACCCCGAAATATTAAGAGAGGTAGAAAACACCCTGAAGCCAAAAGGAGAGTAAAAAAAAAACTACAGTAGAAGTGGCTGGTCATCTTTTTCTGACCCTGCCAGTTGTGTGAAGTGGTTAAAGGCCATGATGACATCACCTCTGACACTCGACCGTGTGTGTCTGTGTGTGTATTGTTGTGTCTACAGGGTCTGAAAGCCATGGACTCCAATGGGCTGGCCGATCCGTACGTCAAGCTTCATCTCCTGCCCGGGGCAAGCAAGGTCACTGCTCCAACTTTATGTCTACGGCAGTTCCTGTTTCCACAGTGGGCTGTCCCACACACCAACACTCATAATTACAGCAGTCGCAATTACGAATTTTCTGTTTGATGATTCGTTGTCATACGGATATCACCGTTACGGGTTCCTGTCTCTGTTCAGTTTTATGCCAGTATCATAGTGGAAGTTAGTGGAAGACTCGTTGTTGAAGAACCAAGTAAATAGAGCTGAAGAAACCGCAAGATGTCAAAAGAGTTGGAGAAAAGTGGAAGGAAATCAGGAATAGGTGGAGATAATTTAATGTGGTAAATAAGAGTAAGAGCCCTCTAGCCCTAAAACAGATTCAAAGAGAATTAAATGAATTTTCACAATTTTGTAATACACCTAGAACCGTCACTAGTATTATTACCACATTGTTACACTAAAATGATTTTCTAGGATGCAGACCTATTCAGTAGTCTTTTTTCATGATGGGGGATGTTTTACAGGCGGTACCTTACTTACAAACTGGTGCTGTTGTTAGAGGCAGTTTATAAATATATTTTGTTTATAAGTCCAGCATTTGTACTGTACTGTTACGTTACATGTGAATATTAGTTTTAGTTTTAGGCAGCTCTAGATTTAGATACATAAAGAATGTTTTTGATGGTTTTGATTCAGCGTCAAATGGGGGATGAGAAGGCGTTTACCTGAATGATGTAACACAGGACGCCGGCAGTCTTGGTTTTAGCCACAGAATTACTGGACAAACCGTCCGTGATGTGTCCCACAGGTTCTCGGAGGAGGTGTGATTTTTGAAGCCACTTTTTCCTTGTACCGTCCGGCACCGTGTCGTAAATGGGCAGGACAGACAGGCCCAGGAGGCCGACTGGAACACGCCTACCTTATATCAATCAAAGTTAGCCATACTCCGGCGATCCATGCGAACGCAGTGGAATATCTGGTTTCAAATGTGGTTTTGGTGGCCAAATTGATTAAAATAACCACTGCTCTTAGCCAACACTGGGTTAACAGAAACTTCTAATTATTTCACTCAGTTTCATAGTATAATGAATACCAATGAGCGTCTAGCGACTGGCTAAGCCAACTGCCAATCAGAAGTTTATGCCCCATATAATAAATACATACACAAATCAATTCCCCCACCATTGTCACTGTTGTGAAATCTAGCTATGGAGACCATAATCCTTTTTGAATAAGGCTGAAAATGTTTATTTCTGCTGTAAATTTGGACATTTTAACAAGGGAGTCGATAAAGGTTGACTTACTTTTGGATGCAGCCTCTAGTGGTCAGTCGATGAACTGCAGTTTTCTTTTATTTTACTTCTCGTTTGGCGTCAACCCTGACATTAGATCGTTGACACTTGCTTCAAGCTTATGGCCGGTCTCCTGTTCTCCTGTTTCTCTTAATATTGCAGAGAAGATGGCAGAAGTGCATGAGCATCATCAAAACAACAGCCACCATGTAGCCACCAACAGTGTAGCTACCAGAAGTACTTTGAATGTACATGTATGAAAGCTTGCAACTCAAATGCTCGTAAGTTGTGGAGTATTGACATTTGTAAACACAGGCTCACTATCGACATGGCTGTATCACAAGTATTCACAAAAGCTGAAAAATGGTTAAATATTTGACATATCGCTGAAAAACGAGGTAAATACAAGGCTGTACTCTATCAAATGGTGGAAAAAGTGTGGAAATAGTATATTTATGTTAGTTTCAGCCAGCTGCTTTCACTGAAGTGAATGATGATTATGCAGACAACATAACAATGATCTCACACAAATGCACTTATGTGATAAATTAATCATCATTATAGGTTTGCTTTGACTCTTTGCGAATTAAAAATGTTATAGGTTTGATTCCTCCATATCTGATGGCATGAAAAAGTCATAAGATCCTTTCAAAATCATGGCAGCAGACCATTTAGGAGTGAATCTTCAAGCCGTTGAGCATTTCCCTTGGCTACCGCTTAATGCGTCTCATCCAGTCCTCTGCTTTTTCACAGTGTGTTTGCGGTCAGCTCCACCACTCTTGTCTTGTTTTCAGCTCCAGCAGTGAGAAAGATAAACCTCGCCACAACGGCAGAAACCCCTCCCCGACGCCTGCAACAATCAACCTGTTGTCAGCCATTTCGGCTCCAGGCTGACACAAAATGGGGTTACAAGAGATGTGGGCGAGGATGCTGAGTCAACTTAGGTTGAGCAAGGCACATGTCTGAAGTCTGAGGTGCCAACTGTAAACGCAGGGGTATTTTTGACCTCCTGCCTTCAACTCTTATCAGCCTCCTAGCCCCAGTTTTCGCCCTGATCGCCGTCTCTATCGCCACATCTGCCTGTGCCCCTCTCTGACCTTGAAATACCAACAGTGTGAAGAAAGTGAAGGGGGTGGGGGGTGGGGGCAACTGAGAGGGAATGGGAGAGGGAGACAGATGAGGGGAGGACAGCAGCAGGTGGTTGTCATGGAAACAGGGACGATTGTTACACGGCTCACGTCAACAAGCAAGTGTTGATGGTGGGGGAGAGGGCTGGTAAAGGTGGTGGTGATGGTTGGGGGAGTGCAGAGGAAGCATTGGTGTGTGGCTAAAAGCCCATGAACCAATGTTCATGGGGGGGGGGGGGGGGGGGGGGGGGGGGGGGGGGGGGGGGGGGGGGGGGGGGGGGGCATGTCACTTGAAAAGTAGAAAAAGGATGACTGACGCACACTCGTGGTCCACTCTATGAGCGTGCATTGTGATGACTAATCCAGCAGACAAAAGCTCTCAAGAAATTTCCGTGGCACACGTCTTTGATGCCCCGCACATTTCCCTCCCGTCTCACACGTTCTTTAATCAGGACATGGTCAGGACACTGTCTTGTGATGTACAACACCCGGTACAACCCATGCAGCGTATGACCTTGTGTGTCTGCAGACACATGCTAAGGATTTAGTCACAGTCACACAGAGAACCCATCCCATCCCATCCCTCCGTCACAATCCATCACTGCCTCTCTCTTTCTCACACACATTAACATGCAGTGACACAGTAGTTCTTACTGCCCCGACAGTCACTCGTATTTTTCATGTTCCCTTTCCAAACTGAGATGCATCGAAGATTCGCTCACTGCCAGACTCATCACAGCTCTGGGGAGGAGGGACTGACTGAGAGAGGGAGTGTGAGATAAGTAAAAAATATATATATATATATATAAACATACATACAAAAATCATGCGCAGAGATGGAAAGAAAAAAGGAAGAATGTAATGGGCTGTTAGAGATAAAATATTTAGAAGCGGATGGCAAACCCCCCCGAGTTTGGGAAGAATGGAGGGAGTGAGGGCAGACAGAGAGAGCTGGCGTTTTAAATGTTTAAATGTAGATGTAGCATGTGGCATAGTTTGTGTTCAGAAAACCAACAAAAAAGCTCTGAGAGTGTTTTTGTGTGTATGTGTGTGTGTGTGTGGGGGGGGGGGGGGGGGGGGGGGGGTATTCTGCACTTATGGCAACGTGTTATAATGATGCCGGTTGTGCACGCCTGCACTTTTTACATTAATCAATCAGACAAATGACATGAATCGAAACACTTCTTCCCCTGATGGACGAACTCTGAGAGGATGACTGTGATTGATAAGCACAAGAGGACAGAGACGGCAGAGGTGGGAAACAGAGGAAAGGAGGTACTGACCTAAACAATTGGATGTGGGGACAAAAACAGATGGAGAGAAAATTTTAAAAAAAAGATGGCAGGGAGGGTTCAGCTTCTGGCCCCGAGGCACTGTTGGGAGAGGCTGACAGTGGCAGAGAGGAAAAAAAAGGAACTGTGACGTTTAAATTGGAAGCTTAAGACACAAGAAGGAGGTATATTAGGAGAGGATGGTACTTTACTGTCTGCGTACAATGAATAAAATAGCATGACTAGACGGGGTGAAAATCCTTTACTTAAATCCAGATTAAAATGCCATTTTGATTAAAAACGGATGCATTTCTTTAAAGTGGAGGAGGAAGCTTTTGACCCTGTTTTTGTTGCTTCCACCCAAATTGTCATTTTTTTCTTAGCAAGTCTTTTAGCTATTTAAAGCTTTTGACAAGACTCAAAAATACCATTCTACTAAAAATGTATGTGTACAAAAAATGTATTATGGAAAAGAAAGTTTAACCTTCTCCGTCCCGGTTGGCAACAACTTGTCACAAGTCCGTACGGGTCAACTATCGTTGTTGAGTAGACAGTCAAAAGATGCAAAAGAAGGACAGTTCATGGCCTCTGGTTCTGTAGAACTGGGTCGAAACTTATGTACATTATTTATGACAAAATAGGCAAGTGTTAGAAGCAGAGACTGGAACTGTCCTCCTTTTGTGACTATTGACTGCACTATATGAGACGTTGGTATGGACTTGTAAGAGTTATAACAAAGTGGCGGCGACTGGGCGATGATGACTATAGTTTAAACATATTCTTATTGGCCTCTGTTTGGCCCTGTGATGAACTGGGGACTGATCCAAGGTGCAGTTACGATAGGCTGCAGGCCCCCAGGGGGACGAATAGGATAAAATAAAAGTACAGATAAAAGTACAGAAAATAAATGGATAGATAGATGTTGTCAGAGCTCAGTCTGAAGTCTGGAGAGATTATATAAGGTGAGCCAATAGAAGTGAAATTCTAGTAGGATATATTGATATGCATTAAAACAAGCCAGCTGCCAAAGCCTGCAAGTAACTGAAAACTTTATTTATGAATGGCGAAGCTGTTTGGGGCTTTTGGGAATTTCCTCTCCCGGAAAGCTTAAATTTTTCATGCTGATTGTGTCACGCAGTTTAATTGGCTGCCATGCTGTGTTGTGTTTGAAATACAGTGCTTATTTTGGTGCTTGTGGGTTCTCTTATCATGTTGGAGAGGAGACAGACGAACAGGTGAGGCGAAACAAGCCTCGTGTCCTCTCACTTTCTAATAGCAGATGTCAGCGATTTCCTGAGGGACAAAGATAAATGATGCTTCTGCGCACCTTCTCCTTCGCACTGTCCCCTCTTTTTCCTGATATTTTCTTGCTCATTTTCACTTCACATTCCTGATCTTAGATTCTCTCTCTAATTCAGATCTGACAAATCTCGTCCCTTGCCAGCTCTTCTTTAATTCTTTTGATCCTTCGTTTTTTTAATGACTCTAAACCTCCTTTTTTTTTTTTTTCCTCTGCAGGCAAACAAACTACGCACAAAAACCCTGAAGAATACTCTGAACCCTGTCTGGAATGAAACGCTGATCTACCATGGCATCACAGGAGCCGACATGACCACCAAAACACTCAGGTACGTTCTCAGGCTTGGTCAGTCATTAGCGCCATACCCCAGACAGCCAAATGAGCGGTTCATATGTGTATGAGTATGAAGATCTACAGTCGTTACCCTCCGGTGAGTTGCCAGTGGCGCTCTGTGCTCCCCGGTGGGCTTCTCCAGGTACTGTGATTCATTACTGCAGCCAAGCGACACCAGCCAACTGCTCCACTTGCTGTTCCTGCAGTAACCGCTCAGGTGTTGGCTGTGCCCTGAGGCTCCGCCCCTGCTCCCTCCTTCACACAGCGCTCCCCACGTGGACTGATTGAGGTCAAATGTAGCCATCTTGGCCCAAAAAATCTGACGCACTCATGTCATCCTGCATGGGTCCGTTGATTTCCGAGACAAGGCTGCACGTGGCTTTCGGTTGTGGACGTGTGCGCTGAGTCCGATCAGTGTCAGTTCGCTCGGCAGATTCATAATAGGGTTGGATGTTTATCCTGAGGAAATACAACGCCAATGCATGCACACATGTGCACACAGAAATAGATCTCATCTACTCTGCACACACACCCGCACACAGTCAGGTGTGTGACTTTCCTCTTGTGGGTTCGTCAAGGGCAATCACTGGCAGAAAAGAACATGCATGGCCCCTCCTCTGCGTGAACACCAAACCACACGCGTCCTTGAACTGTACGCATTTGAAAAATACATTTTCAATCGTCCTCAAATGCGCCAACAAGGAAAACCCCCCCTCAGAATTGAGGACACCCACATGACCTCTGCTTCAGGGCAGTTACATACCAGCACTGGGGCTCTGGGCTGCCAAAAATTGACTGTGACCAGTGTCACACACAGGATAAAGAGAGAAAGAGAGTGGCTGCCAAGATCAACAAAGATTCTGGAGGAAAAGCGTGAATGATGTCAAGTGACATAAGGAGGTGGAAGAGGAAACTAGCGAGGCCAAGACTTAGGAAGAGGACAGAATCGAGAGATGGAAAGACTCCAAGGAGTCACTTGAAAGAAAGGAAGTGAGTCCCACATCTCAAGTAAAGTGACGAATGGAGAAATTCACTTAGCTGAGATGAAAGGGAGCCTGATGGGGAGGAGTTTACTCACAGAGGAGCCAAAAAAAATGAGAGAATGAGGGCAGTGAGAAAAATGTGAGACAGCGAATGTGTCGGAGTGGATGATGCGCTTGGTGACAGCAGGGAAAAGGGGGGAAAGCGAGTGTCTAGATGGGTTCACCAGCATTATACCTCAGCCAGTGAACAGTGTTATCATCACTACTCAGAAAGGAGCAAGAGAAAGACGAAACCCAGAGGGATCCCCAGAGTGGTGTTTACTCACTGGGTCGTGCCATTGTGCAGCCGACTCGCCGGTCCCAGCGGGATGCAGAGGAAGGGATGTTGTTCTGTTTGATCTCTGTGCACTGTACATAGCTGACCAGGAAGACCCTAAAGGCCTGGGTAGTTCAAGATCTATCATAACTGGACCAGAAGGCTGTCAGATATTCTAGTTTAGAAGAATAGGTTATCACCTCGGAGCTAGAGTTCTGAGAGTTTCCGTTTTAAGATAAGGGTTTATTTAAAATTGTAAACCCTTGATGAGCACAAGTCTAGCATTCATTTTGTGTGTGTGTGTGTGTGTGTGTGTGTGTGTGTGGTCTCTACCAACTTTTGAGTGAAAATTTCCAGCTCTGGCTGTTCTTCAACCAGCCGCTAATTATGTCAGACTGTTATTTGGTAATGAGCAGATACTGTACAGCCGGTTATTAAACCTTTTTTTCTGCAATCACAGCTTCTGCTGCAGTTGAAAATTAAGCTCTGGGAGGTGTGAAAATGGCTCAATAGTGTAAAACTGTGAGGTTGCCAACTAAGAAAGCGAGTTGAAACCAACAAAGCTGCATTATTGATGTGATGAGTTGCCTTCTTGCCATTTTGCAAGCATTGATTGTCTGTATGTTCATCCCTTCCTGTTCCCCGTTCCACACGTATACTTGATTCACTGTCAAAAATAGATTATTGTCATGTCGGATAAACTGGCAACTGCAGAGATCTTTTTCCAGCAAAACACAAAACAAAAAAACTGACACACTCAGCATCCTACTGCAAAAATAGAGGAGGGAACTAACTAGTGAACTACTACAGCTGTGTTAACTCAAATCCTCTTGGTATTTCTCACTGAGCTGCTGCCCTACATAAGCCCTTTCAGGCTGAGCAGAAATTGCATATTACTTTTGGCACATTTTCATGTCATAATCCTTATTAGTTGATACTTAACACCTGTGGCGACCATGTCATCAGTGCCACTTTTATAGTTTAATACAGTGAGCTCTTTTGACTTGATACACTCTAACCCATTTTAAAATCTTAACCATGGTTTAAAAACATAAAAGACCACAGATTAAACAACATTCTAATGACTCTTAATAAAAATAATCCTTTGAACACACTCTGGATAAGTCATGATTGAACAGTGGTTATTTCACAGACACGAGAACTAACAGGCTGCATTTATACTGATGATGGTCTCGATGGCAGCAAGTAAGAAAAACTGCACTATTAAGATGCAGAATGGACCTATTTCCATTAGTACTGCCGTGTAAACCCCAACGATATAGAAATTAACACTGATCAAACATGAGTTCAGAAGAAAACCAAACCTGGAGGGTAATCAATGGATGTGGTTGAGTTGAAGAGTAAATCAGACATAGTTCAGATTCAGGGTGTCCACTGGGTCTTAAACGAATCTACAATATAAACGTATGAATTTTAAAGCCTTGACCAGTCTTAAATATGTGAGAAAATGTCTGCTAAGTCTTAAATACATTAACGAGATCTTAAAGATGTCAATAATCACTGATTATCATCTTTTGCTTTTGTCTTAAATGCAAGTGTGTCACCTCAAAACGAGTAAATAATATTGAGGTTCTTCGTGTCCGTGAGTGAGTTGCGTCTTTCAGAAGGAGAAGCAGAAACACGAGCATGACACAAGCTTTCCCTCCTGTTTCAAGTTGTCTCAGTGTTTACTTCACTGATGTGCTCGCCAGTGGTGTGCAATTCTTTCTGTCTGTGATTTCGCCTTTGTAAACCATGGATAATCAACCATTTCCATAGTAGTCATAGCCAGTGGAGGCTTCTTTCTGAAAACTCAAAATTCATGTACACCCATAAATGTTTATACACAAATGGGTATGCAATAACGTACATATATTTGACTTCATGTATATGTGTTCATACTGGCATGTTTACATATGTATAAACATCTAAAAGATATTATAAATGTCTATGTCAATATTTAGATATTCAAATATGTTCATAGGCTCACGCACACCACACAGTCACCATGCTGAGCCCGTTGCTGTCTTGTCTTTTTTTCCTTCCTGCTCTTTTGTGTCTCTCTGTTGGTGATTTTAGTCATCTTTGACAGAATCAGGGTTTTAGGGATTAATGAAATCTGGTAGACTGTCAAGAGGTCTGGAGAAGGACACATACTCTCCTCTCACACACCCCCAGGCACAAACACAAGAAAAAACTGTTGCGAGATCAGAAATGCTCGTGTATGTGACTTTAACTCTTTACGCACCAGCTTGTTCTCAGGCTTCCGCTCTCACATGACATCTGCTCCCTGTACAGGGGGTTCTGGTAGTCAAGGGGTTCTAAGGTTCTGTCAAATGTGGTACTAACCATTAAAAAAAAAGACAAAATGCAAGTTTATGCTATTGGCTTGAGAAACCCAAACTCAAAACTTAGTTGAAATAGTTTGTGGGAGAAAACTAAAGTTGGGAATGATTTACATAAGGTCACTAAAGTCTCGTACAAAATCCAGCAAATATTAACCTGTCAGTCACCAGTCTTCAGTGAGCCCCAAACATCTCCCTCTACTGTTTAGAGAAGTCACCCACTGGGACGTTGTTTATAGTAATAGTTCGTTGTGCTTCACAAGGGTAACCTTGGGTAACGTTTGGCATCATTTGGTTCTTTGGTTTCAACATACTGTTTGAATTCCCAGCTGTACAACAGTAGGGAATGTGTGGATTTGTTGTTTCAACTTTCAAACGCCATAAATATGATATCTTTTGGATCAGGTGACTTTATAAAGAAAGGCCTTTATGTCAAAAGTGATCAGAACCTTGAACCTTTTGACATTGGTCCCACAGTATGTTAAAGTCATGACGATCTTCAGAAGGTCTGAAATAGTCTTCAGTTTAGGATGATAAAACTTTCAGATACCCTGAAAGTACGATCTAAAATTGCAGCCTTAGACACTATTGTACTAAAAGCAATACATAGGCTATATGCTGCATGGACTCACAATGACGATGTTTTATTTTTGTTTTTTTTTCTGTAGTCAACCCACAGGAGCACTTTCCGATAACCACAAGCATTAGTAAATGATAAGTGATTTATTTACTGGTTTTTATAAGGTTATTTGGGTCTGGCGCATTGTACTTCAGGAGAGTTAAAGCCAGATGTCCAGAAGATGGTGTAAATTTGAAATATTATTGTTTTTAGAGGGGAAACAAACCCTGACCGGACATCTTTATTCTAAAATAAAGAGACAAATTACCCTCTGATACCACTCAAACAATTATGATTTGAGTGTGGATAACTCTGTCTTACATAAATGCTGGACTGGCGTTGTGTACTTAATATGTTTGACTGCTCTGTGACATAAATAATCTTGTGTTTAGTAAAGCAAACATCTGTTTTTAAGCTGGTGTGGTGGCATTGACAAATGGATAAACATGCAGTACTTATGTAAAACCCTGCTACCAAGGCTGAGCCATTTAATCCAGCGAGGCAACTCTATCTACACATATTTAGTAGTTTTAAATGTATTGGCAGAAATGCCAGTTATAAAAGCTGAAATTGCAATAAAATCTGGAATACAGCTAAGAACATGAGGAATTAAACATTTCTACTGTGCTGCTCTTTGTTTTGGAGGACAATAGCTGGGAAAAATGGAGTTGTTTAGTATGTAAAGTGCAGCAAGATGAGAGGGTTTATGCACTAATTATGTTTTTATTCATTCATTTGCATTTATACTAATTATATAAAGCCATCACGACAAATGAAAACAGAAAGAGGGACATCTTAATAGGAGGTGGTTATGAAACAGCTGGAAGTTAAAAAAAAATATCAAAGTTTCTTCTGTTTAATAATTTGTATTCAAAGACCTCTATGTGCTTATTTTATCTCTAAGGACTAGTGGAAGTCAATTTTGTTATTAGGAATAAAAGCAGCTGAGTAAACCAATAACTAATGTCTTCAATCCCGACTTCATGGTTGGCCTCTTACCGGCTAATCCTTTAATTAGCGCAGCGCGGCTGCCGGAGGTGCTCTAGTCTTGAGTGAAAAGTCCTGTGAACTGGAATGCACTGCCTCATCTAGATGAATTATTTATACTGTTACCGAATGTTAAAATCATAATTATTTAAACACATTGACTTTGTAAGACGACAACAATTTCTCAAAATTAGTTCACGCTTAGTGAGTTCACACTCCGCGGTGAAGGTTTTTGGCATCGTACTTAAAAAATAAAACTGGCTCTTTGTCAGTGTTATTACAGCCAAGTATGTGTAATAGACAGATTTGGTTCAATTTTTTTAATTTAAAAAAAAAATTATTATTTTTTTTTTTAATCAATTGCTACATTTCGAATTTGTCTTTTTGGGAAATTTTTGATGATTTTTAAAAACCAAATTTCCAACCGATTTCACTCACAAACACATGATTCACACATTCAGATATAATAATGCTTACGCTTGGGAAGGAGGTTTTCTGGAAAAAGTCATCTTAAAGAGTCGTTGTGACTCACAGTATGTCACTAAAACTAATGAGTGACTCCCGAATAGAGAGATGGAACAAGGAGGCGCTGGTATGAGAGGTGGTGTCGAGTAAGTGTGAGTGTGAGGGGTGTGAGTGTGTTTAAGGAATACAAACATGATGTCAGTGCCAGGTCTAGTCTATCTTCTCTCAGTTTCTTCTCTGTATCACTCCATCCTTCTCTACGGCATCGTAATAGACCTGACTGTCCTCGGCTGAGAGGAGATAGGAACAAATCTGGGATGGGATTTAGTATTGGATGGAGAGCAAGGCTGTGATTGCATGCCGGATGCCTGAGGAGGATTGTTGTTGTGCACAGATATTTCCAGGCAAAGAGCAAAACTCTTTGAATAGAAGTTAGACGATGAGTCAGAATATTTTTGATGCAATCATTTTAGGCATTACTCTATTTGGTTGCAACATAAGGTCAAGCCTTGAATTTGCAAAGTGATAAGTTCATCATGTCTTCAGAATTTATATTCTTATTTTCTTTTATTTAGACTTTAGACCGTTTTGACATGTTTCGACAGGACTTTCCGTCTTCCTCAGAAATGTCATCTGATGGTGTAATATGACTTATCAGCTGGTGTTACTGAGGCGTGACCGTCCTTTCACTTTAGACAGGACGGTCACACCTCCAGCTGTCTATCCGCTCCTTCAGGATGCTGCTCCAGGTGTGTGACAGCATGAACGCCTCCTCATCCCGGTTCATTGTCCTCGGGCCTCGCTTACGGACTCCCCGTGCCGCCGTAACCCCCGCTCCTGTAGGTTTTCTTCAGCATGGACGACTTCAGCCTTGTCCTGGTTCATAAAGGGGTTTTCTCCCTTGCAATGATCCGATATGGCTGACTGCAGGTTTTCATGTTCTGCCTTTTCATTTATTGATCTTGTTTGACGTTCACACACCTTTTTATGTTCCTTTTTCCGTGTGTTTGAATTCTCTTCCTGTTGCATATGTGCATATGTGCATGATAGACGTGGTATCTTGTAATATGCCGGCTCATGGCATCCTCAGAGCAGCAGCAGAACAAAGCGCAGCACTTTACGACCTCGGTGTGTCCAGGACATCAGGAAAAGGGATGTCCTGCCAAATCAGAAACAGGGTTTCGATGCATGCCAACTTTGTATTTTCATCACCATATTGCTGGGAGAGTGGGCACATCGCAACATCAGATGTAAAAACTGTATGGAAACGACTTTTATGCCGCTTCCATTAAAGTACTGAAGTCAACCAACGAGATATGCAGAATATAAATGTTTGTGATGAATTTAAGACCAGTGAAAGTATGTATTTTGGTATTTTTTTTATATGTTCAACCAGTGCAGATTTGAAATTATAGCCGTCATGCCTTCCTGGGATGGAGAGGAGGTGAACAGATGCCGTGATGCATGAGTTACCACCCAGGTGGCCCTCTCATTTGCCACTGTCAGCTGCTCAATTACCAGCTTTGGCTTGTCATTGGCCAGATCAGTGGCTGGATTCAGCCAGGATATAACCTTCAAAGTCTTTTAAGTCAAAAGTTATGTTTACAGTCATTCAAACATTGTTAGAAATATGTAGGAAATCTGTTGTCCATCCAGGCAACCAGCATTCATTCGTAGGGTTTATCTGGGATATAAATGGGCTGAAAAATGCAATCCCACAGAGGATTGTCCACTGGATCCAGACTGGCCCCATGTGAAGTACCCACTGGGGTTTGCTTAATGTAGTCCACCCAAATGGGATGAGCAGTTCACTTGTGTCCAACGTGACACCCATCGACAATGCCATATCTGGCCTCATTTTTCACACATTCCCTACAGGTTCAAGTTCACAGACAAGTCCGACATGTACGTTGATATTGGCCCAGAATCTTACACCCTCTTGGAACAATGTTTTCAGTCATTCAGTCATTTAGTCTTTAACACCAAATTTTCAGGCCACAGTCTTCGTTCAGCCTGTACAGTTTACCGTCTGTACCGTCTATATAGTTTGCTGCATTATTTTGTTCTTTCAAAAGCGTCCAAGACAAATAGCTTACAGGAAAAGAAAAAGTTATTAGAGGTTTGGTGGTAAAACATGCAACAAGGATACAATCCTTCTCTTTTATCAGTCTTTAGCTCTTTTCCATTTCCTGTTTAGATGTACTCTAAATTTAATAGCAGCCAGCTGTATCAGTATCTTCCTTTGTATTGCAACAATACTGTTCATCTAAAATGAATTTGGAGTGCACTCTTCTTTCTCTGTCCTCCCTTAAACACCTTCTCCCTCCCTCTCCTCTTCCTGTCCCCTGACATTTGGACATTTGACATGCTGGTTCCAGCCTTTTAGTCATAACTGATGAGTATCTCTAGCAGAAACTTCAGAATAGCTCTGACTCATGACCGCGGCTGTCAGATGATTTATTTCCCTTTGCTCTGTCATACAGTACATGCAGGGGTGTCTGTGATGAGATGAAGGTTGCTGTGAAATGTGACACCAGTACTCCCCAAAGTTTCGAATGCTGCTTTGAAAAGTCACTCTATTTCCTGATGAACTCTCCAACAGTTTTTCAGTTTTAGATTTCCTGCAAAACGAAAAGACATTTAAGGAGTCTGTTCACCCCATGGTGCCAGTTTATTGTTGACAAAAGCCAGCTCACGAGTTTCTTTAGGGTTTAGTTGTAGATGGAAACCTGTTTAAACAATAGGAAAAAAAACATGACTTTGTTGAAATCAACAATGACTCAGCTGTGATTGTGTTTGTATGTTTGCAAACACCTACAACACCCAAACCACTCACAGGTGAGCAAGTCAATAATAAGCATTATGTTGTTTCCATGGCACCTGTCCAGGAGCTGCTCTGCAGCCAGAGAAAGAAGCTGTCATTTTTACATTTTCAGAAAGGCACACGCATGGCATATCTGCATTTCCCAACCATCAAAATGTGCAACTGTGTAAGGGATTTTGACCAAAGCGCATGTGAAAATAAAATGAAAACAACAACAAAACAATGTCCTGACAAACAGGGCGGCATAGTGGCTTGGCTGTTTGAACTGCTGCCTCACAGCTGGATGGTTTTGGATTTGAATCACAGCTGGGCACTTTTTATGTGGCGTTTACGTGTTCTTAACTGTGCTTGTGTGGGTTTCACCCGGTGCTCTGGTTTCCATCCATGGCAGGAACAATGCTCGGTTCAGATGTTACTTCGGTGTCCCTGACTGACTCAAACTGCTCTGCATCTTGGACACACCAGGGGGAGTGGAGCTCAGCCGCCAACAGATTTACTGTTCAGCTTGCACTACCTGCTCTATACTGTTCATTAGTAATGTTATTACATTACACAGCCACCTGTAAATAACTTTAATTTATCACCTGACCATTTTCTGTTATTTATTACTTTTACTCTCATTGTAAATTATGTTGTAATTGGATTGTACATGATATTCTTGCCGGTCTTCATCTGTCAGTAGAGTAAAGGCACTTAATTAGGTTTACAAAATCAAATGCGCTTTTAAAATTAACATAAATAAATACCTGGTACCTTTGCCTTAAAACTCAACATATTATTGGTTTCTGAAAATGTAAAGTACAGCTAATATCCCTGCCAACTGGACCCCTTTCAAATGACTAACAAAGCAAAACTAATTAAAAGAACACGGGCTACTGGAGCCGAACACAGATCGACCAGGTAAAGGCTGAAGAAAACCGGAGACAGATAGTCAGTCATCAAGTAAAGGTCTTGTATTCGTGTCCAAAGTTAAGACTTTCTTTTTTTACCTTCTTGTTATTACTTTGATGTCAGTCTTTATTTCGATTTCCTTTGCTGTAAAACAGTAGTGTACCAATTCATTATGCATTAAATTGCATTAAAAATCGATACTTGGTTCATGTGTCAGCCCTCTACTGGGACAGACTTTTATTACAAGTCATGGCAGGTCATCACCACACATGAGTGTCTCCTTTGTCAAGACAATATATCTACGTGCCTCCAAGTGGTCATGAGTGGCTTTCAGAGCATCAAATACTCAGTAAAATACTTTTTTTTTTTTTTTTTTTGCTTAAAACTACAGCAACATTTCTTTTGCTGCTCTGCATCTATTACATTACCAGCAGGAGAAACCCTGCATGTCTTAAAGCCATGCTCTGGGGCTACACCGTGTGTTCAAAATCCTCCCAGAAAAAAGGAAAAAAAAACCCTCCCAGAAGACTCTGAGAATGTTTAGTCATTGAAAGCGAAGTACTGGCAAAAAAAAAAAAAAAAACACGCGCAAGAAAGTGACTTTACCAACGGGCAAATTATGATGGGAGGGCAACAGAGTCAGAACATCAGCAAGGACGTGCAAAAAGTGGTCCAAGGAAGGACAACTGGTGAAGCAAGCGCACATCACAAGTGGGTGCATGCGGTGCGTGAATACTGCCCGCTGGACGTTAAATGTGCTCCGGTTTACACAAGGAGTGTGGCAGATCAGTGTAAATATGCCAATCCATGAATAATCCATGTAAATATGACATTCAACCATGCTGGTGAATCAATACAGTCAGATTAACATTTATAACAAAACAATATCTGGTGTATGTGACGTGACTGAAATCTCCTGGAAACCCTGTCATAGCACTCGCAGCCCTTTGCAAGGTTATTTACTAAAAAACCATGGAGCGTTCTGTTGTTCAGATAAGCTTTGGGTGTATTTGGCATTTCAAATCGCTGGATTTATCAACATCTTTACTGATCCACCGGCTTTTCTTCTCCATCTGTGTGTGTGTTTGTGTATGAAGGCTGTGTGTATGTGACATGGACAGACTTGGCAGAAATGAATTCATCGGCGAGGTCAGAGTGGCTCTGAAGAAGCTCAAGGAGGGCGAGAGCAAGCGCTACAACATGGGTCTGGAGAGAATTGCACAGGTATGCGTGAACTTCCCTGGACAAAAATATTTTCTGTATTTGTGTCCTAGATTGGTGATTCCCGAGAGGCTGTCAGGTTTAAATTTGAAATGCTGCGTTTTTAGGTGTAACAGATCTTTGCCCGAAGGCTCGGCCACCCTCACAATCTCACAGACTCTCTCTGCATCTTTTCAGAATAAAGAAACCAACAATCAAACGGTGGAGCAGGGAGCAGTGGTGGCAGAGGAGGAGGTACCGCTATCGTCAGCTTTATCATCCTTATCAGGCGTATAACATATATCAAGTTAACATGGCTCACAGTCATTTTGCAAATTACTCCTCTTATCTTTTCAGCAGTTCTGCCATCAGCCATCTATTGACACCATCTAAAAAAAAAAAAAGGTGGTGGGGGTGGTGGTAATTAAAGTTCTTTAAGCTGTGTCTGAGCCATGAACATCAGAAGTGTGTAAATCACACCAGTCTAGTAGTGATTTTTGTCTTTGATGGTTATAATAATTCTTCTCAGAAGCTAAAAGCTCCTGTCTTCTTTTAGATTCAGTTTATGGTTCAACCTAAAAGATTAAAGGGCAAAACACAGTGTCGTTATTTTGCCAGGTGGAGATAAGACCTTTTTATTACAAGCTCTAATTTGAAGCTTCCAGATACGCACGATGATCTAAAATACTGTAACAAATCACAAACATTCAGTTTTCAAATATTTTGTTTCCCATTTTGTCTTGTAGCTGTTTTGGTCTTGAGGAATGTTTTCATGGTGTTCAGTCACTGTAAAGGGAAATATCAGGCTGTTTCTGACGCAGTTGTGATTCGTCTGCACAGCGCGGACGCATCCTGGTGTCGCTGTGTTATAACACGGAGAAGGGCTGCCTGCTGGTGGGGATCATACGCTGCGCCCATCTGGCTGCCATGGACTCCAACGGCTACTCGGACCCCTTCGTCAAAATGTAAGTCACGTTAGGCGTACACGCACATATTATCCTAGTGTCCAGGTTTTTTGTGCGTTTCCTAATTAGTGCAGTGATTGCTGTGATGTTGCTACGAAGCAGCAGAAATATGTTGTGTTGATGTGAGATCAGTGCACGAGGGTTAGTGGTGTTGTCACTCATGTGCTCACGTCGATGGTCGGTCAATGGTCAAATCATCAGCTGGCATTTAGAGAAACTAGACCAGGGGTGTCAAACTCATTTTCACCGAGGGCCACATCAGCATAATGGCTATCCTCAAAGGGCCAGATGTGACTTATAAATGTAACTAAATGTAATCGAATGTAATGTAAAATAAATGTAACCACTCCTTAATGTTAAATAACTCATTATTTATTATAAATTATTCAAGTGACAATTACACTTGCATAGAAAACACATGTTTGCTTGTTGCACTAACATAAATCCTTTTAAATTTTGTCAGCTTATGAAAACCCACATAAGTCCATTAATGAAGGATCAAACTCTCCAAGTAAACAAAGAAAAAATAACATTGTGGTGAAACACACCTGAAAAGTTCATTGATGTAAAACATTTGTTTAATCTTTCATTTATCAAAAAAAATGTATATAATTGAATTCATCTACTGCTATGAATAAGTTTTCAAAAAATAATAGTTACAAAATCAGAAAGTTATCTATGGTTATCTACTCGATAAGCTGGGAAGAAGTAATTATGAGCTGAAAATGGATGAGTTTACAACTATATTGGTCAAGTTTCTCAAGTAGTCTTTGATGAGGAGATGCTGCCTGTTTTTGAAGGAGATTCTCTCTCCACTATCGATTGATCATCTGTTGAAAATGATAAACACAAAACAAATGCACGCGTACTTATCTCCGTGTTTGGCGTCAAAATGTTGACGCAGATTGTATCTTTGACAACCGATATTGCCTCGTAACACAAACGACATACCGGTCTTTCTCCTTGAAGCACAAACAAGTATTCGCTTTCCCATCTTTCTTGAAACAGTCTTCCTTCTGCATCAATTTTTCTCTTTTTGGACATTTTGGGATCATTATTCATATCTCAATTTCACTTCGTTGGCATAGATGTGGAAACGCTGCCGCGGCTATTGAAGTCGAAAGGCATTGTGGGAAATGTAGTTTTTGGTAAAAGCACGCGCTTAATTTCTTTTTTGGTATTACTCAGGACGGTGGATCTTAGTTAGGAACATCAGGTGGTGAAATCCCAGCTTTCGCAGCAATGTAGATAGCTGTAATAAAGTCCACTCTGTATCTCTGCACATAACCCCTTGATGCCACATTTATGAAAAAATACACAAAAACTGATCATTTTTAGCATTTAAAGTATTTATTAGATTCTGAAATTAAAATAACTTCCAATTCTGTTTTTAAAAGTTTTCTGATTAATATTTTTTTGACCGATATAAATACATTACATAATTCTTATTATTTTTCTATTTATTGTACCTATTTCTTTTAAGAATTTTTAAAAACTGTGTACATTTTTTGATTTGAATTGTTTTGATGCTGAGGGTGGTGCGGAGGTCTCAAAACGGCATGTATCAAATATTGCACATCAGACTTATAGTCCAGCAAGAAGACAACAGGTTCAGAATCGCGTTTGTTCTCGTCACCCTCGCAGACAAGTAGAAAACAGAATTCACCCTGCTCCGGCCCGTTGCTCGGTTGCACTCTTTTTTCCTTCTCCACCAGAGGGATCCCGGCTGGATCGTAAAGTTAGATACAGGAAATGCAGGCCAGTCAGACTTGTTGATGAAAAAAAAATCAACAAAATTGTATATCCAGACAGGAGCAACACTGATGCAGAAAGTATGGAAGGACTCATTTTGCCGGATTTTTGGTAACTGAAATTCAGAGCATCTTTTATCACAAAAACAACACTGCATCAAGAAAAGAGAAGTCCTGAGCAGAATCCTGCGAAAAACAGGGCGAAATGTGGTTAAATACACTTGTAAAAATTTATTTATTTTTTTTTTAATTTTACTTATACTTTTTGGACCTATGCACAAAAGACTATCTGGTTTTGCTTGACTGTCCGTGTTGCAGTTTATCCTGAGGTAGACTGAGGTGGATGATGAACAGAACCATGTTTGCCTCCAGCTGGTCTTCACTTCATGTTTGACCTTCAATGTCACTGTTTCAACCTGTGTTGTTGCTGCTATTTTTCTTTTCTTTGCACCACTGCCATATATTCACGTTTCTTTTAGGTGGAAGTGCATGACATCAAACAGAACACCAGCCCAGTCGCCACAAAATACACTGCAAAAACTCTAAAAAAGGAAAGAAAAAAATAATTATACTTTTGCTTATTTGTAGAATTTTTGTCAAGACGTTTTTTCTTCCCCCATTGGTAAAGATATCACTTCACTAGGCTGTTTATGCACTGTAACAATAATAATAATAATAATAATAATAATAATAATAATAATAATAATAATAATAATAATAATAATAATAATAATAATAATAATAATAATAATAATAATGGGATATTGTTTTGCAGGTTGAGCTAAATTGGACACAGGTGAGTTTAGAGAGCTCAGACGCTGTTCAGCGAACCCAGAGTTGCTTCATTTTACACTTCCTTTGCCTTTTAACCAGCTTAACAGGCTTGAGGGGGCAAAATCACATACCCTGCTGTGGAACCAGCATGGCACGACACCCACTGGCCTCTAAAATACACATGCATTGTTCGCATTCCTAGATCTCATTGCATAAGGGAATGGTATGGACTCGGAATCAACACCTCAGAGCTGCTATTCAGGTTGTAATTGGGTTCCTCCACGGCAGTCCGCAATGCATGAGGAAGGTATTGATCGTGCAGCAGGATGGAATTGGATGCATGTCCTGATTATTCTGCACTGTTCAGTGTGATTGTATATATCTCAGATGATGCAGGTCCTCAAAGAGTAAAACACGCAGCCATGGAGAGGTAAAGTATCTCTCACTGCAGGCCTGAGCCAGCCTGCCTGTATGGATGGTGACAGATAAAAAAACCCACACAGCCCCGTCTCTTATCTGCCTGCTATGCTTTAATATCAACACTGCAGGACGGGAGAGCTCCCACTCAGGACATCTGACTTGGTAAACAATGCCAACTCCAGCATGGGGAAGCGTCGAGGCAGGAGCAGAAGCATGCTGAAGCTTCTCCTATAATGATATTTCAAGGGCACTACTTTTTTCTTTTCTTTTTGTTTCCGAGCCAGTTTTGACAGGAAGTCAAAACAACCAGTCAGCCAGTGTGACACGTGGAGCCGCTCGCTGCTTTTCTTCTGAGTTTCTTTGTTAGTTTCCCTCTGAACTTCTACACCTTCTTCCGCGTAGAATCACACAACTGTGGCATTCAGTGAGTCTGGATAATTTACTCTGCAGTCACTTTCAGTTGTTTCTTTGACTCTCTTTTCACTGCGTACAAAGGTTGGACTGATTACAGGTACAATTACTGTACCAAAAGAAACCTTTTCTAGGTCCTATCACCTGCATAAAGGAGGAAACAAAAAAACTGTAGACGCTAATCTTAATTTAAAAAATTAGATCTGTGTCTGTTATGGATTTTTGCTGCTATTCCATAAAAGTGGCTACTTTATACTGTCTAAACTGATAAACAGAGAAGGTGAGATAGGTGAGACAGAAGCAGGTTGGACCAGACCACTTCATATGAGTTCAGACATCATCACCAACTGTTTTATTTTCTTCTTGTTTTTTATACAAGAAGAAAATCTCTATCTCTAATTGATTTTTAATATTATAATTTATTGTGCACTGTATGACCTCTGGATGATCTTTTCTCTTTAATCTCTAACTTCCTAATTAGATAGCAGGATGTGTGAGTGCTATCAAACCATGTAAACTCAAACTCTGAGATTAGGATAGGGGCCGATTTAAAAGGAGGGAGGGGGCGAGGATAGTGACAAACTCTTGTGCCCTGCTCGCCATTTGCTCCCCTTCACCGAGTCACCGCCTCCGAGCCTGTCGAATGATTTAGTGTGTAACCCCATCCCTGCGTGAAAGTGCTCTCATCTAGTAATGTGCATTAAAAGAGAGATGGCAGGAGCTCGGCCCGGGGGGCAAGGACAGGGTGATGGACTGGTCTCTCAACCCTACATGCCCCGCCCCCACTGGCCCAGACAGGAGCACAGCCGGGGGGGGGCAAACAGGACCCAGCGGGAACAACCCGAGGTGCCGGCAATCCATGGAAGGGGAACTCCACTGGCCCGAGGGGCACCCACCAACACTAGCATCACCCGCTCCTCTCTCTCTTCCTTCTGTCTCCATCACCTGCTCCTCTCTCTCTTTTCATTTTCTCTCCATCACCCTCTCCTCTCTCTCTTCCCTCTCTCTCCATCACCTGCTCCTCTCCCTTTTCCCTCTCTCTCCATCACCCTCTCCTCTCTCTTTTCCTTCTCTCTCCATCACCCTCTCCTCTCTCTCTTCCCTCTCTCTCCATCACCTGCTCCTCTCTCTCTTCCTTCTCTCTCCATCACCCTCTCCTCTCTCTTTTCCTTCTCTCTCCATCACCCTCTCCTCTCTCTTTTCCTTCTCTCTCCATCACCCTCTCCTCTCTCTTTTCCTTCTCTCTCCATCACCCTCTCCTCTCTCTCTTCCCTCTCTCTCCATCACCTGCTCCTCTCCCTTTTCCCTCTCTCTCCATCACCCTCTCCTCTCTCTTTTCCTTCTCTCTCCATCACCCGCTCCTCTCTCTCTTCCTTCTCTCTCCATCACCCTCTCCTCTCTCTTTTCCTTCTCTCTCCATCACCCTCTCCTCTCTCTTTTCCTTCTCTCTCCATCACCCTCTCCTCTCTCTTTTCCTTTTCTCTCCATCACCCTGCTCCTCTCTCTCTTCCTTCTCTCTCCATCACCCTCTCCTCTCTCTTTTCCTTCTCTCTCCATCACCCGCTCCTCTCTCTCTTCCTTCTCTCTCCATCACCCTCTCCTCTCTCTTTTCCTTCTCTCTCCATCACCCTCTCCTCTCTCTTTTCCTTCTCTCTCCTCCCCCACCCTCTCTCTCCTCTCTATCCTTCTCTCTCTTTCTCTCTCCCATCACCCTCCCTCTCTCTTTTCCTTCTCTCTCCCTCACCCTCTCCTCTCTCTCTTCCTTCTCTCTCCATCACCCTCTCCTCTCTCTCTTTTCCTTCTCTCCTCCTCCCCCTCTCCTCTCTCTTTTTCCTTCTCTCTCCTCACCTCTCCTCTCCTTTTCCTTCTCTCTCCTCACCCTCTCCTCTCTCTCTTCCCTTCTCTCTCCATCACCTGCTCCTCCCCTTTTCCCTCTCTCTCCATCACCCTCTCCTCTCTTCTTTTCCTTCTCTCCCCACACCCTCTCCTCTCTCTTTTCCTTCTCTCTCCATCACCTGCTCCTCTCTCTTTTCCTTCTCTCTCCATCACCCTCTCCTCTCTCTTTTCCTTCTCTCTCCATCACCTGCTCCTCTCTCTCTTTTCCTTTTCTCTCCATCACCTGCTCCTCTCTCTCTTTTCCTTTTCTCTCCATCACCCGCTCCTCTGTCTTGTCTCTGTTTTGCAACTCAAGCTAAAAAGTATTTTATTTATTTAAACGCAGCTGAGAACAGGTGAGTCTTCAACCTGGATTTAAATAAACTGAGTGTTTCAGCTGATCTGAGGTTTTCTGGGAGTTTGTTCCAGACATGTGGAGCATCGAAGCTAAAGGAAGCTTCTTCATGTCTGGTTCTGAGTCTGGGAACTAATAAAAAAACAGATCCAGATGACCTGAGGGGTCTGGAAGGTTCATACTGGGACAGGAGGGCACTGATGTATTTTGATCCTAGATCATTCAGAGCTTTATAGACCAACATCAGAACTTTAAAGTCGTCCTCTGATGGACAGGCTGCCAGTGTGAAGACCTCAGAGCTGGACTGATGTGGTCCAGTTTTTTGGTTTCAGTGAAGACTGGAGCAGCAGAGTCCTGAATGAGCTGCAGTTGTCTAACTGATTTTCTAGGTGGACCTGTAAAGATGCTGTTACAATAATCAAGCCTCCACGTTCTCCTGTTCTCTAAGTACATTTTGAACCAGTTTAGTACAGTTGCGTAAAAAAACGCCATTTCTCCAGTCGTTTGAGTTATATATTGTGGACGACTGTTTCAAATGCAGTACTGAGATCCAACAAAACTAAAACTGACATTTTTCCACCATCTGCATTCAGGACAGGTGTCACAGAGAACCTGGTTAAAGATCTCACTACTGTTTTCAGTTAGACACCGTTTAGTGATCACTGCTGTTGACGCATGTGTGTGCACTGAAATCACACTCTCAAAGAAAACACAGGAACGATCAGACAGGCCCACATCTGACCCAGTAACCTTTGAAATGCTCAGACCCTTAGAGGTCAGTAGGTCCAGAGTGTGTCTGCTGTTGTGTGTAGCTGCTGTTACATGCTGAGTCGGCCCAAAGTTGTCCAGAGTTACTCAGGTCTTTAGTCCCTTTGTCCTGAGGGTTGTCCACATGGATGTTAAAATCCACAACAATAGTGTCTGCACAGTATTTGGGAGGCTTGTAAACATTAAGAAACACGACTCTGAATGAGGCCTTCAGCTTTAAAGCCACATATTGAAAAGAGTGAAAACGTCCAGGAGATAACTGCTTACATTGAAATGATTCATTAAATAAGACCGCGACCCTCCTCCTCTCCTGATCACGCCGGCCTCACTGATGAAACTGTAACTAGGAGTGTTGACTCCATGAGAACAGCTGCACTCTTATGTCAACTTTCAGTTAAAACATCAAATCCAGGCTGTGTTCACTGATCAAATCATTTATTAAAAATATTTTCCCAGCAAAAGACCTAACATTTAATAATGAACTGTTTTATAGGTATAATTTGCAGTCTGTGGTACACAAGGTGTGTTTACTGTATTTAAATATATTTTAGAGTGTAACTCTGTGTTTTCACCAGGCCACATTTCTCCTTCTGTTAAAAAAATATATAACCTTTTAATAAACAGGGTCCCAGGGAGAGCAGCAGGTGATGGAGATAGCAGGAAAGAGAGAGGAAAGAGTGATGGAGATAGAAGGAAAGGAGAGAGGAGAGGGTGATGACCTCATTGGGGGGGTGAAGAAGGTCCTGGTCTCTGGTCCTGGTCGAGAGGGTTGGAGGCAAATAAGGACTCCTCTTCTTCCCTCTGATGTCTCTCCTTTTGGAAGCTGTTCCCATCTGTGGGGGCAGATGGAGATCCTCCTTAAGGTTTGTTTGATTGGTCCTTTCTATGAGATAACTCCTCGTTTAGCTCAGCCTTGGCTCCGAGCACAGATGTGTGACGCAGGAAGGAAAATATGCTGGAGGTGAACTGTTTCATCCCTGACTTGTTTATTTAAATTAAATTAATTTGCCTTAAACAAATGCCTGTGTTCCCAAAAAATATATACATGTTTAATAAAATGCACAGTGGTCAGCACGTGCCGATAAAAGCCATTTAGTCATTCCCAACAACCTGCTGAATCTTTCCTCTCCTCCTCTTAGCAGCAGTTTGTCCAATATTCCCCTATTTTCAACCTATTACGCACCATATAAATATATATATATATATATATATATATATATATATATATATATATATATATATATATATATATATATATATATATATATATATATATATATAGTGGAGCAGAGCAGATTATTACTTCTGGGATGCTTCTAAAGTGTGCAGCTCTCTGGTGGACCGCGCTCACCGACTAGAAAGGTTTGCATTCAAAGCACCTTTCTGTGGACCACAAAGTTTGAGTCTTTCAGAGGCAAACGTTGGGAAGATTTCATCACTCTCAAAGAGTGTATGGGCATCGATTTCAAACAGAACATTTGCGGGTATCGCCATCTGTGGTACATTTTATGAGTGCAAAATTTAAAGAAACAGAAGACACAGTAACAATTCTGTAGTAGAAATCACTAGATGGCCTCAGGCGGACTTCTGAAGACGATTTTCAGAGGGAAAAGTTTGTTGCTGAATCCACACATGCACCGTGCAAGGAATAAAAGAAGAATAAGATCCAAAAAGACTGCTGCCCTCCCTGTGCTTCAAATCATTTACGATCGAATGAGGCGAAGAGAAAAAACTGTTCTGTGGTCTGACACGAGAGAGATTTCTCTTTGAAAATCATCACATCCTTCAGGCTGAAGATGAAAGGAACCAGCTTATTATCAGCCTGCAGTTCAAAAGCCAACATCTTTGATGGTAGTGGTGTGCATTATGGCATAGGGAACATGTACCATACAGAAATGTTAAGGCCGCATTCACATATAGCAACATGTGAGGGATTTTAAGAAGCATAGGCTGCAAGGAGGATGGTAACGTTTATTTTTTTATTTTTTTTTTTAGGGAATGTTTTGCTAATGCCAAACCACTTGCTGCATGTATCACAACAGCATTAAACGTGGTGCATTGTGAAAAAAAAGGGACAAAAACAATAACTCAATCAACAAAAACACAACCAACATCAGGAACAAACGTCTTCTCTTGTTAAAATATATTATATTGATTATTCAAAATTCAAAAAGGGATATAAACTTCTCAAAGAAAGCCATAGGTTTAATCTTTTTTTATTTTTTTCTGCCTAGTCCTTTTAAAAATCGTTGCACCATTGTGCCTCCACAGAGATCAGCTTTATAGAATTCCTGTTGTTTTCCTAACTGCCATCATTTCTTTTTGCTGTCTTTCAATCATTAGCAATGTTTCCACAACAGTTTTACCACAGAGTTCAGCCAATATTTAGAAATGTTCATAAAACTCTACAGCAAAATGACAGTGATTCCACGAAGTCATGTTATGGGACAAAGCTGCTTTCACCTGCAATGAACTGTTGCAAGCCACGCCCATTATATACGCATCCGCCACTTCTACGGGATTTCTGGGAGCTCATTTTCCATGATCTCTCGGAGGAGTGGTGGGTTCACCGGCAGGATTGTTCCTGCATGAAAGCGAATCTTCGGTATAACGCACCTGCATTCCACCACTTATCCTTCATGCAATATTGCAGCCGTCACTAAATATTTAAATAACACATTCACTCGCTCCGCATTTTCTCCCGTGCCAACTGTTTTTCCTCACTTCTGCAGCCGTCTTACTTTCCTTCAAAAAGATGTATTCAAATGCAGTGTATAATAAAAGCTTATTAAAGCTTTTACTGATAGAAAAGTAGGACAATCTCTTCCGTGTAGTCGGCGTTGTCCAGGTGAACCACGGTTGGTCAATATATTAAGAGCTGACAGAACCGACTCTAAATCTTTCAAATGATCCAGAAAATCTTAGTTTCTTAACTCAGGTTTTGTCAACTCTGAGTTAGTATTTCAACTCAGTTCACTGATCCTCCATTGTGACATAAGTCGGAGGGGCAGTAGCCTAAGCAAGGACCCCAGACTTCCCTCTCCATGGCCGCTTCGTCCAGCTCACTACCGACACCTCGTGACCACAGGTGAGAGTAGGAAGAAAGACTGACTGGCAGATCGAGAGCTTCACCCTTCTGTTCAGCTCCGTCTTTGCCACAACAGACCGATGCAGAGTCCACATCACTGTGGAAGCCGCACCAATGCACCTTGATCTCCCGCTCCATTATTTCCTCACTCATGAACAAGACCTCAACATACTTGAACTCCTCCACTTGGGGCAGTATCTGATTCCCGACCCAAAGAGGGCACTCTACCCTTTTGTGACTGAGGACCATGGCTGATTCTCAGCTAAAGCTGATTTTGATTTTGTCTTTGCACTTGTTTTTGTTTTCTTAACTGGGCAGCTATTTCCAAGTAGTCTTCGCTGGATCAAACCGAGGCTCTAAAGAGTCCAAGACTAGGATATGGTCCGGGGTAAGGTGTCGGCTTAGGGTCACAGTCAGGCTGTCCACAATGTAAATCTATGTGGATAAAAAGAAATTGGGCCAAAGGCAGAGCACCTGGACATTGAGATGATAGTAAAGGTGAGGTTTACTGTTGAGAAAAGGATGTGGCTCAAGATTCTGGTCAGCTGAGTGGGCCGAATGGAGAGTCGACAGTCAGGCAGTTTACACAAGGAGGCAGATGTAATGACATTAACTTGGAGGGAGAGAAAGATTTATTAAATGTCCTGGATAACCAAAATACCACTAATGTTGACAGACCAATCTGGTAATGAATGGGAGGCAGAGCGCATAGACATCCTGAAGGATTAATGAGAAGAGGGAAAGCAGGTGTGCTGGTGCTGCTGCACAGATGGGCAACCGTCCCTGCTTCAAAGGCAGAAAACAAACTTAAGCCCCTTTCAGACGCACCCTGCTTTATATCAATCTGGTGGCAACTGAACAAGCTGGTGTTATGTCTGACTGACCTCCCGGGTGGTTTTTACATGAGATTTGTGACAAGTTGATGGTTTAGAGAAAACATTTTTGTTGTTACCTCAGGGCACTTCACAGGATAGCAACAGTCCAGACCCAAATCAGGCTCTACGATCAGCTTTACAGCTGCTCTACTGGATGATACATCAGTGGCAGCAGTGGGAAAGGATGTGTTTACTCTAATGGATGCAGTTCCACTCGTTAACAAGCTCATGAAGTCCTCACTACTAAGAGTTAAAGGAAAAGAGACACGCACTGCTCTCCATTAAATTGGCTGCAACTGAACGTGCCCGTGTTATGTCTGAACGGTCCCTCGGGTGGCTTTCTGTAACATTTTGCATCAGCATTCTGCTAAGGGCTGACGTATTAAATTTATTTCAGCACAGCACACGTCTAAACTGCTGCGGTGAAATTAACGGACAGGGATGCAGAGCAGCAGTGGATTAATTTAACATATGATCAACAAGAATCTGAGAGATCCCATTATAAAATACATATCACCACTGTGTTTTTTTATGTGTTATTTGACAAAAATAAGAGAAAGGAAAACTTTTTTAAAGTATTTGAGCTGCAGCTGCAGCTTCCGTTGTCTGATATGCAACTGAGTTTAAATGAGCAACGTGTAATATTGCAGGTTAAAATATGCCAAAATAACCTAGAAACAGCAAGAGAGTGACGTGTATTAAGTGCAGATATGCCACAAAAATGACTATGTATTTGGCTGCTGTTAGGGTGCTCTAGCTTTGGTCCGTCCAGTCCTTTAATACCGGTTTCTGCCATCTGTGGCAGTAGCGAGCAACATAGCAGCAACAACATGATGACACGAGAAAGTTCACTGGCATGTAGGTACGGCGTCCAAGTTACCATTTCAGGATAGGTCAACAGGAACAGCAGAGATGGCTGAAGAGAACCAGAGTAAATATCGGCAGTGCTTTCCCACCCTGGAGACGGCTGTCTGATGCGGAACTTGAAAACATTTCTTTTAGATCGGTTCGCGAACCGCTGCTGATTTTTTGTTCCACTTAACATTTTTGTTGGTGGAGGAGGTCAGGTTACAATGGCAGCAGCGCGACACCAAAAGTAGTGATTTAGACTTCGTCCAGCCGAGAAAAGATGCAACTGAGAAACGATGGCGAGAAGAGAAAAGAGTAACTGAATGCAAATGAATGCTCTTCCTGTTAGAGGTTTTGATGTGTCGGATGCAGATTCTCTGTTTTGATTCCCAGATTTGGGGTTTTGATTAGCAGTACATTTGGTATTGAATTGAAGAGGAGGGGCGGAGTCGGGCGGAGTGGGGCGGAGTCGGACGGAGTGGGCGGAGTCAGGTGGAGTGGGGCGGAGTCGGGTGGAGTGGGGCGGAGTCGGGTGGAGTGGGGCAGAGTGGGTCTTCACGTTCTTACACGAGGGTAGACCACTTCAGCACTCACACTCAGCTCTACTGCCCCCCCACTTATAGAGAAGTGATATGTTTTACCTGCGTCCTTCCACCACCATTCGGTTTTACTCAGCCGCCGGCCATCTGATGACGACTGTCAAGCTAAAATGACGAGAAGTGAGCAGCAAACGTGGAGCAGACACCTGGACTTTCACAGGCATGTCTGAACGTATTAAACAGAAAAGTGGCCGATATCCGAATGACACAGAGTGACGAATCTCTTCAGCGTACTTATTTGTCAAAAGGTCTGAAGACACACAAGGACAGCGGAGTGAGAGAGCACAGCGCGAGTCGTGAGGATCTTAGACTAAGCTTTGTCGCTTTTCTCTCTTTTGTGACTTTAATCCAGCCTTTTTATTTCCCAGCTACTCAAGTCCCACAAGGTCAGAATCATCCAAGAGATTATTTTCCATCCAATGCGCAGAACAAATGAGGGTTTTAAACACTGAATCAGTTTACATCTTTCGAACGAGGTCAGTCTTTCGTTCCGCTGCTGACACATCTAAAATATGTAAAAACTAAATTATTCTGTCAGAAAGAATAACATGTTAAAGGCATCAAAAGTGCAAGGCATGTAAGAAATTTCTAGCTGACCAAGCATACTCCCATGCTTTGCGATGTGTGTGTTATGTTTTTTTTTTTGTGTTTTTTTATCTTCTCGCTGAACTCGTTTGAAGTAAAAACCATAAGTCCTTCCTGCAGGCATCTTTAGTTCCTGTCTTCTCGTTTCCACTCATACTCTCTCTGTCCCTCTCACTCTCTCTTTTTCCTTTTTTTCCCATAAATCTTCACATGCTGTCAGGATGGTTTTAGGCACCAAACTCTCATGATTCCAACAGTCAAAGTTGTCAGTTTGGGAGCATGACATGACACTTCAATGGCAGGGAGGCAAATAAGACGCAAAAAATATGTTGTGTTTACGCATAAATATGGAAAAAAAACTCAACGATGATCAGAAAGCGATAGTTGCGTCCTCTGTCGCGTCCTTAAACTTCCACAACATTTTGCATCATTTTGTTTTCATAATTCTTGCTTTTAATTACAAGACAACTTGCTAACAATGGAGGCTTAATTAATCCTGTGTCTGATCGAACCAAAAATACCACCCAATCAAAAGCTGAAGGCGTTATCAATGTCCAAGTTCTGATTGTGTGAGCAAATTACAGCCCTCCTCCTTACCAGCCATGAGTCACACTACTTTTAGCTGCACAGGCTCCTCTGTACTCTCTACAAAATACCAGATGTTGTTTGTGATTGCTAGTCGAAGGCTCAAAGTTGGATATTACATTTGCTATCTTTGCATTTGCATCTTTACTGTGCTGCAGGATGTCTGTGTGTGCGTGCGTGCACGTGCGTGCGAGTCTTCAGCATCATGTGAGAGAGGAACAGCATCTGCAGAGGGCAAAAGGGCCTTTCCTCTGCTTTATAGAGCATTAAAGTAACTTTATACCAGCTTCCAAACAAAACTACAAATATGGACTTAAACCTGGAGAAAACGATCTCTTTGATGATAAAAATCATATAAAACACAGTTTATGATTTCTGATACCTGGATTCTATTTGTGAAAATGCACAAAGAGGGTAATTTCTCTGCTGTTTTGGCAGGAATTTAAACCGAAGATCACATTTTGGTAAAGAAAAAAATAAACAAAACAATAATACTAGGACTAGTCAAGCCTGTGTAGTCTGACTTGGGTATATAATCAAATATGAAAGGACTTAATAATTTGTATGAGCAATAGAAGTATTTACAATAACCAATAAATCTACATGAAATTAATATGTTATATTGAATTAAAATCAACTAATGAAGCCACTGATGAACAGAAGATAATAAGATAAATAAACACATCTACACAAATCCAAATATTACTATTTTAAAGGTCAACCATGGCAGAGTTTGCAAGGCGACTCATTAAAAAACCAAAGAAAATATAGCAACAAGCACTTACAAGCTTTAACAATAATCAAGACAATGACCTCACTGTCTCGATTATTGATGTCCTTATGTGTTACCGGGAGGTGTGGTTTTTCTCTTGTTTTGTTTTTTTTACATTTTTCCACTCTGAATGGCATTCTTAACATAAGTCTTCTTCACTTGCTCAATTTTCTTCATACAAAAAACAGTTTCTCTCATTTAACAGATATTGTCAAGGGCAGCGATTGTTCCCCGTTCACCTTATCAGCCAGTGTAATTTGGTGAATAACACGATGACGGGTGACAGGAGGTACACAGTTGTTCTTTTTTTCACATTGTTTTGCAGTTAATACCCTATTTTCTATTATATTTCTCTCTCTTTTTTTTGGAACTGTCTTTAGGAAAAGAAAAAAAAAAACTGGGAGGATAATCCTCCCATATCTCTGCAGACCAGCTCCCTCTGTTATGAATTACTTCTCATATTTTCTGTATCAATTTGACCATAGCTCAGTTGCTGCTGTGGTGGCCTGTATTTTTTTTATTTATGCTGCCATAATTATGAATCCTGCTGTCAAGCAGTGTTTTGTTAGTTTGGAAATTGCGATTCTCCAGGCGGCGCTGGCTCAGAGCTGGATGAAAAGTGTGATTTGGCACAGCTCAGGCTGAGAAGCCCCCGGGGTATTTACCTCACCTTCTCACAAGCAGCTGGTCAAATAGATCCTTTGATTTCCCGTCTCTGTAAATTGATTATTCCTTTTCTTCATCTTTCTTATGTTTCTTTGTTGTGATTACAGTTAGACTATTGATTAAGAGTCAGGCGTCTTAGAAAGTTAATGATTATGAAGCTCAGGATGTAAATTAGATGCCGTTGACATTTAGCTGCGACTAAACGTAGGGATGCGTCTGGAGACAGCGCATTGTTTGATAACTCTAAAAGGATGAATACAAAGCAGCTCAAGCACATTTTCCTTTCCCGAAGAAGTTTTACCTCCCATTCAATTGTTCTTTCCTGTTACACGACCTGGCTTACGTCAGCTCAGTTTGGTTTGTTCAGCTTACAAAGCCGTGCAGATAACGCAGGACATCCTGTTTGTGTGCAGCGTTGATCCACGTTCACAGTTCAGACCACAGTTCATGTGTTGGAGAGTTCGAACTTATTTGCACATTTCTTTTCTTTCGTTCTCTGAAAACAAAATATTTCTGTAGTTGAAACTGGTGACAAACGAACACAATGAAATGAGATTGTAAACACACTTGAATTTTATTGTGCGCCGTCTACGAACATTGAAGGGACGCCGCTTCTGCTGGAAGAATACAAGAGAAGAGTTGAATCACAGCGTAACACAGCGTAAATAAGTTTGGCTGCATCAGGTTTTACAGATATGTACTTATACAAACTGATACTTAGTCTAAGAAACTGAGAAGAAGCAGTAGCTGTCACTTTATATGTTATAGTTTTAATTTGAGATGTCCTGGATTGGTCACATTGGTCTTGCTAATCAGCATCATCACAGGAACTAAAAGAAAATAAATAAAAATTTGCAATTAATCAAACTGCTGACAAAAATGAGTCTCCACTGACCCGAGGAGCCACCACAAGGGCCTCTAGCTCAGCCACTGGAGCAGCAGGGTTTTCCGCTCAAGCCACTTTCTCCTTCCAACCGCTCAAGGACCTACCCAAGTTGCCCGACAGGGCAGCTGTGGCCAACGACCGCAGTCTGCCACGGTGACTGCTAGTCGGGCGAGCGACCACGGGCCCCGTAAAGCTAGTTTCTTGCCTCCTTAGACACATCTGAAACAAGGATGGGTGAACAGATTTTAAAATGAAATCGCTGGTATGTGGTAACTGAGGCGAGGTTGGCCTGTTCCAACCCGCTGCCAGGCTGGTTTGCTCCACCCATTTTTGGATTAACAGGGGTTGGGTGGACTCAGGTCCCACTAGGAGGTTGTTGGCTTCAAACCAACTCTAGAGACAACCTACAGGTGACATCACGGAAGACTTGTCTATCCCAGTTTGGGAGATTGTAGAGTAGAAGCAGGAGTCAAATGTAGGAGAGGAGGCATCAGGAGTAGGTGGAAAAAGTAATGAAACAAAAAGCACTGCTAGGCAGGGATACCAAAAAGAATTAACCAAAAGGAAACTGAACTCAGGACAACCTGAAGAAACAGGCTGTCATACATCAGGAGAAACAAACCAGTAGACCGCCAGAGAGGAAGGGAAAGACAAGACAAGATATACTCACAGGACTGACCAGACACAGGTGCAAACAATCAAGGCAGATGGGAACGAGGAGCGTGAAGACAGGACTAAAACACAAGGACGCAGACTTTCAAAATAAAACAGGAACAAAAATAAACCCAAAACATTGTCCAGTTTGTTTAAATGAGTCTATATATCAGAATGAGATCTTTGGTAGTCGCCCGTATGTGGTTTAGTTTTGCTCTCTGCCTGTTGAGAGTTCAGAAAGTTAGTTTTTATGTGTTTTACATCCATCTGCCTCCATCCATCAATGTCAATGAAATCAGTCTAAATATGGGTTCCAACTTAGCTGTTTTTCTGTGGTTTTGTCTGTTTCGTTTGTTGGTGGCCTCAAGTGGGGAAAACGAGTGCAGGGGAAAAAAAACATTTGTTCTTACCGTGGTGAAAAACAGACTGCATGGTTGGTTTATTGTTTTTCTCCATCTTTTGATGTTGTGAAATTCTTGATTGCTAGAGTTCTTGTTTCAGTTTGTGTTATTCATATTTGTGTTAGTGTCTCTATGTCTTTATTTGAAGCAGTATTCTGTCTTTTTGTATTCTTTTTTCTGCTTCTGTATTGATTCTAGTCTATGACCTTTGTTCTGCCATTTTCATCTCCCTTCTTATTTTGAAGATTCTTTTTTTATTTTTATTTTTAGTTATTGTCAGTGTTTATATTTGCTTCAGAATATTCTTTAACAATTTTACCATGGACATAGTATGCAAATTAGATAAGGCTTAAAGTCCTGGGGGCAGCTTTGTGTGAAATGTCATCACAGAGGAGTATACACCGCTACGAGGCAGAAAGCCGTGCTCATCCCGGTTTGTTTGGCAGAGCCAAGCTCTTGAGCAGACATGAAAGGTAGTTAACTTTACCAGCATCAAAAAAAATAAATAAAAAATAGATGGATGAAAATCATTGAGTAATGCAAGGACATCGCAACTCTTTCAGCAGAACAAGATTGTGGATGTAGGCCAGCAAAAGGGCAGACGGGGCCAGGCGAGTCCCGAAGTCTTGGCAGTGCTTACTGTGTGTCTCAAATGCAAAACTCTGACCCCGTGACAAACGCTTCATCTCTTCTAAGTACACAAAGACCATAATGTCATGTACAAACTTTGTATAAAATCTGAGCATCTTGTTGACAAATGTACAGCAGGTGATGCAAATACTCAAATATCTAACTATTTACTGTCAAGGAGTGTTGGGATCAAATCATTTATGACAAATGTATTGATCCATTCGGCGTGTTCCAGGTTTGCTGTCTAATAAGTTCCCATCCCTGCGCCATACTGCTGCTGTTTTTATCTTTTACGCTCCTGTTTTGCTTACAGTTGATGTAATTTCTGTTAATTCGCCTCCCTGTAAGCTTTTCTGTGACAGAAAGGTTTGGTCCATATTTAATGCAAGTCCGCATGGGGACGTAAACTGAGCTGAACTGAAATGCACTGAGATGAATAATGTTTGATTAATCCCCAATAATTAAACTATAAAAGACTGAAGTTAGTCAACAAACAGTCGGTTACTCTGAAGTGAAGCAGAGTCAGAGGCATTTGCAACGACTGAGCTGATGATGTCACGTGCAGAAAACACAGGTGAACTATGGACAGAAACACACAGCCAACAGTTCAACATCTGTGGTGCAAAGACGCTCCTTTACAGTACATTCAGGATTAAGACATCTCTTGAACTGGTCTGTCCTGTTTGTGGATGCTGTCTCTGAGAAAGGTGGAGTCGATAACGTGTCTCTGTCATGAGTAATAGTCCTGCTGTATCTTTATCAATGAGCCGTCGATGAGGTTCATGTGTCTGTGATCTCACAATTATCCACTGGGCTTTTTTAGCAGGAAAAAAAACAAAGTCTTTACAAAATCTTGAGATGTTGCAAAGAAGGACACTTTATCACCTGGGGTGAATTTAATTTTCATGTAATAAATTAACACTACTCATGTCCAGTATATTTTCCCTTTTGAGTTTAATGCAACATATTTTCCTATTAAACGGTTAGATGAGGGTTACAGCACCTCTCTAATCGAGTCGATCTGTTCCTCTCATCCCAAATGAGGTAATTACATGAGGCTTTTTTTTTATTTTTCTGATTTGGCTACTGTTATAAATATTTCTGGGAAATTAGAGTCCATGTAAACAGACTCTATCATTATGAGCCCAGCAGGAAAGTATTTTCACAGAAAATGGGTCGTATAAATTACCAAACAGCACCAATCCAAAACTTTATTACTTGAATATAAAGCTGTGATATTTGCAAGACCTGATAGAACCTTATGTTCCTACTAGATCTCTCCATTCTCAGAGTTCAGGTTTACTCGTAGTTCCTAGAAGATCCAAATGTAGATTTGGAGGACGGGCTTTCTGCTATCAGGAACCATCACTATGGAACCATCTTCCAGTTTGGGTGAAGGAGGCTGACACCACCTCCACCTTTCAAACCAAACGTAAAGTATGTAGTTAATAAAAACTAACTACAGCAGCTGCAGGACCAGACCAGAGCAGCTTCAACCTTGATATGCTGCTGTAGACCTACGCTGCAGGGGGACACCAGCACGATTATAAAACGTTGAATGTTTTCCCTTCAGACCATTAGGTTAAATTAGTTTCTTGTTCATGTTGACATTGATCTGTGTTGCTTCTTAGCCTGATAGTACAAAACTCTTAGGATATGACATTTTTAGCACCGATGTCCAACATACAGTGGCTCAAACATTTGGCTGCCCTCCACCTCCTCTTCCTATTCCCTCTCCACCTCACTCCCTTCATCCTTCACTCACTTCTGGCTCTGAAGTGACAGCCCTCAAGCCCATCTCATGCTTCAGCTGTCAGGCCAGGATTTTGTATCTGGCAGGAGGTGGAGGGGTGGGAGAGAGGGGCTGAGAGACTGAGATATTTCACCGACTGAACATCTTGACTTGGAATTTGTGCTGATGTGACTCTTACTGCCCTTCGGCGATCCTTCTGTTGCCTCTTCGCTGGAGCGCCCAACCTTGGCGTGATTATGATCTTGCTGTGGTCTACAGTCTCTTGGTTTTAAGCCCTCAACGTCTGCTGCTTTTGTTAAAAACAGTTCTGGGCCACAATTATCTCATCAAGGCAATTTTGCAAACTTTCTCAGCCTGTCTTTGTTTCTGGTCTTCAGCAAGGTTAATTGCCTGAAGAGGACAAAATATAAAGAAAAAAAAGCCACAAACTGATCACTTTGATCTTGGAAATAATGAAGCTCTGATCATGTTTGAAAGGTAATGGCAAGGATTTATTGTACAAAGCTGTAATAGAAAGAGTTTCCCAGTTTGTCCTGTGCTGCTGGCCAAACACGCATGCATAACCAGAAATGCTGGCAGCAAATAAAGGAGACATGTTTTGCCTGTTTTTTTATTTTTTTTTTATTTCGCAAGTTGGTTAAATTTCCTGTGGTCATCATGAAACGTTTTGTGCAACTCTTTGGCCCTAATACAGCAGGGAACCAGGAGCACAGTATACCCTCGCCTCTGTTCATAGGATCCCGTCTTAGTGGGTCTGCTGAGCTACTTAAAACTTTCGCATTGGCTTGTCCTGTTCATGCTGGTTACCGCAGCAAGCTCACATGCAAGTGCAGCGGGGAACGCTTGACGGCAGGCATGACGCCTTGGGATGTCCCTTGATGACACCTTTTGTCGTACCAATAAACATCAAATAAAATGTCTTTCTTCTAAGTACACAAGAAAGCCGGGTGGTTGTCAAGTTTGACACGGTCCTTACGCGTTACTGGATGCCAGCTTTTCGATGACACAGTTACAGTTATCAATGATTCGCATAGTTGATGTACTATCCATCATTTTTGGGTGCATCCTATTTGTCAGAATTGTAGGCATCAGGGAGAATATCCTGGGATTTGGCTGCTAGTTACCATAGAAACACAAATGCAATCAATACCAGATCCAACCAGCGTCTCTGGCACCTCTCTCCACGCTTGATTGACACATGCCAATTGCACATGGTAATCATTTTCCTCCCTATCACCTGCTGTTGGCACATCCCCACGTATGGTTTGATTGTCCAGCACTTTGGCTGTATAGCTACAGTTTGGTTGGCTGATGCTCACGTAAAAGCCTGAAAAGTCTTTATTTTTTTTTTTTTTTTTTTTTTTTTGTCAAATTCTGATGCAAGCAACACTTCCATAAGGAACAGCAACACTTGACTTCTGTTGTCATTGACCACAACGCTGTGGACGCCTCGACCGTGTATGTCTCCGGTTTGACGAGCAGATCTTTTTTTAATGCCTTGATACCTCCTGTCTCAAAAGTTTCAAACAAAAACCAGGGATAGTCACAACGTGAAACCTTGCTGCCTTGTGGGAAAATCATTGAGAGTGGGTGTGAGTGAGCTCCGAAGCACCAGAGGAGCGACTGCATCCGCCAAAACTTCAAAATACTCAGCCTTTTTTCAAAATTCAAAATTCAAGGTTTCAAAGCTGTTTTGCCAACATCCGTGCCGCATTTACAAGGTTTCATACGTAGAACATGAACTAAAACCACAGGAGAGCGCTGCCAATTTTGAAATCCCGAACAGGCGTGGGTGACGAACAGAAGGACTGGAGTGACAGGTTTGAAAATGTGTAAATGAAACCGTATAATGAGAGCTCTATATGTGAAGAACAAAAACTCCACTACAATATGGAGTTTTCAGTAGTTTTTTTTTTCTTTTGTTTTTCTTTAAGCCTTTCAAAATGATCTGAAGTTTCACCCATTATTTTCTGTCTCAGATTTTAAAATATCAATACTTCAAACCTTTTTGCCAGTTTTCTAATAACAGATTTAATCAGACGAGAACCTGGGATAGTGCAACAAAGCCTCTTACTAGTGACCTGATGTTGACCACGAAGACAACAGATGACGTCAGTTCACCGTATCGGTCATCTTCGATTGATCAACTTTTAAAAAAAGCAGCTCACGATGAGTCCTCATACTCTAACCCCTGAAGCAGAAACAGAAGAGATTTCGTCCATCAAATGATTTTATTCGGCCAGCTTGTGCATTTGTGCAGCTGCAACAATCATACATGAAACAGACACAATCCTTGAATCCGTGTGTGTGATTTTTCACTTGTGATGTTGGTTTTTTTGTAGCACTGCTTCATCTGCTTACATGGTTGAGCTGCCACTGCTTCTTGAGCGTTAACCTGGTTCTGCTGAATTTCTCTTCATGTCTTGCTCTATTTCTTCTCTTTTTCTCAGCATCTTACAGCCAGACATGGGCAAGAAGTCAAAATACAAGACCTCTGTGAAGAAAAAGACCCTCAATCCTGAATTCAATGAGGTAAGATTTGTCTATTCTTATAAAATAACTATAAATAAAACATCCGTCTTGTTTTTTTTTATTACCTTTCGTAGCTCCAAATGATCTGTTTGAAGCTTAATCCTTCCTTTTTAAAAATCCAGTCAAAATTGATCATTCCCGGCATGTTCTCCAAGCATCAGTCAGATAATTTTCCACAGAACCTTTACTAAATTGAGGGCTCCTTTTAGTCTTGCATTTCCAAGTGATTGATGTGAATATGCTCTTGTGTACACCAACTGCACAGGAGTTTTCATATGAAGTAACCTTGGACCATCTGGCAAAAAAAACCCTTGAGATCTCTGTGTGGGACTACGACTTGGGAATGAGCAACGACTTCATAGGTAAGCCGGGAGACGATTAAGTGTGCAGGGGAGGAGTAGAGAGGAGAGCAGCAGCAAAGAAAAAGACTGCATTTTATTGAAAGCAGAGTAACTGCAGAAAACATTCAAAAAAAAAAAACACAGGCTCAGCGTGGGTGGAGAGAGGAGTGGGGGGAAAAGAGTGAAGATTTCAGGGGTAATTATGCGGCTTGAGGGAAACGATTGAGAGGAGGAAAGAGGAGTTTGAGAGGAACAGCAAATGGAGAGGAGAAACCCAAAAGAAGGATGTGTCTCTCCCTGGATCCATATCCTTCTGAACTTAACACTTCAGATGGTTGCGGCTTAATCAGACTATTTAACAGCTTTCCATGTCCTGGTGTGTACGTCATGGCAAAAGCAGCACATGGAAGCTCGAGGACTGATGGAAAACTAGTGAGGAGCCACGGCGAGGATGGATTACCACCCTATGAGCTTGAAGGCCTTCAGATCAAAGCTCTTTACTTGGTGTGTGTCTTTATGGGCACATGTTAGTGAGCGGGTTGGAGGAAGACACTGTTTCGATAAGCCAAGTGAGTTATGGCCCTAGTCGGCAAAAAGGCCATCAGTATAACATATAGCCCAAGATAAGAGCCATTCCCATGACCGTTATCATTACCGTCTCAGCCACAGCAGCCTGCCAGTTACGTTAATTAGGTATGAGAGAGGAATGAAACCAAGACAAAGAAGAATGGATAAAGAGGACAGCTACAATCCCGCTGCACCGGTGTACAGTGAGGAAAGGAGCAATGACAAGCAGGCTAATAGGCTGAGCAGAACCACAGAGAATGTCAAGCTATGAGGTCATATTTTGTGGGTAGCGCGAAGACAAAAACCTATTGATGTGAACACTAATTGGAAGGCAATCAGCACACAGGAAAAGACCTCATCTGCACTGTGAAGCATCTGAACCTCGAACCTGAAGTTGGTCATGTGGACTTGTTTCGTTCACAGAGCCTCTGCTGCCTTACTTGAAAACTTTTCAATGTTGCAATAAAACCTGTTACAGCTGTGAATAAATACAGAGATTTTAGCAGATACAGTCACTGAAGGGGTGGACCAAACTGAGGCAACCCCTCAGGATCTAGCTCAAGCGTTTCTGGGCTCGTGCACGCTCCCCTGCACGTTTATTCCATTTACTTATTATCTCGTTCATAGGTCTATTTAGGGAGCAAGAGGTACTTGTCTTTCGCATAACATCAGATGTATCTTGCCCGCCAGACTCGCTGCCGCTCTTAAGATCCCACGTCCCCCCAGCTCCTATGGAAGAGCATTAAATTATCTTCATATGTCTAATGAATGGGGGGGGCGGATTAGACCAAAATCTAGACGTCATACCACATGTTTTCATCAAGAGAGATGACGGACTGAATTAGTTTTTTGATGCCTCGCTCACGTGCACACGTTGGCCTCAGGATTTTTGTCCATTCACTTTGAAAAATCCTTTGCTTTAAAATCCCAGCACCGCTTCTATCGAGAGTTAGGTAATTTTCAACTTTTCATACGTCCATGCAAGCTTCAGCGAATCAAAATGTGGCTACAGAGCGAGAGTGAGCCGACAATATCGCACACGGGGGTTGGACTGGTTTAAAAACACAGTTGCAAGCAGGAAGTAATTTGATTGGCTGTTTGTGGTATGATGAAGGCGACAGAATTATCCACCGGCAGCGCTGCTGTGTGAGCCCCCCCTTACATGATTTTATAACAGGTGAGTGGCTAAAGACAACGCCAAATGAAGTATTTACCAAATCCGTGGCATACAGACCTTTTCTGAGCATATTGGATCTCAGTCATAAAGCCACAAAGACGTCTTTGTTGTAAAAAAAAAAAAAAATGTCCTGTGGCATCAGTGCCGTGATGCACTGACTACAACAAATATAAGAGATGAATTTATTTGCAGCATCTGAATCTTGATCTGGAGACTGAGCCTCAACGCTTTTTCCACATTTCAATTAAATTTGAGTAAATATACTTTATTCAGTAGTTTAATTCACAGCAGCATGTTTTGAAGCGCACTTTGAAAAAGCTGGATCTCAACTAGAACTGCTTATTCACTATTAACTGGGGAGAGCAAGAACAAACACAGGCTGATTGAAGTGTTGGTGATCAGCTCCTTACTAACATGTGCATCCATCTCGACTCCATCTGCATCATCTCCTCAGGCCCTCAGATCCTCATCATTCTTCTGTCTCACAACACGTGGGAACATGGTTGATCATTCATCTGTCGGCGGTATCCCGCATGCTTGGGGAACACTCCATCGATCTATATTCAGAGGTGATGGAAGTGGCACGGAGGCAGGACGACAAGGTGACAAAACATCGTGCATGATTATCTAGTCGAACCTGCCGACTGGTTTGGACTTACTTTAAGCTAAGGGCCATGAAATCTTCAAGGGCTGCTCCTGTCCTGCTGAAAGCAGTATTTCCTGGGCGAAGTTCAGTGCAGAGTCTTGTTTGCTTAAGGCTGTCACTTTCAGGGTATTAGAAATCAGTATTGACAAACACTCCTCTGTTAAATGTGTCGTCAAAGCCGAGGGGCGGGCTTAACGACGACCTTGATGAGACACAGATGAACTTTATCACGATCGTTGTCCCATATCTCTCACCCACTGCTGCTTAATCATTACATATTGTTAGAATTTTATATCTTCACAGCATTTGGGTCGATTTTGACCCAAACTGTATAGATAACATTATTTAACTTTAGATGTATTTATCATATCTAAGTTCTGTCCATTACATGATGACTCCTGTGTTGTTTTTAGGATTTCACTGCTTCAAGATTTTCATTTTTGAGTATTTTGGCTTTTTTTGGCTTTTTATTTTAGTAAAATGATGTTTTTAGGGTAATTTTACTTCTGTTAAATGTCAAAACAGGTCAGATTTGACCCCAACAGTATGTAACGGTCGAGTGATGATGGTCACCACCTCTATATTTCTGAGTGATTTCAGTCTTTTTATCTCTTGCAAGTTGCTTCTGTAGACACATCTGAGCTGCGTTTCAAATGCATCAACGGCATTGTTCTAAAACCCAAATATATTTAACAGTCAGCGGTTCCTTATTTTTGTTATAGTTCCTGCTTGCTTTATTCTGTTTCTCCAAAATGTATCCGGTTCCTGAACGGCTGCTCTGATGGATTGTGGTGATTAGTTGTGTGTGTGCTTTATTTTAGCTCACACCTGCCGTTGTCACTACAAACTAAACTCCGCTGTGATTCAGAGTCAGTTAAAACATTACCACTAATCATATTAGGTGGGCTAGCGGCTGACTTCAATGCGTCAAACGCATTCAGATCGACCACCTTAGTGCTAAATTAGCGGCTTCTGCGCTCTGTCTGGAGGGACATCAGTTATTTCACATATTCATTATGTGCATCGTGTTCTTTTAATAGACCATTTATCTAGACTTCTCTCCAGCTACCTTTCTGTTTCTCTTTCTCTCTGCCTGGAGCACTTTATCTTGAATGTCAGCTTACTTCTTTCTCTTCCTCTCTTTTCAATAACAATAAATGTTGATATAAGCCTATAGCTCATTATTGCTTACTAGATTGCCGATGCTTTATTTTTTACAGGGGAAACAAACTGTCATACCCACATTTGATGCTCCTCTACACAGCTTGTTTTGCTGCAGTAAATATTCTGCATTCAGCTGCCATCTACGAGTAGCAGGTGTTTTTCTGATAATATGATCACAGAGCTGCTGCCTGTCTTGGCCAAGTTTCTGAAGCATGTTGTGTTGCCGTCATATTTTATTTTTATTTTTTCATTGTGCTGAGTCTGTAAAACCGCCGCAATGTCAAGTAAATGGGTGATCTTATGGCCCTTTGAAGGTAACTTGGTTAAAATTACCCACCAATACAGGTCAAATCAGCTCCATCTTCAACACTTTGAACAGTAAAAGTAACTTTGATATATTAAAAATGTTTTCTTTCTGGACGTGATGACATCACCAATAAACAGATCTTATCTTGAGTTTCATAGTTCAAATTTTGTGAATCCCCGTGACCTGGTAGCCCCAATGTGTTGAAGACGGCAAATTGGTCTATGTTTTGATGCTCAGACTTTATTTGAAATGTAAAAAGCTGTATAAATAAAAGGTCCAAATTCAAAAGATTTTCCAATGGTGAAACTACCCAAAATCTAGTGTGTCATGAAAGTTGCGCTCTAAGAGCGGAAGATTCTGTCCTATAGATATTTTTATAATAAACTCAGAAAGGAGAAAAAAAAAGAAACTCAATCGCTTGTAACCCATTTAAAGTTTTCTTCATCCATTTCAGCAAGAGAAAGTATTTTAAAATGCTAAATCAAACATTTTAAAATGCAGTTATAAATAGCAACAAGTCATATTACGCATTTCCTCATGAAATTAAATATATGATATGTTATAATAAAATAGCCTAAATAACTGCTAGTATACTGAGGTAGTTAAAGGTAGGGTATGCAATTTTATGGACGATGTCATGTCTGCACATGTTTGAAACAAAACATCAACATAACATAGAGAACGAGCTCACATCACCATCAAACCCTCCACCTGTCAGTGATCGGCTGCAGCAATGGTTGTTATGGTTCAGGTGGGCAAGCCCCACAAAGCACAAACTTGTCCACAAAGCCACACCTCCGAAGTGCATGGACGTGCATCGGCTGTTCACTGAAGACACAGAATTTGACAAACAAGTCTATGGTCCAGTTGCATTGCTAGGCTCACTCACAAGGACTGGATGGTGTTTTTAGGGTTCTGATGATATGAGTGCAGTTAGGACAACAGGGTTCAGTGGTCGTTTGCAGAGTTACCCCACAGCAAGAGGGTTTTGTGGCTCAAATCCCAGCTGGGGCCGTCCTGTGTGAAGTTTGCATGTCCTTGCCGTGCTTGCATAGGGTCATTGGTGTTTCAAAAGCGGGTTTGTGCAGTTGTTCATCTATATGTCCACTGTGTACCGCAGCTTTTCATCAGAGGAGGGTTAGGGTAGTCGCCATCAGACCCATCAGACACTGAATGTAAAAGTGGGTATAGATGGCAGATGAGAGCTTTATTGTTAGCTGTTAGTATGTAAAGAGAATTGTAAAATGCTGCCAAAAAAAAAAAGGATTACAACCCCAAAATTTAATCAGCAAAAACACACATAAGAATCTTGGGAGCCTGAGTGTTTCTTAGCATTCACACCATATAACATTAAAGAAAGCAAAGCAAAACACAAAACACAAAGCATAATGCACAATGCAGAAGAGAAAAAAGACAAAACAAAATAAAGCAGGGATTCCAAACAAGACTAAAGTGAAAGCTCTGATTATCCCTCAAAACCATGACACCAACCTGCTGAGGCAGATGGCAGCTATCAGTCTGGTTTTGTCTCTTTCCGTTAAACCGGGATTCATCCCCTCCACTGCTGCCTCCTACATGTTCAGGAGGAGAAAACTACTGCATACTTCATTAGATCCTTTGTTTCTCGTTTAGTTAGATAAAGTTTTACCAAGTGGGATTTTTAAAAGTAAAATCATACTGACTTGGATTTGAATGGATTTAACTCAACTGTAACCGAATGAAAGGTTGGCCTTTTTACCAGAGCATCCTTCTCGCCGCCTCTGTATTTCTGACGCTCTGTCTGTGTTCGTGCAGGTGGAGTGGAGCTGGGCATCAACGCAAGTGGACAGAGACTCAGACACTGGTTCGAGTGTCTCAAAAACAAAGGGAAGAAAGTCGAATACTGGCATACGCTCACGCAGCAAGGAGCGCCGAGCAGCGACAAGCCGGACTAGGCCGCGCCAGACATCCATGCAGACAGGGATGCACGCACTTACCCATTTGTCTCACTGAACGATGGTTGATGAAAGTCCAAAGGATAAAACATGCAATAATAAGAATGAAATGAAACTCAAATCTGTCGTATTGCCACTGAATGCAGCACAAAGTATTAGTATATATTCATACTAATATTAGTGATGGTAATAAGGTGTAATCTGAATACAAAATTGTGATGTCCTCATTAAAGTGTTGACGTAACAAAACAGTACTCACAAAATCGTGCTCAGACCTCACTGTATTGTGGAAGTTATTCATATTCATTCAGTCTTAACTTTTTGAACTGACTCGAGTCTAAAGTACTCAAAAGTCGTTGAGTGAAAGTGCCCACGTGTACGCCCTTGTGACACATAATGTGGTCCGTAGTTACAGGAGTGGGAATGTTGTCGTCGTCGAGAAGTCTCTGTTTCATTGGCTGTCAATCTGATGCAAAATAACTGTCATACTACTGAAGCACAAAATGATCCAGCTGGTGGATTCATACCGTCTTATGTTTTCTGTTTTCTGTCCTTTGATTGTCACTCGCGGTCAGGCAGTGATGTGTCAGCATCTGTGTTTGTGCGGAGGTTATGACAACATGAGTGCCTACATTCCCCGTATGTGCAGTGTGTCTTATTGTCTATATTCTTTTCATGCCCCATTTTAGAACGTTTCCACCCAACTGCAGAAGCACTGAGGTGTGGAGATATATTGGCCAGGCACTTTGATTAATTCAAGGGAGCACTCAGACAAACTGTCATTCATATCTGGCGGGCCTCGCGCAATCTCTCGCTCCGCTTTCCAAACAGTCATAGAGCAACTTTTAAGAAAGTAATCTCTCCTGACACGTAATATCTGCCTGCTCTCTTTCTCAATGAAAGGCTGAAGCTGGGTCTGCAGCAGAAGGAACGGATATTGCTTTTGAATGTATCGCTTGTACTTTTACTTTGTTGCAGCATTAATGAAGCAGATTTCAATTGGATTAAAGACGCGTTACAGAACTTCAGTGACTCCAGTTCTGCTCCTGCAGACGCACACGGATGATGCAAGATTTTATTCCTGCAAGGCAATGATTTACATTTTTTTTTATTCATAAAAGCAGCAGCTTCATTGGCCCATTTGTGGTATGACTTGTGTGAGCGGAGTTGCCCAGTGCTTGAAGTCCACCACTGCATGCCCTCTGCGTGAGGATCTAAACAGACAGGCAAATGAAATTACGTATAAATTTTGCATCAAGCATCTGAGGGAGTCTTGCTTTGATCAGTGCTCTGTTCATGCCATCTCTTATTAGATATAGGACACAGCAGCACATATTTCATGCCCTGGTATAGATACCCTTGTCTGTCAAATGCATGATTTCCTGCTAAATAATTAGAGCATCAAATAGAAATGCAAAGAAGAGCTCTTTGGACAGCTTTACCTCAGGTAGTAAAAAAGGAATCGCTCCCAGTATGGAAACTGATTTGGTAAAACGACTCAGAGACTAGAATCCAAAATGCATCTCTCTGCATAATTCTGCATATTGACAATGTATAAAAGCTGCCACTGTCTTGTCTAAACACCTTCCAGGACCTCAGATAGCCTCTCCTGGTTCATCTGTCACAACAGCTCTGGTCACAAAAGGTACACCCACAGCCACAATCTGTGATCTCCTGGGTTTGTTGTTTTTTTTGTTTTGTTTTGTTTTTTTTTCCAGCTGTTGAAACAATCCAGCTGCTTATATTGTGCCAAGTCCTTTGATAATCTTGTGAATGTTGACTGCCAACAAAGAAGAAGAAAATTATCTTCAGTGCTGGGTTGAGGGGTTTTTTTTTGTTTTCAATCCCTTTAAAAAAATTAAATAAATAAACAAAAAGGACTTTGGCATCATAAAAGCTTTTGATGGCTTCATCCCATTTCCAGTTAGATCTTAAATGTCTTCAAAAGGGAGGTGGGTTTGACCTGTACTTTCTCTATGCACATTTAAAATCCCAGCATGTCAGCAGTGAGATAATCAAACCAAAACCACACATTGTGTGTTTTCGTATTCCTGAGAATAATCAGAACTTTGTGTCCAGGCTGGGTGACGGTGATCAAATTCAGTTCCCATTTCTGCCTGGATGGTTGCTTGTTTCAGTCACTGGACCTGTTGTTTACAGTCTCACTGGATTTTCTGACTCTTGTCTATTGAACCCACTTTGCTTATGTAATCATTTATCTGCAATACAGCTGCATGTTTCACAATCACTATCAGCTTGCATAAAAAAGTGGAGCCTTGGTTGATCGTTCTGATTGCTGATGTATTTACAGTCCATGTCATCAGTTAATTGTGTAACTGTTTGTGAACACAACAATTCAGGGTATTTTTTGCTCAGTTGCTGTGCTTTAACCAAGCAAGGACTTGCTTTAACAAACAAAACCTTTACTGTCACAAACTTTTGCACTTGTCTTCCTGAAAGTGATATCGGTGGTAACGATGCAAGAGGGCTGGAAATGAGATAAGAAGTCATGATTGCTGTCTCTGTGTATTAATCGTCAGTGTCATTCCAGCAGTGTGGCTGCCATCCTGTGGTGGGTTTGTGTAACCACTTCATGAAATAAATGGAAGCTGTTTCAGTGGGCGTCTGTAGCTCCATGTGGTCCGCTTCGAGTTGATACTGGTTCTTCACTGACATAAGACAGGCAGAATACAGTGTGTGTTGTGCAATTATAAGTTTATTCATTAAAATGTTTGCAGACACTCCACAATCCTAAACCTGGATATTTGTTTGGAAGGGTCCCAGCCAGCAGTTACATGTGGCTCCATAAAATCATATCATACCAAAATCACCCCCCCACACACACACACAAACACACACACACAAACACTTTCTTAGCCGATGTCCATTTAGTGCCCCTCCCCCCAATCCACTAGGGTAAATACTTGATGCAAAATTGATCTCATCTGATTCATTAACTATTTTTTTTTTGTAAAATTAAAAACAAAAACAAAAAAAAAGCTGCTTCCATTAGGCATATATCGTATTTCCTCCTCGTTTGCCCCTGGTACATTTCCCTTTCTGTGCCTCATGGATCAGTCATCCTGCCGATAAAGAGAGGCACATGAGCCTCGTCGCTCCACAGCAGCATGATGAAAGGCTGCAGCGCTGAAAAAGTAGGAAAGGAGCGAGAGAATGACACAGTGGTGATCGCACCGGCTTCGACTCCTTGTTCGGTCAGTGCGAGGAATGCTTTGTGTTTGGCTTCGTCCAGGGGGACCTTCCCCTCGGAGTCCAGGCCACATAAGCTGGGATCCTCGAAAATGGAAGACAGACCTGATTGGAAAGGAAACGAGTTGACAGCATGGATCAGATGCACAGAAATGAAATGAGAAGACACATTTCACAAATGCTGCTTGATTGCTGTTTGAGGGTGAAAGCACGGATGGCATGGCAAAACCCGAGTCTTGACAGACACACGGGAACGTGGAACATAAACAAACCTAATTTTTTGATGAGCATGTTCATGTTTGGCTCGAAGTCCAGCTTGATTTGGGGCAGAGTGACCTCAATGTGCTGTGCGGATGCCGCCGTCAGCTTCTCTACCATTCGACGCACAGCTGTGTCGGTCAACCTCCTCTCTACCTGCTGCAGTTCAGCCAGCGTGTTGCTGTTAGGGAGCAGAATGTACAGACTGCTGCTGCCCGTGAGGGCAAACTTTGCCACCTGCCAAAGAAAAAAATAAAAACATAAAGTAAGAGGTTTAACTGTGAGGCAACGTCTTTAGAGTTGAAGTCAAAGTAGAAGGAAAACGGCTCTTCACTCATTGACCACAAGTGTCTGACTCCCGAAAACCGAGTCAATCTTCAATGACCCTCGAGTTAAGATGTCCAACTCTGCAGCAGGAAGGAAGATATTTCAAGCCTGGTTCACAACATTTCTTGGCTACAGCTCGATTTCTCAATTTGTGTCACCTGGAGGATTTCTACAGGTAATTCTGGCACTTTTTATAACTTTTTTTAAACTAGCTCACTAAAGTGGGCATGAGTCAGCCAGCTTCCAGGCTATATATATATATATATATATATATATATATATATATATATATATATATATATGCCTAATTCTGGTTTAACACAATGGTACCATGAAACGTGCAGACATCTATATCTCGATTCAGGGGTGTTATTATTATAATTATTTTAAAACAAAAGTCAAAGAAAATGCTTTCAGGCTGCTTTTTGCATAATTCTAATGGCTTATATTGACTGTAAAACGGGACCTCAAGACTTCCCATTAAACATAATTAAACGTGGATGCTGTAATCAGGTGTTGCTTACCTGTGCCTTTAGCTCTGTCACATACATCACAGTTGCCTTGTAATTTGAATCATAAAGGAGGGGCACTTCTACTAATTCACCGTTGAATTTTCTGAAATGTCCTTTCTCTGATTTTTTCGTAAACTTGACTATCCACTGACCTGAAGCACATGGACACACGGAGGTCATTATTCCTTATTTTTAAATGTACATACAAATATTCAAGCACTGACACACGTACGCAAATGCTTTGTACTAACCATCAAAAGAAACAGCGCTGAGCAGGATCAGCTGGGCATCGGGGGATATGTCTTTAACCAAATTGGTGATTTTGTTTCTGGTCTGATTCGCCACCCAGTTATTTATCATCCGCGTGTTTTCCTCACTGTCTTCAAGGAGTTTTAAGGGCTCGGCTTCATAATACTGAATGGACTGGTTAATAAAGGACTCACTCAAATTCAATTCTGAAGAAGAGAAAAGAATGAAACATCAAAGAGCTTGACAGTGATTGATTGAGCGTTATGTGATATTCTGAATCACTCCTCTTGACTGTGCATGTTCTGGTATTAATACTTGAGTTATAGTAGATTAGGGAACCCATTTGCAAGGAATGGGCCATCTTCTCCTTCATCTTCTTCATCTGGGAGTGAAGACATTGGAAATCGTGAGGCACACAGATGGCTCTCTCAATGGCTTTGCGGGTGTCACCACTCGCACCTAAAAGTACAAAACAAGTTACGCACTTCAAAAGAGTATAAAAAGTTCACAGATATGTCTGACATTTAATACAAATCATGGGAAATTTCTGTGAAATTTTGCTGTGAGGAATGTTTTTTTCTAATCTCATCTGTCTAGTAATGCTTGTTAGAACAAAGTATATAAATAGTTGAGGAAATGTTGTAATCGACTCCTCTACATATGCTTTGTTTCAAATATCAATAGATGTGACATCATCCAGGAATCTCCTAACCTGCCTTTAAAATAATATTTAAAACACAAGCGATGATGCAGCATAACAGTAACACGTTTAGAACAATTTAAGTTTCAGATTGGGTGCATATTTTACTAATCTTCAAAATCCTACTGCTTAGGCAGAGAGAAGAAAACCCTCTTCACTGTCAAAATGTCAAAGAAGTCCCTGAGCACTCGCAACGTTTCAGTGCATCTTATGATCAACTTGAATCCAAGTTTCCTCTGAAATGTCTGAAGTAGTGAACAAGTGAACTATTTAAACCCTGTTAGCTGCAAGCGGTAAGGCATAATGCTCGATTTCACGGCTTATCATGTCCAACAAATAGCAGTAGGCTTATCTTTAAATTCCAGTCTTATTCGTTCAGAAAAAGTTAAGAGTTTGCTCCGCTTTTCCCTACCTAAGAGCAAATGTGAGAGCAACCTGCTGATGCTGATGGGAGAGACGAGCACGTTGTTTGAGGGATTTAGTTCTCTAAGGTAGGAATACATCTTCATGGAAAACTCTGTCATGGATTCTTGCAGCAGGGGTTCAGCCGTGCGGCTGTTGTCGTCCTGGCAGGACCACCACGCGTCATTGACGTCCTTACACGAGGGCGGAGGAGGAGTAGGAGGACTAGCTGAAACAGAGCAAAGACATGGCTTCAGTTGTGTGCAGCTGATTCACTCCTTCACCTTGTAGGTGACAGTCGTCCCTTTGTTTCCTTCTTCAGTGCACAGTTGTCAAATTGTAGCAGTTACGTGAGTTTTTATCTAAAAGCGTTTCTTTTATTGAGCCTGTGGGAACAGTTAATGGGACTTGTCATCCAAAGCTACCGTCAAAGACGAGGTTCACAGTGCTGAGTCGCTCCCCTTCTGCAGATTCACAGACGTAGACTCCGGCATCTTCCACCGCAGCCTGTCTGAGTAGGATGGTCTGCTCTGGGTCAAGTGGATAAAGCAGGTCCACTTTCTTTTCATGTAGTGAGTCATCTTCAGGATTCAGCTTTGTTCTTTTACCGTCCTTTGTTTCTTTAAACCACAATGCGTTGGCTGTGATTTGTTGGGAAGGTTGAAAAAAACATGGGAGGTTCACGTCAGAGCCTTTAGCCACCTTAATAGTATAGCAGAGCGATCCTGCAAAGGAAAACCGGAGGGAAACAGAGGAACTTTTTAACCTTTGGATTCAAGCTTGTTATTATCAAGTTGAAATTTGCATATGGTGTAACGAACAATGCGTGTATGTTTGATATGAGAAAAGTGTCTCACCATCAACCGTGAAGTCATATATTTTCATCACCTCCTCCTCCTCCCTCTTTATCAAGCACAGATACTTGCCGTTATTGGCAGATGTTACAGGTGATATAGAGAGGAACATGCCATTCTTTATGACTTTCACTGAGCCAAATGACTCACCAGTGGGATTTATGTCATTACCTGTGCAGGTAAAAAAAGAGATCATGGATAAAAAAAAATGAGTTTTAAGAAACATAGATATATCTGTATAGCTGTGTCACTTCCAAAAACGGAAGAAAAGAAGCATAATAAGACCATTGAATTTCCAGGTGATATTTCCGTCAGCAAAGTTGCTTTCTGAATGGAAACAGGGCAGCACCACCGAGGAACCCTGTATCATCTGGATTTGTGTGCATGAGGAAAGCTGTGTCAAAGGAACAACATTAAAAAGAGGAGATGAAAAGCAGTCATCTGTACGAGTTATAAAAGTCTGAGACGCAAGTACTCGTCTCAACACCATCTGAACACCTGTGAAGGATCAAGCTCGTTCCAGCCGCGCCAAATAGATGTTTCTACATCCACGTACCTTAAAAGTGAGCTGCAGCAAGAGGAAGGCTACAGCCTGTCGCCACATCTGGAAAGGCAACAAGAAGAGGAGGTAGGTGGTGGTGGATGAGGGAGGAGGGGAGTTCAAAAATGAAATGGCACCGAGCCGGAGAAAAGATCAATATGTGGCGCAGCCTTGTGAAACAGTGATATCCTCCACCGTTTACATGACCATTCACTCAAACACTCTATTAGTACCAAGAACCACATCGACCAATGATTACTCCCATTAAAAGTTAGCACAAAATATTGACGTTTATACCAATATTTACAGTAACCTTTTCTTCTTTTCATTGATTGATCATTAGAAAGTATGTAAAACCATAATAAAACTCACAGCTCCTGTATTTCCAAGTGTCCAAATTCAGTAATAGCACTATTTTTGTTTCACTCGTCCAATACAGCTCATTTCAGCCGCTACCTCCAACTATCCGCTTGTCTGTGCCGCAACTGACAATGACTGATCTCTTATTGTTGGTTTAGAGATGTTTGTTTGCACAACGAAAGTCTTCTGACTTGCTGGAAATCACATGATTTCACATGTTGGCAACATAGCCTAAGTGCAATGATTAACACTCTAGGTTTCGTTTTGTTTTCATATATTTTGCTTTTGCCTTGCTGAAATAGACAAAATATATTATTCTGGTGCTGGTGCTTTAGTGTGGAATAAATTAACAATTATGCCCACTCAGTCATGACAAGTCAAACATAGTTATGATTAGTTGGGAGTAGATAAGCAGTTTCACTGGGGCTCATTTCAATTTGCATAATAAAATGTTTTTGCCTGTAGTGTTTTACATAATTAGATTTTGCCGAGGGGGGTGAGTGGGGGGGTACAAACATGGGAACATGGCAGGAAAATACAACATGAGCTTTAATTAATTGGTTGAAAGCAGTTTAGTCACATTTGGGAGCTCTCCTAATATAACATGAGCATTAAAGGAGCATTCTGGAGTTTTAAAAAAAGCAGTTGGTCTATTATTATAAGACACTGACTGTAAACTTTTCTTGGAGGTCAAAATGAAATAAATCAGAAGTTTGAGTAAGATCTAAATATTTGTTTGCAGCAAAATGACCGTTATTGTTATCTACATTAAATAAATTCGATTTGAAGCCTATGACAAAACTGAAACATATCACTTTGCTTAAGTGATAGCGTACACAGTAGTGCTGGAGACAAACAAAAGTAATTATAACTTTGTAACTGCGCAGAAAGTGTATAAGCAATGACTGTTTTCCCGGTTGCTGCCACCTTGTTATAAGTCCATACAAGCAGACCACCAAATGCCACACAAACTATTCTCAACAGACGCCGACGGGTCATAATTCATGGTCTCTCCTTCTAACAGTTGTCTACTATGTCACAAGTATCTAAGTTCTGATTCAGTTCTATGGAAGCATGGGCCATAAGCTCTCCGTATTTTGCATCTCCTAACAGTGTAGTCGACTTTTATTATCAGAAAGATATCAGCAAAAACATCCATCCATCCATTATCTATACCCGCTTTATCCGTTTCCGGGTCACGGGGGTCTGTCGGAGCCTATCCCGACGCATATCAGGCGAAAGGCAGGGGTACACCCTGGACAGGTCGCCAGTCTATCCAGGGCCACATACAAACAACCAATCACACTCACATGCACACCTAAGGAGAATTTAGACTGATCAATTAACCTACACTGCATGTTTTTGGACTGTGGGAGGAAGCTGGAGTACCCGGAGGAAACCCACGCAAGCACGGGGAGAACATGCAAACTCCACACAGAAAGACCCACCGGGCCGGGAATTGAACCGGGAACCTTCTTGCTGTGAGGCAACAGTGCTAACCACTAAGCCACCGTGCTGCCCAGCAAAAACATGTCAAACCAATTATTAAACCTGGTTGTTGAGGGGAAATGACTTGAGCGTGTTTTGCAGCAACAGAACCTGGCCACCTTTTCATTTACCAAAGTATTCTAGAGACAATTATGATCCCATCTCTTTGACAAATAAAGCTTGGCTTAGGTTGGAATAACAAGCATGATCCCAAATACCAGCAAATCTACAACCTCTGAAGAAAAAACAAGTCAAGGAGCTGCAATGATCCAAAGTCAGGACCTCGACCTGAAGTTATTTCAAGATAATTCTACAAGTACTTAAATGTAGTAATCCATGTTGCACATTTGAAATACAAGTTCAATTCAAGTGTTTTACAGAGTAAAAACAATCTTAAAAAATAGTGTCAAACTACCAACAAATGTTTGGCTCAGACATGGTTGACGGCTGCGCTTTTCTTTGGTCCATGTTTTGTTGTTGCTGTCCTCTCAATCCACAACCGGTCGAGGCAGGTGGCCGGATGGCCGCCCGTTCAGAGGTTCTGCCAGAGGTTTCTTCCTGTTAAAGGTTTTTTTTCTTTCCACAGTCGCCCGGTGCTTGCTCCGGACCGGATATTGTGTCAGATAAAGGTTTTGATGCAATCTGTTGGTTTTCTTAGCAAATCAATGATTATTATTGTTATATTATTGGCTTTATATTAATTGTACTACTTTGGAACAAGTTGGACAGTATTGTTGAAGTGCTCTGAGATGACATTTGTCTTGATTTGGTTCTATATAAATAAAACTGAATTGAATAATTGAATATTTGGAGTGTGGCTTCCTGAACTCTCAATTCATAAGAAATAAAATTAAATAAAAGATTATAAACAATGATAAATCAAATTATGTATAATATTAAAACAAATAAAAAAAACCCTATAGTTCGTTCGTAAATTACTTGTCATTATTCCAAGAATTTATTTTAAGCTTTTTTCAGAAAGGAGCAGGTTTTATTGTTCAGACACTGAAAAATCCAAAGGATCGTGTACGTTCCTTTCCAGATGTATATGAGCTCATATATTTGGGCACCACAAAACAAAAATGAACTCAATATTTAGTAAATCCTCCTTTCGCAGAAATAACAGCCTCCAATCGCTTTCTATAGCTTCCAATGAGAGTATTTTAGACCATTCATCTTTAGTTCCTGTTCCATTAAAAAATCGAGTTTCTTTCCCTACAATCCTGTCTTTTGTTCATCATTCTCTCTTTCTGTACCCAGCTGGTCTTCAGGAGGAGGCTCCCCCCTTATGATCCAGGTCCTGATCAAGGTTTATCCTTTTTAAAGGGGAGTTTGTCCTGCCACTGTTTGGTTTAAGGTTTTTCTCCCACCAGGGGAGTTTTTAACGGCCGTTGTTTATGTAATAATTGCTCGGGGTCATGTTCTGGGTCTCTGGAAAGAACCTAGAGACAACTTGTGTTGTAATAGACGCTGTATAAATAAAAAAAATAAAATTATATATATATATATATATATATATATATATATATATATATATATATATATATATATATATATATATATATAAGAAGAAGAATTTATATTATGTTTTCTAATAAATATTCAAACATGATTATGTATTTGATTTATTATTGTAGGTGGGTCATGATGTGCGGCTCGACGCCAGAAGTGGAGTTGGTCGATAAACCGACACTCGATGAAGCGGACTGACCCGAACGGAGCCGCCTGGGCGTACTCAGTCGTGTGTAATCGAGTCCTGCTCTAAAAAAGAAGAGTTAAACTTCCAGACGAGCCTCGTTCGCGTTTTCGAGTAAAACGGTTTTTATGTCCGGTTTCTTTCGCTTTGTTTTGTTTTTTCCTAAACACAAAAGTTCTACGTGGACTAACACCAGACTGCATCAGTATGTGACGCTACTTTAAACGAGTCGAAGTGGAGATTTGCCGAAGACAGTAGGTTTTTTTCTCTTGGTCATCTGATCGTCAAGCGGAAAGAGGACAAACAATGGCTTTAAACGACAACAGTTACTTATCTAACGGCGTGGTCGTGGTCTTGACCCATTCCTTCTAATATATTGACAAAGTGCGGAGCATTTTACTGTATTTCTTTTATTAGCGACGTTAAAACTGGGTAGACGCTGATTTTGCTTTTCTTCTTCTTCTACCCACAACTAGTTTAATTGCGCGTGTAGGCGTGTGCGCGTGCACGCTTTGAACCGTTAAAAAGAGCAAGTATTACTCGGAGGGGGGAAAAAAAACAAAAAAAATTTACCTCAAAACTATGTCAAAGTTACGTTTTAGTTCAGTGCTCTGTTTGCAGTATTTAACACAAAACCATTTACATGAAAATGTCCAGGATTAGTGGTGTGACGCTGCTGTGATCTGTGCTCATTCACCATAGTGAGCATCAAACCAGAGGACGTCCAGGTGTAAGAGCCAATTACTGCAGTAGTCATGGCAACGTTTACCATAGATGATGCCTTTGCATTGGAGGGCGATGAGGAGGGAGCTGTGTCTGATGGAGGGGCGGAGGGATGGAAGTCCAAGGAAAAGGATAGAGATGGAGAGATTACATTTGGGCCTCTGACCTTCTCCAAACCTCAGACTCACTCCATGCCTGCTGCTGCCGCCGGCTCCTCGGATCACAGCAACCTGAAATACCAGGTGCGCGTGTGTCTGTGTTCAACGCGACGCCGAGAGAAATAAGCCGTTTTCACCCGTTTTTAACTGTCATCTGCTGCTTCTTTTAGAATCTGGAAAATGAAGATGTCATGGGAAACAGCAACTCCTCCTTCAATAACTTCTTCAAAATCAGGTAGGTTTTTGGTGGCCAAAAGCCTTGCTTCTGCCCTTGTTTATTCCCTGAAACGTTGCTCGTGCTCTCTGCACAGTGACCCCGCGACCCTGTCTTACTGCAGCTCTCAGTGGTCCTTCAGTACGCTGAGTTCGGTCACGCAGCTCTCTGCACACTGCTGTGGGTAAGATCGGACTCCTCTCACACGTACTCCCATTCCCACAATCTCACACAGAGAAGCGTAAACAAAGCAGAGATACTTTAAAAACATGCTTCTCAGGTGGGTGTCCCATCCGCTGGTGAAGAAGAACAGGAGAGTTGTTCTCGCGTCATTCCTCCTCCTTATCACTGGAATCGGTGAGTCATAAATAAAGCTGTTTTCCCTCTTACTTGATATAAAACGATGTCTTAGGTGATGCTGTTGTTTTCATAAAACCAACATTTTTATCATGTTTTTGTCTTTTTTTTTCCACTTTGTATTGACTGTTGACTGTGATGTCACAATAATAAAGATGGACTATAGTGATTTCTCAAAATATTTATTAATGGTGCTTTTTGAACCTTTAAAAAAAATGTCAATATTTCTTAATGAATATATTTAAAAAAAACAGTTTATAACATATTTTTTTAAAGTAGCTAAAGATGAGATAACAGGTGAAAAAAAAGCAATGCTCTCTATATATATTTAAACATTTGAATTGAAAGAACAAGTCCTAACTGTGATTTTATTTATCTATATATGTATTTATCTTCTTTTGGTGGAGGTGGGACAGCTGTCAAGGCCTCACAGAATTTAAAGCAGCACTGTAAATTGTTTTGTTGGAGGGGCTGCAGGGTGATGTGGTTAGTGCTGTCACCTCACTGTAAAGCGTTTCTGGGTTTCATCTCGCTCCGGCCTTTCAGTCTTGAGTGGTTTTTGTTGTCGTTGTTTTTAAATGGGACTAAACGGATATAGAAACTGGACGGGTGTTCCTTGAAGGAACGCTCGAGGTTGCACTCGGAGCACTACGAGGTATTAACAGTTTAAAAGTAAAGAAGCTGTTTCGTTTGAGGCTTCAATAATACCTTTAACACTGAAATACAAACAAACAGCTCCAGATGGTTTCAGAGTTTTAGAGCTCACAGTTTGCTCAGCCTTGGGCCGGTCACATCCTTGGCTCTCTGCTCAGTGAACTTTGTCCCCACACAGACCAGCTGAATATCAACAGAACATTGCTGGATCCTCTTACTTGATTTGAGGAGTTAATTGTTTCAATAGTTAATGAATGTACTGGTTTGTCCCATATCCTCGCTGATTTATATTTCATGTATTTCTCTTTTTTTAGCTCTTATTTTCACAGGTGTTGTCATTCAGCTGAATCCAAATGCAGGTAAGGAAGAGAAGACGTAAAACTTCTTGTGAATTTGTTCTCCAGAAGTTGCACAAATCGGTCTGGTAGTCAAAGTTTGTGACTGTGAATTTAAGAGATGCCATTCTGAGTGGTATGTTTGATTAAATATACGCCTTTCATGATTGTGGACAGATGTAGCTTCTCTTCACACACAGTGCATGTTTGTTGCAGGGGAGGCATCAGTCTTTCAAAGCCAAAGTTCACTTGTTGCTACAGAGCAGTTTCTCAATCACTACATTTGGAAGACTGATTTATCCTGGTAGGCTTTTTTTGTTTCATCTGCAGTGTAGACAGACAGCTGGAAAAACAAAAGTGACGTCCTGTTGGACGTAATAATTAAAAATAAAATAAATCATCACACATGCTGTTTCTTGAGCAACAGTATAACTTGCATTAGATCAATTCCGTCTATTTATGTAAAAGTAATTAATAACAAAAGTAATTTCTGGGCCCAATCCAAGTATAATCCAATCCAATTTGTGATAGACCAGCAAAATTAGCACATTATTGTTAATTGAAAAGAAAAATTATGCATTTTTTTCGAACTTAAAAAAAAAGAGAGACAAGAAAATGAAAGTCTGAAAAGTGTGGCATGTATTTGTCTGATTCAGTACTTTGTAGAAGCACCTTTACGCTGCAGTTACCGCTACAAGCCTTTACCGTCTAGAGATGAACATTTTCCCCATGTTTCTGTGGATAATACCTCCAGCTCCGTCAGATTAGATGGAGGGCGTGTCTGACCAGCGGTTTAAGTCTCGCCTCAGATTCTCTGTGGGATTTAAGTCTGGACTTTGACTGGGCCATCGTAAATGTTCAGGGTCGTTGTCCTGCTGGACGGTGAACCTCTGCTCCAGTCTCAAGACTTTTGCAGCCTTTAACAGGCTCTCATCCAGGATTTCCCTGTATTTATCTCCATCCATCTTCCCATCAACTCTGACCTGCTTCCCCACAGCATGATGCTACCACCTCCATGTTCCAGTGTGGATGGTCTGTTCAGGATGATGTGCAGCGTTACTTTTCTGTCACATGTGGTGTTTAGCATTTGACTTTGGTGCCATGTGACCAGAGCAGCTCCTTTTGTCCTGTTTATGACTAATGAAACTGTCCACAGGTGTTTCGAGTGCCATTTTCTTTGTACCAGGATTTCTTCTTTTCATCCCTGGAGGTAAACTGATAATTTAATAAATGTAACTTTTCTATGTTGTTTTCTTTACCGTAACACTGTTAATCGTTGTTTCTTCCAGTTTACCATGTAATCTACATCAGCTGTGCTGTCCGTGGTAGAAGAGGCTTCAAGTTGTTCTACCTGCCTTATTTTGAAAAATGAGATTTTATAAAACACTACTTTCACTCCATTTTTGTGTTTACTACATTAAAATGAGTTTTATTTTGTTACTGTAGCAAAATATAATGTCACGTGATGTTTTTCTTGTCATTGTAATGACCACTACTAGCTGAACCACTCAGTGTTGCGACTGTTTCCACTAGAGGGCATAACATGTATGCAACAAAAGGAGACCCGTCCTGCCTGTGGTTTCTGTGTTGTGTGAATAATGAAATTGCAATTAAAATGTTTCTATATTTTAATTGGTGTCGAGTGGATTTTAGTGAAGCCTATTAACAAAACGTGTTGGTTCAACACTACTCTGTTGGCAGACTTCAGAAGAAGAAGAATGTGCCTGAGCATTGATAAATGAATGTACCGACGTATTAGATCCTGTACATAAGTCTCTGATTTAAACTGCCAGAGTTTAATGTGTAGCAAAATCAATAAATCCATGTCATAACTTTTCCAGATAGAGCGTATGTTCCTGGCAGTAATTAACATATTTTATTGATATTTAACTTTATGACTGTTGCGCATTTTACAGCTACTTCAGGAACAAAATGCCGTTGGGTATCTAGGCAACAGACGCAGGCGTAGAAGACACTTACAGTTATGAAGCAACTATTTTCACAGCTCAACATTCTGATGCGGAATATAACAATTTTCTGAATATCCTGGGGTTTTGTTCATAGATAAGCTTCTCACTGTGGGGAAGCGGGTTCTGTGAAGGTTGGAACTTAGTCTTGGAACAAATCTTCATCAGCGTCTCATCAAGCAATTGAACTGTCCAGTCAAACGTTCTCCAACAGCTCTAACAGAACCTTAAGAGAGCCATGAATAGATTAGAATAAATGAATTAGTAAAAAAAAAAAAAAAAAAGATTGATTGCTAAATTTTAAATTCAGTAAATGATTGTTTCAAGTTATTGCAGGTGGCTTTGTGGGATTTTACATCTTTGGGTGTAATTGGTTTTTCATTCTCTGCTACTGCATTTTGACTCATTGTTTTGTCAAATAATATGTCTTTTTGTTCCACTTTGATGTTGTTGTTGGGAGGCATTTTTCTAAATTGTCAGGATATTTCTGCCAACATTTTATCTCTGATTATATATAAGGGGGACAAGCTCTGAGCCTTTAACAAACTGCCTTTTTTTAAGACAGGAGCTGCTACAACTGGCTTCCACTATTGTGATGCCATGGGCCAAACTGAGTAAAGTAAAGTGAAAAAGTGTAACAAATGAAGATAATATACAAAAAAAGAACATACAAAACATATTTTTTTAAAACTTTCTAAAAAAATGCACAAAAAAGAATTAAAAAAAAAAGATGATCTTGATATAGGGAAAATCAGAATAGAGAGAATAGTAATGTTTTATAGCTGGATTGTAACAGAATGTACAGTGTACACACAGTATACCGTTTTTTTGTTTTATATTTCTTATGTTCGGCTGTTTTGAAGCACTTTGAGGCTTTTGACCTGTGAAAAGTGCTATAAATATTAACTTTACATAGTTTATTACATACATTCTGTATATTGTTTACATCTAGTGGCAAACTTGTCATGACAGTAAAATATGTGACATATATTTTTAAAATATATATTTTTAATTTGATTGATTGAATAAATAAATAAATAAATAAATAAATAAATAAATAAATAAATAAATAAATAAATAAATAAATAAATAAATGGTTTGGCTGGTGTGTAATAACGTAAGCAGCCTTAAGGGGCGTGGCCTTCGACGAAAAAAAATGCTTCGGAAAACATCGACATTTTTCGCGAACTGTTAAGGATGGAGGAAGAGGCACGCAAGCTTCTCCAAGAAGGAATACGAAAGAAACTGGTCAGTCCTGGTAAAGGAGAGCTGTCGACTTTCCCAAATGGAACCAAGGTAAGACGACTCTGTCTGCTCTTTAGTGTTTTTTTTAAGATATTTCCTTCCAAAACCGATTACACAATGCGACGAAGCACATTAGCTACAGCTGTGCTATCAACGGTTTTCTGTTTGCGAAAACGTTGATAATTTCGATCCACGTTATATCAGTAGTTACGTAGGTGGTTAAATACGTTTATTTGTTTTGCGAACTTTGAGCTTCTTCGTTATATTCGTTTAAAAAAAGCACACGTACACTAACACATTTTCTTTTCTCTTGTACCCCTATGATTTTCCATCAGTTGGAAAATAGTGGGCGGGACAGGTGGCATGCTTCTAATTGCTGATTTGTCGGCTTGTGACGTCAATCAGTTTTTCTATATTCTGATTGGTCAGAATATGATTGCGTCCTGACGCTCTTCAGGCCTGTCAGAGAAGTGTAGTTTTCTGTTTGCGGTCAAAACAGTCGGCTACATCTTTTTAGTGCGATATCACGGTAATTATTTTAACCGAGCTGGCCTGCCGTTTTGTTACATTGTATTCTCTTGATATCAGGTTGTCTTTCACTACCGCACTAACCTGTGTGATGGCACAGTGCTGGATGACTCCAGAACCATGGGGGGCCGGAGCAAACCTATGGAGCTGATCCTGGGCAAAAAGTTTAAACTGGCTGCGTGGGAAAGAATAATCATCACTATGAAGCAAGGAGAAATTGCAGAATTTACCTGCGACACTAAGGTTAGAGTGGTGGTAATACTGGATATACTGAAATGTTGATCCGGCTCGATCCTGACTGTTGCTGTCATGTCGATTCCCAGCACACAGCGCTGTACGCACTTGTGTCCCAGTCACTGAGAAACATAAGTGTTGGTAAAGACCCTCTGGAGGGCCAGAGGCACTGCTGCGGCATTGCTCAGATCCACTCGCATCACTCTCTAGGACACAAAGATCTGGACAATCTTCAGGCCAACCCGCAGCCTCTTGTTTTCACTATTGAGCTGCTGGAGGTGAGTAGGATGGAGACGACACCCAGGCTTTAACACATTTTAAGGCTTTTCACCCCTGCACACCTAGTTTTGATGCATATACACCAGGGGTCCTCGAGGGCCGCTGTCGTGCATGTTTTAGCTGTTACATGCAGACCCCTGATATACACAGTTATGTGACCAATAGCTCAACCTCTTCAGACTCAACATGCCAGCATGGATTCACCTGTGGTTGTGTCTGCAGTCCAGTGTGGTGTGGTGAAGACTCAAACCATTTTTTTTTTTTAAGTCAAAAGCATCACTGTACTCAGATGACCCCCAGTCACCAGATCTCAGATAACCTTTGGGATATTTACTGCTTATTGCTCCCACCTCGCTTGCTGCTAGTTTTCCAACATCTCTCTGCTCCTCTGTTAAAGAAGTTAGCTGAGGTTGTATGAATTGGTCTGTTGATCGGCTGTTGCTGTCTGCTCAGGTGCTTCCTCCGGGATCATTCCAGCTGGATATGTGGGCTATGACTGACAAAGAGAAGTTTGATCTTGTGCCTCATGTCCACGAGGAGGGAAACGCGCTCTTTAAACAAGGACAAATTAAGGAGGCATCAGAGAAGTACTACAACGGCATTGCCTGCCTCAAAAATTTACAGATGAAGGTTAGGAATCATCTGGTCTTTTGTAGTTCTGGTTTGGAAACGTTATTTGTTTTTGATTTGAATCCACTCGAAATGCACATTTACAACTTTGATCACATCTGTGTGTTTCTATACAGCCAGAATGCAGTAAAATTAATCTAAATACATCCAACTGGGCTTTGACTCTTCATTCAGGAGCATCCTGGAGATGAAGCCTGGATAAACCTGGACCAAAAGATCACACCACTGCTTCTCAACTACTGTCAGTGCCTGTTAATGCAGGGCCAGTACTATGAAGTCATCGAACACTGCTCCTCCTTGGTCTTCAAATATGAGGGTAAGGCTTTAATGTTGGTGTTCAGACAGAGCCAGTTATTTGTTTATTTAGTCCCTTTTTGTCACTGCAGTGCCAGTAGTAGGGACAACATGATCAAACTAATCCAGCATTCCTAAAAATGAAACAGACACTCATATTTTAAAATGAACAAAACAGCTTTAAGCCACTTAAAGTTTTGATTTATTGTTGTTATTATTAGGAATGGGGATTGATAAGATTGTATCACTACTGATGGCATTATTGACTCCTCCATCAAGTTCGGATCACGTTTCAATGAGGAAACACATACATTTACTTAAGCTTTAAGCCTCAACACACAACTGCTCTACTTTAGAGTTGTTCTGATTCCTGAACAGAATCAAACACTCTCAGATGCAGCTGAAAGTAATATTGCTATCTAACTATCTACTTCTATGCACCATCTGATACCATGTAATTTGTAGAAACAGATTTCCAGTTTTCTTTGTTGCTCTAAATGCCAGAGGAAGTTGGTCATTACTGCCTTGCAGCTTCCCACCCGGAAAACTAAATCATGCTCATTATGCAAGGCTGCGGTTTCCAGTGGCAGAAATGTTGCTAAAAATAACAAGCAAACCTTATTAACCATTTAAGGAGCCGTCACATTAAAAAGCAAGTTTATTAAGTCATGTCCCAAAATGTTGCTTTTAGATATGAAAGAAAGTCCGCAAAGAAAGACAGGACCCGGAGCAATGATGGGCAGAAAGGTAGAATTAATGGCCCCAGACCATTAATTCTTGTGGTTTGTTTGAACACTTTGGAAATGCAGTACAGTATCCCAGGTTGGAAATACTTATCTGAAACATTTGGACTTCCAGTGTGTTCAAATGTCTTTTTATTTTACATATTTGTGGCTGCACTTCAAGTTTAATTCCTTTTTATTTAATAGATATCTTAATTTGATATTCATTTAAATTGTACTGGCCAAAACCCAAAGTCTGAGTATCAGAAGGAAAAACAAACTGTTTCAACATTTCTACTTTACTGTTTCAAATTCCTAAAGGAATGCTGCCGGCAGGTCAGCGCCTGGTGGCTTCGATAATAGTTCTCACGTAAATGGTTCAGAACAACAAATTGATCATCTTTTCCCCTTAAAATCCTTTCTGCTTAACTTTTGTCCTGGTGTGAAATTAAATTACGGCAAAGAAATATGCTGAATATGCAATAAATTCAGTTTTAAGGAAAGAAGGAAAAAAAAAGTTGACCAGTTTAAGGGATTTGACCCATTTGGGATTAGTGCATCGCAGTCCAAATTAAATGTCCAAGACTGAGCAAATAAAATGACCTTGTTCACCAATTAAAAATTGATAAAGATTCACCTCTCAGAAGACAAGAAGATGAATCAAACAGTCGGCGCTGGTATGCGTTTTGTTTGGAGTGACACAAAGTTTCTACTGAACTTTTTAACCCCCCAGATAACGTGAAGGCCTACTACAAGCGGGCCAAAGCTCACGCTGCAGTGTGGAATGAGGCCGAGGCTCGAGCAGACTTCAACAAGGTGTTGGAACTGGACCCTTCTCTGGAGCAATCCGTGACCAAGGAGCTGAAGGCCATGGAGGAGAGGATCCGCTCCAAGCATAAGGAGGAGAAGGGTCGTTACAAGGGCCTGTTCGACAACAACACACGACCAGCCACTGCCACTACAGTGAGTCTAGTTTTGAAACCAGCACCCATCATCCTTCTAAACAAACACTGAACCAAAAGAACACGCGCATGCATTAATGTGGGGGTTTAAAGCAGCGCCTTCTGTCCTCTTCCTCGCAGGGATGAATCTCATAATACATTGGACTCATGGATGCCAATGAATTTGAAGATGGAGAAGAAACGGAGGCCACTCCTGGTGTTTTAGTTTTATCAACGCACCCAAGTGAAACGTGTTGCCAACCTGCTCTTCATCACACATACATGCAAACACAATTTGCATTCCTGCCACTTTTCTGAGTAAACTTCCTAAATTTAGAAGTGGGGTTTTGCTGAAAACTTCTGCACTTGCCTTCAAAGCCCCTTAATTCGGTGCATCATATTTGTAATTAAAAATTTAGAATTTGATTTTTATTGTTATTAGCCTTCTATGGTTTCATAAATATTAAAAGTAGGAAGCTTACAAAGTGAGCAGCAAGTTTACCATAGCAAGAGCTTTTACAAAATTTACTGGTGGACTTGTTTTATTTTTTATTTTACCTTTGCCCTTTTACGGAATAAACACCAGTTCACAGTGGAATAAAATTCCACAGACACCCTCCCTTAGGAAAATACTACTCTTCTAGTTGTTTTGTACAAGGACACACGTACTCATGCGGACCTTTGCCATCCTCGTCACAGTTGACGCACCATCACCACGTACAAGCTTGGCCATGAAACCAAACCGTTCTGTGACAATCACTGAATAAAACACACAAATTGTGTTATCTTTGCTTTTTTTTCCTATGTGCTTATATCATATTGAAAAAAATATACCATTATATTGTTTTGTTCTCAAGATGTACTCAGCTGAAACTCATAACATCTTCAGTTATCAAGAGCTACTCATCTCTACATGTTGTGAAGCAATGAGTCATTAACTGAGGTTGTGAATATGTAACTCCAAATAAAATTGCTTATTCTAAGATTTTTTTGGGATAAATATTTTAAATTCCTTTTTATATTATGAGCATCTGTGGGTCACAATTTTGTGCAGTTGTCTGTAAATCTAGTCGGTGGTTTGATTCCTTGATGGTCTGTAAGACATTGAACCCCATGTTGCCCTGAGTGTTTGTGTATAATAGTACAAACTCTGCCTTAAGTCTTAAAATACATTTGAATAGACCTCTATAGACATGAGTGCTGTGTGAAGGTGAAGTGCTTTAAGTGATTATAGGTAAATTATAAATACACTCCATTAAATTCAAAGTGGAACTGCATCATGGATCTTTCTTATGGAGACGGATGGTTGTAAGATGAGGTCAGACGGGAGTCTGCCAGGTCTGTGATGTTTTCAGATAGTAGTGAGTAGATAACAGGTGAAAGAAAACTTGGAGTAATGCACTTTAGAAGAATATGTGTGTAAATGAAAAGGAAAGCAGGTGGAACGGTGAAGAAGGTGATGAGAGTTTAAATACTTGGGGTCAACTGTTGAAAGCAATGGAGAGTTTGGAAAATAGGTGCAGGCTGGCTGGAATGGGAGAAGATCATTACCTGGAGAAATCTGTAATAGAAGAGTAGCAGTAAAAGGAAGCGTTCTGTCCGTGGTGAGGATGGACAGGATTAAAAATGAGGACATCGGAGGACTGGCTGTGGTTGTATGTGATGGAGACAAGATACCAAATTGAGATAGACATGCAGAGAACAGGGATGGTGACGGACGGTGGGAACAGGTGATCTATGGCAACTCACAAAGGACAAGCTCAAAGAAGTCCTTCCTTTAAATGTAGAACAGATTTCAGATGTGAGCTTCAGTATCAGTTCAAATCTCAGGGAGTTTTTTTTTTTGCCAGAAAAAAAGTTTCCAAAAAGTTGACTTGGTGTGTACAGTTTTATTTGGCAATAAAAAAAAAAAAAGAAGAGGACATTTAGGCTTACTTAAAAACATTTTATCAAAATGTGGCTAGCCTCTTTTCCTCAAGATAGTTATAGGAAAAAAAAACTTTTTTTTTGTCTTCTGTTATTTAATTAAGATAAACATACTGAACTGCAAAAATCTGATTTACAAAATTTCCAGAGTAACAAACTGACTTGAGATGTACAGGAATCTAAGTGTGTGCTTACTCGACAAAATGTTGTCAACAAAGCAGGGGTTAACTAAAACAAACAAAAACGTGCATCTTAGAAATGTTTAAATCAAGAATGAATTTTCAGTGGTTGCAGAATGATTCTCAAAATATAAATAAGAGGTCGGGCGCAGTTAATAACTTCATCGTTAAAAATGCCAACTTTCAACGTCAACTACCAATACTGAACAAAACAAGCTTTTCTGTTTGGTCAGTTTTCCACACACTCCTTAATTTTTTTTCCTTTTTTGCATCTGCCCCATATGTTGGAGAAAATTTGATGTCAGCAATATAACTTTAGGAAAAGCAGTGACAAACACAAGAAGACATATATACCTATAAAATCCAAAGTAAGCAGAAGGTTGGAGGATGAAGACTGGTTGTAAAATATCCAACGAAGGATGATGATGATGATGATGAAGACGATGAGGGCAGGTTTTTACAAGGAGAGGTGAAGGGATGCTTTAGGGTTATGTGCGGGCACTTCTCTCCGTTTCTGCAAGACATTCCCTGACCAGTGCGCGGGCATGGATTATACCTGGAAGAGAGGAACACGAAGTCCATTAGAAAAAGAGGATTAACAAAGTAGAGCAAAAAAAAAAAAAAAAAAAAAAAACTAGTGGAAACTGACTGACTTCAGCTACAGCAGACCTAAGACTGTGTTTTTAAAACAATAGGACCGTCGGTAACCAAGGAAACGCCAGGAAAAAATGCCCGGCTAATTCCGACCTGGCATAATTCACTCAGCCACTACTAGCTACTCTGGTTTTATTCCGGCATCATTCATATAAACAAGGAAACCGCACAATATCTGGAACAAATACTTTCTGGGACCTGCCTCGGGCAACGCTCAAGAAAAGTTTGCCTTACTTCCAAAATTTGATGACAAAGTCACCACCTTCCCTGAAAACCTGGACCTCACAGGATTTTTTTAAGCCATTCATGACACAAATCTACACACAAAAAGTTATAACTTGTACTGGCAACAGCAATACCTCTCTTTAGCCTCTCCATCGCGCTCTTGCTCCCAGCGTATGTCGGCCTGATCTCCCGGCTCATCTCCTCAATGACGGACAGGAGCTCGCTGTAGGTGGATCCTTGGGACACTTTGACAGGCTGAGAATTTGCACAGATGAATAATGTTTAGGGAAATAGAGAGGAAAAAAAAGAACCCATTAAAACTTGTCGCAGCTGAAAATTGATTAAAGCCCTTGTGATTACATGCCGCGGACAAGCTATAGTGCAAAATAAATACATTTACACATGCACAGATTGAGAAAGGACAGGAAACTATTTTTTTCCTCATCTGTGAAACAGCATTGATTAAACTTGAGTCGAGTCATTTTGTCCCATTAGTTCTGCTTCTTGCGTACTGCAGGACATATAAGATACATTAGAGCTATCAGATACAGTATGTGTCTTTGTATGCGTTTACATGCTTGGATAAACAAAGTTGCAGCAATGATGATAATTTGCTGTCCATCATTTTTTTTTAAATTGTATTTATATTTTTATTTCATCAATTACACTTTTGCTCAAAAGAAGATCAAATCTCTGATTTTGCGATAAAGCCAGCGCCGCAGGGGTTGGTGTAATTTGTAATGAGAGACTTCTCTATAAAAAAAACAAAAAAAAAACTGCATTAAGAAGATGGATTAAAACAGCTTTAGTCTTTGACAAATTGTTGTGATTGCCGCTACAGCTGTTGAGAAAATAGTCATATGATGAAGGCAGCCGATCATTTAAAGGATTATTCAGAGGTAAAGCCCACATGTATCGCATCCTAATAACTACATCCTAATAATGAGGCCAAAAACAGCTGGAAACTGGACTTTGATGACTTTAGATTCATCGTAAAAAGGTTTATTAAATATTTGGGAGTTTTCTTTTTCCGAATTGGTGCCATTTCCATTACACGATTTCTTTTTTGATACTTGGTTTTGTGCAGATCTAAGTGTAATGGAAACATGACTATTACTAAAGACTTCTGTTTTCTCTCTTAAGAAAGAAAAAAATTATCAAGTGTTGCCTCAGTAATGGTCTGGTAACCAGCTTGTATCCCACCATTCACCCGATGTGTCAGGATACCCCCGCCAACAAAATCTTGACTTTTTAGATCGATGCCCACAGTCGGGCTCCCATCTAGGTATTTCACTCTTCCCATGTGGGGCACAAGCCTGCAGCTGACTCTCAAGCACATGGAAGAATAATTATCACAGAAAGACCCGTTTCTCCGTAGCCACTTCTCTACATCTGTAAATCTTGAGGGTGAATTGACTAAAACACATTTTGTGACCATGTTGCTCAACTGAAGACAGAGCCGTCACACTTTTCAGTCTTTTATTTCTTTTGGTGACGCGCCAATAAAAAGAACATAAACTAAGATTTGTAGTGGTGGAAAATAAGGACTCAGACAGCACAGTATGAGTGAATCAATGCTGAAATATGGTTAGGCAGAAATATTGAGTCAATGTTGAAGCCTGACATTTAAATGATGTTGAATCAACTTTAGATTTTCAACCAAAGCAGATACAGATGTTAATTCAACCATCATTAAATTTGGATCTACATGCACATTTTAGTTTATTTTACACTGAAATGTTCAGAATCAGTATTGATTCAACCATCATCTAATCGCTAATCTACATGTACATTTAGATTAATTTTTTTACTGAATCAAAGTTAAAGAACCAATATCGATTTATGTACATTTGACACTAAAACATTCAACTTTTCTAAAGCCATTCACTATGTAAAGTTTAGTTTTTCACCAATGAGTTTCTGCTGATAAGTCTACATCATAACATACTATTACAAGTTTCTTCATTTAGTACTGCTGTTAAGCACAATATTGTTGGCAGACGATGGGTATTACAAACAGCATCATTGATTCAACATTGATTAAACGTTGAGATTTCAATCATTAAAATTCAACCACAAAACAACATTGATTCAATGGCATCTTTTCAACATTGGTTAATTGGTGAATCAATTGTCAACCTTAACCAAAAATAAATCTTTTCGACCATAATTCAACATTAAATTAACATATTTTGCTATCTGGGGACATCTGTGATGCATTTTATCCAATGTGAGCTGGAACATTTGATTAAAACAAGTATTAACTCTTATATATATGAATATGTGAGACATTTTGAAATGGTTTTCTGTCAAATATTTTATAAATTTAGCTTTATTAATGACACATGTAAAGCAAAAAAAACAAACTACAACCTATACCAAAAGTGCCTCCTGCTAGGAGTATTGTGAGTATGAATGTATCACAGACATTACCTGAACGAAACCCATAGAGGGTGGGCCAAAGTCACTGAAAGCTGGCCTAAAGTTGGATGACGAGGGAAGAGACGGAGAAGGCACCGAAGAGCCTGAGCAGGAGGAAAAAAAAAGGATATGGCACATGAAAACGTGAGCAGATGGGGCCAAATTCTGTTCTTATCATTGAGAAACCATTTACATTTTTGAACCACTTTTTAGGACTAAAAGTACTGAGAAGCTCATGTTACAAACATGTAACCGACTGCTGGATCTGTGATTGGACATTGTACTGCAGACGTCCTGGGGGTACCGTAAAAACTCAAATATGGGCGCAAAGCTCGATTTCGCAGCTTTGCAGAGATTTTGAATTTTCTAGATATCGTAAACTGTCAAGGAGTTATGGTCATGAGAAGTACAAATACTTATAATACTTACAAATATTTATTAAGTGCTTATCATGTCCAAACCTTTGATTGATAGTGTACATCTTTAAATATAAAGACCATGCCTACCTTTTGTTTTGTTTTTTTTTGTCTCAAAGTGGCAAAATTTGCTTGTCACAAAAGTTAAATAAATCTCATATTTTTCTTGTAAATTGGCACATGCTTTAAATAACTAGTCAAATTTTAAAATCTAATAGCTAAATAAAACGCTTTAGGGTATTTTACAATTCATAATCTGATAAGTCTATTAATAGTATCAATAATGAATATAATAATTGACTATAAAAATAGCCGTCAGTTGCAGCCCTACACAGCCCGATCATTTTTTGTTGCTATGGCCACCTCCACTCTAGATCTGATAAATCAAATATTGATTTGTGATATGACATAATAATTGATGATATTATCACAAAGAGCTGATAACTGCACCAACACTGTCTCAGAGTACCTGGTGGAGTGTGGTTGGAGCCAGATGGTGCTGGAGCGATGGGTTTGTAACTCATGGCGATTTCAGCTGGCAGCTCCACATACAACGCGCTGCTTCCTCCGGTCCCGTCAACCCGATGCTTATACAGCTTTACTGGTGATGATGAGCTCCTAAGAGCTGCTTCAAAACAAATACAGACACAGCAAATTCGCTGATTTTTACATTTCACTGGTAATTATTTATATGGAAAGAGTGAACTGTGAGTGGGGATATGAGAAGAACTAGAATGTTTAAGTATGAATCCTGTAATTTGTAATGCGCCGCAGCTAGTTCCAGAAAGTGCTGTTGAGGAGGGGTTGAATCAAATGGAGGAGTTCAAATATCTCAGGGTGTTGTTGAGCGGTGAGGGAGGAAGGAGCTCAATAGATAGATCGGTGCATTGTGTGCAGTAGTGTGAACTGTGTAAAAGTCTGTTGTGATTAAAAGCATTAAACCAAAAGGCAAGACTATTTATTGGTTGATCTACATTACTACCATCGCCTAAGGTTATCAATTGTAGGTAAAGGCTAAAAGATCTAAATTGTAAATACGAGCAGCTAAAAGAGTTTCCTCTGCAGGGTTGCTGGACTCTCCTCTAGTAATAGGAAGAGAAGTTCAATAATTAAGAAGGGACTTGGAGTAGATCTGCTGCTCCTCCTCCTCCTCCTCACAGAAAGGAGCCTTTTGAGGTAGCTCAGGCATCTGGCTAGGATGTCTCCTCCAGGGAGGTGTTTAGGCAACTGGGAGGAGGCCTTGACGAAGACCCAGGACATGTCGGAGAGATTATATTTCTTGACTGGCCAGCATCACCTTCCTGGAGGAGTTAAAGAAGAGAGAGGTCTGAGCCTCTCTGCTTGGGCCTACTGCCCCATGACCTGAACCTAAATTATTGGAAGTTAAGTGATAGATCTTAGCCTCTTCATATCACCTTTAATAGATTTCCCTAAAGAAAATAACTTAATTTTTACAACTCTTAATACTTATAAACCCAGAGGGGACTTTGAATCAGTTCATAATGTGGTTAGTCCAGCTGAGGGTGCAGCGACTCCACAGACACGCTACTTCCACTTGTTTGTCCACATACCTGATGCCCTTATGTAGAGTACAGATTGTGACAGAGATAAAGACATTTGTGCAGACAAGTAGGGAGCCTCATCCACCACTTTCACAACATAATCCAATTTCTGCAGCCTACTTTGGGAGTCATATTAAACTTCAGAACGTTGCATCCAGCAACATTCATGTTTGTACACATACACACACAGACAGACACACACACACACACACACACACACACTATATTACAATAGACACTTTTAAATTCTATATTCCTCTAAATATGTCTTTATTATATAAATAATCATAATTTAGTATAAAAAAATCAAAGGACTAGCAAACACACTTCAGAAACCGCTTTCTTACCACTTCAGAAAAGACAATAGTTCTACTTTAAATCCAATTCGGGTTATTTGTGCAGCACTAACTCGTTTTCCCGGGGTACTTAATGAACTAACAAGTTCTTAAAGTCTAACTAAACGTACTCTAATTCAATAAAGTTATAATTCACTTATATTCGAATGAAATATAACAGTATTCGGCGTTGTACAAAAACAAAATAACGCATATAAACCGTAATAACAGCGTTTAAGTTTCCAGATTCCCATTCGGGTTCAGGTAGTTAACAGACGTGCGTGCCCGCGCGTGCGTTGTCTTTCTATTTAAGCTTGCTACCATCAGATGTGACCGTGATCGTGATCCAGGTTAATTGCGTGCACGTTTCCGGGTCTAACAGGACACATCGGGCCGGTCAGGTGTGGATGCGCTCGCGCCGCACCGAGCCGTTCACGCGCAGCCAGAGGTGCAGAGAAACAAAAGCTGACGTCAGTTCTCGTAGGAATGTGCCGAACCAACTACTACTTAATAAAAAAGGTCATCGTTGCCGTGGTCAAATACATAAAATTAATAAAAACAATAAAACCACTATTTGATAACGTTAGCAGGATTAGCTAGCTTTTGCCGGTTAGCATAACAACAGAGGTAAGAACCGGGAAAAAAAAAGGTCGCAATACCACGGTGGTGTTGTTTATACGGACAGGTCACAGAGCAATGGTTACTACATCTCAGAAAGTCACAAAAAATGCACATTAGTGTTACTTTTTACCTTTGGAAGGAGAGCTGTAATCTGTGGGACGAGAGGCTTTTCCTCTGTGTGTGAGCATGCGCACAACGGACACACGGCGGGGGCTTTTTTTTTCTTTTCCATCGATATAATTGGTTGTTGGGAAAACCACAATGTGACGTGGGCGTCAGGGAATTTCGTTACAATAAACCACTGCAAGATCTCAGAATCATATATTCTCTGTAAATTTTCTTTAATTCTTATTGTTTTTAAAATAAACCCTTAAAATGTTGGTTTTCCACAAAGAAATGCTGCTTTCCTGATCTTTGTTCTTCAAATACAACTTCTTCCCATTTAGATGTTTTAAATCTGGAACAAATATATAATTTCTATAAAATTCAAATCAGTCTTTAAAAAAATGGTTCGATGATGACGTTATCATGATGAATCAACTATTAAATAATCATAATAAACTTTACACTTATACGGATTTTAAATTAACAATATTGAAGTCATGTTGTATCAAATTAAAACAAATCTTATTCTTTTCACACATCAAAAGTGATCACTCACCTCTTTCTACATGAACTTAAACGTAAAATCTCAGCTTTATCTTACTAGTCATATTTGTTAGAGGAGGTGTCAACTGAGAGAAAGTTTGCAACAATACTTTTTTATTTATTAAATAAGGTCAGATAAAGCATCCTTTAAAAATAATGCATAGATTTTATCCAATTATTATAATCATTGAAGACTAAAACAGAGATGAATGTAAACTGTATTTTTATCAGCCAGGCAACATTTTATAAAAATGCTATATTTTTTGTTTAATTAAACTTGTTTTAAAATTTTTTTGATCTGCAACATTACATTTATCCTCAATAATAAAAACTGAATGTTATCAACTTGTTCCATCAATCATGATAGTAACTGTAAACGTTTTTCTGTCTAACTTTTAACTCCTGTCTATGGTTATGTTTATTCTGCAATTAAAATTATTTATTGAATGATTAATTGAATTAATTGAGTCGAATGCAAAAATCACCTGCAAATATTATGTTTCTTTATGATGACAGAGAAGTTTGCATGTTCTCCCGTGCTTGGTGGGTTCCCTGCGTGTATTCCTTCTTCCTCTTACAGTCCAAAAACATGCATGTTAGGTTGATTGGTTATTATAAAGTTCCCGTAGGTGTGAGTGTGGTTGTTTGTCTCTATATGTGGCCCTGTGATAGACTGGCGACCTGTTCAGACTGGACCCTGTCTCTCACCTATAATGAGCTGGGATGGGCTTCAGCAGACCCCCGTGTCTCTGCAAAGGAAAAAATGGGTATAGAAGATGGATGGATGGATGGATGGATGGATGGATGGATGGATGGATGGATGGATGGATGGATGGATGGATGGATGGATGGATGGATGACAGTGAAAAAACATAGTCTGCCACCCATTAAAACTGCCTTTTTTGTGAATCTGGTTAGTATGTATTTCGATTTCTGTGAGTTGAAAACAATTTGTCCTTAACACATATCTTTTGCCAAAATGAATGAGGGAAAAAAAATAATTATTTCTGCTAATTGCATATTACTGTTGCAGTAATTAAACAAAACGGCATAGGAGACAAATGCTTAAAAAAAGTTATAGAATACAATTTGATTTTGATTTCATTTCAGAAAGCATGAAGTCAAGATGTTTTTCTTTTTTATGATCCTCAAATGCATTCTTTTAATACGCATCATATTTATAGCTTGTTACCCCTGCAGCCCAGTCAAGTTAAACTGGGACAGTGAAGCTTTTTACCTCTTAGTTATGTTGCCATTCCTCTTCCTAACTCATAAAATAATCCATGGTAGTGAAGATCGAGAGGATAAGCACTTCAGTTGTTTTCCCCATATCACCAACTGGCTCAGAAGCCATGACAAAAAAGAACAGATTGCAGACCAATTCTTAAGTATTTTATTTCAACAAAACATAAGCACAATGAAAACAAAAGACAAAACTATGAGACACGGCGATCAGTAGGATCAGTAGTGAAGGTGGATGGATGGATGAGTGTACAATGGAAGTGAGCTTGTTGTGTGGGACAACATAAACCAAAGATGCGGGAGAGAAGAGCACCACTTCGCTGTAAGGAGGGTGGAGTTCAATAGGTGAAGTAACACAGGGTCCAGATGTTTCTGATCACTTCTAACGTCGGTGTGATGATTCTGCAGCAGTGAAAGAGAACACACCAGTAGACCATCACACTCTTTTTCTTCCTGCAAAATGAGGTAGATCATCACATTATTTGATTCAAAATGTTCATACATTGTCTTCTGGGGTGGTCAGATCAGGTTCTGCTCTTACCCTTGTCTTCCCCAGCCTTTGTGATGTGTGCAGAATGTAGTTTTGTGACATCTTGTGGGGAAATGCATTGACATCCCTCTGAGAAAAATTATTTCATAGGCAGCACATATTGGTCAAAAATAGTAAAATAGTAGGCTCTGCATTAAAGCTGCAATCACAGAAGTGTAAAAGACTTTTGCTCTGGCCTTTGTACTTGTTCTCTACTTGTGACTCGGAATTAACTCAGCTTAAAGTGTCTTTTTTTGCACAGGAATGTTTTAACTGACATTTTTTAATAATTCACATGAGCCATGAGCTTTGTATTTCAGTGCTTGACAACGGTTTCCTAAAGTAACACTCCGACCGTGTCATTATGTCAGCTGTTAATAAATAATGACTCACGATTGCGTTCCGTTCGAGGGATCAGAGATCTCGGATCTACAAATTTTGTAGATCCAAGGGCATAAATCATGCCCTTTAAACCCTGAAATACTCCAGATTCATGTAATTGTTTCATGATATTATTCATTACAGAGAGAGAAAAATGCAAATCTCCTCCAATGTATTAACATTTGTGAATTTAATTAACATATTTTTGCATTTTGCAAAATAAGAGATTTGCTATCCTATGTGCGTATGTGTGTATATATATATATATAAATTCACACACATATCTATACATACATGTGTGTGTGAGACATTGCAGTAATATGCAGGATAAAGGAAGGAGAAGAGGTTAAAAACACTTGGTCTTTACATTCTTGTCATTTCCTTGAGAAACAGGCATGTTGACCACTTTTGCATCTAACTCTGGGTCACTCTGACATCATCTCCCTTTTTGCACCCAAAACTCACCCATGTGAAGTCTTGACTACTGACTCAAGAGACCCAATGAAACAGAAAGCCCATTAACATTTCAGTTTCATTCCATTTTCAATTAGGGAACATGGTTTCAGGCTTTGCTTCCATCCATCCATCCATTTTCATCTCCTTATCCAGAACTGGGTCACTGGGGCAGCAGTCTGAGCAGAGATGCCCAGACCTCCCTTACCCCAGACACTTCCTCCAGCTCTTCCAGGGGGGGTTTCGAGCCGTTCCCCGGCCAGCCAAGAGACATAGTCTCTCTAGAGTGTTCTGGGTCTTCCACAGGGTCTCCTCCCGGCGGGACATGTCTGGAACACCTCTCTAGGGAGGCGTTCAGGGGGCATCCGATACAGATGCTCAAGCCACCCCAGCAGACTCATCTTGATGTGAAGGAGCAGTGGTTCTACCCCGAGCTCCTCCCGAGTGACTCAGCTTCTCACCTTATCTTTAAGGGAGTGCCCAGCCTTCCTGCAGAGAAAACTCATTTCGGCCGCTTGTATCCGCGATCTTGTCCTTTCGGTCATTATCCAAAATTCTTGACCCTGGGTGAGGGTGGGAGCGTAGATTGACCAGTAAATCGAAAGCTTCTCCAGTCCAGTACACCGACCACATAACTGCGGACGCTGCACCAATCCGTCTGTCAATCTCACGCTCCATCTTTCCTTCACTTGGGAACAAGACCCAGAGATACTTAAATTCCTCCTCCTTAAACTCAGGCTTTACTTATTCATTTTTTTCTTATGCATCAAAAGAAACCAATTCTCTCAAAGCAGATGATCAAGAGGAATTATCATTACATTGATAATGTTCTTATTTGGAGTCAGGGCATGCGTAATAATTGAATTTGCAGTAAGACAGTGTTAACGATACAAATGGAAGGAGACAGTAGCAGACAGATATCACTTACTAGAGATTAGGCTTAAATAACATATAAGTAAAAAGGTTGTGTTTGTGTCTGAGAGTTATGTTGATTTTGGACAAAAATTAAATTATTCTTTTTCTTCCCCGGTGACAGGATAAAAAAGCATGAACCATGAAAAGCAGATCTTTAGCTTTTAAGCTTGACTTTCCAAGGCTTTTGCTGACAAATACGTTTCATTTGATTCAGAGTATTACATTTGTCACTGGAGCACAGGTAATTTGACTATTTTGAGTGATGCCTCTCCAATGACAATCCGAACTTAAAAGAGATAAAAGTGAGAAGAGAAATAACTATATTAGAAAAGTTCAACATGAAAAACAGAAGCAATATAACCAAGAGAGGTCATGTCTTTACTCTGATGAAATCTTTTTGTCTACTGTATATCACATTGCACTGTTTAGCAGCTTGTGCTGGTCATGGCGTTCTTATGTACTTATTTTCTGCCTAATTTTATTACACACAAAGGTACGGCATCTCTGCCTGGTGCACCTCCGTCAGTACGTTTAAGCTTGCAGCTGCCAACTCTGAGTTGTTGTCCATCTTTCCCTCAAAGGCAGCCTCCACTCTGTTCGACCACAGAATGGTCGGCTCAACCACGATGGCAGTCTTAGTCAGGGAGGACACAAGCACCATGTCGGGTTGTAAGGAGGTCTGCGCGATTCCTGAGGGAACCCGAGCACCCGGTTGAGGTCCGCAGCATGAGACACCGCCTGTTCTCCCTGTCCAAAGAAGAGGATCCGTCTCTGTGATGGTACCAGAATGGCCTTATTTGGTCCAAGCCTAAGTGCCTCCAGGATTTCAGCCAGCTGACGCGAAACCCAGTCATGTCGCCACCTACACCTGTGTATTGCTGTCTTGCAACTGGAGAGGATGTGTTGGCTTAGCTTCTGGGAGAAGCAAAGATGGCAGTTCTCCTCAGGGCTGGACCAGACGTTGATGTTCTAGGGAAAGGGTGTCGTACGTCGCCCTTATCAAACTAAGTAGCACTTGGGCTGTCCTCTACATGCTGCTCCAGGTGATTGTCCTGTTTACCACTGCCTCCAAGGTTTTCTACTTCCCTGCTTGATGCTGGCCGACAGCTTTGATCTTATACGACCTCCACCCTTACTGGCTAATGGCTTGCTCCACCCGTTGTCCACTTACACCCTGTTCAGACTTGGACATTGGTGTTTGGTAAGCATGTTCCTGTCAAACATTAACAAGTTGGAAAGGCATCATGGGAGGCCAAGCGTTTTGCAGATGAAGATGGTGATAAGTGGAAATCTCTCGGATATTACATTTCAGGTGACTCATGCCTAACAACAAATAGGTGCCCAAGGACAGGAAAAGAGCAAAGGGTATTTGTGAATACACATGCTGCCTGCTGCACATGCAACACAGTATGTGGTATGTAATCCAAACTGGTACTAGTAGTCATTACAATACATCATTAATACATCGTTAATAGTGAAAATGGCTCAAAACTCAAAGTATTTCACATGAGCAAGAGCTAGGACAGGATTTAAAAGTGATTAAGGACATAACAAAATAGTTAATGACGTGTTTCAGACAGATGGTAGAAGCCACTAAACAGCGCTAAACTGGTTTTCTTGTATGTTTGTTGAGATAATTAACTTTGCGTTGCTAAATAAATCCTCCCTGGATCTCATTTTTCAGAACACATTTGCTGCTTATTTCAGCTCCCTGCCAATAATGTGCTGATGAAGAACTGGATTCCAAAGAGAAGCACTGTCATTACAGGAAACTTCCCATCTAAGCTCTGGTTTCAACTTTATTTGCAACATTGACAGAGTTGAATTTGGCTGAAAGATGCCAATCAGAGATGTCTTCTGTTTGTTTGTGTGTTTGTTTGTTTCAGCAGATGGAAGCCAGCTGCTTGACATCTCTCAATTTTAGAAATAATCAAGATACTAGTGATTCATGTGTGTGATGTGGCATACACGCATGATATGCTATTCATTGATCAGTCCTCTGTCTTTATCAGCTGTAACCTGTTCAGATGGCAGGGCTGTGTCCTTTCCCAACTGACAGGGAGCGAGAGGCAAAGTGCCTCTTGAACAGGTCAACGCTCCATCACAGGTAAACATGCACCGTCTCAATCATGGCAATTTAGACCTACTAATCACTGTAATATACTAACCTTTGGACGGCAGGAGAAAGGTAGAACCTCCAGACAAAACCCACATAAGCACTTACATACTAATTACATCACACTCTGATCCTAATTCATTATGTGGTGGTTCAATAGTTTACAGTGTACTATTTCCTCATTTCTATTACTGCAGAAGGCATTCCAGGAAAAATATTTTCTCAGCAAATGCATTGACTTGTGGTAGGAAAAGTGCAGAAGTGGAAGAAACACTGTTATTATTCAGTGTGCCATGAGAGTAAAGCATATAAGCTGGCAGCCGAAGCTCTGAAAGCAGGTTTCTTTGTCTTGGAATAATGGGTCTTGCTGTGTTTAAAACAGTCACCGGAGTACATTTGTTTGAGAAAAGCTCAGAAAGCTTTTAGGTGGCTTTGACAGAAAACCACTTCCACCCATATGATTTAAAGTAACTTCAAAAAGCTGGTTATTAGAAGACATTTCGAAGTGAAACCTGCTGTTGTATTAGTTTTTTAAAAAAGTTAAAAAAAAAAAAAAACCCATCCCACCATGGTTACGGAGCTGTTTGTCACCCATCATGCTTGTGTTAGTGTTCACACTTACTCCCCACTTGTCAGTAGATCACAACACTCCTGCCCCCGAGGCAGCATCATGTGGTCATATCCATCCATTATCTATTCCCACTTAATCCGTCTCCGGGTCACGGGGGTCTGTCGGAGCCCATCCCGGCGCATAGTAGGCGAAAGGCCAGTCCTGCCAGGGCCACATACAAGACAAACAACCAATCACGCTCACATTCACACCTAAGGACAATTTAGAATCATTAATTAACCTACCCTGCAGGTTTTTGGACTGTGGGAGGAAGCCCACACATGCAAACTCCACACAGAAAGACTTACTGGGAATCGAACCAGGAACCTTCTTGTGAGGCAACAGTGCTAACCACTAATCCACCGTGCTGCCCGCATCATGCGCTTCGTTAGTAAAAAGTTGTTCTGGTTTGAGTTATGAAGTTAGTACCTGGTGAATGTGGAATGGGAATGGGAAAACCACCTGACTGGCCAGGGAATAAAGCATGTAGTCCGGAGCAGAACACTTTGCTCTGGACCTTCCTGTTATCAGCTCCAACTTCTCTGGACCCAGCTGCCAGTTTGTGTTTGGGAAGCAGGCGCCCTCCCTACATTCAAGATTAAGTTAAAATCTTCCTTGTTGATAAAGCTCATAGTTAGCGATGGCTGTTTACTGTTTACTAGTTTTAGAGAATGAACTGAAGGAAACACTGCTGCTAAAAACTTTGTGGAAATCATCCTCCTTCTCTGCGATACAACTGTTTGAGAAGAAAAGAAGCTGGCATTCTACCTTTGGCTCTTAAAAGCGATTTCAAGACTGGGCACAGCCAGAGATCGTTCTGGCAATGCTGTAATGCAGAAGGAAACCGAGCTGAGCTCTGACAGCCTGCAAATTGAGGATATGAGGAGGTGTTGCCCCTCGCTGGTTGGCTTCTTTTACTTTTGGCTGTAAAGGTCAGTTATTAACCAGAATGATTTCTAACTTGGAAAACCAGGCATGTTATGCCATGATTAGCGGAGCTGCACACAGTTTTTGAGTAAAGCCAGCTCTCAGCAAAGTGAGAGTCCAGTCATGTTGAAGCAGCTGCAGCTCTGATAAACATCTAAATTGTTCTTTCTAGGGCTTTTTTCAGCAGGCACGCTTTAAACACCCCATTATACTGAAAGGAAATCATTTAAAACATTTATTTTCAATGTAATCCACTTTTCAAAATATAGTTCGTGGCATCATGAAACTTACAATTTAAAAAAAGAAAAGAAAATCTTTGTAGAATTCTAAGAATCTTTTTTAATTTAAAATGAGAAAGAAATATGTTTTTATGTCATCCTGGGCTCCTTCACCCCACAGGATTTGAAGTAATTTCCAAAGGCTGGTTTTCAAGAGCCATTTCAACTTGAATTGACTGCAGTCTTATTGCTTTATACTTTCTGAAGTTTGTAATTTTGTTCTTTCCTTAGTTTTTATTTTTTCAAACAGGACAAAAGATGGAACTGGCTATGCTGGTGCTACTATCCATTTCTTTTATCATTTAAAAATTATATTATAGAATTATATAAAAAAAACATTATAAAAACTCTTGATAAAGGTTTTATCTTAATCATAAAGGACTATTTTGGTGTCTTAGTTCCAATCTAACAAATCCCTACTTTTAATGCACACATGAGAATACTGGGGGTACTGAACATTAATTCCCTCGGCCATAAAATCATAGTTTTCACGTGGAGCTGGGAGGTGGGAGGTGGGAGGTGGGATTTCGAGGGCAGCAGTGAGTTTGACAAGCAAGAAACCTCAGGAAAAATATTAAGTTCATCAGGAGGCACTTGGGAGGTGCGGACTTCTTGCTTCTTGGATTGACCTATGATGTGGAGTAATTGGAATAAACCACACGGAGGGGTGGGAGTGGGAATAAAAAGCAGCTCGAGACGTGTGCTTGACACAGCTCCTATGACTCACCTCATTACTGTCGCCCTTACCTTTGCTTACCCACACTTACTCCCCACTTGTCAGTGGGTCACAACCTTCCCCTCAGGCTGGAAACACTGTGCGTTTCATCAGTCCCACTGGAAACTAGTTGAAGCTGTGAAATAGAAAACCTGGTTATGATTAGGGAACAAATACGCATCTTGGTGTTGAATGCAAACTGCCCTTACCAAGAAATAAAAGCATTTAGATGCACATGCAGCGCCTTTGTAAATCCCATATATTTTAGGTAATTCTAGATCTTCAAAATATAAAGTGACAAGACCTGCAGACTCGACTGATTTTTATCAACAACACGGTCTGAAGTGGTAAACTAGAACTTCAGTGTTCATTATTTACACAAGAACACTGCAAACTTGCATCTTCACTTTAAAGAAAAATCTTTTTAAAGATTTATTTTCAGTGACCAAAAACTGTCTGCATGTATAAGACAAAAATAAATTCTTACCCTGCCTATGGCTTTTAATGCTATATGAACTTCAAACTTAGTGGTCAGCACTGTTGCCTCACAGCAAGAAGGTTCCTGGTTCAATTCCCGGCCCGGTGGGTCTTTCTGTGTGGAGTTTGCATGTTCTCCCCGTGCTTGCGTGGGTTCCCTCCGGGTACTCCAGCTTCCTCCCACAGTCCAAAAACCTGCAGGGTACGTTGATTGATCATTCTAAATTCTCCCTAGGTGTGAATGTGAGTGTGATTGGTTGTTTGTCTTGTATGTGGCCCTGCGATGGACTAGCGACCTGTCCAGGGTGTACCCCTGTCTTTCACTTACTCCGACAGACCCCCGTGACCCGGAGACGGATTAAGCAGGAATAGGTAATGGATGGATGGATGAACTTCATATTTTTCATATTTTTTCTTGTCAATTTCATTTCATCTGTTCACATACATCTTTTTTTTTCAGTTCTGTAACACATTTTCATGAACATTTGGGTCAGGAAGGCTTTTTGGGTCAGGAAGGCTTTTAACATTTGGGTCAGGAAGGCTTTTTGGGTCAGGAAGGCTTTTAACACTTTGTGTTAACACTTTGGCTTTTAACCACTCTCTTGGCCGCCTTTCTGGCCTTCGACTCAGCGAGGCCATTTCATTTCCCGTGGGGGATGATGTCTGCTCTCTTTGCAGTCGATCACTTACTACAGAGAAAACTTATCAGTTTAGTTTGGATTTAGGTTGTGACAATCATTTTAAGGACTAGTATATGTGGGAAAATTAGGTTATTTATGATTTTGTTATGTTGTTAATGTGTAAATTAGGTGCTCAAAACTGTGAAGATTTTTTTTTTACATTCCTTCTGACTTTAGGAAATTTAGGGAAACATATTTTGGTGTATAAACGCAAGTTTCACTACTTTACAGGTGGGAACTTGCAACTGACACAAACTTTTTGTGCGTACCAGTAGTTCAGGAGGCCCCAGATCATCTGCAAGAAGCCGAAATTAAATCCTGAGACGATCATCCTGACTCTCGCTGCGGACAGATTATTTCCATAACAAAAGTTAATAGGTAGGAAATGACAGCAACCTTTTTTTTTAGTTACACCAGGTATTCATCCTAAATCAACTTACAAAACAGGGTAGAGCCACTGCAGACCCAGTTTAAATTTACCAACTGTTGCTGTCTTGCGGTCTAAAGTGGATGAAAAAAACAGAAACCCTTCAGGAACCACAACCCGATTCACATCGTGATCTGCTCTTTTAGGTCACTACTTCCTGTCCAAGCTTCTATCACATTACAGAAAACGGCGTAAACAAAGACACGGAGACCAAACGGCCAACACTGCTGGCTTTATTGTGCTTGATAGCAGCAGTTACTGCGGCTGCCTACATGTGTAACAGCAAACAGTTAGAGAAATCTGCAGCTGCTGATGTTCTCTGGAAGGTTTTCAGCCTGTTTCTCATTTGCACTGATGCCCAGTTGGCATCAGAGGGGGGTGGTGCTCTGATAGGCCGTCAGAGTGGTGTTAATGAGGATGGAGATGGGTGCAGTGTTCTCTGGCCCACATTTACAGTAGCTTTGACTGACTGACTCAAGTGTAGCTCTCTTAACTCAGCCACCTTCACATCTTTGAAGTTCCTTTAACTGCTATTCTTTGAGCATCATCACATGCTTTCATTTTTCTTCGGTAATCCTGCCGTTCCCTGCCAGCCTCGTGGCAGAAGATGGCATAATTACTAAAGAAAAAAGTAGCAGGAGGTGTCACGTCCTGCCACCTCCTGCCATCCTCAGGCTCTGCAGCTCAGTGGGACGACGCGGCAGTGCAGACCTGACCTGAAACGAACCAGAAAAACTCAGTCCTCTGACTGCATTCCCACTAAAACTGGTGTCAAATGTGCACTTGTTAGGGTACAGTCAACAACAACAGACGCCTCTTGGCAGAGAAGTCATCGTTTGAATGTAAGGAAGCGAAATAGTGGAGAAAATATTTGGGGAAGAATAACACCACATCAACCACTGAATGGGTTAAACAAGGACAGCTCGAGTGGTTCAGCAGGTAATCCTTTAATCACAGGGCTGACTTATGCCTCTCTCTCCCGCATGCTGAAGTGTTTTCAGGTATGAAACCGAAGCGTGCAGACAAGCAACATGCATGCAAGGCAATTAAGCCACCATTAATCTGCATGTGCAAACACATTAATGAGAAATAGTGTATTCTAAAGCCCTTGTTATATAAAAGTTCAAGATTAGGACATATCAATCTCTGAGTTAAGTAAGCTCTCAGCATGCTGACATTTTGTCGCTCTTTCAAAGTGGCAGTTGCTTTTTGTTGGTGAAAGATCTTCAGAGTAACCTTTAGAAAAGTGCTTTTGAACATATGTAGGGATGGTAATCGTTTTCTGAGAATTACATAGAAATGAGAGGCTGTTTCTCAGAGCAGCTGCTTGTGCAGCTTCAACTCTCTGCCCTGCAGCGCATTGCCCCGTCCTTGATTTCAACATCTACCTCAGAAGTGAGGCATTTATGGTGAAGCTTAGTTACCATATTTCCTCTGTTCATGTTTTATAAGCATTCTTAAGAAGGACCTAATTTAGGTGACTGCAGAAAGTGTATGTCTGGATGTAGAAACTGTAATTGAAGCGTGACGGCACATCAAGTGTCATGACTATAAACGTAAGTATTGTCAGAGGCGCTGCATGGTGTACTTCTGCTCTTTCTGTGGAAAATGATTTTTGCTCTCCCAAATGCGCTTCAGGTCAACTCAAGCACGACTAGATGAAGACACGCTTATACAGAAAGCATCCTGTTCTTCTGGCTCGTTATTCGTCCGTTAACATGCAGCCCCTGTAACAATAACTGGTTTTACGTTAGTACTACGCGACCTTTAATGCCTGACAAGCTCTTAGACTTGAGATTTGTATTTTGAGATTTTGTATTTCCAGTTTAACTCAAGGAACGTGAGAATTTTAATATGGAAAGTGGCATTTTGTCGGCTCTTACAAACACGTCTTTGTAGCATGTTTATGTAATTTTTTTTTTTTTTTAATAATTATTATTATTACTTAATAATTCATTTATTGAGAAAAAAAACTCTTTTCAACAAATGACGCAATAATTTTACTTAAAATAACAGAAAATCCAACTCCTCTTTCTTACAAACGGAGATAAGTTGCATTCAGGAATAAAAATCTGACATTAGGTTACATTCAGTTCGTCAACAATTTGACTATTTAACTGGACTTCTTTCTTTGTCCCAGTATAGATGCAAATAAAGGGAACCAGTTTATTAAAGTAAGTCAGCCTCCATCACAACAGGTGGATATAATGTCAGCTTTCATCTCTTACACAATGCACCAAAACAACAGACAGATCTTTTGTTTAGTTGGTGGCACCAAAATGAAAAAATGGCAAATTGCAATCACAGCTCACAGCTCTGTATGATTCATATATGTTCTGTATACTTGGTTTTCTTTTCTTTTCTCTGTCCCTTTGTATGGGCTTCTTCAAAGCCCAGGTGGTAAACTGTGGAGGACGAGAGTGCGTTTCAATGCAGTTGAGTCTTTACAGCAGGGTTCTCCACCGCTGGTCCTCGAGAGCTACTGTCCTTCATGTTTTAGATGTTTCCCTGCTTCAGCACAACCCTGATAGACATGGCTGTGTCACCAACAGAGTTGTGCAGACCTTGATGACATGCTGTTGAAGCCCATAATTAGAATCAGGCATGTTAATGAAGGGAAACATCTACCAGGGTTGGAGACCCCTGCTTTACATTTAAGGATTAGTTTGATTCCTTTTTTTTGTTTTTCCTCACACACTGAGTGTCTTTGAATGTATGTTTGGACATCTAAACCTGTTTTACGCAAAGTGGGGTTGAGTTCTGCAGGTCAGAATTCAATTGCTTTCAATATGCAACTCCACCACTAGATGTCACTTTTTCCCTTAAAGAAATGCATTGTTGTTGGAAATTATTGTCTTTTTTTTTTTATTCATTCACATAAACTAAAATTCTTTGACCAAGAAAAAAAACAAAACAAAACAATCAAACAATGTTTTTTGTTGATGTTGTATTTTTTTTTCATAATTGCGAGCACAGGACTCTGTTTGGAAAACAAAGGTATGACTATATTTTCCCACCCTTAGTCCGCAATCCTGAAAGGATTGCTTTTTTGATTTCCTGAGATCATCGGAAAGCAGAGGTATTGTTCAGAGTTTCAGACTTTCTAGAGCACTGCCCCATAAAAGTCGTGAAATTGCTGGATTTTTAGGTAATTTTGTTGCAACGGTGAAGAGCATTAGGGCTGTGATTGAATCAGACAGATGTTTATTGCCTCCTACTTCTCCCTACCATGTACAGTGTTGACTCAATTACAGAAGATTTCCCTCTGAGTACTACAAAACCATCCTCTTTGATGTTAAATGTTGGTCCTAACATGATATTATTACCTCCTGATGCTTTTAAGACCCACGAATTATGAAACATGTGAATTTTAATTATTAAACTCTTTTATGTTCTTTCTCATTTTAAAAGGTGCAGCAGTTGAAACACTTTTGAGAAAATTAAATTTGCTGCAGTCAATCTCAGCAATTACCTCTATTTCTAAAAAATGTCTTGTGTAAAGGGCTGAAGGAAATGATTCCCTTTCATGTGGATGCTCGAGCACATGCAGCATTTTCAATAACTTTGAGATCTAAAAGTACCAAGATGGATTTTAAGATGGCAAATGACCCGGTCCTTACTTTAGATGAAGGTAAAGAATATATTCTTGTTTGACCTGCATGAGCCTCCTCAGACCACGCCATCCTTTTCCTGTCCAGCAGAACCTTCTGTCATTGCTGGAAATTCTCAATCTTCCGTTTCACATTTAAAGTGTCAATCCAATTATAAGTGTTTATTGAATTATAGGAGTGCCACATAAAAGATAAAACTGTAAAACTGTAAAATAAAAAAATAATTATTATGGAAATATAAAGGTAATCAACAAAACCTTAACTGTAAGCTGTAACCGTTTGATAAACAAACTTGCATCTTCTCCAGAAAATGACACCTGGCCTCCTGGTGGGGGACTCAGGGTTGCGCTGACCCCTGGGGGACCTGTGTGGGGCGGCTCTGGGCTCTATTGGTTCGGTACCTCCTTTTTGCTGCTTAGTCTAGTCCCTAATAAAACATGTTTCAAAGGATCATATAAATTACACTATGACTTTCCTCTTTCCTTCCTGGAAGAGATGACTACGACTAACTACTCATTAGAGTCAAATCAACTTATGCCACTGTTTATTTATTACCTGTTGTTTATGTAATAATTGCTCGGGGGCATGTTCTGGGTCTCTGGAAAGCACCTAGAGACAACTTGTATTGTAATAGATGCTATATAAATAAAATTGAATTTAATGCCATTAAAAGATTTCAGTTTAATTCTTTTCAAAAAATTCTCTTCACTCAAATGCGTTTTTTCTGTTTTTTCTTCTAGACACGTTTAATTACAGTATAGTGTGTGACATTCTATTGAAATATGAATGTTACCATAACATTTATCAATATTCTTGAGAGAACATTTCATGGTTTATTCAAACCAGTTTTGAGTTCAAATGAGATATGTGTTTTCAGTAAAATGGCAATTAAATGTCAGCACTTGGGGCAATGCTGCATGAAAATAAATTGCTTCTTTAAGCCTCTGAAAAGACTCAAACATTTCATTTCACTTAAGGGAAAGTGTGGATAGGGTTCCTACAGACAAAACAAAGTAATATTCCCTTTTTAAGTATGCACAACAAAAATGACAGTATGCACAGACATCCCCTTGTGGCACCTCCACCTTATTATAAGTCTGTCTAAGTCGACTACTGAATGTCACACAACTTACGGTCAACAGGCGTGAAATCAGCAGCGGTGAGTCACAATCTCCTGTCATTTTGACTGGATAATGATTTAAGCTATGTAATTTGTGAAATGTTGATTATTCTAAATTTCCCGTAGGTGTGAGTGTGAGTGTGCATGGTTGTTTGTCTTTGCATGTGGCCCTGTGATGGACTGGTGACCTGTCCTGGGTGGACCCCTGCCTCTCGCCTGTAATGAGTCGGGATAGGCTCCGGCAGACCCCCGTGACCCTGCAAACGATAAAGCGGGTATAGAAAATGGATGGATGGATGGATGGATGGATGGATGGATGGATGGATGGATGGATGGATTTGTGAAACGTCCCCTTAAATGTTTCAATCTTTGCCAGTAGGGTTGTGAGATGTTTTCTCCTTAATGTGGTGGGTTATTTTCACCTTAGAAACTGTTAAAAAAAAAAGTAAATTGAGCTTGTATGTATTGAGTTTTATGCATTGTTTTTGTGTAAAATTATGGGTCCTAAAGTGACAATGTGCAATAGAAAGGTGTCATTAAAAACAGTATAATGTCACTGCAATTACTTTCGATGGCAGGCCCCTTAACTCCATATATCTTCCTGTATCTCTGAAGTACCACTTCTATGTAATCAGAGGCCATGAATTTGTCTCCTTTTGTGTAAACAGACAGCAGTCTGCAGCACTTGTACGTGTTTATGACAAGGCAGTGGCAACCAGAAGAAGATACCCGCATACCCTGTTCATACACTTGACGTAAACTTACAACATTACACTTGTAAGGACCCGATTCACACTGTCACTGAGGTGGAATGACATTTTTTAGTCTTGTCAGAGCCTTAAAAGAGCAGTTTGTTTTGATGCAGATCGTTTGGCCAAGATGCAACCATTAAATAAAATTTTTCTGCAAACACATATTGCAGTCTCACTCAAAAGTGCTTCGACTCAAATCATTGTGGTCCCTGAAGAAGATCTGCACCTCGCACCGTCTAATGAAAAAAAAAAAGGTTTGCTTTAACTCCAAATGTTGTTTTAATTCAGACTCAAAGGAGAGATCCAGGTCCCCACTTGGACATAATTCCTAAAAGTGCCTCATTGAGTAATACGACCCTTAGAAGTCGTTGAAAGGGTCAGCATGCTCCTCATGTGGAGACAAATGGGTTTTGCCTTCGTTTATTGTTTCTGGGGCTTTTAACAGTCAAGGAAGTCACTGCACCTTTTCCAGCTTCCATTATCAATCTAAATTGCTCTGAGAGATAATATTATTTTTAAATGTCCTGAGAGCACACGGCTCCAAGTGAATTTTAGCTTTTAGAGCCAGAAAACAAATGGATCAACTTTAAACGAGCACTGATTTCTAAAGCGTAACGAAACCTTTAAGAAATATTAATATTTGACAACAAATTCGATCATTTTAATAGCTTTGATCATAAGTGTCAGGTATGGTTAGAACTGACATCGTAAAGTAAAAAACCCGTGTCACTGTTGCAGGACTTTCACTGCATTCAATATGTAGTTACTCGTTGAATGCTGGGTGGAAAAGCGGATCCATTCATCCGTTCTAAGAACCAGTTTCCTCCTGTTCCAGGTTTTGGAAGCTGAATCCTATTCCAGCTGTCATAGGGTGACACGGTAATATTGCTTTTTTTTTTAAAATAATGTTGTCGACAAGCAAAAGAAGACATCTTTGAGGACATCTATGCTCGTGTGCAAAAAAGTTCGCATCTTAAATTTTAATATTGTGTTGCTTGTTCTGTGTTAAAAACAATAAATACAAAAACAATCTTCTCATCATGGGTTTAAGCATTAGGTAGATATGAAGATAAATGGCAAAATATAACAGTTTTCACCATGCTTTATAAAATATTTATTTAACAAAAATAAAGCCAAAGAAAAAAGATGCTTGGGAGAGCAATACGAAGTACCCCCTTACTGCTCTGACGAGACTTAAGTGAGAAAGTTGCTCCCAGGCGCTGCTCATTGTCACACTTCATCTATTCACCATGAGCAGGGTTGCAGACCTCAGTAAAAGCAGATGTTTTCACAGTTTTCTGAGAGATGAGACCAAAGTGGAGTTGTCTGGCCATAATGCCCAATGACAAAAACCTAACCCAGAATTTCAGCAAAAAGGTCAGTCTTCGCTGTGTCCTTGCACAGGTCCTGAGAACCTTGTAGTCATCGAATTGACCATAGACGTTTCTGCATTACCAGAGTTTTCTAGAGGCAAATGTGAATCTGTCTGAAAGACTGAAGCTTGACTAAAGCTGGGTCATACAATATGACATTGTGAAAGCACACCAGCTAATTTACCAAAAAAGTGAATATATGAAAATAAGAGGATCAAGGTTTTGGAACGGCTTAGTCGCTGTCCACGCCTCAACCCAAGAGAAGTGTGCATGGGTGAGTGGTCGTATTATGAGCAGGTCCATTACATTTACTGTACATTCATCTTAAACCTTTGATACAAAGAGACAAAGTTGCAATGGTTTTATTTTCTCATTTTGACCATTTTAGTTGTTGGTGTTCCTCACAAAGCAGCAGACAAACAAACAAACAAAGCAAGCAATTCATTGAGCACAGGAAGAAAATCAATTTACAACATTCACAGTTTTTCTTTTTTATAACATAGACATATACAGACTTTTCTGGGTTTTTTTAGCTTCATTAAACTTACACTTTAACCATACAGTGAGCTTCACAGTGAACTCTGAACATGGACAACAGTGTTTGCAGTACGTTTCACCGTCTTTTGTCGTGTAAAGCTTTCTTATGTTGTGTCATGAGGAGCAGGAGCCTGAGAGACAAACTCAGGTGCCCCAAATCATTTCTACAACAATGCTGGCAACCGAGGCTAATTACACAATACATGTTTGCAATGCTGATTTTCACATCACAAAAAAAAGAGGCAATTTCTCTATTAGATGAATTCTGTTTTGGAGCTTAATACTTCCTGCACAGACTACGAAACGTCTCGATGCATGAGATATAAACAATGTTATCTCCTGTGTACATTCCACCAAACATTTGGCATCCAAAAATGAAAGCACTGCTGTGGTCCTCGCTTTCGTTCTTTCTTTGATTCAATTTTTCCCCTCTATTGAGTGTAAAAAGTACATAGAGTGCCAGTCTTTCTTTTAGGTGACACAGGCGGTTGCTTAGGGCAACATCAGCTGCCATAGACATTTCTTTTCTCTCTCTCAGCTGGTGTTAAAACAGAACACAATGTTCTCAGTAACTTCCGTCACATCAACATGATGAAATCAGAGCTGCAACTAGTATTAAAAATGACCAACAGCAAATGATATCAACATTAAGGTAGAAATGTATTCCAATATGTAGTAGGGTCGTTTTTTTTTTCCTTGTTTTTAATCACTGCTGAACTGACCTGTAAGCTACGAAAGTAATCTGTCAGCCCAATGTGTTCTGTCTATTTTATGTGATTTCTTTTACTTTTTTTTAAGAAGTGTGCATAAAATCTGTGTTTGTGTGGGATATTTCACACTCAAAAATATAGTACCCTCCCCCCTTTTATAAATGTAACATACAATGTTCATTTTCTCAATGAAAATGTACTGTCTCACACACACACACACACACACACACACACACACACACACACACACACACACACACACACACACACACACACACACACACACACACACACATACTTAGGCAGTTTTTAGCACAGAGACTCCCCGTACAAGCATGAAGGTTAAGTTATTTTTATGATACTGTCCAAAGATCTATGTCATTATTGGTTGGGCTCCAGGGCAAAATCTAGAGCGCTGGAAGTTTAACAGACACAACATCCTTTTTGGTCCTTTCAGCTGCTGCGATGGACCAGGTAGGATTGACTGACTCACCACTCCATACCACTTGGTGGCAGCAGTGCAGGGTTGTTAGGATTTTTTTTTTTTCAAACCACAAATAAATAAATGAAAAGAAATATCATACTGAAGGACAAAAAAAGCCAGAATTGTTGCTCTGTTTCTGATTTCTGTTTGCACTCATGGTGATGATGGTGATGACTGAGAAAAGATGACTCAGACTCAAATGTTAAGTTGAGATGGCTGAACAATGATGCATTGCATATCTAATCAGCACCAAGTCAACACCTCACCCCAACCCAGCAATTTTTCAGGGTCCCGCTGGAGTATCTGTACCTCAAGTCTGGCTTCTGAAGGGCCACTGCCCTGCAGGTTTTAGAAATTTCCTTGCTTCAAAACAGCAAATTCACATGAATCAGTCACCATCAGCTTGTCACCAAGGCATGCACAAGTCTCTCAATGACTCATTATTGTTTATGTTAATCACAGATGTGAATGAGAGTGGAATTCAGATCAATTCTCAGTCTGAACTTCCTTCATTTGATGTTACTAATGAATGCATTTAAGGGGGTACGCAGTTACTTTTATTCAACGTAAAGTCGCATTACACCGTCAGCACTGAATTTACAAAACTTCCAAATTTCAGCTGAGATTGCCAAAAATATCACAGTGTTAAGGAGGCTTTGGAGCAACTAAGGTGAGACAGAGTATTGCTGTGAATTGTGATCAAACCTAGGAAGATAGCTAAAATTGGATTATAAAACCCCCAGCTAAATGACAGCAAAAAAGAAGACAAGCGGAAAAGAAAAGTATGAGAAGGGCGGATAAGAAATGACCTGTGTAGAAATATGAAAATTTAATTCTCAACAGCAACTGCAAATCGTGTCTATGTGTGCAGAAATGGAAAACAAAAGAGATACGTAAAGAGATATTATCTCTGAGGGGACTCAGCTGAAAATGGGGTTATTTTCTTTTCACAGTTCAACAAACATTAAAGGAATTGAATAAACCTTGAAACTCTGCTCTTCACACAGGTCTGTGAAGCAGATAGTTGAAAGGGGCAAACTTGAAGACATAGGTCTTGGTGCCTGTAAATTCACTAAAAAGGTTGGGCCAAAAGAAATCCTTTTACTGGGTAAGTGTTTGAAAGGGAAATCTGTGTAATGCCTTTCTCCATTAATGTATAAGCAAAAACACCACAACATTATTATTATCACCAAAAGCTTCAAAACTACATGATGTCATATCTATACCCATGACAGGAATGCAAAACGCCAGGTGCATGGGCACACGAGGTGGACATGAACTGACTGATGAAATTTATAATGAAAATTATTGTTGAAAATGACTAGAGCTGCTGTCATGATCAGGAGCAAGAGTACTCTAGGTCTGCTGTCCTGCATGTTAAAGATGCTTCCCAGCTCTAACACACCTGATTCAAAAGAAGGAGTCGTGACCACAGTGCAGCAGATCCTGGTGACAAGCTCACGTGTTATTGGCTTATTGGTGGTGGTATTTTAATCAGGCGTGTTGGAGCTGGTAAGCATCTAAAACTTGCAGCTTAGTTTTATTTTTACCTTATCTCCTGCTTTGGTTTGGGGTTTTGTGCGAAAAGAGCTCACTGAGTTGGTATATCTTCTGACAGCAGTAGATGAATAGAACTGTAAAACTGTATCACAATCATAGTAATTAAAAAAATGCACTATAAATATAATTTAAACACAACACGCTACACAACCCTTAATGGAGATGAATATTAACAAAAGTCACGTGTAGGGCAAGATTCATGTCTCCTTGTGTTAAAGAAATTAATTAAAACGTACCAGTATCAGGGTCATTTAAACACACGGGAAAAGAGAACCTCTAGCGATTGAGTGGGACCCTCATTAAGCCAACACTAACTGACGGCAGCCTCGCAGTCCCCCGGGGCTTCATCACAGTTGGCTTCAGACCTCAACCAGTGTCTGGGCAAAGTTTGGCAATGGAAAAGGAAAGTCTACTTAGACATGGACCTGGGGGTTGTAAAGGAAATAAAATATATGGGCATATGGCAGAGCAGACGGTCTCAACTCTGTGAGACTTCTTCACACCTTACCAGGCTATAAAGAAGATGAAATCCATTGTTTTAGCTGCAGATCCCTTGTTGGTGGTTCATGTGTATTCAAAAATATTTCACTCTGTCTTTTTTCAGGGACACGCAGGTATATAAAGACTGTGATGACCAATACAGTGCAGATGTCACTACCCTGACTGTGTGACTCTCAGCTGTACAGCTTAATAAACTATACAAACCGGAGCTCTCCTGTAGCGTATTTTTTTAATAGAGATAATTTCCACAGCAGGGTGTTGAAAGCTCCCAGCGAAGCTTCATCCTCGGACCCTTTCAGATCAACTTGCAGTTAGTCATGTTAGTACGTCATGCAAGCAACAGCACAAGAAAACGTATTAGATTTAAAGTAAGAATGCACTGGTAGGTTTTTATTCAGAGCAAGTAGCGAAAGTGATAGTTAGCCATTGCCTGAGAGGTTTTGGGGTTTGTTTGTTTTTTTCCTGATGCAGTACAAAAACATCGTAAGACTACGATAAGGGAGGGGGTACTTAAAGTTATCAGGAGCTGTGTTTCCATTACCTCTAGATTTGCGCAAAACCGAAATATCAAAAAATAAATCCTCTACTGGAAATGGCTCTTATTAAAAAAAAAAAAAACCAAAAACCTCCCAAATATGGCAAAAAACTTTTTATGCTTCCAGGAGGGGATTTTTTTTCCAGGAGATTTGATAATCCAGTTTATTGTCAAAGTGTCAAAATGCTTTTTGCGCATTTCCACGTCTCTGGCAGCACTGGATGTGTCACAGCTGGTCGATCTAAAGTCACCAAATTCTAGTTTCCAGCTGTTTTTGGCCCCATGTAGTAGTGCTACAACACCACTTAATCATTACTGGATTACATAAGGGCTTTGCCTCTGAATAATCATTTGAATGATCAGCTGCCTGCATCATCTGACTATTTTCTCAACCACGGAAGCAGCACACATCACAATAATTTGTCAAAGCCTAAAGATGTTCATGTCCATCTTCTTTAACATTGAGGTTTTCTTTTTTGTTGCTTTGAAGAGAAGTCTTGCAGGACGAGATCACGGCGAGCAATTCAATAGAAACACAGACTCCCTGCAGCGCTACTTTTATCGTGAATTCAGAGATTCCATTTTCTTTGCAAAAATGTGTAATTGAAACTCAACCAGGGATAAAAGGATATTTGAACAAAAACTGCTGGATAAATTCTATTCTCTGAGGAAACTTTAAAACACAATGCTTCAAATAAAAGTGTTGCTGAATGAAGCTCATGGTAAAAAGGTTTTCTACATTTTCTAACCGGAAATGTGTTTTATGAGAGTGGAAACACCCTGATGTGACTGTAAGAAAATAATTTCACAAGCTTTTAATAGAGAAACAGCATCGCAAACTGTGCAGATTAAAGACCTCAGGAAACCATTCTTCCCCTGTCTTGCATCTGTAAAAATCCTGCATCTGACCATCGAAACATCTGAGATTTTCAGATTTCAAGAACTCTCCGATACAATAACTTACTAAGATGGATTTTTAAATCTGAAATCCTCATGCCTCCCATCAGGATACTAGCACCTCTCTCCTCATCTCACAGCAACAACAGGCTCTACTGAGAGGATGTCGGCCCTCCCCATCAGGACCCGCCTGGCAGTGAAGAGCACATGAGCATCTCTCAGGTTATGCGAGTGACTAGATGAAGCATGACTCTGCTGTAAGGAGTCCTGGCCCGGATTTGACAAAGCTTGGCTCGGCCTGGAAGCATCATGGTTGTCAGGCCAGGCGGTTCTGTGGCAGGGAACACAGGGGACCGCAGGTCGATGCTCCGGTTCCAGGCCCACATCCAGCCTTTGTTTCCACGTGCACCTTTCAAGGAGGAGCTGCAGCTCCTGCCGGAATGTGGGATTCAGACAGCAGTAGATAAAAGGGTTGTAGCAGGTGGAGCTCATTGCCAGCCAATGAAAGCAGAAGTATAGAGCATTGGAGTAGTGGATGGCCTGGCTGGACAGCAGCACCACGTAGCAGTTGAGGGGAAACCAGCAGACAGCGAACACACCAACAACCAGGAGCAGCATGGCCAGCGTTCGTCTGCGCTTCCTTCTCTGGGTGGCGTGCTGAGCTGTTGTTGTGTCACCGATGGCATTGTGGCGCCACAGCCGACAAGCCACTGTGGTGTAGGAGGCGGTGATGATGAGGAGGGGCAGCATGTAGAGCAGTATAAAGGTCAGGAGGTCAATGTACTGCCAATACACATCTGATGGCTCTGGAAAGTCCGGGACGCACAGGCTTCGCTCTTTTTCCTTACTGGTGAAGTAGAAAAATGGAAAACATGTTAAAAAAAACAGGTCAAAAAGTAGATCAAGTCAGGGTTATTTTAAGACAGGTTCTTATGATGCCTGAAAAAATAAAAAGATAATAATCCTTTCTTTACAGCCCTGTGCTTTCACAGGTGATCAATATTTTTTGTTTTGATTTGAGAGTATTTAATTTATTGTTTTCTGTTGGTGTGTAAAGCAATTAGGGCAACCTGAGAACTGCAAAACATCCTGTGAGGGGGCAGCACAGTGGGGTTTGCAGAAAATCAAGGCAAGATTTAGAGGAGGTTTTATAATAAAAGGGATTATGAACATGTGGGAAGAAGAAACAATAGTTTTTTAGCGGATTTTGGAGGGAGGCATGAAGGCCTGGAAGACTGTGATGAAAAGGTACAGCATCATGAGCTAAATCAGCAGGAAGGTGATAGATTTCAATGGACAAGATGTGCATTTCACAAAAAAAACAAAATAAAAACCAGCTAAAGACATTTAGACACAACGATGGTTACTTACGTCAGATTCAGATTCATCAGAATCAATCTGATCCAAATCTGCCAACTCTTGTTTTTCTTCCCACAAGTATGTACATAATCTTATTCACCGTAAAATGTCCTCTAAATCTCTCCTAGATTTTCTGAAAGCCATGTTGACTTGTGAACATCGTCCTCAACTCTTCTTCAGTTTTGAGCTCAGACTGGAAATGCCCAGGCCTGTAACCCCCCTGTGGTGCCCGCTCACGTGATGTTTTGCTGTTCTCGGATTTCAGGAAATGTAGCAATAAATTCTTCAGAAAAATACCTCCTGCCCAATTTTTACCAAATGAAATTTTATTCACTTTTTTTTTCACATTTTTCATATCATCCCATCTTATATGAAGAACAATCAACAGGTACTTTATATGCAATATATGTGGTTATATGTAATATAGGTTGATTTTTGCAAATCTCTTGCAGCTTCAGCATTTCCCACAGCTGCTCTATCCGAGGTTTAAAAGTCCAAATAATCACAGTTCTGCTTTTCATTATATTACATCGCCATTTAAAGGTTGTTTTCTTTAAAAAAAGAAAAATAGGATTAATAACAAAAACAAAATTTGTTCAAGTTGTTCATTCAAATCCCACTTTCATCCTACGGGAGCGCAGCAAGAAAGCGTCTGGCAAACCTCATTAAATATTAACTTTCCTTTCTGAAATGTCAGACTCTGTACTGTTTTACCTGTATGTGAATGTCAGGAGTTTTTGGTAGATTGCATGTGGGAGGGAGAAGCAGCTGGCCATTATCCAGATAACTGCCACCCAAACACCACCTTGCACCAGAGTCATGCGTGGTCTCAGGGGGTGTAAAATCATCTGAGAGAAGAAGAAGAAGAAGAAAAAAAATATCACCGAATATAAAAATACCCTGCACGTACTGGATCATTGTGGAGGACCAGTGTTGAGTCCGGAGAGTTCATTATACAGGACAGTTTTTGAAAAAGTAGAAAAGAGAACAGCATGTTTTTCACTAAAAGCGAGGCACGCACTTTCTCATACCGCTGCATTATCCTAACAAGACATTTCATGCCATTCTTTGCTTCTTAGTAACCTTTCACTGTTTGTCGAGCAGTTTCTAAAACACCTTTTAGAAACACCTTTTAATACATATGACCGCATGTCAGCACAGCAAGGTCTTTTCATATTTGTTTCGGAGTTGTGAAGAGGTAGGCAAAGTTATAAAAAGGGAGACATAACGTAGATAATGTACTCAGTTTGGTCTTTATACTTGGATTTCTGAACAACAGAAGATGTTACGTAATGAAATAACTGAATGCTTTTTCTTTTTTTACACTAGAGGGTGGGGTATATAAATTACAAGAACAGATGAGCCACAAAAACCAAAAAAAAACAACTACGTTGACGTATTTGGTTTGGCAGGCGGACCCTGAATCTGTCCCAGGATCCTTTTGTGTTTAGTCTACAAGAGAATGTTGACAAAAGTATTTAAGACAACGTATATTAGATTTAAATAAGCAATCTTACCGCATAAGCAAAAAGTAGTTTTGAGAAAAAAAAACGTAAAAGTTTTATGCATCGTTTAATCAATCATTTAACTCTAAAAATGACAGCTAGGCAACCTTAAAACTGATAAAAGGACATAAAAAGTATTTTCTATAGTTCTATTTTATTCAGTGTTTGTCAAATGAATGCTTTCATGAGGTGGTTTTTCAGACGTGTCGATAATCCAGTAACGTGGGGTTAGGTTAAATACTTTTTTGCATTTGCATGTCTCTGGTATCGCTGGATGTGACATAGTCCCAGAAGTCAAACCAGAACATGCTAAGTAGATAAAATGATGACAGCCTGCCGGCTTTGTTCTCAGACCCTGATCAAACCGGAAGTGTTCATCCTCCTCATCTTTATGCCCACCCAACTTCATTTCGCGATGTATTTCCTGATGCACACCCTGCTGGAGTCGAGCTGGATGGCTGACTCCTCTTCCTAAAATCGTTGCCCTACAAACCAGTCCCCAAGATTCCAGCTTCCAAGTTGAAGCCAACGAGGAACTAAGAAAACATGCAGTTCCTGGACTGACCCCTGGGAGATGGCTCCAAAAACCAGTCTATCGCCATTGACACCAATGTTAAATTGTCCAGAAATAAAAAAATGTTTTACCCTTGGCTCAAAATATGTTTTGGTTTTCTACAGCTAGATGTCACATCTAAGACGATTTTACAAGGAGAGATTCTTTTTCTTTTTTTTTAACCACAACATGTAATATAATATGAAGCAACAAATGTATTTTTACATTGTATTAGTATTATTATAATTAGGGGGGGGGTGTTGGTAGGCTGTTATCACTCGTTGCTGAGCGCTTAACACTGTTTTGACATCTGAGCTGTGAATGAAGACCTAACAGGACACATAATCATTCATATTTTAAAGAGAATATTTTATATTGTGCTGTTAATTGTAACATCAGAATGTGTGATTGGCTGTAAAGGGTCAGATAGTTTTTCTCCACTGTTGAAAAGAAAGATCGACGACCTGTTTGGACTCTGAACCTGAGTTATATTAGTTGTCACATCAAAACTGTTTACGGCATTGTAAAAAAGTGTGATTGATTGTCTAGATGTGAACAAGCCACATGTTCAGACAATAAGTGTTAGATTGTGAGCAGTTGAGAAAACCTGAAATGATCAAACACACTTGAGTTTTGACTCTGATCATTCCCCTTTTCTTAGGCTTCTGTGAAGATATTGGAGGTGATGAAGACAACTTAGTCCCCCTCCATCGAATCGTGGAAGCTGGGGAGGAGGTGGGATTTTAAGAGCTACAGTGAACATAAAGGGTAGGAGACGTCAGAAAGCATCTGAGAGAAAAATGCCTTTTGCACTTCCTAAATCTTTGAAAAAGATGGCGTAATTGGAAAAACCTTTGCAGAGGGGTGAAAGTGAGTGTAAAAACTGCAAGAGATCTCCACCTGAGCTACCCACCAAAGGTCACCTCAGTTAAGACAGATGTTTTAGCTGATACTGAAAAGACACAACTTTACCATTGTGGGCAGCCCTGGGCCCTCTACACCCAAGCCCACCTCTGTAACCACTAGGCCACCACTCCCAGTTAGTTTATGTAGACTTAGTTCATGTAGCTCCAAAAATGGACAAATTAATAATGAAGAGACTGAAACCTTCAAACACTGCAAACAGCACTTCGCTACGAGTCATATGTAACTGAAATAATGTCAGTGACAATTGTAAAAGGCAAGAAATAAAAAAAACACTGTAACCTGTGGCTTATTTTGGTGTCACTGGTGAGTCATGACTCATAACAGAATCAATTATTTCCTCCGTTACCGTGGTTCATATTAGTCATCTGAGCAATTGACCATATTTTCAAGGCTTATCGAGACGTGTCTATAAATGGATGATTCTGAGAGATATTTTCAATTTCAGTTAACACCTGCTGCTCTACAGAAATGTTTTGATACATAACAGACTGCAGAAATTGGGCTTTACATAAAGAGCCCTGGCACAGGTAACACGAGCTATGATTCGTATCACTTCTGTTCAGCAGTTGCTTCATCATCTGCTCATTTTTCCGCAGGTTTATCAATCGCAGCTTTCCTCTGATACTTGCAGACCGGCTGTACAATCAGGCAGGATAATGGGCTCTTTTTATATGTTCATGTTTCATTTGGTTTGCTGTGTTGTTTACTTGTGTAGAGTAAAAATCAATGGGACAACAGACATTTACGACCTTCCTCTTCAAACGAATTCTCTCAATATGTGGCACGATTGTCATCAGAATCAGAAGGTTTGGTCCGTGACTTCCTCAGATCCAACACAGAAGAGTATTTTTTTTTAAATGCTGAACCTCACATTGTCCCCCACCTGCTTGTTGTTTCGGTTACAAGTATTTGTACGAGTAATTCTACATCCTGTGTATCTTTAGTGAAACAGCTGAGCACACAGTCAGCAGGTGGACTTCGGTTACAGAAGATTTCATCTGAGGCCATGTGTCACCACAAACTAATATATTGAGAACCTAACTGATTCACGGATTAAAAATGACAGAGCGGTGATGAAACGAAAAACCATCCAAGAGTCAAATGTCTGTAATGAGGTGGAAGAAAAACCTTTTTTCCTGGTTATATGGTTATATGGTTGAGCAGCTGGAACATGTGCTGACCTGCATGGGAGGATGGGATCTGAAGTGATTATAAGTGCTTTAGTTCGCCGTTGCGCGGTGAATGGAATGAGGGGACTTTCTATACCGACGGTCTGTTAGATTCTGTGTGCTGCCAGAGCTCCTGTACGTGGCATGGATGTGCGAAGGTACTTGGTGGAAGCAGAGAAGGAGGTGTTGCTTGACCCTGAGTTTCTGGAGCAGCAGCATTAATCTTGATTCTTTCTCCTGTGATTTGGTTCTTTTTAAGCATCCTGAAGAAAGGGAGGTGGTAACACCAGGATGGAATGAGTGATAGGTGAATTGGCATTGCAGAAAGGGGGTAACAGGAGTCTGAAACGGGGAATGTAAGAGATGGCCTGAAGATTCATCTGAGTCCACTATTTAGGCTCACTGTCAGAAATCTTATACAACTGGCGAGGCAAGGGGGGAAAAAGGGAGTGGATACTGCATTTCGATGGTCTTGCATGCATTAAGAAGTCATATTTAAATGAACTAGATGAACCCTAATGTCGTTCTTTGCAACCTGGACGAGCCTCATTTTAACCATCTGGACCAGAAACATTTTGCTGCCAGTACATTTGATGAAGATATAAGAAAAAATAATAAATGGCCTGATGAGTCGGTTCAGGCCTCATTGGCTTATTACGCTATTGAGGTCTAGTGGGGGATTTTCTTAGGATTTCAATCGCCACCACTGCAGTCTATGTTAAAAAAAAGCAAACAAAAATGAAACAAACATCCCTGTCCCTTTCTGTTTATGCATTTTTCATCTCTTCCTTCTTTTGATGGGTTCTTCTTTTTCATCTCCTTTATGCTGCTGGCTGTTTGCGAACACAAACAACGTGCATTACTACCATCAAGCGGTCGGCTGTGTTATTGGTTCAGTCAAAGGTTCTCGTGTGGCGTCACAGTGTAATGGAGACACGCCGGCTGAAGGGTTTGAGGACGGGGTTGGACCCTGAACCTCTGCTAATGGAAACGCACTTACAAACGTAATTTTTTTTTCTATCACAATTCAGCGTCATGTATTATTGAGCACTGACTGAATAAAGCAGTAAACATATACAGAAATTGCAGTAAGATTAAAAAATGTGGTTTTATTGGAAGTCAATCAGGCATTTTGGGCCAGAAAGTTGTAAAAAGTACTTTTGTCTAAAGTCTCTGAACAGAATTCAGATGCACATGTGACTCAGGGTTGCCGTCGTCTTTGGAGGACTATACTCTCTACTTCACCAGCACATCTTTTGCCTCTGCTCACACAATGATGGTGTCCTTTAGAAAAGTTCTGACGGTGCAGGTCTGACGCTCTTCAGCGATGCCATGACCAAAGATGTTAGTGTAGGTGGTTTAAAATGACAAAGTCTGTTGCACGGGGATGATAATGGATTCTTTGGGTGGTAAAAAAGTGCAGAGAAGCTTCTGAGAGAAGCTGAACATACTTGACAGCATTGAGGCACTTAGGCAGCACAATAATTGAGGACACTGTGCTAAAATGATCCTGGCCTGAAGTCTTCCCTTGTATACTATTTCATGAAAATGACAACTCTTTTTTCATAAATGTATAAGATGTGAAGGAAGAGAAGATGCGGATGTTTATGTTTCTCAATCAAGATGTCTTGTTCGACGGGTTCTTCCAAATGTTTTGCATTTGCTGCAGAGGAATTATTCCACTTCTCACCACTTAATAACGTTCATGATTATTGTCACAGTGACACACTATTTTCTGGTCATGGTCGCTTCTTTGTCTCTCAAATATAATTGGTGGTAAATGTAAGCTAAAAAGCCCTGCGCTTTTAAGACTATACAGTATGTAATTAGTCCCACCTGGTGTACTGACATTCACATGTCTGCCCACGCCTGTGACATTATGGTATGCCTGGAAGAAAAAAAAACAAAAAACAAGATAATTTGTGTAAAATCTTTAGTCTGCATCTCAGCAGTGTCTAAGACTTCAAAGTTCAGGTAAAAGAAAATGCTGGCGAGAGCAGCAGGTTTTTAATATGTGGGGGGTTAACCTCAAAGACCTGAAACCTGAATTCTAAAATATGCTTCAGTCTTGATAGAAAATAGTGTCCTTTCATGTAATGTTCAAAAGGAGCTCAGGCATTTGATAGAAAATAACTCGAGTGACACCTGCTCCCGTTAACTAAATTACATATTTAGAAGTTAAAACATTTTGGAGTGAACGATGCCCCGTTTTAAAGACCAACCCCTGGTTGTCCATCAAATAGAGTGCATCCTAAGGAGTCTTTTGTGCTGGAAGCCAGATATGATGTGAAGGCAGGATGAACGCTGTCCCAGGCTGGAGAAAAGGTCCAGCTGCACATCACCGATCTGCTCTCAAATTCAAATGAGCAGCTGCCGTCTGCTCTTGTTCCTCATGGGAGCCTCTTCTGGCCTGAAATGATTCCGTTGCAAGCAAAGCATAGCAACGGATTTGTTAAAGGCTTTGACAGCAATAGTCAATGAATTTGTTTTAAATTTAAGAGGAAATGGAAAATGTATGCCTGGTGTTTTCAAATGAGCTTATCGTGGATATCCATTAGCATTTGTTTGCCTTCCTCTGGCCCGTGTTGGCGTACGTTTGAATTTCTCTGTTTTGGATTTTCAAAGAGCCAAATTTCCACTGCTGGGTGGAAGATGAGCTGAAAATAAATCTAAGATAACCTTATCAGGTATTGATTTCTTCCAGTGGGCCTTATCTTGGATTCAAACTAATGCAGGATAACAGAGAAAAACTCACCCTCGACAGCAGCAGACCAAAATCTCACCTGCGCTACGAGGTAAAAGGGTTGTTTCTGTCAAACAAGCCTGATGGTTTTTAAAAGTAACACGACAAGAAGATGCTCTTTTCTCATCTCACAATAATTCAAAAAAGGATTTTGGTGAATTAAGGTGAAACCAGATCAATTTTGCTGTCAGGAGAATCTTACAACACCAGATAAGAATTAGCTGAAATTATATGAAAAATGTCAATGTGGAAAAATTGTGTGATTCATGACTTTTTTTTCCCCATCGACTTCATTTCATTTGATAAAATACATCAATTTCTGAATTACAGGCCTTTAAGTCATCCAAAACCTTTATATCATCAAAAAAAAATCACATTTGAGACACGCCTTTTCTTTCTCACAACTTTTAAAAGGTGTTCGGGCATTGAGGAGACCAAGCAACAAAGCTGTTTTTTTAACGCTTTTCTTGTGAACACACTCGACGTAACAGTACAGGATTGGTGTTGCGTTTGTATTTCAAAAGTTATATCACATTCTCTATTGAAAACAGAACCTGCACCACCTTATTCCTCAGCCGCGGCCTTTGTCATTTGTGCAGATTGTGGTTTCGCAGAGTCGTGTTGAAGGCAGCATATATTGCTCCTACAGCTAAACGTGCTTTTGTGCATTCATGCCACCATCACAAAAGTGTAAATGACCTTTGTCGAGGGCAGTGTTGCAACCTCATACCACAGCAGATCATATCTCCAGGATGTAGTGCTGAAAACTGTCTGCATGCTCCTTTTTATGTTTGGTTTAAAGCACACGGTATCCACTTCTAAAAAAGAGCTGAATACTGACTTGTCTAACCGCATCACACGTCCCTGCTGTCTGATGGTCCTATCGCAGACATCTCAAAGCCCCAGAAAGACTGAAACATCTTGTAAACAAGGTTAACATAAGGCTACAGTACAGTAAAGTCGTGAGTAGATTTTATGGGTGTCATTATTGGAGTATTTGACATAGGATTCTCAATTGGCCATGTGTTCGTATCAGAGGCTTTTCTTGATAAAGCAGCATCCGATAGATTAGATATCTCAGGTAGCTACAGAAAAGAATCTGCACTGCCAGATAACGTTTGTTGTTGTAATTACATACTCGAATAACAACCAACAAGGCCCTGGGGTCTGTTTCACAAAGCGAGGTAACTTAACCCAGAGCGAAGAGGTTCAGTTGAGCCGGTTTCAGAAACGGAGTCTGTTACTGCGGTAACTGACTGTGAAGTAAACCTGGTCAAGAACAGGTTTAGTTTACGTGCCCCAAGTTACTCTCTGTCTCCGCCCCTTCATGAAGCTGAAACAAGTTCAGTTAAATCAGAAAATCAATCTTATAGCGCACATTTTAGAGACATGTCACATCTGTGTCAAAAAGTATATTAACGATCCAAATTAATTGTCAAGTCATTGTTCATTGTCATGGTTTAGGACTTTTTGTGTTTTCTATTTGTTTTCTTCTTTTTTTGGTTTTGTTTATCTTATTCCTGTTTTAATTTGAAAGTCTGCTTGGTTCCCAGTGTGTTTTAGCTGGACTTCCTTTGCCCAGTCTTCCCTGATAGTTTGCACCTATAGGCGCGTTTCCACCAGCGGGAGTTAGGGGTAAATCCGTTTGCACATTTCTCCATTACCAGGAATGACCCTGCAAAAGTGGCCTTCAGGAACCTTAACAGGGCCAAAACGAGCCCTGCGGTAGGAGAGTTACTGAGGTTGGCCAACAGGAACCTCCTGTCGGGGGGTCTCTGCTAATCTGGATTTCTAAACTACGTTCAACACTCTCACATGAACATAAATCATGTGGCGACAACTCATTTAAGCATTTGGACCAGAGACATTTTGCTACGACTACATTTGATGATGTTGGATATAACAAGAGAAAACGATAAAGGGACCGGCCAGTCGGTTCAGGCCTTGTTGGCATATTACACCAATGTAGAGGTCTGGAAGGGGTTTTTATTTTAATCTCAATTGTTACGACAGCAGTGTATGTAAAAAAGACAACACACAATAAAAACACAAGTAGCCTCTTCTCTTTATTCTTCTTTTTGGTCTCCTTTTTCTGCTGCTGGCTGTTTGCAAACAGCAAAAAAAAATGCACATTACTGCCACCTCAAGGTCGGCTTTGTTATTTTTCCCAGTCACAGGTTTTTGTGTGGCGCTGAAGCGTCACGCCGGCTGAAGGGGCTGTGAAGACGGTCGGCCCTGTTAGAAGCTCCCGTCTGCTGGGTTCACCCTGAACTCGTGCTGGTGGAAACGTGCCTCCTCCGTCTCTGTTAGTATATGTTGTTTTGGCTTTTCCTTCATCCCTGCTGGTCTGTCTCTGTTTGTTTTGTTTTTTGGGGGTTTTTTTGCCCTGTTTCTTTCCAGTCTGTGTTTATCCTGTTTTGCAGTAGTGGAGGGTTTTTTGTTGTTTTTTTTTTTTTTTTTTTTTTTAATCCTACCATGCAGCGCTTTTTTGTTTTATTAAAGGATTTTGTTTTGTGCTGCTGCTTCAGTCTCCTGCGTTTGTGTCCTCAGCACGCAGAAATGTGAAAACCATGAACAACGCTTTAGGCTTGCACAGGTCGCCAGTCCATCGCAGGGCCACATACAAAGACAGACAACCAATCACGCTCACATTCACACCTACGGGCAATTTAGAATAATCAATCAACCTACCATGCATGTTTTTGGACTGTGGGCTGAAGCCGGAGTACCCGGACAGAACCCACGCAAGCACGGGGAGAACATGCAAACTCCACACAGAAAGACCCACCCGGCCAGGAATCGAACCAGGAATGCTGTGTAATTTGTGCATTTTTAGGGGTCTGGTCTTTTGATTGATGGTCTAAGTCCATGATGTCAAATGGCTAAAATAGCGAACTCATATTTGGAAGAACTGGGGTTAGATGATGTCAGTTCCTGTCTATTTGGCGCTGTGACGAATAACAAAAAAGGACTCTACAAAAGCACTTTTTAGAAAATCTGTGGGTGACATCACAGGTATTCTTTTTAAATAGTCTATGGGTAAAACCGCGAGATTATAGAGAAAGTAGATATAATAGGATGTCAAGTTTTTGAGTTGAATCCCTAATTAATAGGAATACTATGGATGCTTTTTCAGTTTTACACATTTAAAGACAAACAAACCTTTTTTGGAAATAAGAAACTAATTATAATCAGTTTTTAAGTGGTTGCAAAAATTAACTACTTTGCCCAAATTTAATGAAGTCATTATCTGTTTTCATTAAACAATTTGTTGGAATGAAGCAGCTTTGAGACGAAGTGTTGTCTGTGTACATATCAATATGTCCATTAGTTTATTGAATATTCACGTTAGAGGATCATAAATGAATGAATGTGAGGTATGTTTTTGTTATTATTTTAGTTTTTTTTCTATGGGAGTTATCACTGTATGAACTCTAAATTTTTCAGATTTATAAATAAATATATGAAAGCAACTGATCACAATCTATAAACCCAGCAGTGTCCTCAGATGTTCCCAGATAAAATGTTTTTGAGTCTTGTTTTTCTGTAAACAGCTATGCTGAAAGGAGTAGCAAGGTGGGGTTGAGGTCTCACGGTTTAATTCATGGCTCACGGTTTACATTCAGACAAACTATTTTTCATTACTACCTGAAACGAAAAAGAAAAAAAAAATCACATTTATTTGCTATGAAAGAACAGCATATTTAAAGCTTTCAAAAAGCTTTCTGTCTAAAATCCTTGTGAGGATGCTACCAAAACACTCAAGCAGTTATTGATGTCATTTGTCAAAATGTTATTTAATTGATCCAGTGCAAAAGAATGAGCAGCAGACACAACAAGGTCCCTGGCCCTTTAGTATACCTGTTAGCATGTTTTACATGCCAACCAGCAATTATAAAACGGCAGAAAAATCAATAAATTTAGTTTATCTGCTGTAGAGTAAACAAAAGCAAAGGTATTGATCAGAACACTTAACACTTGTCAGCCAGAGAAAGGGTTTTTTCAAATCTTGCTCCGTAAGAGGCTCAAACTAATAAAACAATTTTTATTACATTATTTTACAAACTGAACATAAAGGGAACATCAGATGGTCTTTTCCAGGCGTTTTTGTCAAAACTATTCATTTCCGTTTTTTTTAGGTTTTTGTCATTTTTGTCTTAAACTGAACAGTTTTATAACAGTTAGTGATTGTTTTAGACAGAGCTATTTGAATTCCTCTACTTGGAGCAGTACCAGATCCCCACCTCAGAGAAGGGACCCTAATGGATGGATGGATGGATGGATGGATGGATGGATGGATGGATGGATGGATGGGGGACTTAGTAGCTTTAATATCTTGCAAGAGCCATTACATTAGTCTGAGGGAAACAACAACGACTTAATGTCATAACGTTTTGGCGTGGTTTAGTGAAGTTCTACTGTGTTCAGAGATTGCAAATAAACCAATTTCTGTTACTAAAGGCAGCTATTAAAAAGATTGCTGGTATGCTTTCAAAGTCAAAGGCCCTAAAGGACTAAAACCAACTCTCTCTTGTCAAAGATCACGACACAGACAATTCAGAGATCACGAGCCACACATTCAAATCAGATCCATTTGGGGCACCAGTTGCTAGGCAACCAAAGGGCTTTCCGGGAAGGGGTCAACAGATATGAAATGGTCTTTTGAGTTGTGGAGTTGGATGCACACTGTATCTACTGCCTGTCACCAAACAAAAGCTTTTACTTTAGATGTATTGGCGAGGAGGAGGAGATGAACTGCTGCAGAGAAGATGAGGGTTTGGGTCCATCATATCCTTAAACACAGACTCTACTCTAGAGAGCAGTTTGACAGCTGGCCGGAGAGAGACACAGTTCGGGCAGTTACGTAGGAAGATGGAGATAACCCCACAAGTGTCAGGTTTTTATTGTTTTTTTCTCCAGTGTTAATATGCAACACGTCCCTGCTCTTTCATTCATTTGCTTTTATTAATCACCACAAAATTGAGCATTATTACAGAAAATGGACACATTCTCATTATATGAATATTTCATTGCTGTCAATGAAGCAGTGCTCTGGCTTTGGAAATGCAGGAGGGGATGAAATGAAGACTGAACAGAGTTTTGTCATGTTTGAGTTTGAGTTTGTCATGTTTGTCTTTAAGGGTCCTGATGTGTCGGGTTTTTTCTTTTTCCAGGTGCCCCCTTGACTAGTTCCCCACTTGTGATTGCTGTTCACAATTTCTAACTTCAAATGCCAGCTTTCCAATAGGCAGCATTTCAGATCACTTTCTTTTAAGTCACCAAGTCCCATGAATTTAGGGAGAAATTTGCAAAATGTTTAGCTCCATCTTTATGCTGATGATGCTATAATTTCCTTTTCTTACTATAATTGCCTTCCATCAGATTCAGGATTCCCTCCATCATGAAATTCCTCCTAAATGCAAAGACTAAGTTCATGATTATTTCAAAAGTTTGTTCTCAAAGCATAGAGCATTATAGCATAGAGGTTACAGCACCTCAGAAGGTGTAAAAATAGATAAAGTACTATCTTACAAATACTTGGGCATTAGAATCGATGACAAATTATCAGTTGCAGCCCATGTAGAGCATCAAAAACAACCTTATAGCTGTCCTTGGCTTTTTGTACAGACACAAAACCTGTCTGAAGCCCGACATGAGAAAAACGTTTGTACAAACAACTTTCTGTGTTGGATAATAGAGATATCATCTACATCAAACCAGAATGCAGCCTCGGGGTGTTAGAAGCCAGTGTCTTTTTAAGCTGGTCCAAAGTCATGATAAATGCAGAAGGTTGTGTTAGGAAGGGCATCCGACATAAACCCTACGCCAAACTAGACACGCAAATCTGAAGACCCATGAACCCTGTACTGGATCAGCTGAGGCCTGGGTTAACAACGACCGCAACTGACATTGGTGACCTACAAGGTGCTGATGAAAACTGGACAACTGTTGGTTAAAGGAGGAGGAAGGTGCCTCAGTGGGCAGAGAAAAAACAGGAAAACCAATACACTATGGCTGGGAGTAAGGACTTTGAATGTTGAGACAAGAAAAGCTAGAGTTGTTTAACAGGATGCAGAGAAGGAAGTTGGATGTCCTCTGTGTTCAGGAGATAAGTTGGGAAGGTAGCAAGGGTAGAAGCTTATGACCAATATTCAGGCTGGAGGAGCGTGTTAGAAATGTCCTGGTAGTGAAAACAGTTAACAGAAAGAGTGGAGAGTCTGAAGCTAGAAACTGAAGGTGTGATGGTAAATGTTTTTCATGGTTTTGCTCCACAGGTGGGATATGAGTTTGAAGAGAGAGAGAGAGAGATTTCTGAGTGCGATAGATGAAGGGATGGAGAATTTCCCCAGAGATGAAAGAGTGGTGATTGGTGCAGAGTTCAATGGACATGCTGGAGAAGACGACACAGGTGACGAGGAAGTGATGGCCGTGATGCAGGGTCTAAATATAACCCTGCATCGTGACAATGCAGCGCCCAAGAAACATGATTGCTATATTTGTTTATTTATTTAATTTCCCACCCGTTTGTTCTTTGTCATTTTTTTTTTTTTTTTTTTCTTCCCTTTCTTGTCAGTGTGGACATCGTGCACACGCTGTATGTACGATGCACACCGAAATTAGTCTCTGCTTTTAACCCATCAACTAGTTTCACTAGTGAGCAGTGGGGCTGCTAGCAGGGCAGCGCCCCGGGGAGCAATTGGGAGTTAAGGGCCTTGCTCAGGGGCCCCCAGTGATTTTCCATTGTGGGCAGCCCTGGGCTTGAACCTGGGTCCTCCACGCCCAAGCCCACCACTGTAACCACTAGGCCACCACTCCCCATTTGTAAGTTGGCTAGTACAATAGTTTTCTATGATGTCTGTAAAAACAACTAATACTTAGCATTTATCAGCTTAACTCGTGTATTAAATACTCTATTTGTGTCACGATTTGGGGAGGTAGGACCCAAACGTGGGAGACAGAGGTGACTAAAGGTATTTATTTAACTAAAAACGCTGCATAGTCAGTAATCCAAAAGAAGCAAAAACAAGAGCCTCAACGTGGCAAAACCAGATAGGAACTAGACAGAACCAACAACAGACTGTAGTCGTGGTGCAAACAGTAGAAACAAAACAGTAACCACACCATGAAACAGCACGGGAGAGACCGGTACGGACCAGCAGGGCCCGAATCAAACACAATACAAGATATATGCACAAGGGCTGACGAGACACACGTGCAAACACTCATGGCAGACGTGGAAGCAAAAACACAGAAGGACCCAGACTTTCAAAATAAAACAGGAGCGAACCCAAAAACCATGAAAATCTGCTTCGCTGCTATGTCTCAGCTACTACAGCAAGTAAACAAAAGGACACTCGGCAAGGCGAGCTGCAGAGCTGCAGAAAGAGCGCGTACGCTGGCATCTAGTGGCTAGTGGTGTAATTGCAGAGTGACGCAAACAATAACGCAGAACTATCAATGACAAAGGCGGTGTTTGTCGCTTCTACGCAGAAGTCTAAACCAGGCTTTAGCATGATTATGCTGGGTTTGTCTGTATTTACAGCTCAGAAATTAATTTATCCGAGAAAGCTTCATAGCAATGATTCACATGGCAACTGTTACTCTAAAAAAAAAAAAAAAAAAAAAAAAAGATGTAATTTCCCCTAAGCAGTCTGGAGCTGATTCCGTCAGGACCTGCTGCCTACCTGACCTTCGTCCTCCTGAGCTGCCTTCTCACCTGATTGGCTGTGAGGCAGACCTGAGGCTGGGCTGGAGGACGGGGCTGGATCTGCTGTAGAAGGGGACGAGGCGGGGTGGTGTGAGGAGAGTGGAGGTGATGGTGGCCCTGCACCAGGAGAAGGGACGGGCAGCATACAGAGAGGCGTTGATGGAAGCTGAATGATTTTACATGGGTGTCAGTGGAAACTGCCTCACTTTCAGAACCAGTGGTCATTGAAGGGACTGCACCGCCGCGATGGCCTCAAAAACTGGGTGAGGTGCCCGTTTCTCTCTATACACATTATCTACTATTATTGTTTGTTCAGAGGTTCAGAGTTTTTTGTTTTTTTTTGTAATTTCTTTTATTTTTTTCCTTGTATAGAAGGTAACACTTGGTTTTAAGAGTCAGATTTCATTCCTTGTCTGTTTTTTTTTACTCCCCTTCCCTAAAATCCAATATATGATTCATTTCAGTCATTAGATAGATTCTTCTTTAGGCTTATGTGATTTTATGTTTTTTGTTTGTTTTTTATGTTATGATTTTTTCTGAATGAACATATCACAACATAACACCATGTTGTGATTGACTTAAAAGCTGGACTTGTGTAAAACCTATCTGTGAGAAATTCAAACTTGTTCTTGCACAGAAACAAAACAGCGAACCAGTGGTGGAATTTGTTTCATGCTGGCATCTCAGATGAGATGGACTGAAGCCACAGGGGGAGGAGGCGAGGAGAGGAATCAAGAGTAAAATGCTCCCCCAAGGATGGAGACAATCAGAGCTTCATCCTCTGATGGGGACAAACCTGCCGTCGGTCCAGGGCGATGGCGGTGAGCGTGAGAGTGGAGACATGCAGGGAGCAGTACTGCACAAAGCGACTGATGTGACACATTGTCCTTCCAAACACCCATGTGCTGTTCACAAAGCGGACCTGACAAAACACACACACACACACACACACACACACACACACACACACACACACACACACACTGTATAAGTCAAAGGCATCTGTCATTTCCCGCTTTGACCTTTTTCATGTTGTCAAATTTTCATGATGACTTAATTAACCTCACAAGATCAAACACTCATGAGATTGATGGTAACAGAATTCTGTTTTTAAAGACTTCTTAGCCTTTTTTCATTTATGTCATCAATCTTTGACAGACAGGTTTAAAATCGATGGCTTATTTCTACACAGCTAAACAAAATAGCCTCAGGCTGGTGAGGGCGCAACTGGCGCCATCTGTTGGTGTCAATATCCTTAAAACTACCTTCTAACGTCATTAAAAGAGCCTGGAAGCGGTGCGTTAAAAAAAAAGAAACAAACAAGACATTTACTTTCGTGCATTTTCCCTTATCTTTTTTATCTTTTCATTTTCTAATGCAATAAATAAACACCAATTTGATCTGTAACAGTTTCTAATTAACATATGTTACACGTTTTTTGCATCATTATGAATACATTGTATATTTTCTGTTTTATTTTTAACTGCATATTTTTTATGGGAGTGATGCAGATGATTCATAAATCCATGTATCAAATATGCTACAGCATCATGGGGTTAAGAGCATCATATATACCGTAAAACTTTAAAACTTTTAATCATCCAGTTTCACTAAAGTTGCTCTTACCAGGGTAAAAGGTGTGTTGAGGACTGTAATAAAGATGTCGGCCACCGCCAGATTTAGAATGAATAAACTGGTGGAGGACTGGGTGCGCTTGTTTTTGACCAGCACATGACACACCAGCGTGTTGCCGAACAGCGAGACCACGATGATGAGGGAGTAGGCGGCCACCAGCAGCGCCTTGACGCCGCCGACCTGCGAGTCCCTGCCGCTGCTCTTCTTATTGGCCAGAGAGCGCCAGTCCTCCAGCATCCCGTCGTCAAAGTCCAGCAACAAAACACCCGAAGTCCTGTTCCCGCGCTGTCCCGAGCCATTGAGTAAACGCTCTGACACGGGAAGTGTCTCTTCTCCCAGAAGACGTGAGGAGTCATTCCGACCTCCTGCTGCTGAAACTGCCCGGTGACAGAAAAAGAGACACAACCAAACACACGCTCCTTTCATCGTATCAGTGCCACTCAGTTTTATCCTTTGAATAATGGACCCTGAGCTGGGCTCCGACTCCGTCACTGGACTCAGTCAAGTGATGCTGAGATGCTGAAGCAACAAGTTGTGTGATGCGACTCAGCGGCTGCGGGTTTTTTTTTTTTTAACAAGGGAGCATCAGCGAGATGCGTGTATGGGCGGAATTTTTTATTTCAACTGGAGGAGGCGTGTGGTGGGGGGGGTCATAAACAGAGAAAAACTATTTCAAATGCTGAGAGGGAAACAGTAACTGCCATCAGGAGAGCAAACACTTCAGCGTTTGGCTGTTTAAGGTGCAGGGATGTCAAGTTTGAAGTGGTCTCCCTAGTTGACCATAGAACATCTCTGGACCCGAGAGCTCAGAACTGCTCAGTCCAGCACACCACAAGGAAGTGTCTCCGTTAGGTCGGGTTCTGGCTCTTCTGGGCCCTACGCAAGATTCTGAATCCCATTTTCTTAAACTACAATGCCATGGGATGGTTCAAGCCTTTTTGAGTTCATCTGACAATAAACTTAGATAATTTATAAGAATTTTGTGCAATGATTGTCTTCTAAAGCTCATAATACAATTGTGTAATATATGAAGGTATACAGAGGAAGAAAAACGGTACAGGGTTAGATCTTAGAAGGCTAAATTTGTTCATTTACAGAAAATAAAAACAATTTCTGCCTTAAAAAAACTCAATTTGTCTTAGAGAAAATACAGAAAATCCATTTTTATAGACTTGCAAATTCAAAAAATGAAACCTGGAAATTTTTATTTCCTAAACTAAAGAATTTGCTAGAAAAAAATGCAATATTTATTGCACTCTGTTTCATTATTCACAGTTTTGTATTTATGTTGACTTTGTTTTATCTGTGCACATTTTACAGCTCTTTGGTGAACTTGTTTTAAACCTGCTTTATAAATAAACTTTGACTTTCATGATCTTGCAAATCTGAAAGAAGTAACTGTGGAAACTGGCTTTATAAACTTATAAACTTTGCAAGGAAGGTCAGACGTTCTGACTCCGAACTCACAACTTTGTATGACAGTGCAGAAGTTACATATTTGAGGCATAATTCACTGCAAAGGATTTAATGGCACTGCGTGTTGCAATACCACATCTGACCACTTGGGGATATATAGATCTGCTGTGTTGACAAAAGAGCAGCTTACTCGCTTGTTGGTTGGGAAATGTCTTGTTTTATGATTCCACGTTGTCCCACTTGAGGTGTACTACAATGTCTTTTATCCCAGATGCTGGCTCACAAACCTTTCAACCTTCACATTCAAATGGTAGTTATGAAGTGGTGACCTGTTAGGTGTGTGGAAAAGGGAGGGGTCCCTTTTATGTGTTGAGTCTCTACAGCAAACCCTGAACTGGATCAAAGAGGACATATAAAATCGGGCACATTGAACTTCTAAAAAATGAAGCATTTCCTGGACCATAATCAAGGTTTATATAACAGCGAAGTGCAGATTTAAAAAAAAAAGTATTTTATTGTATTGTACAACAATCAAAGTATAAGGGTATATTCTGATAACAGTCATCCTGTTCTCTGTCAGCCTGTCATCACTGAAATCACAGAAAAAACAGATAAATGAGCGCCAGATTTTGGCACTCAGTTAAAAAAAGTTTGTGCATTTATGCTGCGTCTTCATGACTAAAATAACAAAGCCTTTCATATTTTGTCTTTCACGCAACATGTGTCAGCTGCTTATCTCCAAATAAATTCAGTGCTGTGGTTTTTGCCACTCATTTTCTTAAAAAACAATAATGTGTTTTTTCATCGATAGATTATTTGAATCGTTCATCTTGTTTTGAAAAAACAATTACAGAGGTTGAGATAGCGGTGACCTCACATCTCGTGATGCAGCGCGTACGTGGTCTTTTTCTTTATCTCATTTAAAATGTCTACCAACAAACACTAGTGCACACGCGCATCGCACACATGCGTTTGTCTGCAGGGTAAAAAGGAAAGCAAAATCCTGCTTTGTGAGTAAAATCTGAATCCATTGCTCTTTTCCAACCGCTGGGATGGTTTTGACCATGTGCACTTACACTGGTGCTGTTTAAGTGTTACACTCAGTCTTGTTCTGTACTTTTCTGGAGAGTTGACTTTAATTCATTCTTAAAATAGATGAGGTGACCACTTGGCAGACCTTATTGTGTTATTTGGTGTGAAACAGTGTATTGTACATCTTGATGAAGCGACTGCCTCTTTAAGATTTCTCCGTTTGCAGGTAGCGAACCTGCAGCTGCATCATGGCATCATTTATGCATTAGTTATGCAGATGCATAAATGATGCTGTAGGGTTGTTGGACCTGTCTGACCACAAATCAGAGGACCTTTGTTGTTTTTTCTACTTTCATTTCCTCTATTTGAATTGCTTGCTTAGCTTAAGGCATTCAATGTAATCGGTTTGATGAAGCTTATAGTTAGGGAGAGATTCATTGTTATTATTATTAAATTATTATTTTTGTCTTTCATTCCTGTCTGCTCAGATCCCCAACTAGTCAGGGCGGGTGATCACCTCCACAAGTCCTATTCTGATAGATGGTTTTTGTCATCCTAACAACATTTTTACACCCCACTGTCACCTCATGCGTGCCCAGGATGGGGTATTGCACCAAACTGGAGATTTGATGCTCTCTATTGTTCTTTCTTTCTTTTTCTTTTTAAATCAACTTGTATTAAATGAATATCTAGAATCCAGGTCATTTGGATTCAGTGGAATGAATTGGCTTATGAATTGGAATGACTCAGATTATGCAACAATTACATTAAATTGGATCTTTTTGAGTTACATTTAACTTTGTTTACACAGAGACTTACATGAATATTTGTATCATATTACTTAAAAATGTAGTAAAGCATGAAATTTAAGCTAGATAGTTTAAATTTTGCATCATTTATTATGTTTAAGTTTCTAAAAAAAAAGGAAAATCACTTCTTGATCTACATTTGCAATCTTTTTCAAAGTGAGCTATTATATAAAATGTAAATCTTGATGGAGAAGTTTAGTAGCTTAGAATCAGACTTCTTGCACACTTGATTTTCTAACAATGATCTGTTTATGCAAAGGGATTTCTCACGACTGAGCTTTATTACATATGTGCCTCTAAATCAACAGAATGATCACACCTCCTGATATTTTGGTGGTTTTCATTCCATTTTCTAAGGAAATCCTCCAGCTCTTCATGGAGATGAGACTAAACTGACAAAGATCTTTCAATTAACTTGAAGATGGCAGCCCCGAATGGAAGTTACTCGTGCGGTCCAAGTCAGAGGGCACATTGTCGTGTCATGCATCACGCCTGGTTTTTCTCTCTGTCCTTTCTTCAAACGGGAAGAACATACAGGAATCAGCAGCATTGGCATGGCTGCAGAACTCTCGTCTGTGAGACTATAGAGATGGACCTCGTATTTCTTTTTATGAGGTAACAGTGTTTTATGGAGTAGGAGGATGTTCAAACATCAGATTAAGATGTGAAGAGCAACACAAAATGATTCCAATTTCCAATAATAATGTGGTTATGTCCAACAGACGGAATGTGATGAATGCTGTGTTATAGTTCACTGCAAGATTTCCAGTGTTCAAGCTGAACACTTTCATAAGTTTCTGTTGTGAGTAACTTCTTCTGTTCGCCCACTAAATCTGACCAGGGTCATGGATGTTGAACCGCTGCTCAAACCGCAGCCAGCACTACAGCGCATATCAAAATGCATCTTTGCAGCACAGCAAAATATTTAATACAGTACAAATTTCCATCAACTTTTTTTTTAAATGCATCATTTTTGTTGAGGGGCTACCTGCTTTTGGTGCCTAAAGCAGACATGGATGAACATCCAGACTTCACATTCCAACATTTCCATTATCTCATGATGGGATGTGATGGGGAAGAAGAAAAACTAAACCAAACAAAAACCATATACATACACAACTTCAGTGTTCAAGATTGAAAGATTGAAAATGCATTGCATTTATTTATGTTACTTTATTCTGATGGGGGGTGGGCTGGTTTCCTCCAACTGAAAACAAGTACAAATAAAATACAATAAAATAATGAATTTAAATCAAAGTCTGTATTCCCATTTCATTTTTTTCCCCTCTTGTTTGCACATATATTAATGGTTGATACCAAATTGCTAGGACCCAAAAGATATATATGCATTTTAATCTGTAATCAAGGGTTTTTTTTTTTTTGTTTTGTTTTTTTGTGTGCGTATGTGTGTGCACGTGTGTGCAGATGTGTACCCTTCACCGGGCCTAATGACAGTCTAACTATTTATTTTATTGATCCCTAAGTAGGACGAAGATAAAAGAAAAAGTAATTCCCATTTCAGACAATAAGATGACTATCACCAAGGTGGTATTGAGCTGGGGGGGGGGGGGGGGTCTACCATATAACCCAGTTTCAGACATCTCCTCAGACAGCAAACGTTTTAATTTTTAAAGAAAAGGTCTTAAGCTTAGTGGTTAGCACTGTTGCCTCACAGCAAGAAGGTTCCTGGTTTGACTCCCGGGTCTGCCAAAACATGCATGTAAGTTGATTGGTAATTCTAAATTGCCCGCAGGTGTGAGTGTGCATATTTACTCCGGCAGACCCCTGTGACCCTCCAAAGGATTACAAATGGGTATAGAACATGGATGGATGGATGGATGGATGGATGGATGGATGGATGGATGGATGGATGGATGGATGGATGGATGGATGGATGGATGGATGGATGGATGGATGGATGGATGGATGGATGGATGGATGGAGGGTATCAAGCAAGAATGAATGATTGGGATTAAAAGCAGTCACAGGTTCAATTAAAGGACACACTTTCCATGGACACACGTACACCAGGATGTAAAAAGTAAGGAAGTTTGCATTTGGAAGATAATTTCTTTGTTGAAGCAATGCTTCTTGCCAATAAATCCTATACTGTTGGAAAGTTTATTTCCCTTTTAAATAGTTCCACATTTGTAAGAAACATGCATTTGTGGGATGAGCAGCAGAGCTGAGTTTGTGGGCTGCACTCATGAAAAAATTGACAAATCTTCTCTGCCATTCCCCAAAAGCTTTTACCCTTTTTTGGTGTTTGGTGGTTTGGATGGTTGAAGTTTGAAAAAACAACACATACTGGGAAATTAACAATTTATTCATTTAACAAACAGGAGGCTTAGTAGCGTGTGGAAGAACCATGAACAGCCTCAACAGCCTGGCACCTGCTCATGCTGGTCTGCTGTGGGATGGCATCCCATTTATCAACCAGCATTTTTCACAAGTCAGCCACCGTGGTTGTGTTGGTCACTCTGGCACAAACAGCACATCCAAGCTGATCCCACTAGTGTTCTGTCGAGTTGAGGTTGGGACTGCTGGCAGGCCATTCCTTCCTCTCCACTGCCAAATTCTGGAGGTGGTCTCTGATAAACCCTCCTGTGTGGGAGTGAGTGTTGTCATCTTGGAGGATAGTTTGGTCCCAGACTGTGGGGATATGGGATTGCTACTGGTTGCAGAATCTCATCTCGATATCTCTCTACACTGAGATTGCCTCCAATGATGGCGAGTGATGGGAAAATACTAAGGTAAACTATCCAATTCAATTCAATTTTATTTATATAGCGTCTATTACGACACAACTTGTCTCTAGACGTTTTTCAGAGACCCAGAACATGACTCCTAAGAGCAATTCTTACATAAACGGCAGGTAAAAGCTCCTCCAGTGGGAGAAAGAGAAGAAACCTTCAGCAGGACCTGGCGACCAATCAGGGGAGAGACAACGTCCACGCCAAAGCAATAAAGTGTTGTGTGTCTGGGATGTCGGGGGGTTGATCCTCCCAGAGACCTCGTAACTTTGCCTGTGATCCTGAAGTAAAGATGACTGCAGCATCTGAATCCTCGTTGTTTCATTGGAAGTTACAACCACTTTGAATCCCTTCAGAACAAGGCACACATGTTGCATCTGGCATGGATGGGAATGTGATCATCCTTTTTTTAATTTGAATTTATTTTTTTTAGTTATAAAACACTTTAGAAAAAAAGAGTTTTTATGGATAGGGTTTGTTACTTTTTCATTTTCTCTGTTTTTTTTTTTTGTTTTTTTTTTTTATACCTCCAGTTATTGTTGGAGTGACTACAGGTAATCACAGCACTCAAGTTAGGTGCAATACCAGGCTGATTTATTGCGAGACTCTGGAATGAGGAGCCGACGAGAGCTGAAATGAGCAGATGGCTGATGATGCAGGGCAGGATGGAGGTGCAGTCAGAGTGGGACATGGAGGAGGAGGAGAGGGCTGTGTATGTGGATCCTGCCTAACAAGGAAACATCTAAGCTCAAATGAAATAAAGCAAAACAACACATTCTGAGTGAGATGGCCATCTGGCAGTAAGTGAGAAGTCAGGACTGAGGTTGATGGGCTGGTGGGAACAAGACGTGCTGGCAGGCAGACGTGCAGGAGGATGAAGGAAGCTCCAGTGACCCCAACAAACAAAGAAAATGTTGGAGGAGCGTTTACGTCTGGAAGTTCCTGCTTAAAAAAAAACAACAACAACAAAGGTTGGGGAGAGAGATAGACTCAAGTTTAGGAGGAATGTCTCTAGAGGAGTAATTTGTTAACTATTTAAATTCAGCTTCATTTATACAGCGCCAAAATCATGACAAATGTCATATCAAGGTTCTTCAAAAACACAGTTTAACTCATTACAAATGAGTCCAGTTAATACAAAGCAAATAAGCAACAGTAATTATTGCTCCGTTAAGAAAACCAACAGATTGCATCTGAACCTTGGATACAATTCCTCGTCCTGAGCGAGCGCCAGGACGAGGAATTGGGCAGGAAAGAGGAGAGAACCGCATCAGGTCTGCTGGGAAGAAGAAACACAGAGTAATAACAACAATTATGTCTTTAATAGAGCTGACGTAGAGCGAGGAGAGGTGCATCATGGGAGGCGCCCCACCAGTCGAGGCGACTAGCAGCATAATTAAGGGATGTTTCAGGTCACCTGACCCATCCTGATTATAAGCTTTACAATAAACAAGGTTTTAACCTTAACCTTTACAGTAGAGAGGGTTAGGGTTAGGAGTTTCCAGAACACAAACCTAACATTTAGAATAATCGTGATTTGCATCAGAAAAATTGAATTCTAGATGAATTCTGCAATATAGGAAAAACAAATGTCTTTCTCTGCTCGTGTTTAGAGTTGTGCAGTGATTGTACAGAAACAAACAGTCTTCCCACCGGGGAGAGGTCAACGCTCTTCTGCTCAGACCAACCCGACCCGAGTTTCTGGAGAGAACTAAACGGATATTTGTCTCTATTAAGCGTAAGCCGAAGACTGTTTCAATCAAAACGGCGTGGGTAATAGGAACTGTACTAAAGTTAAAAATAACAGCGAGTAACTTTTTCACCTTGAAATGATAGTTTCAGAAAAAAAGACAAAGGATAAAAAGAGAACCGCATCACGTCTGCTGGGAGGAAGGAACACAGAGTAATAACAATAATTATGTAATAAGGAAGAGACAGAACAAGGTGGCATCTTGGACTGGCTTTTATTGGTGAGAGCTACGAGAAGAAACAGCCTGCAAGAATAACTGCACGCACCATCTTCCTGCTTGACAAGTAGCTCATTTCATTTTATCAGCAGCTGGCTGCTGATGTGGTTTCTTGCTTTGACACCCCAGTAAAACCATCCATTATGACATTTTGACTGTGTTTTGTTGGCTGTTGCATGATACAAAGAACCGGTCTGTTTCAGATTCAACTTTTATTTTCACTGCACTGCATCAACAGACAGAAAAAAAACTGCCTCTGCACAATCAGACAGGAATCCACAAAAGACACCCAAGATGCCGTGGAGGAAGGAGAGCAGGAAGGCTGGTAAGTGACTTGGCGGATCTGCAGGAAGGACTTCAGCCATCCTCTGCAGCTCTCGGATGATCCTCGGAGGCATCACATGAAGACTCCACTGCCCTGTTGTGATTGGTTCTGTACTTTTTGCACAAGTAGAAATGTCTGTAAACAGGAAGGCAACTAAAGCCTTTCAAAGATAGAATTTGTGCAACGGTAATGGGTGTGGCACCTGGGCTAGTGAATTTGAAGTGGTATTTGTGAATGTGAGAAAGACGTCTCGGCTGCTGCTGATGTCATCCGAGAGAACCGAAGATCACGGATGTGCAGCTCAGCCCCGCGGCTGACCTCTTCGTGAGCTCAAGCACTTCCAGATTGAACTCTTTAATGATATGATGCTTTGTAGAAAGAGAACTTCGTAAGTACATTTAAATCTTTCTTTGCTGAATCTTGCTTTTAAAACATTTGCAGCATTTTCTCACACATTTGTTTAAGCTGCAGATCCTCAGTTCACTGCATATAGTGTTTGTTGTAGGTCTAAAACATTTTTGCTTCTTGTCATGAATTTATGACCCTTATACCTAAAGACGCATTCATTTTTCTATTTTTCTTGTATTTCCAACCAAAAGTCTTGATGTTTTTTACCATTTACTGCTGTCACATCAGATTATGGAAAACAATGACAGTTAATACAATAGTGAGATTAAGATGGTGCCATCTGTGGTACCACGCTGATGCAGTCTTCTACCATCTCGAACAGAAAATAATGTGGGCTGCTCCGTCGAGCTATGTCGCCCGCCGTTTCCCCACTGCTGCTGCGGAGCCCAGGTTTCAGGTGTCGCCTCGAGAGGAGGAGCTCTAAAGTTTGTGCAGAGTCTGTTTTTGATGAGCTTGTGTAGGAAGCGGCCAGGTGCAGCGGGGTGAGCCCTCCGTTGGTCTGGGCATTGAGTTCGGCGCCGTTCTGGAGGAGACGACTTGCCACGGCGACGTGGCTCCAGCGGCAGGCGCTGTGCAGGGGCGTCCAGCCATCGATCGTACGAGGGTTCACTTTGGAGCCGCTGGCGAGTAAAGCAGACACTACGTCCGCATGGCCGCTGTATGCCGCTCGGTGCAGTGGAGTGTATCCATCCTCGTCGCAGCAGTCCACCAGCACCGGATCAGCCGTTAACAAACGCTGCACTGTTGACCGCTGAAAGACAAACACCGAGACTCTGAGGGTCGGACAGCTTCAAATGGGACAAGTTTTACTTGAGATGCTTCTGCAGTTACAGAAAAATATTAATACCATCAATTGTTCCGATTATTTGAATCCCGTTTCAGTATTTCCTTGCCATTCTCTGCTTTGTATACCACCAACTTATGATTTGGGAGACTTGTCTTGTTACATTTAAAAACACATTCCTTTCTTGTGCAGTCTGAAAGGAAGATGATTTGCTTAAGGATGTGGAAACATTGGTCCTTTGTAAGATAATAAAACTCAGAGGATCTTGAGGGTACTTGTGCTTCTGCAGAGCAACTGTTTGATAAGTGTCCAAAAACTCATCAAGATTTCCATTTTAACCAACATAGTTGTTTTTTCATTCACACAGGTCAATAAACCAATACATCTCGGAGGCTGATTGCTGCTTAATTAAAATAAAAAGTCTGACATTCAGTTCTCCCACAAATTATTGTGTTTCTATTAAGATTAAGTTTCCCAAGAGGGTGTTTTTTTAAATCTTTCCAGCACATAATCGCTTGAGAGCCAAACATGAGATTATATAACAAGCTGAAGCCTGATTAGAAAACCTAAAGCACATTCATGTGCAAAAATCAGCAGGAGGACATTTCTAAGAAATGAAAAATCAATTTACCACCGGAGGGACAGAGTCTTATGTGTTGCATTGTGCATCACCTGCACTCCAATCAGGTTCCCTCACTGCTGCTACGAGTAGGCTGAATAATGGCAAGGCAGAATGGAGCAGAGGCTCCCGGCAGACTGTGCAGCCAAGCAGCAAATATTAAAGGGATTAAATTAACATTTCAGCTAAAAAAAAAAAAAAAGGTACTTATACAGATGTATAGATAATACGTCCAAAGGTCCCACATCCTCTGTCATCTAGGTTGCTTCCATAGTAGCATTCCAACAATCCTATATTGTCTTTTCTAGTCCAAATGTTTCTTGTTCCAGTATGTCACATATATTGGCAGGACAGTCAAGTTCATCCACACCAGACTCTGTCATCCACGTCTTAATTTGTGCACTGGTGCACAGTCATGTTGGAAGAGGAAGGTTCCAGCTCCAAACTGTTCCTACAAAGCATTCAGAGTTCCTTTCACTGGAACTAAGGGGCCAAGCCCAGCTCCTTAAAAACAACCCCACACCATAATCCCTATTCCACCGAACTTTACACTTGGAACAATGCAATCAGACAAGTACCGTTGTCCTGGCAACCACCAAACCCAGACTCGTCTATCAGATTGCCAGATGGAGAAGCATAATTCGTCCCTCCAGAGAACGCATCTCCACTGCTTCAGAGTCCAGTGGCGGCGTGTTTTACACCACTGCATCTGACACTTTACATTGCACTTGGTGATGTATTACTTGGATGCAGCTGCTCAGCCAATCGAAACCCATTCATGAAGCTCTCTGTGCACTGTTCTTGAGCTGATCTGACGACCACATGAAGTTTGGAGGTCTGTAGTGACTGACTCTACAGAAAGATGGTGACTTCATCACACATCTGCTGAACCCGCTCCATCAGTATACGTGGCCTACCACTTTGTGGCTGAGTTACTGTCGTTCCCAAACACTTCCATGTTCTTATAATACAGCTGACAGTTGACTGTTGAATATTTAGTTCACGACTGGAACTACCATCACATGATTCTACTTAATTGTCCCACATTCATGGTAAAATATCAATGAAGCATCAACTGTTCACATTTCTGTAAATTTCCCCTGAAAGTTGAATATCACTAACTCTGTGAGTAGTGTAATCCCAGGTAAGTCGGGAAAAACAAACATTGTGATTCAGTTATGGATTTTAAATATCTGCCACACATGAATTATTCTGTCACTGAGGTTTTATTTACATATCCTACAAGAAGTTACAGTACTTTATATATAAAATGTTTTTTTATAATATTGCATTGTTGCTTCATTACACTTAAATAGTGACAGTAATGAGAAAATAAAACCAGTACAGTAACATACTTTTACATCTGTGGTTTATTTCAGAGCAGACTGGTTAGATGAAACATTTTACACACTTTTTTAATTTTTAATCCATGAACAGTTTAATACAACAACATCTCAGAGGCTGTGCAAGACAAAATCTAAAAAACAAACAAATAAATATAAATCTGTGAATACAGACAGGGATTTTGTATATTACCATCTCTAACAGAACAGTGTTTTGATTCTATGGTCTTCTGTTCCAGTTGTACTTGAATATATTACACATGCATACATCCTCCAAATGGCATTACATCAAAATTCTTAGCTTTTAAAGTCTTTAAAGTCTTTACTTGGGGAAAACATAATTGTGTGGTGTTTAACATGCTTCTATATGAAACCAATGTGAGATATGAGTGCACTATATGACAATTTGCATGTTATTACCTCTTCATGCGTTGTACTTTCATCTAGAAGAGCAGCGCTACATCCCAACCCTGCCTGCACGTGTGCTCCTCTTTCTCTGGACTTTTCTTCTACTGCTTTGGCAGGAAATAAAAGGCCACTTCCAACAGTTCAATTATGTTTGCAGGGAGAGGATTTGCTGCTCCTCTGCCGCTGGTAAACATACCTGGAAAGGACCTGTTGAAAAGTGCAAAGATGTATATTACATCATCCAGATATTCTTTTTATAAATCTACTGAAGGCAAATCAAGCTTATTTGTATAGCACATGTACAGGACGATTCAAAGGGCTTTACATAAAAATATTTTTAAAATACATTAAAAAGCATGAGTTTAAAAACAAAAATCAAAAGACAGGCATAAGCCAAAAAAATAAAACAAATGAGATGCAAGAAATAAAGATTGTAGTGCATTATGGTGGATTACTGCCATGCAGCAGTAAATAAAACGTTTTTCAAACTTGACTTAAAACAACTGAGTTTCAGCAGCCCTGATGCATCCTGGGAGTTCGTTCCAAAGGTGAGGAGCATAAAAGCTGAACGCCACCTCAACGTGTTTGGTTCTAACTCTGGGAACAGAAACTAGGCGTGACCATGATGACCTGCGCGTTCTGGTTGGTTCATAACGGACCTCTCTTGGTCTCAGCCGCGTTCTGAACTAACCGCAGCTGTTTGATGGATTTTTAGTTAAACCTGTGAGAACAACATTACAGTAATTCAGTCTACTGAAGATAAAATCCTGGACAAGGTTTTCTAAGTCCTGCTGAGACATCAGTCCTTTAATCCTCGATATCTTCTTTAGGTGACAACAGGCTGACTAAATACTGTCTTTATGTGGCTGTTAAAATTCAGGTCTGAGTCCAGAACCACTTGTATGTTTGGACAGAACAGACATCGTGACTTCACATTTCAGTCTTATTTATGCAAAGTACAATTCTGCAATGAAAATCACCTTAAAAAGCGAGGACTCAAACACACGCCACTGTAGGTAGCGAGAGGAAAAGCCTAGTTTAGATTAGATGCTTTTGTTGTCGTATTGTTGATACAACAAATCTGCAGATGTTTCACAGTAGTGTTTAAAAGAAATACAATCATGGCTCAGATCTGAAATCACAAAAGGTGGCAGATAAAAAAACAAACAGGTGGCTGGTTTTGGCAATGTGCTTGAGTGAAGGAAGAAATGCAGTGGATGTTTATCCGATAACCCTCCTCAGAGCTCTCTGGACGGCTGCTGGTCAGCCCACAAATGACACAATACACAAACATACCATGCTGTGTGTGAAAATACTCTTTCCACGTGGCTCTTTTGTTCTCAGGACAAACAGAATTAATTTTCCTTTAGGGATTAATAATGTATTTTCTATTAGAATTTTTCTTGAAGAAGTGTGTCCTGCTGTGTCTTCTTCTCAGAAACAGGTATGTTTGTTGACCAGGAGAGGTTTTCAGAAATTTGGATCCCTTGGAATTAAAATTTGTGGATTATTTTCCCACCCTGCGGAAAGCTCTTGGTGAGAGTGGAGGAGAAGTTGGAAAAAACTGTGAGGAGAGGCTTTTGGAGATGACATAATTACCCTGACTGCATTCCATTTACAGTGCCAATCAAAAGTCTGGACACATCTACCCGTTCAAAGTGAAATCGTAGATGTGTCCAGACGTTTGACTGGTACTTTATATGCGATGATAATTTAGAACAACAAACTATTGCGTTGTCAAGTAAGTGATTGTGGTTAGTGCGACGACCTCACCGCAAAAACCTTCCTGCTTGAACCTCGGCAGGGACAGCGTGGAGTTTGCATGTTCTATATTTTAGTTTAACCTGGTTCAAAACTGACCCTAGGAGTGACTGTGAATGTGGCTGACTGTCTCACTGGTCTCTGCGTTGGCCCTGCAATGGACTGGGAGACCAGGATGTAGTCTAGATCATCATAATAAATCAAATTATTCCTTTAAAGCTTACCTTGTCATTTTCATCTGAAGAGATGGTCTTTCTGGTCAAGTGGCTGAACTGCCATCGCGGCTACGCTGCCTGTTCCCTGTAGAATTAACGTATATTCATTAACCACATATGGCTTGACTACTAATTCAGAATGAGCAATAATTATAAACTTTGATGAAAAACTTAACCCAAAACTTAACAGAAAACTAGCAAACAAAAACACCACATGTTTAAAAGTTACAAGTAGATGTGATCTATTAAACGATGTTAATGAGAAGAGAATCGGGAGATATAAAACGTTACGTACTCACCGAAGGAGAATCGTTTACATACACTGCCATCCTTGGCTGCCCGAGTCTGTAGCAACAGCTGACCAAAAGCGTCCGTGTCATGTGACCAGTGGAGCATGAGTTGATTGACTGGTTGCAAGTTCGATGTCATCCTGGACTGACTAGTTATCCGAGTGGCCCTGATGACAGTGAATTTTAACCGCCAAATTTAGCCTGTTGAATTTGGGCCTTCTGAATTTTTTTCCTTTTTTTATTTTTTTTATTTTGACTCTTTTGACATTGCAGTGAAAACAACACTACTGAACTACTGAAGAGTTTAACTGAGACACAAAAACATGAATATATATTTTTTCTCTGCATAAAATGTTGCTGTTTGAAATTCAGAGGCTTATAAAATTCCAGATCTGGTGAAATAGATTTCCATACGAATCTATTTGCTGGATGGTAGAACCTCCAATTAGGTTATCTATTGCAACAGTTCATGGTCAAGTCATGGATTTTCTAAAAATAAATAAATAATTAAAATGTCTGTCCTAATTTAAGGACAGAAGTGAAGCCAAACATGATTCTGTCTAAGAGTTAAGGGAAGTTCTGCTTTTTCAACGATTGTAAACTCCCTTAAAAGATCCAGCCCAATATTTGGTATAAGTCGGACACTTCTATTTTAGCTCGGTTTGCCAATTACAAAATGTTTTTCTATAAATAAGCAACTTGTTTCACAATCTTTTTTTTTTTAAGTTGCTTTTCTTTGCTTAAAATTTTGATGTAATCTTTAAAGTAACAACTGAACAGGAAATTACGGTACAGCAAATAAAGTGTCTGCTAAACCTCTAAAATAGTGATAAATTCATATCTACTATCAATAGTTAAATGCTGTTATAATGCTGATGTAGTCTGACAGTCTGACATAAGCTAAAGCAAAAAAAAAAAAAAGCCAGTTGTCATGGAAACATAACGCTGTGCATGCAATAATGACGTGTCACTGGGCTTGTTGAAGCAGGGTAGAATGAAAAATGACAGTTGTCCTGTCCACACAAACCGAACTTAGTAAAAGATAATACACTATAATCTGGTTGGCTGACATTCTGAATGTGAAAACGACATAAAGGAAAGCAGCTGAACATCTCTGAAAGAGATGGATTCAAGGCCAGGTGATGGAGGTTTACTTTCCCGTCAACAAATTAACTAGTCATGGAAGTCACGGAACTTTAATTAACCAGGTTTTATTCTGTGTATTGAATTAACCAGTTTGTTTAAGGAAGAACAACATTTTATCCCAGGAGGGCAGATTATCTTTTGTGCACTGAGGGAAAATTTGCAGTTAACAGTTAAATTGTACATGATGTAATTAAATTAGGACTCGGTCTTTCTTATTTTCCGTTTAATTACCCACAGGGCACTTTTTTCAGCTGTTATCCATTCAAAAAATGTTTCAGGGTGTATAAAGGCATTTTTTTCTTGGCTTGCTTCATTTACTGCCACACAGCATGTAAAGTTGTTGTCCTTCAGACATGTAGGATCATGTAGTCATTTTTTTCAAGATAGAAGAGAATGTTCAAAATTAATTATTCTCTCTGGTAAATCTCTGGTTAAAAAAACTAAACAAAAAAAAACAACCTTTACACACCATTTTTTTAAAGTTGTCACTTTGCTTGATAAGTGTATCAGTCGTACTGATAAAAAGGCCACAGTGATACGGTATAAAAACCACTTTATATGTTCCTTTGAACCTTCAAATAGCCTTAAAATGCCACACGCAAAACAAATCTCTCTTTCATAATAAGTCCTGTTTTTAATAATATAACCTCTGTGATTTTGCTTGTACAGTAGATGAATAAATGCATTTAATTGCAATATGAAAGGGAAATAGATGAAAGACAAAAATAAAGAATGAAGAATAAATGATAGAGGAAAAATATGAGCCGTGATTTTAGACGCGCATATAAAAAGACCTCCAAACAGGTTTATGTTCCTGTGTCTACAGTTGTAAATATTACCACATATAAAAAGATTCATGGGACTGCAGACAGCCTCCCAGGGCTTAAGCACAAGAGGAAATGCAATTCCAGTTTCATCAGAAGGATATTGTGGACAAAGAGCCAAGAAAAAAAGGTCAAGGTACATCGCCATCAGATCAGCTCCATGCTCAGATGGGAAGAAAAAAAAGCTTTCAAAGAAAAGAACACAGATACCTACGGTGAGACATGTAAGAGGTGTGGTTATGTTTTGGCTCGGCTTTGCTGCATCTAACACAGGAGGCCTTGAACCTGAGCAGAGAAGCCTTCAAGAATATCAAGGCCTCCTGGAGCAAAACAACCAGCGACTTCAACTTCAGTTCACGGTGCCTCCGCCAGGACTGAGAGCTACACATGCTCAAAATACTACGTTTAAAAGGTTCCAGGTTATTCTTGTCTATGTCACTTTCATTTTTTTTATTATGTAGCAGATCAGTTTGAAGCATTTTAGAACTAAATTTGACAGAATAATGGAATCATGCAAATTAAGCTTTAATAACCATAATAACCTTTTAGTAAGTGACAGACTCTACAGGTCACGAAAAGCAACCAAAAATAAAAAAAATTACGGTGAGAGTAAGTGAAAAAAAAAACAACATTTTATTAGAGGTAAAAATATATACCACTGAAAATACTGCAGCAACATTTCACTACAGGAACTACAGTTAAATGTGAATAGTACTTAAAATAGTCCTCGATTACCCATTTTACAATTTAAAATCTGTTTACATGTCAGTTCACGGTCATGCTCAACACAGAAGGGAGTTTTGGTGATGCTGATAGATTTACTACATGAATTTGAGACAAACAACTCAAAATCCCAGTAGTCTTTGCATTTCACAGCAACCTGTGAAACCCAAAAGCATTCCCATTGGCCCTGAACCCCAAGAAATAATGGAGTGGTCCATGCTGGCGCACAAAGACTCGGGTTGGGTGATAAATACCACTACACCCGGTTATCTCTTGCTCTTGCCAAGTCTAATCCAAGCCTAACCCAAACCTAATCCAAGCCTAATCCAAGCCTAACCCAAACCTAATACAAGCCTAATCCAAGCCTAACCCTAATTATTGTTGTGCATTTTGTTTTGTTTAATATATTTACATTTGTTTGTTTGCCTAATTTATTTCTGGTTTGCTGTGCGCTATTAATAAAAACATTCATAAAAACCTTTACAACTGTAATCTATTTAGAAAATATTCAGTCAAACAGATATTCGTGGTGCCTTGAGCCACTGTGTTCAGCCATTTGTGGCGATCTGCATCTAACGGACCCGCCTATTTACATACGTAAGGGAGCATGAATGTGCCTCAAGAGTGATTCACATAAATGCTTGTGTGTCTGACCCAAGCGCAAACCTAAATAAGGCTCATTCAGATCAATTAAGGTAGATTAATCACATATATAGGCAATGATATGCAACAGATGTCTTGTTTTTGCATGAATGCGTGTGAGAGAGACTGCGTCCTTCACTGTCTACCCTATTTATTAACCCCTGATTCTGTCAATCATTCCCTCTAGGAGATTCTTCATGACCTCCCAGCAGACCAGTCTGCAACATAATTTAAATGTGAAACCTAAACATGTTCCAAAGCAAGTGGGGGTATAAAACATCAGATGAGCTGGCTGGATGCAGGAGATGGAGCAGGTTGGCGGTTTCATGCTGAATAACAACTGTATTTGTGTAGCAACTTCCCCACAATTGTGTTGCACAAATATAACCAGCAGTCTCCCTCTGCAACTACTGCCGTTGTGTTTGTTGACTGCAAAGAATTTTTCTCTAAGGCTCTTAAGTTTGCTAATGACCTGAGTTTCATTTCCTGCAAAGCTGTTGTCTGTCATTTTAGTAGCCAGTTGAAAATTACAGCTCTGTAATATGGTGATTTATGGCATCCGAGGCTCTGGGGATGAGGAACTCACGGACATCCTCATCTTATCGTCAACAAATCCCACCCACGACCTGCCATCCAGCATGACTTCTGTTTACATTAGTCCTGATCCACGATTAACTGTACCCTCGGAGATGAGTTACTGCTGAGGCCAGGGCGACATGTGACCCTGTGTCAGTTAATGTAAAAAGGACAGACGACACACTAGATTCCGGTGTTGAACGTTGGGAATCTGCCAATGTAAAAGGGGCTCATGCCAGCCAACGAAAACACAAAGAGGCGCTGCCGTCTTCTTAATAAGAACATAACATCACATTCCTATGTGCACACTTCAGACACTTGGATTTCAAATGTATTGAAGTGTTCCATCTGAAAGAACATGATGAAGGTCGGATTCTGAGTGGGACGTCTTTCATTTGTCTCTCAATTGTAAGGATATGCAAATGTATATAACAGGCTTAAAAATCATTAAAACTGCTATTTATTGGCAATGAAGTGCCATTAAGTGAAGCAGATTCAAACTATTATAAATCCCTACACACAATGACTAGAAGTTACTCAACACGAACATGTTTTTACAATAATCAGAAACATGTCTGCAGTGGAAGGACACGGGGCAGGAGGTCGACGTAGGAGGGATGCTCATTATCCCACTGTGAAAAGTAGTTCAGATAACATCCTTCGCTCAGCATCTACGTCCACTGTTGCACCGTGATTGCACTGTAACAAACCAGAAAGTGACTCAAACTGCTAAGTTACAGCGGATTTGATGAAGGAAGAAAATGCTGGGCCGTTAAGTTGTGACATGCAGCAGGAAAAGCTTCTGTTTATTTACTTGCTTACATCCAATTACCAACAAATGCTTTTCTGGTCACAGGAGGAGGATTTTTGCTCAGTTAAACTGTTTTTTAGAAATCTTGTCAAACAAGAGACAGTCAGAGACAGTAAAGGTCGGAAATGAATAAATAATAAAATCTGACAAATTAGTCAACTACTAAAATGGTCAATAGCTGCAGACTCATTTCAGTCAGAACTGACTCAGTGGGTTGTTGAGTAACAGAAAATGAAAAACGAGACATGTAAACTGAAATGAGAGCAGCTTGATGTGTAATTTTGTGATATTAGAATGCAGTATGAGAGGAAAGATGTATGATTGATAATATACTGTTATCAATATTAGCCCGGCCTGCAAACCCGCGCTGCTTTTGGCGACGTTCGCCGTTTTAAATCAAAAAGTCAGTTGTGTGAATCGTAAATCAAAGAGCATCTTTGCAATAACAGATCTTTGGTAGACCCGATAAGCAGGTCTTTTGGCCAGTCACAATCAAGATAAGGTCATCGCTTCTTTTCCCTTACGTGTTGAACTGAAGACGACTGATCGCGCTACGTAAAGTTACGTGCATGAAATTGCTGAGTAAGAAGTTTCTAAACAGCTTAGCAAACTGTGAATGATGCTTTCTACCAAAGATATGTTATTGTGAAGATGCTCTCCAGTACACGGTTCACATGATAGACATTGTGATTGAAACAGAATATTTCACAAAAAACAAAAAAGACAAAAAAACACAAATTTGAAGGCACGATTATATTCATAGAAACTAATTTCTACCGTGACTTCTGGTTTGTCTTTCTTTCCTTGTATGTAACTACTTAAAGCAACTTTGTAAGACTTACAAACTGGGTCTTTTATCTTTTTACTCTGCAGCCAGCTAGACACTTAGAGCTGACACATTTCACATCTGCCAGTGACAAAACAGTCAAAGAGATCATCTGCAGTCCGAGTCCATCGACGTGCAGCCTTGATGAGTTGCCCACTAGATTTATAAAGTCTGTGCTGAGCAGTTTGTTACCACAACTTGCTCATCTTGTCAACATCTCACTTCAGACTGGAACATTTCCAAAGGCCTTAAAACCCCTGTCATCAAGCAGACTCTCCTAAAGAAGAGCAGTCCTGATCCCACAGTACGGAAGAACTATCGATCCACACCAAACCTGCCATACTTAGGAAAAGTCCTAGAAAAAGTTGTATACCAACAGCTCACTGACTTTCTCCTGTCTAACAATGCTGTGATACTTTCCAATCAGACGAGATAGCTCTGATCAATGTGAAAAACGATATCCGCCTGAACACAGACGCGGGCAAAGTGTCTGTCTTAGTTCTGTTGGACCTGAGCACTGCATTTGACTAACCATGTGATCATGTGTGAGATTAGACCACCAGCTGGAGACCACTCCTGCTGGTGGGAATCACTGGTACTGCTTTAAACTGGTTCAGGTCCTCTCTCGAGGACAGGAGGTACTTTATTGAAATTGGTAACTGTGTCTCAGACCAAAAGGCTATGACCTGCGGGGTCCCCCAGGGGTCAATCCTGGGACCCCTATTGTTTCCATTAGGGCATTAATACGTAGCTATGTGTCCTACCACAACTATCCAGATGACACTCAGATCTACGTGTCACTGACGGCAGGAGAACATGGGCCCGTAGATTTATTGTGTCACATCAAACAGATCAATGTGAGAATGCAAAACAATTTTTTTCATTTAAACTCAGACAAACTGAAATCATAGTCTGTGGTCCACAGAAATGAAGAGAAAGTGTTATCAGTTACCTTGCAATTCTCTCTTTAGAACCTAAAAATCAGGTTACAAATCTAGAGGTAATATTGGGCTCAGATCTGAACTTTAACAGCCACATTAAATCAATAACATCAGCACCTTTTTACCATCATAAAACACTGCCAGAATAAAAAAAAAAAAAAAGGATCTAAACCACATTTAGAAAGACTAATCCACGCCTTCGTCTCCGGCAGGTTAGGCTACTGTGACAGCCTGCTCACTGGGGCTCTAGAGCTGTAAGACAGCTGCAGTACATCCATACTGCTGCTGCTCCAGTCCAGACTGGAACCAAGAAATCTGATCATATTAGTCCAGACCTCCGGTCCCTACACTGGCTTCCTGTCGCAAACAGCTCTTCATGGCTTAACGCCAGCGTACATCTCTGACATGTTGGAGCCATACGAACCAACTCAGACTCTGAGATCCTCAGGGAGTGGTCTCCTGCTGGTGCCCAGAGTCAAGACTAAACAAGGTGAAGCTGCGTTTCAGTTTTATGCTCCTAAAATCTGGGACAGTCTTCCAGAAGATGTGAGACAGGCCTCGACTCGACAGTGTTCAAATCCAGGCTGAAAACTGTTCTACTTAGCTGTGCAAGGATTATAACTGCACTCTTCGTTTTTAATTAAAATAATTAGTTAATGATTATTTTTATGTTTTACATAATGACTTAATTTGCCTTCTTGTGCTTTTATGTAGCTGTAAAGGACTCTGAATTGCCTTGTGTATGAATTGTGCTCTACAAATAAACTTGCCATGCCTTATGATGACAGCCTTTTGAGAAGAGAGAAAAGCATGAATACAGCTACTTTCTTTGTTGAAAAGTGGCTCTGATCGAAAGTGTGCACAGCTGAAGTATTAGAAAAAACATTTAGGCTCCTCTAACAACCATATCAAAGCTCTGTTACAGTAGCCGACTTCGACAATACTGCTGTTGTATTGTTGTCAAAAAAGAGAAAAATTCTCAATCACACTTTTTGCACTGAAAGATTATGATTGCAGAAAACTACATATATTCGCATATTATATATCAAAAGAGGAACTGAAATAGGACAAGCTGAATGTTACTGTTGTGTTCTTGACACAAAAATAACACGCACTTGCAGAGAGCCAGAGGAACAAGCACACATTGATGATGCAGAAGGGGCGATAACAATGTGGATAACAAGACTTGTAAATGAACGACTTTAAAATAACGCTTGTTCTGGTTGACCCTTTGGCAATTATTTCGAGCCCTTGCCCAAGTGGACTTACGCGATTGTTTTCTGCTGCCCACAGAAGGAGCTCCGTCGGTGTGTCTTTGAGTGCGTCCTCCTTTTCTAAATACCACTCCTCACTGCGCTCGCCCTCATCCGCCTCCGTGTCGTCGTCTTTGCTCCCAGTCCACAGACTGCTGCCCCCCCGAGGGATCAGGTGTCCATGCGTGTCAAGGAGTTCAAGCTGGTTGAAATCTTCCGGAAACTCCATCCTTGGCCACTATTTTTTTTTTTTGTTCTAGGATAGTTAGAGAAATGAAAAGATTACACAGAAAAGACTGCGATGAAGCAACTAAAATCAGACAAATAGTTTGTAAAACTGCTGCACTAATATATCAAAGAATATAAACATTTATGAACTGAGCTGCCCCCAGTCTGAATATGATACAACTCCCCGTGATCAGCTGGGCTTGTTAGTATTCTCCACCTGGTGCGTTATATGTCTGACATTTTCAAATATTTTAAAAATTCACACACCGTCCCTGAGACACAGAAGCGCCTCAGTTTGTCTTTGACTGAGCTGTCACTTCTAATGTGGACTCTGAGGTCAGGCTACTGCTCATATAAGGTCTAGTTTGACAACACTGTCCCCACTAGTGCTATGTTTTAATGCAGACTTTTCCCTCAAAATATAAAATGCACAGAGAATCGTCAAATGTCTTATGTCCCTGTGAATCCCTACGAGTACAGCAGCAATGTCAGATAGTGTATGTATGAATATCCAGCAACTGCCACTTTTACTGGCAAGAGTTTTTGACTCTTCAAAGCGAAAAGTATAGTTGTACCAACCAATTGGGAGGTGATCGAAATAGCTGACGTGTCCCAATCGGCCTGACTGGTATCGGCCAGTATCGGTTGCTTACGTTTTCAGCTGAGAATACTGAAAAATCCCAATTTCCCCCATCAGTGAGTACACGATAACACTGACTGGGGAGAAAAGTGACATTAATAAACAAAAGAGAACGAAATCGGCAGGTCGGGAACTTTAAGAAAACTACAATTGTTCTGATTTGGATACAAGCATCAGAAATACTCGGATTCTTCCAAAAATAAGGGAATTCTGATTCGGATCACTCAGTCTGTTATCACCATCCTTTACATGTAATTGAAAACATTCCTAGTTCGTGTCTGTTACTCTAAACACTGCCTCACAACTTCGTGTTTTGCGACAGCAGGAGGAGATGGCGAAGCGCTGGAGGTGTTGGGCTGACCATCTATAATTAGGATTATGTATAAAATACGCTGTTGTTTTAGTCTGTACCGCTCATTATGCAAGGTCGTGGTCTCCAGGCGTGGCAGAAACGCTGCTCAAACTAAGCACAAGAAAAAAATCATTCCTCATGTAGGGAGTGACTAGTCAAGAGGGAATGAGGAGTTAATTAAGTCAAAGTGTAGGACACGAGGGATTAACAAAGCAAACTCTGTGGAGGTCATCGTCCTGGATGACCAGACCCGGTTCTGTCGTTGAAAATGTTGAATTTCACTGCTTAAATTAAATATGTGGAGCAGCGGTGCAGTTGGCCAGATCAGAAATACATCAGTGAGACTGCTCTTCCTAAACTTGGTTTATTTTTTTCCAGAATAAAATAAGCAATTTCACAATCAAGTCGTTTGCTTTTAAAATGTTCCACTTTTATTTTGCTAAATTTATCGTTAACCGGTTTAACACTTTTAACTGTAAATTGTTATATATTCTGTAATCATTGAATGAAATACTGTCGTCGTCAAGTGTAATGTGACTGTCATGACTGACAAAGAGAAGCTGCGATCTTCAACGCGTACAGATGCGCTTTTGACACCAACTTTGAACAAAAAAATTACATTTCTAAAAAAACCGGCAGCAATGTGAAAGTGTTGTTTCCTGCTCTGAAACGCCAATATCATAACATTCATTTTCGTTGCGCGGTATTTATTGTGACGTCTCGAAACAACTGCTGCAAATGACTTTTCTTTGGATAAAACGGTTTAAAAAAGCATCAATAATTCAAATGAATGAAGGTTCGCGCAGTACTTAGTGAGCACCGAGAGACGGGCACGTGCAAAGAAACATTATACGTACTTTTATAACTGTACAGTTTTCACACAACGGAGTGCGGAAACCAGAGGTCCACTTAACAAACTTAGGTTGGGGTGGAAAAACTGATGGAAAACTACAGAAATCTGATGTTTTCTTAACGCCAAAACCAGAAGGATGTTGACATCAAGGTGATTTCAACACATTATTATTGATACGCCCCCTTGGTTGAAAGAAATATGGGATATGTAGTTGCTAAAGAATATGAGGGTACAAGAAGCTCCAATTTAAAAGACAACATTACCCACAAGCACTTGCGCCAGTGTTCTTCTTCGTTGAGCTTAATTTAGGTTCCTGTTTCTATCTGTAGTATTTTGGATCAGCTGGAGGTTGCACGGAGTTTTTTTTTTTTACTTTTTAATAAAGAATTCTTGTCTATAAGTAACAAAACCATAATAACTTTAATATACGATTGATTCACCATAGTTTTAATATAATTCAGAGGAAAATATTTTACTTTGTTCTTGCAGCTTTTATGTGGACAGTTACAAGCCAAGGGGCCACATCTGGCTGGCTAAAGTGAAGCAATCCAGGATCTGCTGAAATCAGTAGTCCTTATAGTTACTCATGTTTGGATCCAAAATTGCACCAATTCTCCACTGGCCAAACACTGACGTTTCAATTTCCAGATTAAAACCAATGTAGAATTAAGCGGTTGTAAGTGTTAAATATGTGTAATAAGTGTTTGTAAGTTACATTTTCTCGACCAACCACTGGGGGCTGAGAAACAAAGAAAAAAGTGTCACGCTACATGTAAAAATGTCTATAGCACTAAAAAATGATAACTGTATTGCAATCTACTATTTGATATTAAACAGCTATCATTGTACAACAATTACATTGATCCGCTGTAAAATGGCCTTGAGGAGTCTGGTGGCAAAGTCCACGTTTGGCCACAAGCTGGCCTGGTTTTCCTACAGTTTTGACACCAATATGAAAAAAAATGTTTGCTATACTGCACATTGTTAACACTTTGTTAAATTTGTGATTTGGTAGTTCTATATTGCGTCTTGATTTCTCAGGGATAGTATACTTGTGGAAGTTGTTGTTTTTTTTTAATGTGAAAAAGCATATTTCTTTTTTCCGGTTCAGTTCAATTTAATTTAAAGAAAGAAAATAATCAGCTTTTCAATTAAAATAAGTTCAGAAGAGAATCTTAAAATTATGCAAAGACAGACAGGTTGATCAGAAAACCTTCAACGGCCTGCCACCAGTCTAGAACATACACTATATGACCAAAGGTGTTTGCTCACCTGCCTTGACTTGCATATGACCTTAAGTGACCTCTCATTCCTAATCTATAGGGTTCAATATCCTTTGCGGCTATAACAGCTTCAACTCGTCTGGGAAGGCGGTCCACGAGGTTTAAGACTGTGTTTATGGGAATGTCTGACCATTCTTTCAGAAGTGCATTTGTGAGGTCACACTGATGTTGGACGAGACGGCCTGGCTCTCAGTCTCCGCTCAAATTCATCCCAAAGGAGTTCTGTCAGGTTGAGGTCAGGACTCGGTGCCGACCAGTCAAGTTCATCCACACCAGCCTCGGTCATCCAGGTCTTTATGGACCTGCTTCGTTCCAAACTATTCCCACAAAGTTGGGAGCATGGAATTGTCCAAAATGTCGTGGTCTGATTCCAGTTATTTAGATGGGTGAGTGAATACTTTTGGCAATATAGTGTACATGTATGTGAATGATAGATATACCGACAAGTCTTAGGGAAACTGTTTTTTGCTTATTTATTTTCTTTTTTTTTTTTTAAAGGAGCTTTAACAACATCCACATTTCCTGGCACGATAATAAAATTGTAATAAAATAATATGAAAACATAATGCTGGCAGCACGGCAGCACGGTGGCTTAGTGGTCAGCACTGTTGCCTCACAGCAAGAAGGTTCCTGGTTCGATTCCCGGCCCGGTGGGTCTTTCTGTGTGGAGTTTGCATGTTCTCCTCGTGCTTGCGTGAGTTTCCTCCGGGTACTCCCGCTTCCTCCCACAGTCCAAAAACATGCAGGGTAGGTTGATTGATCAGTCTAAAATTCCCATAGGTGTGAATGTGAGTGTGATTGGTTGTTTGTCTTGTATGTGGCCCTGGATAGACTGGCGACCTGTCCAGGGTGTACCCCTGCCTTTCGCCTACTATGCGTCGGGATAGGCTCCAACAGACCACCGTGACCCGGAAACGGCTAAACGGCTGGAATATCTAATGGATGGGATGGATGGAAAACATAATGCTAAAAAAAGAATTGCTCCCCGGGCGCTGGGATAGCAGCCCACTGCTCCTAGTGAAACGAGTGATGGTTAAAAGCAGAGGTCCAATTTGTATCATGAGATACATACTGACAACAATAACGAAGCTTGAAAAGCTTCCAGGGGGAAAAAAAAGACAAAAGTCAAGTCAGTAGATGCACAGATGTAAGTCTTTGAAGATGCTGTCCTACACATGTTTTTAATTACATTATCCATTAATATAATCTCAGTTATTTATTATGCTGTCTGCTCTGATGCCTCCGTCTGACAGCTCTTTGCTATTTATTCATCTGCCAAATCATAATTTACTTTTCACATTAAAAGCCCAAATCTCACTGACTGTTCCTTCAGCTTCTTTGTTCTCTGCCCGGCATTTAAACCGAGGCCATTATACATCCATTTGATCCCCAGAGTCACACATGAGTGTACTGCATGTGAATGAGCAGCACAGGAGAGAAAAGGGAATGCTGTTTAAGTCAGTTATTTTCATGCACTGTTAATCAGAATGTTGATCTTTTTAGGATTTTAACACCACAACCATCAGTGGTGTATTGGTACACACTATTGCTTTGCCACAAGAAGGTTTCTGGTTTCACACAGGAGCATTTCTGCATGGAGTTTGGACACTGTTTCTAGGCTTGTTTGGGTCCAAAAACTGTGTTTGATCAATTGTGAGTTTGATAAAAGTCTCTGCTAAATGGGATGTGTAATTAACTGCGGCAATCAGTAAAAAAGGGTTGCTTTTTGTTTTTTTCTCCAAATCATTTGGGAACATTTGCAAGGTATGCTGGATAAAGATTTCTTCTCTTCAGCCTTAGTTTATACATAAAATAGCCTCATCTGCATATTTTTCCTGCATTTGGGAGAAAAACATTCACACATAAAAGAAAAAAAAGTCAACACCAATATTATCAATCACCCAAGGCACTTTATACTAAATGTTACCTGCTCTAAGTCTTCTCTCTTGCACTGTCCAAACTGTTTATGTGCCAGGCTTCGACAGTCCATAGTGGCAAAACGTTTAACAGGGTACATCATGAAAAGGAAAAGTTCGTCTGCTTGAAAACATACGTTTGGGTCTGTGATGTAACTAACAACCTCATTACTCTTGTGCATATATGCAGTGGCAGCTGTGCTGAAGTGGCTCCTGTGGACCTGATACCTGGACATCTGGGAGGGATCCGGGGTGCCAGCATCCCTGTAAGATATGACCCTTGCTGCTGGGGGGGTCTGTGTGCTGCAGTGACATGGCTGTGGCACCCTGGCATCTGAATCGTGGCCAACCTAATTAATGATTATGTTCCCACCAGAACCCGGAGAGCAGTTTAGAAACATCTATCTGAGTCCATTGATTAACTTCCACACAATGTTGGCACTAAACTGCAGCTAAGTAGATTGAGCTGGCAGTAAGTCAGAAATGACAATGGCATAGAGAATCTGGTATATTGTCAAAATTAAAAAGAAATCGCCGTTAGCAGGCTCACACTTGTACACTTGTACATTTAGAGAGTTTTAGAAGAGAAATTTAATCCAGGTACTTAGATGAGTTTAGAGACCCTTCAGAGATTTATAAACCAACAGCAGGATTTTAAAATCTATTCTGTGACAGACAGGAAGCCAGTGTAAAGATCTAATAACTGGATTTATTTGGTCCAATCTCTTGGTCTTGGTGAGGACTCGGGCAGCAGCGTTCTGAACTAACTGCAGCTGTTTGATGGATTTTTAGTTAAACATGTGAGAACAACATTACAGTAATTCAGTCTACTGAAGATTAAAGCCTGGACAAGGTTTTCTAAGTCCTGCTGAGACATCAGTCCTTTAATCCTCGATATGTTCTTTAGGTGATAACAGGCTGACTAACTACTGTCTTAATGTGGCTGTTAAAATTCAGGTCTGAGTCCAGAACCACTTGTATGTTTGGACAGAACAGACATCGTGACTTCAGATTTCAGTCTTATTTATGCAAAGTACAATTCTGCAATGAAAATCACCTTAAAAAGCGAGGACTCAAACACACACCACTGTAGGTAGCGAGAGGAAAAGCCTAGTTTAGATTACAATGACAACAAAAGCATCTATTGTTGATACAACAACAAATCTGCAGATGTTTCACAGTAGTGTTTAAAAGAAATATCATCAATCGTGGCTCAGAACTCAAAATACACACACACAAAAAAAAGGTTTAAAGTGTTGTAAACGCCAGATTTGGATGTTGCAGATAACACAGATGAAGTTAGTTCTTTAATAAATTATGAAAGTGAAATGAATATAAATTAACATTTACAAACTGTTGCAGAGTAACATCCATCTGAGATATTGAATTTGGGAGGAAACATCAAGAATCTGTTTGCAGGTGGTTTTATTGATCTCTACCATCTGCCTGAGGACAGAAGATCCAGCTGAACCTCATCATCAGTGAAAAGAGTCCTTTAAAATGTTGTTTATTTTAAACAGGTAGCTGGTTTTGGGAATGTGCTGGAGCTTCAGTGAAGGAAGAAATGCAGTGGCTGTTTATCCGATAACCCTCCTCAGAGCTCTCTGGACGGCTGCTGGTCACCCCACAAACGACACAATACACAAACATACCATGCTGTGTGTGAAAATACTCTGCATGGCAGCGCAGTAAAAGACCACCGGCGGCTTTCCACGTGGGTTTTTCTTCTCAGGACAAACAGAAATAGTTTTCCTTCAGGGGATTAATAATGTATTTTTGAATTTGAATTTTTCTTGAAGAAGTGTGTCCTGCTGTGTCTTCTTCTCAGAAACAGTTGTGTTTGTTGACCAGGAGAGGTTTTCATACATTTGGATCCGTAGGAATTCAAATCTCTGGGTTATTTTCCCAACTTCCCAATGAGGGGAGAGGGATCATATCTGCATTTCCTGATGTCCAAGTTCAGCACCTTTGTTTAGTGTTCAGTGTCAACTTATGGAGCCAGTTTGTGGGCTTCATCTCAGCTGGTGGACTTGTCCCCTCCCAAGATGTGGCCAACTGCTGCAGTAACAGCACGTTTGATAATGGAGTTTGAAGTGTAGGTGGATGTACAGTCCTGTGTAGAGGGTGAAGAGTAGTGGGCTCAACACACAGCTCTGTGGAGAGGGTGAGGCCATGGTGGAGCAGTTTCCTGATGAAGATGTGCAGTATAATTGTACAGGAAGCAAACTCCAGGAAATAAATAAAAATAAATAAATAAAAGCCGTCATGTCAACAAATGTCATGTGGGAAGCAATGGCGAGGGGCAGGGGTAAACCCTGGACAGGTCGCCAGTCCAAGTGCGTCATTATGATTTATTTTAAGAATATTCACTTCATGATCCAGGTTATATTTACTGTTCCCTCCAGAAAACGAAATAAAAAGGATTGCTCTTATCGATGTAATGATATCTTATACTGCTCTGACTGTTTTAATTCAAATTGTGTTAAAAGTTTAAAGTACAGCTTTTTATATTGACTGGTCTACTTCTAATAGATACCAGCAGACACACCTTTTAAAGCAACAGGTCTGCAGCAAGTTTCTATACCCCCACAAAGATCTCAGCAGTACTGGATGAGGATAAGAAATAAAGACTGAGGGGGAAAGAGTTGTCCTAATGGAATTTACTGATGCAAATTGCAGAAAAGCTCCAACGGTACGTTATATTTCGATTAAGGTGTTTACTTGTCTTCAGAACGTGACAATGATCAGCATACTCCACATGCCTTAATGCAATTATGGGTTACTCTGATAATGGCCTTAATTAGATTGAGATAGCTGTTTCTTAAATCGGAGTATTACTTTAATCTGACAATGATTGGAGAATTGTGATCCATGTAAACGTTTTTTTCTGTCAGCAAAGGAGTTTTCCAGCAGCGTAAAAAAGAAACATTGCTGCTGGAGTCGGTGAAGACGCTGTCCCTGTAGTCTGTAATTTGTTGTTGTCCCTGGCACATCTCCCTTGTGTTGTCATACATGAAGCCATCCCAGATTTTCTTCATCTACGTCCATTTGGTCTCTTTCACACTTTGTTTGATGTTTCATCTCTCGCGGTACTTTCAAGAGTCCAAACCCGGACTCTACATCAACCCTGAACAAGTTCATGGATTCCTTTCATCATCCAGTGTTTCTGATCGTAGTAAATTCAGACTTATTACTATAGAAGGAGGTTGGTTCATAGGAAATCAAACCACACAAAAGTTTTGTTACAAAACGAAGATCATCATTAGCAATCAAGTCAGGTCGGAGATTCGCAGAAGGTGGAACCTTAAACAGAAGATTTTTTTTTTTTTTTTAAATGGTTGAACTGTACAAATGTGCTGGTACAGGTAATTGATTCTACTCCTCTAAGAAGCCCACGTCCTTGTCTGACCTTATTATCACCACAAAAACTAAATTTGTGTGGGTGGAGTGAGAAAAAAACTTTCCAGCACCTCAAAGAAGCTTTACATTAAGTACTACAACAGGAGACCTAACTTTAATTCATCCATTACCGTTAAAAACAAATGACTCTCCTCAGGGGATCGGAGCCATCCTTTTACAAGAAGATGGTGTTGACAGGAAATGGTTTCTTAGGGAGACCATGTACTAAGTAGAGTCTATATGCCTGGTTGTAAGAAAGGGTATAAAAATATTCAAATCTTCTGCTTTGCCACCATTTTACATGCTGGTTCTTACAACCATATTAACTCACCAACAACTTTAGTTTGAAAATGCAATGCCTCTCACGTCAGTGACTGGAAGTGATTATATTGAAGAAACTTCATGATTGTAAAGAGGGGTGAAAGTGAGAAGATTTTTTGTTTAGTAAGACTTTAGTTTAGATTTTCTATAGTCTAGTTTTTGGTGTCTAAGTTTAGAAAGGTTCAACCACAGACTGTTTAACAAATGGATGAATCCTCTGTGGAGTCCTTTGGCACCTGCAAAACATCAGGCTGTGTTCTCTTGCTGCCAGGAGGCTTAGCCGACTGGAAAAGGGTTTAAGGCTTGTAGCCCGAGTGACTGTGGGTCACGGGAAAGGTAAAATGGCAAAATCGCTTAAGTTCAAGCTGGCATCCCAGGTCTGTTCTATTTGCACCACAGCACTGTGCTGTATAAGGAAAAAGATGCTTCAAATTATTTTAGCTTGGCTCAGTTTATTCTAACCTTTGATGCTAAATAATATTACTTAACATTTATTTTTATCACATCTGTCCAAACATCCTTATTTCAAGAGATACTACCGAAGCAGTATCCAAACTGAGTGGAACTGGAAGAGCTTTCTTGTGACCCACAGTCACTTCGGCTACAGTCCTTAAACCTTTTGTAGTCGGCTAAGCATCCTGGCAGCAGGAGATTGCAGCCTGATGTATTGCAGGCATCAAAGGACTTCCACGTCACCGGAAAAATGAATCACTGGGGCTCTTACAGGCAACCCATGGAGGTGTAGAGCTAAAAGCAAATGTTTACAACCTCTTGTTTTAAAAGTTTTTTTTTTTTGTAGAAAAATCAGAAATGATCTCCACGTTTAGCTGATGCTCGGTTAACTCAAACTGCTGCCCCATAGCACAGCTTCTTCTTCACACTCTTTCCAGACCCGCTCACAGCAGTCAACTAGTAAAGGCAACAGCGCAGCAAAATATATTCTCTTTAAAAAATATGAACATCTATACAGTTTTCTCTAATGTCAAATCTTGCATTGGAGACCAAAAGCATTTTCCCTTCTAATAGCCTGTAAATGTTTACGTCTGTTACAAAGAGTTGACATTGACATCAACAAAGGGGTAATTGGAGTTCATCTCACGTTTTCAGTCAACCCCTAGTGGGCAGTTGATGAACTGCAATTGTTTCTTCTTCACAGATGGATTCAATGGGGAAGTTAGAGTGTTGGTGGTTGGGTTCACCAAACTCTACGTTAAAATAACAATTGAGATGAGAATCTTCGAGTTTCCCCATTTAAAGAAAAAAAACCAAACCTGTGATTCAGAGTTGTTTACTTTTGTGTTGACTCGGAGTTACCGCAACAATAAAAAGCCATCAATGAAGCCCCGGTACTGGGGATCATACAGATGGATAGACAGACGGACGGACGGACGGACTTATTTTTCCTTTTACAGAACTGGAAATATAACAAAAACAATCATACAGTGAATTTGGGCACATATTTTAGTCTAAAATGTAACTGCAGCTGTGAAAAAGTGTTGATGAGGGATACAATTACGGAGTGAGTAAATGCTTTATTTAAATGTGTAATGACTGTAATAACACCACATGCAGCAAATGTTAAAAAAAAAAATCACTAAAATTGCACATATCTGCCTTTGTAAGATGCAAGAGGCCTGCACAGATATGTTTTTTTATGCCATGTATTCCAGATATGAATCAAATATTTTTCACTTTGGACTATATTTCTAATGATCAAGGACTATCAGCCTTGTGGAGCTGCCTGCCATTGGGGCAGTTGTGAGTAGCCTACTTCAGACACCAAATATCATGACAATAGTGCAAACTTTGCTGAAGATGTGCTGCCCTTTTGCAGGATGAAGAGACTATTTCTGCTGGTACAGAAATATCACAAGAGGTCCTTCTGTTACGTTCCCATATTGATTAAACATACTCAAATTTAGGCTTATGACAGAACAAACTTTACCTTTTAACAGTTACCTTTAACAGCAGGAGGAGGAGGAGGAGCATCCAAAGCCCCCTACAGCACAAATGGTTAGCAGCAATTGCCATGAAATGTTTGAAAGGGCAGTGTGTTGCTCCCCTCTCTTAGTGCCAGTATTATTGAGAACAACACGGATGACAATAATGTCACAGGCCCATCCGGGGGCTGGGGAGAAGCAGGCCCTGACACCCCCAAAAAGGCTGCTGGACCTATAGATAAACATGTAGGCTTACCTGTCATCGTATCATTTTTTTTTTTTTTTTTTTTTTTTTTTGATGGCTCTTACAAGTTTGTGGGCAGGAAATCACACAGACAAACGAACACAGACACCCTTTCCCTCACAGCTCTGCAACAGCGTTCAGACATGTCCTAAACATGCCTCAAAAGATCGATTGCCTCATGACATTAAACCTGTGTCAGCTCAGGGGTTTGTTCAACAAACCCCTTGACCAGGCTGTGTTCTCAGAGCGAGTTACCATGGTAACAGACTCAGTACAAATCATGCTACGTGAATTTCTACCTTACCAACTAAAAACCAGAGTTCCACCTCATAACAAGTTCAACAAATGTAAAAGCTGTTTTCTGAAATGGGTTCATGTTATGCATCACCTGTATGTTGGTTGTGGATATTCTCAAGTTAACTGTAAATGTGCCGAGTGTGACAGCCCCTTTCCTTCGAGGTGTGTAGAAGAACCATCTTTATATGCAGTTGTGTATTAAGGACAGGCTCAGATTTGGTTCTTGGTGCTGTTAAGAACTCAGTCAGGAGGTTCACTAAGACCTCCAGTAACATCAGCTCTGCTGATGGTGAGATCCTGTACACAAGCTGCTGTCCCAAATATAAGATTAAATCAGAGCTCTGGAAAAATAGGCAGAAACATCCTGCATGTTCAGCCATTGCTGGGTTTGATCCTGTTTTGAAGGTTCATCAAGAGCAAATCCAATCTCCCGAACACATTGTAAACAATCGAATCACCTGAAGCTCTGCACATTGAGCTTTTTACAACAAACCACTGGCATAGATACGTATGTTCATCTGGCACGAGAGAGGAGTTTAAATGAGCCACACAAGTAATCAGTCACAGGTGTGGAAAATCAGTGAAGTTCAAGCAGACGCGTAATCAGGGAGTATGCAGTAGGAGGAGATGGAGCTGCTGGAAGAGGAGACAGGAGTAAAGACAACAAGAACATAAGGCAGGATGAAAACAAACCACAACCAAGGAAATGCAAGTAAAAAGCACCTCGTTTAATGACTCAGACCCGATCCCAACCTTAAAGATTCTGTCAGAACCATTGTTAGTTGTGGGGAGAGGAGAAAATTCCTCGGAAAGTTCCGCCTGGAAGCCGTCAGAGCCAGGAGACTTCCCTGATTGCATTGAGAATATAGCCTGTGATATTTCCAGCTGGGTCAGAGGTGCTTCAAGCTTCTCAAAAATAATTTTATACGTTATAATTAAGCCACCCATGAGTGATTAAAAGTAGTACAAAATTACTGTTTTTGATATTGTGGAAATGTCTTCACCGAGGATTTTCTCCCATATCTAACTATTACAGCTGCTAAAGAATGGGAAAAAAAATGCATTAAATGATCTAAATGGAAAATATTTAATGAGGAACAAGTGTGTTGTCATGACAATGAACTGTGGAAAATATTAGTATATAAATAGTGAATATGTGACATTATTGCCTGCATTTTAAAATTGTGTATGAATTATCATTGGTTCTTTTTTGCCTTTTATTTCTTTACATTGGGCTAAAAATAAAAAGAAATTTAAAGGTGATATAACAGGTTTTAATAAGCTGAAGACAGGAGAGTCATCTCAGGGAAAAATGAGACGGAAAGAAACAATGCATCAGAAAACGTAGAGAAGAAGCTGAGAATCCCTGCTGGTGAACATTATCTCACAAAATGCTCTCCATGTCATGATGCTAAATCACCATGAGTTGTTTTTTTATTTTTCAGGGATCATCAACAGACTGCAGAGGAAGCGTTATATGAAAATAATGTATACATCTAAACTTTAGGTACATATGCCCCCTTCTACAGTTAGTGAAATACTAGAATTTTACACATTTTCCACACAAAACCAATATGCAGAGACTGTGCATGCAAAACACAGTGTGTTTGGCCAGACAACACATTTAGGCTTTGTCAGTTCAAGGATTTAAGGAGTTTTACTGTCATACCAGCACACGTTTATAGAGAGGCATATTGTAAAGAGCAATATAAACATTATGTAACAAAATAACTTTGGGGGGGTTAGAAGTCTAACAGCTTGTGGAAGGAAACTTTTCCTACGTCTGGCGTCCTTTGTTCGCCACTGGGTACTGGCGCTCGTCTACTGGCTAGTTGACAGCAAAAGTAAACAGTTTACATAAGAGGTGAACAGAAAACTGATGAAAAATATAAAGCTGATTTACACAAAATATAGGCCTACACTAAACAGTGTTTCAAACACGGCTTATGGTTCCTGTTTCCCCTTCAACATTGATGATTTTGTGTTTCCTTTACTGTCAGAAGACACACACACACACACACACACACACACACACACACACACACACACACACGTACTTGTCAAAATTACACCCGTGCATCTGTCTAGAAAATTGTTTCCTCCAATTTCATACAGTTATTTGATTCATAGGCAAAATTCACATGTAAACAATGTGGGAGCTCTCTGAAAGTTTCTCACCTCTGTTGGTACCAATCCAGCGACTATCGCCAGCATTTTATATATATATATATTTATATATATATATATATATATATATATATATATATATATATATATATATATATATATATATATATATATATATATATATATAATTTTTGAAAACAAAAACTGAATAAAAACCAAGATTAACGCTGCAAACTAACTGAAATAAAAACACAATTGCAGGGAAATGTTACTTGGTTTTCATTTTTGTTTTGGGTCTTATTTTTTGATGTTTGGCACTTCATTTTTTAAATTACTTTAATTACTTTAATTCTAATTCGGCAAAGGAAAGAATATAACATAACCAGGTAAAGAAGGAGGAATCGCTGGTAGCTGTACATGGTGGAGGATTTTGTGTCACAGACAAAAGAACAAAAGTGAGAATACTCTTCATCACAGCTCGACGTTGGCTGTCCTAGAGTGTCATATGTGAGCAGTTTGACAACAGTCGTTTCAAAGGTCTTTAGACCAAAGATTGCCTGAGATAATTATCTGACAGTGCAGCTCATTTTCTCGTTTTGCTTCTTGTGGCCTTCTAGCTGGAACATGGTGGTCCAGTCCACATCCCTTCACTGTCTCAGCACATTACACCACAAATTGCTGCTGATGTGCTTGTCAGCATGTGACTGTAGAAGGGGGAGACAAAAATGTGTGCAAACAAAATAATGAATCAAATATAGTATGTGATGCAAACCCATAAACAGAAATGTGATGTTGGTTTTCATTCTGCATTATGTTACATTTTGTAATTCAGTGTTCTACATTTCATTCAATGATCCTGAATTTAACAGCACAAACGGCACATTTATTTGTGTCGCACACTTCATGCATAAAGGCAACTAAAAGTACTTTACAAAGAACATTAGAGAGAATAGGAATACCCTTTTCGTCAAACTCATTTTGACAGGTGCCCTTTGACCCCACCTCATCAATCAAGCCATGTTGACAGGTTCCCATGACCCCTCCCTGACCCCAAATTCCTTTGAGCTGACTCATCAATTCAATATAAACTTTATATAAACTTAATATAAACTTTATATAACATAGACAGATAGCGGCCCTTTTAGGTCAGTCTGAGAACAGCCCGTCTTTAAATCAACTGTTGAGCGTTACTCCTCCCCCGCATACTCGGTGGGGGTTTGAGGGATCAGGTTTCTCGGGGGGGGGGGGGGGGTTTATATAAAGTTTATATTAAGTTTATATAAAGTTTATATTGAATTGATGAGTCAGCTCAAAGGAATTTGGGGTCAGGGAGGGGTCATGGGAACCTGTCAACATGGCTTGATTGATGAGGTGGGGTCAAAGGGCACCTGTCAAAATGAGTTTGACGAAAAGGGTATTCCTATTCTCTCTAACATTTACGAAAAAGTGAAAATAGAAAGGAAACTTATTTAAAACCAAAAAGTAAGTAAAATATGCAAGACAAGTTCATTTGTATAGCACATTCCAGCAACAAGGCAATTCGAGGTGTTTTACATCATAAAAACATGAAAAGTGAAGAGGAAATTTAAAAAAAATAAGGCATAACATGGTTAAGTTAAGGTGGATAAAAACCCTCATAATTTATCAGTTTAATTTTAAAAGTGGCCTTACCACCAGTCAGGTCACAGATGAGTTTTTTCCATCACAGGAGGACATTTAACATCAACATTGGTTTCCCTCTCTGTGCACAATTGTAGCTAAGCACATTTTCATTCAATTGACCGTCTCCTAAAGATCTCAGACGAACAAATGGATTTTGGTCTTGTATTATTGTTCTAACGTCACGATAGCCTGGAAACCTGTCCACGTTGTGGCCTTGCCTTTCATCCAAAGACAACTGAGATGGGATTCAGCAGGTCCCTGTGACCCTCAATATGAAGACGTGGACATGCTGCAGCGTTCTGAATGATTCATATAGCATCTATTACAAAACAAATAGTCTCTAGGTGCTTTTCAGTGACCCAGAACATTAAAATTGACAAAGAAAAATCTTTTGTAGTTGGAAAATAAACCTTTAAGCCAAACAATGGGAGCGGAAAATTCCCCTTTTAGAGGAAAGAAACATTTAGCAGGGCCTGGACGATAAGGGGGGGGGGGGGGTCCTCCTGCCAAAGGCCAGCCAGGATGGGGAAGAAAATATGAGGGGAATTATACATATACATATAAGGTAATTAAAGGTATTAAAGGAAGACTACAACATGATTGTAGTGATATAATGTATAGTAAACTGTACGGTGGTTCTACTCCTTATGGTTCTCTTTATGGTTTGTCATTCCCAGTCTCGTTCTTAATGCATAAAAATGAGTTTCAGTCTGATCTCATATTAGTTTTATCAGAAAAACAAACAGGCACCTTTTTTAAAAAATGTCAAATCACTAGAAATTGATCTGGAACACTTAAGAAATCTTTAGAGATAAAACTTGTTTTTGTTAGTCACTATGTATTTAATCTCATACGCATCATTGTGGAGTATTTTAGTATTCTGGCATGACTCAAAGACGGAACAAAAAGTACCTCTGACTTTTTAGAAAGTGATGAAACAGAACAATGACACATGCAAAAGTGTATTAAAGGATTATGCTTAATACACACGGGGCACTGAGCTTAAAAAAAAACAATATATATATATATTTAAAAAAAAAAAAAATATATATATATATACAATTATAGTGCCCTGAATATTTTGCCAACAACCAAACTACGCAGCTCACGATGAGTCGTCTGCATCTGCCAGCAGGTGTTCTGGTCCACTCGTCCTGCTTTCAGTACAAATTCTTCCCACTGCATTTATCAGATCTGTATAGATGTTTAAGAGTTTTAAGATCAGAGATGTTAGAGAGCCATTTGAGAATACTCCAGAGTTTTTGATCAGTTATTCTTGGATGCTTTTATAGCTGTGGGTTGTGATTCATTATCCAATTCGCGGACCCATTTTCTGCATCTGAGGCTGTATTTGTTGGCTATATGCAGTGTGCTTTTGCTCCAGGATGCCTTGATGTTTTTTTAAATCTCATCGTGGCAGATGCAGTAAAGCAGCCCTATAAAACATACTGCCCATCTTGTAAGATCTCATGTGGGAGCAAATTCTCTGTCTTTTTTTTCTCTCTTTCTCTTTATATTTGCAAGCATAGTCATGGGCACACAAGGCTTTTTGTCAATGGTCCTCAGATAGTCCTCTCCTTTGCATACTCTGGTCCATGTTCCATATATGATGATACCAGACTACACAGTGACAAGATTTCTCCTTTTAAAGGGGCTGAAATGTTGAAAATGGCTCAAGAACTGGTATGAGATCATTTTGACATATTTCGCCTGTTAAAATGCATTTAACTTTGTTTTGAATAAAAACCCTGTCTCGCAGTCAATTGCCTTTCCTACAAGTGTGTTATGCATCAGCTCGTGCATATTGGGAATTTTGGAATAAAAGTGTTTTACCCAGAACCGCCATGAGGTCATTTTGACCTTCATTACACCAAATACAAAAATCACTGCATTTAAGACTGCAAAAAATAAGAAAATAAGACTGCATTTATATAGCTTTAAAACATGATATAGTCGAACACACTGCTGGAAACATTTTAAAGAAATGCCTTGTTATTTTCCAAATAGTGTGTGTGTAAATAATTAAACCAAAATCAATTCCCAGTCACAGCGATGACATCAGAATCAGATTGACTAATAGGAATCCTGATCGCCACAGGCCTATTTAATCAGTCAGTCACTAAGTCTGGACGGACCATGAGCCTTCCTGAAAAAGGCTCTGCCCAGTGTGCCAAACATGTCCAACAGGTGAACAAAAATCTGTGCATCCTCAGGACAATGCACCACTTAGTGAATATGGAAATTCACAGCCAGAGGAAAAAGCCAGACTCAACACACCATTAGACTGCAAGTAAGGTGGGAGTGGCCTGTCCAGACGATACTCCGCAAGAGTCGACACCCACTGATGGCCAGCTGTCATCTTCTACAACATGCAGGACCTGGCAGGAGCCAGTTAATGCATTCTTTACTGGAGGTGGACACAAGTAAAAATGGCAAGGCACATCTTTCTTCTGCAGTGTGTAAGGAGGTCACACAGCAAAGAGGCAACTGAGACTTTGCAACTGCCCCCTCAGACAGGTCAACAGAGGCAGAGCAGTAGAAACAATCAGCTCAAGTGCTGATGGTGACCTGTGAGTGGCCAGTGTACCGTCAAAGTCATCCTTGTTTGTCCTGGTTGTAAGATATGTCACTTAACTCAGAGAGGAATAGACCTGTGGTTTCAATTCTTTTTGACCAAGGCTCCTTCTTTCTATAAATGCTTCTGGATTCATGTACATTTGTCACGAGAGGTCGAAAGCCAGGTCGCCAGGCCATCGCAGAGACAAACAGCAGCTCCCGCAGGAGTGGCTGTGGTTGTTTAAGATGATTTTTTCTAACTTTTATTAAATTTCTCTGTTACATACAGAGGCTGTCAGGTGTACATGACACAAATGGTTATAATTTCCTCACGTTCAGGAACAATGAGTCATTGTTTCAATGAGCTGTGAAGGGACCATCGAATTTATCCGCATCCATACATGCTGCCTGTATGTCTGCATGAGTGCGACACAAACCCCATCTGAAGAATGATGTCTGATTCAATGAAGAGACCGAGCTCAACCTGCTCAAGTGTTCTGCATCACTGGTACAACTTGGCTTCATCTTTTAGCTTCCCAGAGGAAGAGAGAGGGCTAATCCCATGACCTTCAATTTGATGTTATTTTTGGGACATGCACGGTGCGTTAGAGCCAGACAAAATTACTTTTTGTAAAAGTAGAACTAGGGAAATGGGTAATTTTGAATTAGTTGCTTTTGTTTTTCGAGGTAGCATAATTAGCTGCTGGTTGATTAAGCAAGGCAGAGGATAAAGTTGTTGACATGCATGCAAATGTAGATTTATTTTCACAGGATGGAGGGGAGAGGCAGAATGAGAGACGAGTTGCCGGGCTGCATCACTCTCTCTTTTAATCATCTCCGTAGATATTATTAGAAGGAGGAATTATTCATTATTTAGACCAAATGACAACGGAGATGTAACATCAGTGTTGAAATTTTGTGTCGAATGAATCATCTGTCACAAACTGACTCATGGGGGGTGAGAAATGAGAGAATTTGATCAAACAAAGTCTAAACAAAAGCAATAATTGTGTGGATGAAAGCGATGCCTGTGGTTTCAAGCAGTGTGTGTGTGTGTGTGTGTGTGTGTGTGTGTGTGTGTGTGTGTGTGTGTGTGTGTGTGTGTGTGTGTGTGTGTGTGTGTGTGTGTGTGTGTGTGTGTGTGTGTGAAGTTAGAACAAGAAAAGAAAACACAGATGACTGAAGAGAAAAACAAGTGGGATGTGACGCCTGCCAACCGGCAGCACGGTACATGTTCTGACTCCAGGTGCTGGCCCCTGAATAACTTTTTTTTCCAGATTGTTCACAAAGAAAACTAGGTTATTGTGTTAAATGATGACAGAAAGTTAATTAATCATTACAGACAAAATGTGAAATTAACTACACAGCTTTAATAAAGAACTTGATGTGCAGCAGGTTTTAGCTCATTTCATCGTTGTTGTTTCATTGTTCTCATTGCTGCGTGAATCGGCAGCGTAGAAAACTGCAACAGGACTTTAAAGGACTATTGTAAACTGAATAGAGGATGAATCAGCACATCGCAGACACAGCCAGAGATGGCCTGGTGGGCTGTCTGGCAGCAGCATTCAGCATTCAGGCCCACTGTTAGAAAGACTAACCGAGTGGCAAACATCCTAAAGACGCCACGAGGGAAAAATATTTGAATCACAGTGGCCAGAAAAGCTTGGACGGGGTGGAGTGATACAAACGTTTTCACGCTTAGAAACATGCAGGAGCCTCCTCCAGCTGAAGCTCCCTTCTCCAAGTCTGGTAACATCAAGAAATGCCAGCAGTTAATGGAAAGCTGAGGTTGTAGCCTGCCCGACGGGGTTCAGCTGGGCGGAAACTTGATTTTTTTATTTTTCAGTGCCACGTTTTATTTAGTCCAAAAAGCAGCCAGTTGAGCAGAGACATCTTGGCCTTGTTGCTGATTGTGAATCTAAAGTAGAAGAAAAGGACACGTCTTCTCCAGACTGGGGAGGGATCCGTGTCCTTGTGTGATCGCTGTGAATGCACAGCTGGATGAGGCAGAATGACGAGGTTATCAGGAGCACAGTTTTATAGTGTGATCTGTGTGAGAGTGGCTAGTGTCAGAAATACCATTTTTATGACTTTTTATAATTGCACAGGATCCATACAAATACGTTGCGCAATTATTCCACCTCTAAATCTGTTGATCCTACACTGCAAACAAGGTGAAGGGGATCAAATAAAGACAGTGTTTACTACATCAGAATATGCAAATGTCCACATACATCGAGGCAGACCATATTTATTGAGGCTGATTTATTTCACAGATCAGAAACAACTGCAAACGGCATTGGCATCATAGGTCTTTAATTATCATTCACATGTGGACACATTTGTTGGTGGCCTTCCATCAAAGCAAGAACCCACAATGGTTTCTGAAATTACTTGAAACCGATAAATGCTGTAATGAGCTGGGACAGGCTCCAGCAGACCCCTGCGGCCCTGTACAGGATTAAGCAGGTAAATGGATGGACAGTTTAATTAGTTTTTTCGTTTGTTTGTTATTTAATTTCTCTTTTTCTTTTAAACCACAATTCAAAAGAAATACTTGGGGTTTTTTTCTTCTTTATTTCCACGAGGTCAATGCTCAGTAAATTTATTTCTTTTGCCAATTTCAAGTTACTTCAGTGAGGATCGTGGTTTTCTCATCTTTCATGGAAGGGTACCAACAAATCTGCACATGTCTGTATACGGTTTATATTTTGGAATAATTACTGTATTGGTTCGTGTTTCTTTGACTTTCTGCAAAAAAAAAAAACTAAGGGTGGCTGCAAACTGAGAAGTTATTGCTCTCCTTCCTCTCATCCGCTCTTTGATTAAGGTGAAGTTCATCTGGTATGAGCCCGGAGACACACCGAGCACCAAGCAGATGCCTGCGCACCACCAAGAGTATATAACACCATGATGTAGTTTACTCACAACAATGCCATCTCAGATCAGCGTCATGGCTCATTCATATGTGGAAATAAATCAGATCTGCCATCTAAAATGACAGATTGGATTTTCCTCAATAATGCAACTCGACCTTTGAAAATGTAAAGGAGGCGAGTTGATGGAAACATGGCTGGATAGGCTCTCCTCTTCCCTCTCTTGTAAAATTTGCCTAATCCTTTGCTGACCTCCAAGCATGATTCAAAAAAGCAACAGCTTGGATGTTCTCTTCTGTTGCATCTTTCACTACTTCATGAATAACAAGGCAGACTTTCATTTTTAATGAATTAACCTACATCACAGCAATATAAATGTGCACATATTGTGGATTATTCAGGATGCATGTCAATGAGATGTTGAAGGAAGGTCCATGTTCTACTGCTTCTGCGTCTTTCACCTGCATCCATTAGAAATAGTCCCGGCGTTTCTGCCTACCCATCTAACCTTTTCCGTGTAGTAGCACAGCTCATCTACCAGGCCTTGCATGCTGTTTTCCCAGCTTACGACCAGTTTTTTTTGTTTTAATTAAACTCATCTACTTACAGCCTGGCGGCCGTTGCTTTGCCCCAGCGTTCCTGGCTTCGGTACTGTGGTTTCTCACAATTGCACAAGAGTGAAATAGAAGTATTTAGGAATAAAACTGTCAGTCAAGTGTGTTTCTATCCATTTACCGTAAAGCTTTGTCAAGGTGCAGAATAAACCGCTGACATGAATAAGGCAGCGTTTACCAACCCTGTTCCCCGGGGCACAGTGCTCTGCATGCTTTAGATGTTGCCCTGCTCTAGCACACCTGGTTCAAATTAGTAGGGCATTGCAACGCTTGTGTAGACCTTGATGACGAGCTCACAGTGGTCCAATCAGGAGTCTTTGAGGAAGGAAAAGTCCAAACCATGCAGGGCACTGTGCCCCCAGGAACAGGGCAGGGAAACACTAGGATAAAGGTTTATTGAGTGTTATTTGTGTCCACGTTGACATTCTGCTGGAACGGAGTGGCTCAGACTGCTTTTGAACAGTGCTGTGAAGACATGGCTGAGATTTGTGATGCAGCTCTTCGGAAATCTCATCGGCTGATTCAAAAGGGACAATGTAACGTCCTTTTAATGAACCCTTAGATAAGCCAAATGGATTTATATATAATATATATATATATATTGTAGATGTTGTAATTCAATTTTGAACATGAAGTAAAAGGTCGAGCAGAAGTAAACACAAAAAAGGTAAATGTCTACTTGCATGGTGAAATCGTTTCCTGTTAACGGTGACTTGTCAGCCTCGCTCACCTGTAGAATAAATAAAGTGGGCTGTTGAAGCCCTTCAGATGTCCATTCATTTATCATTGAAATAAAATGATCTGTAATTGATATGGATGGTTAAATGCCAGGGTTAAGCTTCAATCTCTTTTCTTTTCAGTACAGCTCAACATTATTTGTCTTACTTGTTCTAAATGCAAACAAAATGAAGGTTATACTCTCAGACAAAAACAAGTCACTAAAATCTTTTGGGTTTATTCAGCCTGTATTTCATTTGTTTCATTTGGTTTCTATTAATTGCATCCATCAAAATACAGTTGAGATGGAGGTAATGTTGGGATAGTAAGGAGTTTCAGCGTATACAAAAAAAAAAAAAGGCATGAGCTGCCGCTTTTATTTCTGCCTGACATTATTTATCTTAGCATTACGTACACGTGAATGCAGTCTGCCACGAGGCTCTGAGGTTCCACATCAGTTCCACTCATCCCCATTTGATGAGTTAGAGGATCATCTGCTACACGGGATTCAGCTTATCAAACTTATTCAAAAGGCTATTATTGACCAACTTCTTTTTCAAAACAGCTCAATGGTTATCTTCAGGCTCCCAGAGGTTATTTTCAGAAACTTAAATTAACTGAATAAAAAAAATATATTCTTATGGCAAATCTGTTGTTCCTGTTGCATTAAATCAGCTTCAAAATTGCTTGAAACATGATGGAGCAGCAGGAAGTGAAATCCTAGCTTCCAGCATGATGGAGCCCACACCCTGTGCATCTACAACTTCTGAAATTTCCTTTGCCGTGCTGCAGTTAGAAGTAAACAAAAGCACTGCAGACAGTAATTGCATCCTAAAACAATAACAATAACCGGGTATTGTTATTGTTTACCCAGCATATGCTCACCCAGCATGTACCAGGTACGTACTTACACAGCATATACCTGGGCAAGAAGTATACAGACACTTAAGATGTGTTTGTCCCTTGCACGTCAACTAAATTTACATAAAACTTTTAAAGACATTAACTAAGCGTGCGAGTGACTCTAAAAAAGGATCAGATATGATAGAGCTGTAAAGGAACCTAAACTGAAGAGTCAAAGAGCAGATGAATCATCTGTCACCTTAAAATTACTTCAAAGTTTTCGCTTAGAACTGATATTACGCCTGATTTTGATGTCAAAATGTTTGCACAAATTATTGTAACTCAACACTTTGAGCGTGCATTATCCAGCTTCTGGCACCGTCTGTCAGTCTCAAATGAATAATCAAATTCATTTTAAACTGAGTTTGTCCAAGATGCTGCTATTACACCAAGAAACTGAAGCAGTCAGACCGTTTATGGGTGTGATTCTGAACCTTTCAAACGGCTTCGGAAGGAAAGGAACAAATTTGACCAAACACTGCCCTCGTTTACATCCAGTGACAGCTGGAAGCAGGCCTCCTGAGTGCATCTGTCAATGTAAATCTAAGCAATCAAGGCAAAAGGATGCATATTTGTGCGTTTGTCCGTGGATACAGCTGCAGTCCATGAGATGACAGACTGACAGAAACCATGTGACCTCTTGGCACAACCAGATAACTGAGTGATTAGAGTAAACCCACAAACGCTTTCAAGCATCCTTGACATCCCATTTCTCCTCTTTCTTTTTTTTTTTTTTGCCCATCTCTCTTCACTGCCAGGATTTAATAAAAGGTCAATAAAATCCTCAAATATTAATTACTCAGCTAACCATCTGTAATACAGGCTAATAAATAGATTTAGTTAAGCTTTTTTTGGAAGTACATAAAGCTCAAAGTCCAGTAAAAGTATGCAGGTAATTTTCTATCCAGAAGATTAAGCAGGTAATCTTTTTATGTATAAGTTTGATTGAAACTTATGAGCATATGTATAATGTCCCTTTTTTTTTTTTAGGAGTAGATTTACTCTGTTCACAAGAGTTCATTACATGTGCATGAAAGATGCAGCAGAGGCCGCTTTTGTAACAGCATCTCCCTCCTTCAGACCGTAATTCAGACTTATTTCAGATGAAATCGACAACCAGAGTCGGATTGTGTTTAAAACAGCGCCTGACATCAAGTTCTGCATTTCACGTTCTTTCTTGGTGTCAAACTTATATCATTTATTAGTCTAAAAATATATGTAAAGTTTTCAAACTTTACAAGTGTTTTAATTTCTTACGTGATAGTTGTTCGTGTGCTTGGTTTTGGGTGAAATAATTACTGATACAGTGTAATATGGTGTGTGCTTCATCTCAGGTTGAATTTACCAGAATGAAAAGATCAGTTATATTACTTATTATACTTATTACATATATATTTGTGGAAAGATTGTGTACTTTTATAGTCTCATGACTGAATTTCACTTTTTTTGTGTCGTATAACATAAAAAGAGAAGGCTATTTCCAAGAACACAAGCATTTATTTAATTAACTTCAAAACTTCCATGAGACTGTGCATTTCACAGTATTTATCTGACTGTAGTTTATTTTATCTTTTTTCATTCAGCTTTCAGCTCATTAATTTTGTCAGTGTTTTGTCTCCCCAAGACTTTCAGTATTCCTCTTTTGCGCTCTCTTTTGTTCAGTTTTGTATTTTTGCCTCGGCATGTTCCCTCTTTGTATTTTTGTATTGGTGACACATGCAATTTTTCTTTATTCTTGCCTTCTGTGTGCTCTTTTTAGCTCCTAACAACTCTCACGATCTGTTGATACCTAAAGAAATCCTGGGAATTTAATAACAGCATCTTCAAGTCTATGCTTAAGCTTACTAGGAAAAGGTTGTCAAGATCTCGCTAAATACATGATTTCCCAGTATTCATTTTCTTGACAAAGAAAAGGAGCTGCTGCTAATGCAGCAGAAATCCAAGCAAACAGAATATCTAATTATCATAGCCCCAAGGCTCCTCAGTGCTGTGTGTCCAAGGCTAAGCTTTGAAAGTGTGTGCTTGAGGGTATGTACGTGTGCGCCGTAGTTGTCTCAGTAATTGACCTATCGCACAATCCTCATTAGCCTCCTTTGAAAAGTGGTCAAAAATCACAGATGCTTAATTGTGTTTTTATTCCACCTGGGTATGTTTGAACACAGACTTGTCATCAGAGTGTAAAATTTATTCCTAAAACTCTGTTATGACTACGCAATTCTAAAAAATTAATATATTACTTGTGAAAAATTGAAAGGAAATGTTTTTCAAGCTGGGGCAAAGGCATGGTAACCACTAGCCTCCAGAAACCAGGCTTGACACATGCAAAGTGTTTTGCATGGGATTAAAAGGATCTGGGAACCTGCGGTAAATTGTAATAACGTCTGTGATTTTAATCCCGTCCAAAGGTGAAATGTCTACGGACCCCCTCGGGAACATGGGGAGGGTTTGGGGGGGGTTTTTTGCGTTGCAGTAATGATGTGGGATATTTACTGCCTACAACCCAAATTTGCTCAAGATTAAATTAACAGTTCCCACTACGTGTAAATAATCATGGAGCATGCAAAAGTAAAAGCCGCCATGCCTTTAAAATTATGATCTTTTTTTTTTTCAGATGTTAAAAATGTAAATTATATTGTATGAATGGATCCACATAAACATGAGGTCAATATTTTCTATATTTGTCTATATTTAAAATTTTACTTCAATAAAGAGTCTACTTCATTCATTTTTTTTTTTGTCGTGGCAAATAAGAACAATAGCCAACCTACTTCGCTGACCCATTTTAATCCCGTCAAAATCCAAATTAGTTATTCAATATGTGCGGGCTGGAATGTTTTTAAAAAATTCCTCTTGTTTTCTGCCTCTTGGCAAATGTGGTACAACGTCAGTATATATCCACCCCATACAGGGTAGCCTAATGATCTCATATTTTTAGATGACAATCATACAGAAATAAATTAACATTAAGCTTCACACTGTGACTTAAAGAAATGACAATGAGATCATGATACATGTGGCTGCAGCACACAGTAACAAACGTATTGTCTGTCAAGCTCAAAGCCTTTCTGACAGCGCAAAACCTTTAGGGTTTCAACAGGTTTGTTGTTAGATAACTGTGCAGGAGAAGCTTTTATAAGCAAAGAGGCTGCAAAGAGCTGACTCTCGTTCCAAGTAACTGTAAATAGCACAACTAGTGTCAACTCAGTTAAACAGTTTTTTTCTTTCTTTGTATTTATTTTTAAATTACAGATAAACACTGAAACTTTTACCCAAAAAAATGACATTCAAAATTTTAAAATTATAATTTTTGAATATTAAACTAAAGATTAAAAACAATGTTGGAGGTGAATATACGCAATGATTCTGGTGACTGTGTCTCTACATCAAACACGTTACGCAGTGTTTCTGATTAACATTCAGGATTATTAACACAGATAACTGTGCAGGACAAGCTTTCAAAAGCAAGGACACTGCAAGGAGTCGAACCTCATTCCAATGAATGGAAGTACCAGTACCAGTGCCGAGTTGTAAAAAAAAAAAAAAAAAAAAATTAATTAAATTAAATGTTGATAATAATGTCCAGAGTTGTTAACAAATGTAAGATGATCAAAATCTTGTTCATGAAAAGGGACAATAGGTCAGGGGTTTTTGATTGTGATTGTACTACATAGTGTTCAAAATGTCAGTGTATGTTAGGTCAACATTTTTTTAGAATAGAAAAGTGGGAAAAACACGGAGCACCCAGAGAAAACCCACACAACGCAGAGGGCACATTCAGTAGCAGTCACAAGTACGTCCAAACCTATAACGACTACTGTTTGTGAAAACTAATCCTCTGTGCTGCCCTTTGACCTGTTACAGTACGCTGTAGTGGCAAAACAATTATCTGACTGACTCACCTCATCAGTGGCCATCATGTCCACCTCTCATGATCTAGAATTAAAGTATATTTGTTTAGTTGGTGTTTTATACCCTGCAACTGATCTCTCAGGTAGGAAATCTCCAAATCAGTTTTTGATGGGGCCTCTTCAATAATCTCACAGTGGCGGTTGTTGTGTAAAGGGGTTTCTTCTACCTTCCTGTGTTCATTATTTCCCTCAAAGACCAGCTCAGAGGTCCCGTCTGGTTCTGAATTCTCTGTTTGTGAGACTGCTTCAAGTTCCTGATCGCTTTTATGATCTAGCATTAAAGTGCACTCGTTTATCTGGTTTTTCATAACCTGAAACTGATTTTTCAGGTAGGAAATCTCCAAATCGGTGTCAGATGGGGGAAATTTCTTCTGGGATTCCCGCTCATTTTCAAAATTAGATGGTGGATTTTGTGCTACGTCATCCCTATGTCTCCTCTGGTGATTGATCCCTTCAGCTTCATTTTTCAAATCGTACTCTTGCATCATGTTTCCCAACAGAAGTTTAGGTGGAGATGGTTCAGTTAGACTCACCTGATGTAGTTCAGGGGCCTCTTTAATAATCTCACAGTGGCGGTTGTTGTTTAAAAAGGTTTCTTCTACCTTCCTGTGTCTATTCTTTCCCTCAAAGACCAGCTCAGAGGTCCCGTCTGGTTCTGAATTCTCTTCCAGTTTCTGTTTCCTTTGATCTACCATCACAGAGTAATCTTTCATCCTGTTTACCATAAGCAGCAACTTTTCTCTGAATGGGTTATGTCCCGTTTCTGGTGGGGAATCGCTTTCCTGGGATTCATCACTACTTCCACAACTAGATGATGGATTTTGTGGTACGTCATCCCTATGTCTCCTCTGGTGATTGATCCCTTCAGCTTCATTTTTCAAATCGTACTCTTGCATCATGTTTCCCAACCGAAGTTTAGGTGGAGATGGTTCACTTAGACTCACCTGATGTAGTTCAAGGGCCTCTTCAATAATCTCACAGTGGCGGTTGTTGTTTAAAGGGGTTTCTTCTACCTTCCTGTGTCTATTCTTTCCCTCAAAGACCAGCTCAGAGGTCCCGCCTGGTTCTGAATTCTTTTCCAGTTTCTGTTTCCTTTGATCTACCATCACAGAGTAATCTTTCATCCTGTTTACCATAAGCAGCAACTTTTCTCTGAATGGGTTATGTCCCGTTTCTGGTGGGGAATCGCTTTCCTGGGATTCATCACTACTTCCACAACTAGATGATGAAGTTTGTGGTATCTCATTTCTGTCTTCTTGTGTCCAGTCATTGTTCTGTTCAATTTCATTTTTAGAATCATAATCTTCCACTATGTCACCCAAACAAAGTTTAGGTGGAGATGGTTCGGTTAGATTCACCTGATGTAGTTCAGGGTCCTCTTCAATAATCTCACAGTGGCGGTTGTTGTTTAAAGGGGTTTCTTCTATCTTCCTGTGTCTATTCTTTCCCTCAAAGACCAGCTCAGAAGGCCCGTCTGGTTCTGAATTCTTTGTTTGTGCGACTGGTTTGTCCGGGTCCTCGTGAATCGAGGTCTGAATAAAATTCTGTGACTCCAGAACTTTATTGTGGACATCAAGTTGACGATTTGGGAAGATGTTTGTTTTGGAGACCTTTTCAGAAAGAAATCCATCAGTTTGAACGGAGGGGTCGATATTTAAAACAGTTAGTTCTTCTGCTTTTTCTGTGGCAGAGAAGCCCTGTCCATCAACACTCAGCTCAAATAACTGCACGCTGAGCTCTTCCACCTGTGAACCAAGATATTCTATCATCTCCTCCTTTGCTATCAGTTTGGAGGTGAGTTTATGAATAGTAGCGTCCCTTTCTTGTAGCTCCATTTTCAAGTTATTCACCTCATCAGTGGCCATCACGTCCGCCTCTGCGTACCTGGACTTTTCCACTCTGTGTGCGTTGGATTCTTGGAAACCTGAAATAACTTCTCTGCACTCTTTGAGCTGCTTTTCATAGGCGCGTATGAGTTTGGTTTTATCATTTAAAGTATATCTCAAATTTTCAACATCTTGCCAGTATGTTTCGCAGTAATGCTGTGCTGCCAATTTTTCATTTCTTTCCTTAACTAGAAGAAGACTCTTGTTTTGCAGCCTGTTTTTCATAACCTGCAACTGATTTTTCAGGTAGGAAATCTCCAAATCGGTGTCAGATGGGGGAAATTTCTTCTGGGATTCCTGCTCATTTTCAAAATTAGATGGTGGATTTTGTGCTACGTCATCCCTATGTCTCCTCTGGTGATTGATCCCTTCAGCTTCATTTTTCAAATCGTACTCTTGCATCATGTTTCCCAACAGAAGTTTAGGTGGAGATGGTTCAGTTAGACTCACCTGATGTAGTTCAGGGGCCTCTTTAATAATCTCACAGTGGCGGTTGTTGTTTAAAGGGGTTTCTTCTACCTTCCTGTTTCTATTCTTTCCCTCAAAGACCAGCTCAGAGGTCCCGTCTGGTTCTGAATTCTCTTCCAGTTTCTGTTTCCTTTGATCTACCATCACAGAGTAATCTTTCATCCTGTTTACCATAAGCAGCAACTTTTCTCTGAATGGGTTATGTCCCGTTTCTGGTGGGGAATCGCTTTCCTGGGATTCATCACTACTTCCACAACTAGATGATGAAGTTTGTGGTATCTCATTTCTGTCTTCTTGTGTCCAGTCATTGTTCTGTTCAATTTCATTTTTAGAATCATAATCTTCCACCATGTCACCCAAACGAAGTTTAGGTGGAGATGGTTCGGTTAGATTCACTTGATGTAGTTCAGGGGCCTCATCAATAATCTCACAGTGGCGGTTGTTGTTTAAAGGGGTTTCTTCTATCTTCCTGCATCTATTCTTTCCCTCAAAGACCAGCTCAGAAGGCCCGTCTGGTTCTGAATTCTTTGTTTGTGCGACTGGTTTGTCCGGGTCCTCGTGAATCGAGGTCTGAATAAAATTCTGTGACTCCAGAACTTTATTGTGGACATCAAGTTGACGATTTGGGAAGATGTTTGTTTTGGAGACCTTTTCAGAAAGAAAACCATCAGTTTGAACGGAGGGGTCGATATTTAAAACAGTTAGTTCTTCTGCTTTTTCTGTGGCAGAGAAGCCCTGTCCATCAACACTCAGCTCAAATAACTGCATGCTGAGCTCTTCCACCTGTGAACCAAGATATTCTATCATCTCCTCCTTTTCTATCAGTTTGGAGGTGAGTTTATGAATAGTAGCGTCCCTTTCTTGTAGCTCCATTTTCAAGTTATTCACCTCATCAGTGGCCATCACGTCCGCCTCTGCGTACCTGGACTTTTCCACTCTGTGTGCGTTGGATTCTTGGAAACCTGAAATAACTTCTCTGCACTCTTTGAGCTGCTTTTCATAGGCGCGTATGAGTTTGGTTTTATCATTTAAAGTATATCTCAAATTTTCAACATCTTGCCAGTATGTTTCGCAGTAATGCTGTGCTGCCAATTTTTCATTTCTTTCCTTAACTAGAAGAAGACTCTTGTTTTGCAGCCTGTTTTTCATAACCTGCAACTGATTTTTCAGGTAGGAAATCTCCAAATCGGTGTCAGATGGGGGAAATTTCTTCTGGGATTCCTGCTCATTTTCAAAATTAGATGGTGGATTTTGTGCTACGTCATCCCTATGTCTCCTCTGGTGATTGATCCCTTCAGCTTCATTTTTCAAATCGTACTCTTGCATCATGTTTCCCAACAGAAGTTTAGGTGGAGATGGTTCAGTTAGACTCACCTGATGTAGTTCAGGGGCCTCTTCAATAATCTCACAGTGGCGGTTGTTGTTTAAAGGGGTTTCTTCTACCTTCCTGTTTCTATTCTTTCCCTCAAAGACCAGCTCAGAGGTCCCGTCTGGTTCTGAATTCTCTTCCAGTTTCTGTTTCCTTTGATCTACCATCACAGAGTAATCTTTCATCCTGTTTACCATAAGCAGCAACTTTTCTCTGAATGGGTTATGTCCCGTTTCTGGTGGGGAATCGCTTTCCTGGGATTCATCACTACTTCCACAACTAGATGATGGATTTTGTGGTACGTCATCCCTATGTCTCCTCTGGTGATTGATCCCTTCAGCTTCATTTTTCAAATCGTACTCTTCCATCATGTTTCCCAAAAGAAGTTTAGGTGGAGATGGTTCAGTTAGACTCACCTGATGTAGTTCAGGGGCCTCTTCAATAATCTCACAGTGGCGGTTGTTGTGTAAAGGGGTTTCTTCTACCTCCCTGTGTTCATTCTTTCCCTCAAAGACCAGCTCAGAGGTCCCGTCTGGTTCTGAATTCTTTTCCAGTTTCTGTTTCCTTTGATCTACCATCACAGAGTAATCTTTCATCCTGTTTACCATAAGCAGCAACTTTTCTCTGAATGGGTTATGTCCCATTTCTGGTGGGGAATCGCTATCATTTCTGTCCTCTTCTGTCCCGTTATTGTTGTTGTTGAAAGAAGACGTTTTAGTTGAATTCAATGTGTCGGTTTGTTTTTCAGAGCCTGAAAGAAACATTTTTTGTTGATTTTAACTGTGTTGTATAGTTTTAAAGTTTGCGCGGTTCTGCACTAGATCAACTAGATGTTGATTGAAGAAAGTGTTGAACTGTTCTGAAAAAGGAAGTAGGTCAGCAACTCTTATATCACTTCAGAACACAGTGATGTCATCATGTTCCGTGATGTCATCATGTTCCGTGATGTCAAAATGTTCCGTGATGTCATCATGTTCCGTGATGTCAAGTGTGTGTGTGTGTGTGTGTTTGTGTGTGTGTGTGTGTGTGTGTTTGTGTGTGTCTGTGGGGACATAAATTAATACTCTGCTCTGAAAACTGGATGTCACAACTATAGTATTTATTGTTCAATAATGCATTATGGAAGCATTCATCCTCTTACTAAAACTAACACAATAGACAATTTACCTTTAAGAACTGACCAAAATATACGAGCAGTTTCATACCGCTGGCTGATCTTATGACAATATAAGCCTTTCACCAGCTAATCTGAAATCTGAAAACATTATGTGGATTTCTCCAGAGCACAGACCATAATTATTTTGTCAGTGTGATGTTTAATAAAGTATACCTGAACATTCCTGGAGGGGTGAGATACTGAGGAAAATAAACAGTAATTAAGGGAGAGGAGAAGATAATGAAAATGTCAGATGCAAAAACTGAAATAAATGAAGTTTGAGATAGACTGTATTTTCCATGCACGTCACCTGCAGATTCACTCTGCTGGAAACATGCAAGGAAAAAGACATCACAACAGGTGCCAGAGATGATCTACAATTTAACATGCATATGCTATCACTGATATCACTTTCTTTTCACAACTGGCTGCATGTATCCTAATGTTTAGTACCATGATATGCAGGTCTTTTAATTATTCTGAATGCCTTCTCATGCTACTGTTCAGTGCAGAGTTATATTTGGTCTGGTCTTTGATTTACCTGCTCTGCTGACGCACACACATGGAGTGACTTATTGTTGTTTAGTCTTCATCATTCTGTGAGATTCAAATTACTTGAGCACCACCAAAGGCATGCCCAAGCCCTGCACAAGCCCCCTAAGGTCCCCACTGCATGCAAGGTCCTGACGTCAGACTCACACACCAACAACCCAGGCCCCCAGGATCCCCCAGGACCTAACCAGCAGAATAAGACCCAAAAGGCCCCTAATCAAACAGCCAGCCCTACGCTATCTCTGTCAAATATAACTAATTTTCCTAATTTTCAATTTGTGTACTTATTTTAGAATGAGTGTTTCTAAGTGCACTAAAAAAAAAAAGTAAAATGTGGCATGCAGGGTGGAAGACCCCAGCATAGTCAACATTCCCTGTTTCTAAAATATGTTTTAAGTTTGTTCGTGTTCCTTTGATGTGAATCTGCGTAAGTGCGTTAAAAAAAGACAGATGCGGTGTGCGGGGTGGACGCTCCCAGCATCAGCTGCTTTCCCTGTAGCAGAAATGCTTTTTTAAGTTCTTTTCTTTTTATTTATTTGGATGGAGGAGGGAGTCAGGTGGTAAATGGGCTCCCCTCTCCACTCCTATGGCCCAATAGGAGTGGTGGCCCAAAGTGCGTGCCACCACAGCCAGGAGCCAAACCTACCCTCAGCTCAAACTGGCACTCAAGGTGACTCCAAGGAAGGCCGCTGGGCAGAGATGTGCCAGACCACCGCCAGCTAGACACCCCCCCCCGGTGGAAGAGAACACCCCACAACCGCTCTGATGCTGCCCAAGCTGCCAGGCCTGCCAGCAAGTTATATATTTATATAATTTGAAGTGGTTTTGATTCCAATATATAATTAAGACTTGAAATAAAGATACATTTTGCCACATTTCTGCTAAAATCATCTTCTCAGAAGAAAATGTTTTTAATTCAGTTTCAAACATTGCAAATCTAATGTGTCATTGAGTAGTTGCAAAGGTGTTGAAAGGTATTTGAATTTGATGATTTGAAATAAAATAGCGTCTGCCAGTGAAATTAAAAGAGGAGAAACTTGATATTCGAAGGAGAAATGTTGATGAAAAGGAGAGTACACATAATTGTGACAGTGAGCAGGTGGCATGAGCATTTTAGATATGCCTTATAAAACTGGAGGTACATAGGCACGTGAACATGGAATCAAGGTATCAGTATTTGTTTGCTTTGAGGAATTAAGATATAATCAAATAGTTTATTCTTGGACAAAATGATACGGAAGAAAGAAAAAAATGTAATAATAATTTAATATACAGCTTGATATCTGCTTAATAAGAGTGTGACATTCTGACAACATTTATGCAACACGTTGAGCTGCACTGCAAACACACGTCACGCTATGATAATGACGGTTCTGTTGATGGAGAAACATCTAGAGGCCACCAGAAGAGGCGACAAAAGGAGCTGCGTGCTGTGGAACTCTGGAAGACCAAACCAATTTCAACATGATTAAAATGCTGGAAAGAATAAGCTAAACTTCTACATTTTTTTTTAATCCAGCGACTTGTGTTTTATATATTTATTCATTTGCTTATTTTAATATTCTGAGCTGCTTGGATTAGGAAACAGTTTACACCCTAAAGCTTTCACCACCAAATATGTTTCCTGAGGCCAAATTATAAAACAATTCATGAATCAAAGCACAACATGGTTTATTACTAATTCACTTTAATTAATTCCAGTAAACTGTACATCAAAGCTGCAGCTTTCCAGCAGAATCCAAGATAACGCGGGAGCGCATTAAGCCAAAGATGGTCTCCATCTGTAAATAAGACTTTAACAAGCCCCCAAAACAGAGAACGAGAGTCCAGCCGAGGGAGGACGGCTGACTAATGTGACTCTAATGTGATAAAGCAACAAGTAGTGGACGAGCCAGTCTGACCTTTATGCCCTCAACCAACCCATATCTGTTTTACCTCCCAAGTTACAAACCCTTTTAACGCAAACAACAAACACCATCTGGATTTGATCATCTCCCACCAGTTTCTGATGACCCGACGAACACTGCAGGATGTGGATAGTCTTTGTAAAGTCAAAGTTGTGAATGTGTCATCAAAACATTATCTACTCTCACTGAGTTAAAGTGTGCTGCAACATGGCCAATAAATGGCTACAGAAATAATGCATCAACTGACCCAAGATAAAAGCTGGGAACGATCAAATTAACAACAGTTTTTCTGATTAGTAGTTCCAGACACACGTTCACGTTGTGATCACAAACCGCCGTTTGGCCAACAATTCAGAATATCTTCAAAATGATTAAAAATAAGACAAAAACATCTTTAGTATTTGACAAATTATTGCAACTACTGCTACCGCTGTTATAATAAAAATGGTCAGAGGATGAAGCCAGGGGACAATCCAAAAACAGCTGGAAACCAGATTGTGACGACTTTAGACTGTAACATACAGCGATGCCAGAGATGTGCAAATGTGACAAAAGTCTTTCAATAAACTGGATCATCAACTGGATCATCAACTGGATCATCAACTGGATCATCAACATCTCTGAAAAATTACCTTGTGAAATCAAGGTAAAAAGGTTTTTGCAAAATTTGGCAGTTTTTTCTTATTAGGTTTCTATTACAGGATTTTCTTTGCCATATTTAGGTTTTGGGAAAATCTAAGAGTAATGGAAATGTGACTACTGTTATTCTGAGGGATTTCACATGACTTTTACAAAGTTCCTGCTTACACTGTGGTGACGCAATAACTTACATAGGACCATGGCTTTTCAGTGCTCTCCGGCCAGTGGAAAAGCAAACCGGTTCTTTGTAGAACCTGTCTGGAGCTGGCCCTACCGGCCTAGTGGCAGCACCAGCACCATTTTTGAGTCGGTCAAAAAGCCGTATTTGAGTCTTAGTTGCAGTTCCTCGGCTGACCACTTTTTGTGTGTATATATATATTTATATATATATATATATATATATATATATATATATATATATATATAAATATATATATATATATATATATATATATATACATACATACATACACACACACTTTTTCTAGTACTTGCAAATTGTATACTTACCGAGATGGTGTTGCTGGTGTTGTTGCAAAGCCAGTCTTCATCAGTATCACAAAAAAAAAAAAAATTTAAATAAAATGAAAGCCTACAAGCAGACTTTTCATGTGTAAACTGACCGAAGCCAAAACAGAGCAAGTAGCATCCTCATAAGAGTTGGTTTGTATTAGTCAAGTTTTGTTTTGTTTTTGTTTGAACTTGAGACACAAAGAGCTGCCCAACAACAATCCAACCCAAAACTCTGTCAGAGCTGCCTCTAAACTATTAAAAGCTGTTGTTTTTTAAAGATGTTTAAAAACAAATAGTATAAGCAGTAAATATGGAAGTGTTCTCCTCACTGAAAAACTGCTGGGCATTCTGAGGGCAGAATCAGCCCTTTAGAGAGGCAAAGGTGACATTTTAATGATGGTTTTCTGTAGCTGAGTTTCAGTATGGATCTGAATCAAGGTCACCGGTTGCCTCTAGCCAATGACGACGCGCCCTACCGGCCACTTCTGATCCGTGAACTCAGACTTCAAAATACATCTCAACCTCTCATCGTCGATTCAAAACATTCCTCAAGAGCTGCCAGCTGGTTTTCCCCTGAATGTCTCATTTCCAATCGAGAGGAGGCGGTAAAACAAGTTCACATTGGCGGCTACACCTTGAAGCACTTTGAGTGTAGCGGGTAAAATACAGGATTTAAAAAAATGAAGACGAGTCACCGAATGTTTTGATCAAACTAGCTTCTAGATGAACAAAAGTAAGCAATCTTCTTCTAGTGAGGAACATTCTAACACATGTACCTCATTTAAATGCCTGAAAAATGTTTCTTTAGTCTTGCTGCTGCATCCATAAACACAGCTTGTAACACTGCTGACTCCTGGCTGGGCTGATATTCATCTACACAGCTGTCAGAAGTATGACACTGACTTGCTTTACAAGACCAGAGCGTACTCACATATCTCTATTTTACAGTGAGTGATCATCGGCACACGAATACTGAATATCACATTTTGAGCCAAATCTGAAGCAGATAAAAGGAATTAAATCAGGACAGTGCTTGAGAGTCGTGTGTGCAGTGGCCATTTGGTTTTTTACATTTACACCGTACATGTAGTTCACACAGTACATTTATCCTTAAAAGAAAATCCACATGCTTTGGCAAATATGCGCCCAACTGCTTTGTGCCCACCTGATAGAAGGTTCAGGTTGTTTTTTTTCAGCATTTACTGATTCAGCTTGGCCTTTTAGGTTAATTAAAACAGTTTTGTTGTTAGAGTTTTAATTAAAGTCAGAGATATCGGTCTTAACCTTTGGTCCTCATTACAGAGTTAACCTTTAAATTGTTTAGATTCTGGTTCCACTCAGCACATCGTATGAAGGTGAATACACTGCAGATGTCCTTACCTCACTTCCATCCCTGCACCTGAACTCTCATTTTTGTACTCCAAAGGCCGCTCAGATGACATCACACTCATGGAAGTCAGGGGTCTGGTTTGTGTCTCCTAAATATTTTTACATAAGGTCAGGATAAGGAAGGAATGAAAACGAAGCACGGGGTGCGACGATGTTCGCTCCAGAATCTACTGAATGAGATAACGCTGAACCTTCAGAGACACATCACGAAAGTTTCAAAGTCAACCTTCTATCACGTGAAGAACATCTCTAGGATCAAATAACTAATGTCTCAGCAGGATCTTGAAAAACTCGTCCATGTGTTTATCTTCAGCGAATTGATTATTACAACAGTGTCTTCACAGGTCGGCCTAAAAAGTCGATCAGACAGCTACAGCTGATCCAGAATGCTGCTGCCTGAGTTCTCACTAGAACTCAGAAAGTGGAGCACATCCCTTCAGTTCTGAGGTCCTTACACCAGCTCCCTGTATCTCAAGGATTAGACTTTAAAATACTTCTGTTAGTTTATCTCACTGAATCACTGAATAGTAAAACCAAAATACAGCAGAAACTTGTTGACATATCAACCATCCATCTGGTTCAGGTCTGATCTGTGTCCCCAGAATCAGAACCAAACAGGGAGAAGCAGCATCAGCTGAAACCCTCAGTTCCTTTAAATCAAGGAATCAAGGTTAAAAACTATTTTTTTTTTCACAGCTGCCTTTGACTTAATTATTTAAATCATTCTGACTTTTGATTTAAGCAATGCTCATTTAATACTACACTGTAATTCTGTTTTTTCCTTCACTTTACTTTTTATTATGTAAAGCACCTTGAATTGCCTTGCTGCTGACATGTGCTATACAAATAAACTTGCAACCCGAATCTAACTTGTCTCCTGACCTTTTTTCATTCATTGACACGGGGTGGTGTGTAGCACTGGCCCCACCGATAACTCAGTTTGATGACAACATGACGATGTTCGTGAGCTCCTCGTCCTCAGAGCTGTGGATGTCATAAATCAGCATATTACAGAACCATAACCTGCAACTGGCTGTTAAAATGACAGAGCACGGCTTTGCAAGAAACAAAACTCTGGTCATTAACAAACTGAAGAGCCTCAAAATGAAGTTTGTTGATGTTAACAAACAACAGCAGGAGCGGCAGAGGGAGACTGCTGGACATTTTTAAACACGTGTCCTTCATTCAGGGATAATAAACCGGTCTGTCGTTTGGAGCCAGCCCCCAGTGGTCATCAGATGAACTGCAACTAAACTTACTTCCTGCATGGCGATGGAGCCCCCTTGGTCTTAGAATAAAGTAAATACAACTTCAGACAAAAAATGAGGAAGCTTTTTTTTGCTGTGCAATTATTTAAGAAAAATAAAACCATAAAAGGAAACAAAATTACATAGCAGCTATAATTTGAAATAACGGTGTCCTGGCATGACTTTTCCAGTCTCTCACACAATTGTGGATAGATTTTGTCACATTCTTTTTTACTTCAGTTACTTGGGGTTTTTGTGTTTGTGAACAGTTCTCTTAAAGTCCCACGACATCATTTCTAAGGGGTTGAGGTGCGGACCTTGCGTAGGTCAATCCAAAAACCTTGACTTTTTTATTTTAGCCATCCTGATGTCTTTGCTGATGGACTGTAACATTTAATGTGCTTATTGAGGGCTGTAGGGTCTGAGATGTAGCTCCTATGGTTTTTCTTTCTCTGAGCTTTGCATGGTCTGTTTACTGTCATGTCCATTTCCTTTTAAGATTGGTCACTGTTACTTATGTTTTCCTCTTGTGAATTGTGAAATATGGCACAACACCGCCATCTAGTGTTTTACATTTATAACTGCAAGTGGTTCATTTATATTGGAATGCCCAAAATAGGTCATAACTATCTAAATATTTGATTAATATTAACTTTTCATGCGAGTATTACGTTTCTTCTGACTACAAATGGAGATTTTAACCATTCTAACAATCTCTGGTTCATTTTGATCACTTTTATTAAATATTGTTCACACTGTCTCTCTTTGTGACTCTTTGTCAGCAACAAGAAAATCAAAAAGCCACTGAGAGGCATCAGGTAAGGATTTCTTACACAGATCAGACAGGAACCACAGGATGGAATGAGGCGACTGTCCAGACAGGCACCACCGTTCTGTAGCATTTCTTAAACCTCCTCCAGAACAATACAGCATGATGTTGAAATGTTCGCTCTGATTCAGGCTGACATGAAGCTGGTAAAAAAAACCAAGCACCTTCCCCGGCCTCTACCTCGAACAAACACTGGGTGCAGGCCTTCATCATCCAAAACCTGTTGTCCAAGTACAGAGGTCAATATGCTCCTTACTGTACGAATGAACGCCCCCAAACGCCACCTGGGTGTGAGGTTGTTGGCATGTTAAAGCTCCTCCTAATTCCATCCTGAATCAATGAATCTTGAATCTTCACATTATTCAAAGCTGCAAGACTTATTTCAACTCCTTTTTTGCTCCAATGAAATTTGTGCTGTTGTCAGACCTTAAATTTGACACAGGGCCTCTTTTGCATATGAATCTCCTCAAGGCAGTTATGCCAGAGTCCATATGAAGGGAATATGCCACCTCCAGGTGTCCAGCACAGCGTGTCCGACAGGTGAAAATCCCTCCATTCCAACAAGACCTTGTCTGGCAGTACTCTCTCTCTTTAGACAGACCTGCCATCTTCTGTTCCCCAAGTTTGCCTCTGTGCCGTCTACACATCACACACTCTGTGACAGTCTTCTTTACAGCCGAATTGGCAATAATTATCCAATACTACTGTCAAAGTTTGTATAGCATGTGATTCCTCCCACCGTGACCTACTTGTTGATGGATATGCTGTAAAATGAACTGGGAGACATGCAGGTCTTTAGTAAGAATAACAGGGTGCTTAGTTTCTGCAGACTTGTGCATACGACCTCCAACTCTGAGAATATCATCCTCCAGTATGGGGTCAAGCTTATACAGAGGACTGTCCTTGGAGACATCAGAGCCATGTTTGAGACAGGCTATTTCACTTTTGAACCGATGTTTCTAAACAAAATGAATGATTGCCTTCTCAGACTTTTCATAATCTTCTGGAGTCAAACATTTTCCACCCAGTGTGACTTTGAAACTCTTTCTGCTGTTTCTGTTCAACAGTACCTTTCACTCCATCCTTGTCACTTCTTTCACTTTCTCTTTTGATTTAGAAGCAACAGAAGACTTAAGTTCAAGGAACCAGGCAACAGACATTTTAAGCTTCTTCCAAGAAAAGAAAAATTCGATAAGATGGTCTGTAGGACTTTTTGAATCTTTAGTGATTACATTCGCTGCTGCTTCTCTTTTGACCTCCGGGGTCATCGACGGGTATCACTCAATCATTGTCCAGTGTAATCATTTTCTCAGATAAATAAAGAAAATCTGGGCCTTTGATCCATTTTCATTGTGTGAGAAATTCTTCAGCTCTCATTTCGTGTGAGGCTTCATCGGCAGTATTGGCTGTAGAGCCTACATACTTCCACTCCTCAACATCCGGCGCTTCCATGATTACAGTGAATCTGTTGGCAACAAATGTATGAAAACGTCTTATTTCATTGGAGGTGTATTTGATGGCAGTCGTGCCGTCGGTCCAAAACACTGACTTCTCCAGCTGCCACTGCAAATCCTTTTGAAGCATTCTGTCCATGTGGACAGCAAGAACTCTAAATAATGAATAGTAATGTGCTTCAGCGGTGAAACTCTTGCCTTTCCAGCAAGAAACGAAAGAGGAACATTATTGCCATCTTGGTCTCAGGTATGACACTGTACCATAACCGACTTCACTGGCTTCAGAAACCGTATGAATTTGTATTTTCATGGTTTTAACACAGCGTTTCACCTTAAAACACACTCATCCTCTGAGTCACTCAGCCAATCAGACTACTGTTTAGGAGAAGGAGGGGAGTATCTGCTCATCCCATTTCAGATTATGCCGCCAAAGCTCCTGCAACAACACGACTGGCATTGTAAAAGGAGCCTAAAATCCTGTAGGGTCACACGGAGAGCTGACCACCGACAGGATAGCTCTCCTGGTCTGAGGGCATGGTTGTATTGATGTCCTAAAGCAGAACTAACTCAACGCACCCTTGCAATCCAAGTCACGACCTTTACCAACTTGATGGCATTGCCCTCCGAAGCTGTAGATGTCAGGCAGTCTTTAACATAAAACCTGTGATTGTGTGTTTGTCACTTCAGGATGGAAGTGAGCTGCGTTGTCCTCTGCAGTTCGCCTCAAAGTGTAATTTACGCAGCTGGGGGACGAAACGGCTCCAAACAAGTGTACCCTCATTTGATAACGACTTTCATTTGCAGTAATAAAGGCTGCACTTAAACCCTTCTGTTCAATGTAAAGGACTGATGGGTGCCTTTGCTGACGCACACGGCATCCAACCGACTCTTGCAGTCTTTGCTTGCGTGTCCAACCTTCAAACAACCAAAACAAACTCCATCGTCCTTTGTGAAATGCATCTTGTCCTCAACTTAAACTGTGAGCATTTGTCGAGTGAGTGGCTGGTTTGTTGACAGAATAAACAGCATTTGATGTTACTTTGGGCAGAGAATGACTTCATCTTGTTATCCATGCAGTCTTTCATTGTTATGACACTGGTAGCAAAGGTGCCCTTGTTTCCTCTGCCTTGCTTGAGTGACAGTGTTGGGCTTTTTTGTAGGTGGTAAGTTTTGGATCCTGAATATTTCCAAACAGTGGGTCAGAAGCAATTCATACTTGTTTTTTCAACAAAGTTCACAAGGTTAAAGACCTGTGCTCTGCAACCACGTTGCTCCTGTAAATCACATGCGGCATTCCTCCATTTCTCCCTCCACTTGTAAGGAAGCTTCATTACAGTATTTCTGAGGTTTGATGGCATATCCAACTCATTCATGTGCATGATTTGTTGAGTCAAACTTGAGCATTCCCTCAAGAACAGAGAAAAGGCTTCCAATACTTTCACATCTTCTGCTTAAACCAGAGTCTACCTATCAACTTTGTGTATATGCAGAAGCAGTTTTATAGTAATTCCTAAAATGCTCAGAAGACAGCATTCTTGCTCTTTGATATCCTTGAACAGAGAGCAGGTCCTGACAACTTTCCACCAGGTACCTTGGTTGCCCCCTGGTGGACTGTTCTAGGAATTGTATACAATCACTTGCAGTGTCAGTTTCAACCTCAACTGTTTTCAAAAGATCTGATGAATGAATGATGCTTAGTTTTGCTGTACCGACACTGTAGTGATCCCAGTTTGGCGTTGCATGATATTCACAAGGTCATTTTGAGCGCCATGATTGCCTGCCATATCCCATAGTTGAAAATCACGAGCCACTTGTGTTGCTGGTGTTGTATGTGAGCAGCTGGTGGTCTGAGGTCGTCCTGTACTACTGCCACTGGTTTAGGCCTGACGGCTTGTGATGTTTCTTTAAACTCTACGGTCTGATGTTTCCTTTGGCCTCACAGAGACACTCTGGTCACAGGCTAAGATTCAACTCTGACAAAACTTGTCCCTAAAAAGGACAAATTGATTAACTTTAGGACTGAATCAACTGTTCCTTTGAGCCTTATTCCTTTTCAGATACGAGTTCATTCCATCTGATCTCTTTGAGCCACATTTTTTTTATTTGTTTCCAGCACATTGATTTCAGGATAGTTGCAGCTAGCTCCATCTCCAGAGCAAACTGTTCCTTTTCCCTCCTTTGCTTCCAACAGACGTTCTTTTTTAAAGCATGCAGACGTTCCTTCAGTGTCTTTGTCAGCCTCGGCCCCGAGCCTGGCAGATGCAGTGGATGATGGTTCACACTGGAATGGCCTTTGCATTGCATTTCCTTTACACTTGAGATGTTAGAGGCACTGTTATCTGGATTGATATCAGTGACAACACTTTTAGTTTGAGTAACACCATCAGTTTAATTTGTTTCAGCATCATTATTAGTTTCACCTTCAGTTTGAACTTAGATAGATATAGATAGATATCTTAGATAGAGATTATCATTTGTTGGCCGGGCTGATTCCTTCGCGGGCCTCTCTTCTTGGCTGGGTTGCATGTAAAACTCCAACCCTTTTGCAGTAAATCCGATGCCGTGCAAAACAAAAACACAATAAACATACATTAAATAAATGTTAAAAATACAACATGCAAACTACTGAATAGCTCCCACATTTTCCATACCTTTGGTGTAAAATTTCTTTGTTGGAAAACATTTTGGGAACAACGGGACCAGAGAGCCCGAAACTATAACAAATGTTAAATGTTTACTTTATAGTGAGCTTTTTAGTTGTTCTGGTTTCTTCTGGTTCTAATTATAACAGTGAAGAAAAACACTGCGTTACACATGTTTATTTTTCAGTAGCCTGGACAGACATACCCGTTTGTTTCCTTGTGAAATGGGTCCGATTCCTCTCCCATTCACAGCCACTTCCACAGCACAAGGTCTAACGAGCCAACCGCAGCGGAGAAAAGACTCGTATAGGAGCGTCCAAAGGCCACTTTTCAATAAAACAAAGGCTAATAACACTTTGTTTTTATGTGAAAACCAACATGACGTCGCTCTTTGGTTGCTCGTCTACCCAATGACGTCCAGAGGCAGTTTCCTCTGCTTCTGTTGGTTCTGGTTCCTCTGGATTCAACGGGAACCAGACTGATTATTTGTATCGGAGAAAAAAAAAAAATAATTAAAATGGCTCGCCAAGCTGCATTTTCCATCCCACGACCGATCCTGGACTGGCTGAGCCACTCTGAATCGTTTTTATTTTGTTTTGCCAGTATGTTTCTGGTCGATGACTGTTTTTGTTCTTGAGCAGGAACAGACCTTCCAACATGACAGCAAACAGAAACCGAGTGCAAGTGGTTCATAAATTACCTTTGTACAGAAGTTCAGTAATTTGGAAAATATTTATATCAAACATATGCTGGCTGCAATAGCAAATAAACTCAATTAAAAAGAAAATATCTAACGTATCACCTCTTTTGGCTTCTTTTTTTTTTGTAAAGGTCATCACAACTCAGAGGTGAAAATACTTGGCAGAGGTTTTATGTCGGACGCTTTTCAGAAATAACTCCTTAAATGTTCAAGAAAAATAATGAAATAAACAATTTAAATAAAATTAAGGAACACACAGAAAGCATAGAACTTTAAGTTTTTATAAGATTTATAAAAAAAGAAGAAGAAAAAAACAACACAATAACCAAGGCGAGTCATACATTGCGTTTTTCCTTGTTTCTCTGAGTATTTACAAACGGGGTTATGTACAGACATGAAATGAGTCGGAAAGCTACGTGTCTGGCACACACAACCAGTTAGATTAATGATAGTTTATACGCTATGTACAGTGTAACTGGCCAGGCTAGAGCGAGAGAGAGAGAGAGAGAGAGAGAGAGAGATAAAGATTCTGTAAAAGGTTTAAATAACTTCAAGTATCCGTTTCGAGGTTTCATGGAGGTTTCAGTCTGAGATGCACATTTTGAGCAACACTGAAGTGGAACCAAAAGACAAAAATAATTCCGGTTGAGCTGGAAACTGTAGTGCGGCCGGGAAAGAACAGGAGGAGCTCTAGCCTTCGAGGACGACAACACAGACAGTGAAACTAAAGTGACGCCGCAGACACCTTCTCCCCAACGAATGCCCACAGAGGAACCCACACATAAAGTGATATCCAGCTTATTGGCCTGCAGCAACTTCTTACTGATCTGAAAAACAATCGTGACATAAAAACAGAAGAACACGTTGCTCATAGCAAAACTGTATCCGTTGACGTACTGAGAAACAAAGACAACAGCCACCTTAACACTTCTTCTGATTGTGTTTTTTTTTTTTTTTTTTAATCTTAGGCAACTTCTCAGAGCAACTTTAAAACATTCTGAGGTTTAAATTGTCACTCCTGCAAAACTGATCTGTACTGAAATAGTGCTCGTTTCACTTTAAGGGGAAAAACAAACAAGAAAAAAAAAAAAACACCAAAAAAAGCTCAAAACCACTTTCGAGTACCTCACATTTAAGGTCCGAGTATCATGAAACCATAATCAGGATTGCACAGTCAGTTGTATGAAGGGAAGAACTAGCTTATTTGAGGAAAGATCTCGGTTAGTCTAACTGTAAAGCCTCTATGAAGGAACGCGTGGCCCAATCCCAGGCCACGATCCCGGTCTCCTAGTGCGTCAAACACAAATGCTACTTCACAACACTCAATGACAACACTGTCGGGACCTCGCGCACATCTCCGTCTAGTGTGTCCATTTCGAAGGAGAATATGTCCATGTACAAGAGCACAAGAGGGAGCCAGGGTCCATGGAGTCCACCAGGGCACCTTTCAAAACCAAGACCCCTATACGTGATCTGGCACCGTTTTAAGACATTGAAGCCACTGTATGTAGTAATACCACTTCTGACCACATGGGGGCATATAGAGCTGTGGTGTCCACAGAAGTACAGTTCTAAGAGGTGGGGGTGGTCCTTGTAATGCCACTTTGTCCCACCAGAGGTGCACTTCACAAGAACTCTCTTGTGACGTATTCAGAAATAATTTTTTGACACAGAGTAGCTTTAAAATAGAGATGCAAAACTGTTCATAGGAATATGTGCTATTGAAATAGCTTCATGTGTCAAATGAATTCATCACCAGGGAGGGTGGAGTGAACATAAGGACCCTGTTTTAAGGGCAGCGGGGTACTATCCGAGACTCTGCTCCGGTTAGCTGCTCTGAAGTAGATGTGAGAAACTAGTGACGCGCTGGTTCTCAGCAGACGGTGAGGGGCTGGGGCTCGCTTTCCCGTCGCATGTTTTTCTTCAGCAACTGAATGCGGTTGTGGCAGTAGAACTTGATGGCTCGCCAGTCGCGCTGGTTGTTGACCAGCAGGGGGCACTGCTGCAGACAGCGTTCACAGTCGGCCTTAGCAGGGACTCGAAGCTCGTTAATGTTCTGGGTCAGGTGCTCTTCGACTGCCGCGCGCTCCGCCTCCGACCACGGGCGCTTCAGGACACCTCGCTTTCCTACAAAGCAGAAACATGAATCAGTTACAGATCAACTCTTGCGATCACAATAAAAACTCTGAAACTTTTAGTACTTTGAAAACATAGAACACACACCAGGTCTTGAGGGTTTGAGATGATAGAACATGTATTTCCAGACCTGACAACAAAAAACGCCTCCAAAATCCAAACATCTGGGTGTTTAAAGCATTTTCTGAGCAGAAGAACGTCCCTTTTGTAGATTCAATACCAAGATTTAAAGTTCACTCTTTGGTAGTGTATTGGCTCAGTAACGGCTACTAAATAGATCTTGTGATTGCAGACCAAAATTATAACCTAAAACTAGGTGTCTTTGTAATTTTATTGTAAGTTTTTATGTGACATTTTAATTAGAATTTGGATACGATTAAATTACTTTCCAGTAATCACAGTAATTCTGTCAACTACCAGATGACTTGATGTACTGCAGACTGGACTGAGAGCTGAAATTATCACCACATCTTGAACAAGAAAAGCGAACTGCTCGAACCACCATACAAACCAAACATCTTTAGTGGTGTTCAGTGGTTTACAAATGTCTTCTTATTTAGTGAAACTCAAAGGCTTGAATCAGAGGATCTGTGTTCAGCACTGAGGAAGGTGAAAGGTCTTCAAGAGACTAGAAAAGGAGGTCCAGTTGGACTGATTCAAGTCTTTGAAAAGGATCATGAGCTGGATGATGAGTCGACACCAGCGTCACCTACGGTCAAAGTTCACATCCTGAAAAAAGGCCAATCCAGATGTTTGTGTTGCTGCCACCTTTACTCTCCTTTACTGGTGAAGCACAAATAAGTTCAGGAATTTATTAACTTTTTTATTTAATCACTTAAATCACTTCAACCACATTCTAACTAAGAATTACAATGAAGAAAAGTTAAAATTACAGTTTTACTTGGAAAATGTCTCACTCAGTTCAAGTCAAGGACAAGATTTTCTATCAACGTTGACATCGTTATGGACAGACGTGATGTTTTAACTTTTCAATCCTGCAGCAACAACATTTGAGACAACCCAATAAAACACCTTTTAAAAGTAATAAAAGTAAGTCACTAACAGTGTCAAGGAAGAGGAGAGGGGAAGAAACTGGATCCCACTGCTCATCATCAGTAAATTCAAGTTTTTTTAAATGCCATGTTGTGCGCATTTGCCTCACTTGGGTCCACAGACGTGACGGGATAAAATACATCTGGGATCATTTGTGCAATAATTATTTGTCATTTATAACCGTTGTGCATACCCTTCAATTATGATCAACATATTCAAAATATTCCCCTTGTATGTGCGTGCATGTGTGTGTGCGTGCGTGCATGTGTGTGTGCGTGCATGTGTGTGCATGTGTGTGCGCATGTGCATGCGTGTGCATGTGTGCATGTGTGTGTGCGTGTGTGCATGTGCGTGTGCATGTGTGTGTGCGCGTGTGTGCGTGCGTGCATGTGTGTGTGTGTGCATGTGTGTGTGCATGTGTGTGTGCATGTGTGTGTGCGTGCATGTGTGTGCGTGCATGTGTGTGTGCGTGCATGTGTGTGTGCGTGCATGTGTGTGCGCAAGACAAGTTGACTTTTAGAAACCTTTGGTTTCCCAGAAATGTCTTCAGCTTTTTAAACAATACTTTTAAATCACATTTGCTCGGGCTGAAAAGTATCGGCTCCATGTCAAACTAGATTTGCGTAACAATTTTAATACCCTATAATTCCACAGAAATCCTGGTTATATACCGTTTTGTTTGTAATCATTTAGAATTCCAAATTGGGTATTAATTTTCTTAAAATCAAAAATGTGTTTGTAAAACATCTGAACTCATACAAATCGAAGTCCTTGATTATTTTTCATTTGATAAACATTCCTGTCATTCAACAGCGTTGGACTCTAAGGGAACCAAGATGTTTGAAACTGAACAAACTATGTTGTTCCTGTTTAATTTGCTCTCTGGAGTTTGCATTTCCTACAGTTTAACTACTACGTTTTCCCGAAGGAGATAAGCGTGGATGAGTGCAGGCTGACCTTCACTGTCTGCGTGACAAACATATAAACCAACTTGGTTAACAGTTGTACACCACCTCACCACCCGATCATAATAATATTTTTGTTTTTCTAGTTTAATAAGCAGGAACTGAGCAGGGCTAACCTGAGCCTCTCCTGCGGTTAGCAGATGGAGGTGGAGGCGGTGGTGGAGGAAGAAGAAGAGCGGGTGCCTGGATGTTCTTGATCTTCTTGGGCCGCCCCACACGCCCGTTGTTCTTGCCCTTCCTGACGTACAGCAGGGTCGGTGGAGGGTTCAGGGCCGGCGCAGGGGCGGGCACATCGGGCTTTTCCTTCATATGCTCCCCGTCAGACTCTCCCTCAGAGAAAGAGTCTGCAGAGTTTCCCGACATAACTGGAGGCAGAAGGACAGAGCCGTTAGAAGAAAACAAAGCACAGTTACACCTGAATTTAAACTCTCTCCATAGCAGAGAAGCACTGCTGCTCCAGCACAGCAGAGTGAGTCATCATCCTCTCACCGTCCAGTTCCAGACAGATGTGGTTCAGGCTCATTCCTCTGAACAGCACTCCATCTCGCTCTCCACACAGTACGACCCGGCCCACCCTGCCCATCAGGCCTGGGTCTTGGCCAATTCCCGCACAGTTCTGTGTCACGTGGTACTCTCTTTCAAGGAACTGCTCCAACCTCTCCACAGCGCTACTTCCTGGCTGTCCGGGCTCCTCGCCTTCGCCCAGGAGCAGTAGCTGGGTTAGGATTGCCACCTGACGGCGAACCCTGGTCTGTGTCAGAGCACGGGGGTTGCGGGTTCCGCTGGAACGAGCCAGGCTGCGAAGGAGGTCAGTGCCTCGCAGCGGGGTGGCAGGAGAGTGATAAGGCCGGGCAAAAACGTATGGGTTTGCGGGGTCGACGCCTACATCCTGCCGCGTCTGCAGGAGAAGCTCCAGGCACGGCTCGCAGTGAGGGGGGAGGATGAGGGGCTGGACACGTCCACGTTTACCTTGAACCCCAACTCTGGGTAGGTGTGGGAGAACCAGTCGCTCGAAGGGGGAAAGGGAAGCCTCCAGTGGTGTGAGAGCTGGAGGAGCACCCAGGGGCACGGGAACAGGACACTGAGGTGTTACACGCGCACGGTACTCAGCGATCAACAGCTTGGAGACCTCACACTCCCGTCGTCGGTTGTACAGGATGAGGAGCGCTAGGCTGGAGTGGCACAGAAGACGCCACGCTTCTGCAGACTGCAGCTGTCGAGACAGAGACAGGAAGGCCGAGTGCTGGAGCCGACGCAGGTACAACACCAGGGACGACAAGGATGAGAGGAGGGGCAGCATGTGGTGTCGCCCCGAACTACGTCCGGGAAAACCAGTTAACAGAGAGAAAAACACAAATTTAGAGGTTTGGGTCAAAAAACTGGTAAGATGCCAGTGGAAACACATTTAGACATAAAGTTATTAGGGGCAGAAAATCTATTCTTGAGGTTTATTACAATTTTTATTTAGGTTACCTCAGCAGCTCTTTTTCCTTCTCTTCTGTTCCACTGTCATCTTCCACTTCCATCATTCCATTCTGCTCCTCATCTTCCACTTCCTCCTCTTCCTCTACTTTTAGCGGCTCCATCTCTTTGGCTGAATTGCTACTGAAGGACTGAGAGGACACCAGCTCCATGTTGTCCTCGTCTTTGGTCCTCGTGATGGCCACAACCTCAACATCTTCTTCATCTTCATCCTCCTCTTCGTCCATCTGTCTCTCTTTCTTTATTCTCCTCGTTGCTCCCTTCTTGGACTGCGTCATAGTCACGGGCGGCGGGCTCCTCTTCAGGACAGACACCGGCACGGCACTCTGTGCTCGAGGAGGTGTCAGCACAGGAGGCGTGGTGTTCCGTCCAGAAGAAACTGGGGATTGGTTGGCTGCAGTGAGAGTGGGCGGAGACATGGAGAGGTCCTGGACTCCACCCTGTGGAGAATCTGAACTGCGGCTTTGCCCTCTGGCGTGGGACAAATCTGACGGTTGCTGGGTGTGAGCTGCAGCTGGGTTTGTGCTCTGCACCTGCAGGCGGGGCATCTGTGTGTAGCGTTCAACGAGGGCGGAGCACACATCTGGCTGGTGGGCGTGGTGTTTATCCAAGTGGCGGCCCAAGGAGCGAAAATGTCGTCCGCAGTGCTCACAGGTTTGCCGCATGGAGTCGATGGAAATGCCTCCTTTTGAGGCATTTCCTGTTATTCCAGAATCCAGAGGAGCTGGAGGTTTGAACATGGGCTTAGCCGGGGAAGAGGAAGAGGAGGGAGCCGCGGACTGCGCTTGAGAATGGGAAGGAGGAGGACAGTTAAGGTGAGAAACGCTTGAAGAAGAGACTGGTGAGGGACGCCGTGGTGAGGTTCGGTGGGGGGTCTTTTTCTTTGATGGGGTGCCGCGGCGTTTCTTTCGCCGGCGAAGAGCACGCCCACGTGGGCTGGAGCTGTCCTCATCTCCAGCATCGGATTCACTGGCATCAGAGTGAGAGATGGGAGAGGAAGATGGGGAGAGAGACCAAGAGGGGGTGACATATTCCTGCTGTTGCTGCTGTTGCCGCTGACGCTGTTGGACTGTCAGAGACAGAGGCTCCTCCTCCTGGAAGGGAAAAATTATTCTTTTTTTCAATAACAATTACATGATAATGATTGAATAATGTGGAGACGGTGTGGGAAATGTATCGAAGGTTGCCTATGTTTTTGTGGTAATAATTCAATACAAAGACCCTCAAAAGTCTCCTGTGAGATCCAAAAACAAATTATACTGCTTCATTTACATAAAGAAGATAATTTGTTTTAAACTTTGAAGGACCAACTACATTGGCTACTATATTATTAAATATCTAAAGTATGTTTAGCATTTGTCAGTATAGTTACATTCAGTCACAAGAGTCACTATTTTTGCAGTAGTTTGATGAAAGCTGAAGTCTGCGATAACAGAGTAAATACTGACAGACACAGTAAAGATCAATTGCTTGTGTGTCTCAGTTGGATGATTTAGTGTAAAAAATCAATGATGCCAAGAATGAGCTGCCAAAATTACTGATTAAGCTCTAACATCTTTTATAGTTACCACGCGTAACAGCAGTTATTCAGGAGGGGGAGGACGGTAACTTTCTCATAAATATGTTGAGGCCGGCACCAATACTGTCAACCTACAGTCAGCTCACAGCTCCTCCCAGTGGACACGAAAAGCATTGCAGCTACTTTTCCACTAAATCGGGTAATCCCGATGCCGTCTCAACAACATGTCTGTGTGACAGCAAAGTCAGAGATTCAGCCAAGAGCTGATTAACCCAAACACAGACCAACTGATCACTCTAAATGACTGCATCTGCACCCCTCAGGTAAAATTTCCTTTTAAAATGTTCCTGAAGCTGCTCGCATGACACGAAGACAAAACTTTGATTAAGTTTTTTTATTCCTAATTTCTTTAAAAGAAACCTTGTTTTATCTTATTCATGTTGGGCATGAAGACATCTAAAACTACAATACCCATGAGCCTCAGCCCATGCCACTCTGTCAAGCAGAAGTTCATCACACCAAAGAAACTGGAGTGGGAAAACAATTCAAATACGTGGTGTTACAGTTATTGAATTCTATCAAGCCGCACAAGGAATTTTAAATTAATTACATTAGTACATTAAATCTGTAGATTGTTTATACGATTTTCAGAACACTGCAGTAATTAGCTTTTGCCGTCTCTAAGCAGCTGACGCTACAGACCTTCAGGCCAAAATCACTTTTTAAAATATCATAATTGAGTCTGTGACGGTGTGGTGTTGTTGGAAACAGTCATTTTCTTGTACCTTTTTGATATTGTTGCTATTCTCAGTGTCAGAGATACAGTCCTGCTGCGCTGGAGACACATTGGCCCGGAAACCCTGTGGACCACAGAACTTGCATTTAACACCAGGCACACAGCTCATTAATGTTCACAATCAGCGCCGGCTGTCAATCAGAGTGCAAGAGAACACCTTCTTCATAATTGGTCGTGAGCACAGAGGCTGATTAGGACTACAAATCTACCACTCAGAAGCAAAACAAATGAAATGAAAACAAAGTGAAATGAGATTTGTTGAGAAATTACACTCACGTTTAAAGAATGTGTTTATATCAGACACACAGGTTTGAAGGAACCATGAGCATCCGTGGCTCTACTTTAACCTCTGATGTCGGTTTCTTAATTTTAGACTATTCATTTTCTCAAATGGCTTCCGGTACCATCATTTTGTTGAGTAAATTGATCCAATCTAACGGCATCCATTAAAGGAACAGATGTCATGTAATAACCATGGTTACTGTTGCTAAAGCACTATAGGTAGAGAGAGCTGGAGCTCAGCCATCACCATGGTAACACCATGCCTTGCTTAGAGTGTGTGTGTGTGTGTGTGTGTGTGTGTGTGTGTGTGTGTGTGTGTGTGTGTGTGCGCAGCAGATGATGTGAGTATGTGAGCGTAGCTCATCAGCATATAGAAGTAATTTCTATACTTGCGAGGACAAAGTAACGAGAAAACAGAACGAACAGATTATTTAAAGTGACTAACAAGACGACTTCCTTACTAAACTCCTTTGTTTCATACTTGAAAAAGATTTCAAACTTTAAATAAGTTTTTTAAATGCACTATAGTTGATAATTACTACAAAGAGCGAGCAAATATAAGAAGCTTGCACATTTTAAACTAAGATGTTCTATGGCTCCATTATTTAATGGTCCATTCAGGTTTCTTTGAGCAGACAGCTATTCGTATCTTTCTTTATTATTACTATATTATAACTAATTATCCCATAAGAGACTGTGGAAATGCAGAGTGGCTTGTCCAGGATAGAACCTAAAGTATTTTTTTTTAATTATTGCAGTGTTAATCCTGTTTTAACCTCCACACGTACACTTCGAATTTCAGAGTGCTGTTTAATTGTCTGAATTGGACCTAGTATCACTGTGTGCTGTGTGCATGTGTCCTACATCGCACTGACCAGATTCTCCCCCCATTCTGTCAGGCTGTAGTCGACGGTGATCTCCTCCCCTTTGGTGATGTCACGAATGGCGATAACGACCAGGCGCACCTGGTTTCCGCAGTGGACCTCTCGGATTCTGCAGTTAGGCGAGGGAGGGAAAGAGCTGGCAGCTGGAGCTGGAGCCGAGGCCGTCGGGGCGGGTGGAGCCGTGGATGCAGGTGTCAGAGCTGAAGCTGTGGTGGTCGGGGCGGGGACAGGTACAGGTGTCAGGGTGGGGGCAGACGAGCCAGCTGCAGACAGAACTGGTGTGGAGGCTGGGCAGGAGCTGGCCTTGGACCCAGGAGAGACTTTATCTTGGGTCGGCTCCGATGGACTGCTGAGAGTATGAAAGGAAGGAATTCACTACTTTTATGAGAAAAAATAAATAAATTCTTGCTGTTCTTCTCCTACTTTTTTTCTAAATGTCCTGCTTTTCTGTTTCAAAAAATTATAAACATCAACTCTTTGGTTTTGAAAGTATAAAAATAAATAACATAAAATATTCTGTTGACTAAACGATTGAAGACATTTTAAATCGGACACCTTTCTGTTGTCTTATGAGGGCTGAAAGGACTCACAGATGATATGTGGTCCACACTGGTCACTTCCTGATCTGCGACACTACCATAGTCTGACCTACCATATCATGTAATTATCATTTTCACATTTCTTTCAGCTGCTTTCCTTCCTTAAGTGTTTGGCATTGACAATAAATTTAAAAAAAATCATCAGAGAACTACAGATGGATTTTTCTGACTAAAAAACGGGGAGAAATGCTTCACACAGCGATTGTAAGTGCCATAGCAGCGAAAATGTGGAGTAAAAGGAATTTTCTTTAAAGCCGCTAGTTTGAGGATGCTTGCTTCTCTGTCAACATAATCCACATCAAAGCAAACTCAATCAATTCACCGGCAATAGGATCACTTTCTTAAATGTAGGCATTTGATTTTCAAGAAAAGCCTTATGTTTTATTAAGTAGTTGTAGCTGTTTTTTCAAATATACATTTAAGCAAGTATCATCCCTGATGATTCCTTTTTATTTACTTTTATAATTACACCGTTTTAAGATTAAACATTTGACATTATGTTCTTTAGTTATTCGGAAAATGAAGAGCAAAGTCCAGGGCTTAAAAAATAAATAAATATGAATGTCATATGATCTGAACCGTGAGGTACGTGCTCCGTTACAGCCTAAATGTTTGCATATACAGTTTTTTTTTTCTTCCATCCACACAAAGATTTCTCTTACATACAGAAAAGTCAGGTTTGTAATCAATATAGACTAGGGTCCGTTTTTTTTTTTTCCAAGTCACTGCAGGTACCTACTGCAGATGACGTTAAGCAAATAAGAACAAATCTAGTCATTTTACACTAATTTACCATTAATTTTCCACCAGTCAACTACATTCTTCTCACATCAAAGCTAGGGATATTGTGAATAAAATTATTAGTAAAGATCAATAACAGCATATTCTTTCCCAACAGCTGAGCAACTATGAAAGGAACATTTATTTACACTCACCAGTTGTGAGGAGAGGGCTCAGTGTTGTAGAAAGGCCCATCCAGTGTGGGTCGTTTGCTCTCTGCCGTGTCCTTCCTCCGATCACCTGAGAGCACAGAAACAGCCAGCATAACAGGATTAAAAACAGGGGAAGCACACACACACACACACACACACACACACACACACACACACACAAAAGGTCATCACCCCACCTCATAGAGCACACAGACACACAGATTCACATAGCAACATGTGCATAGTCAAGCACACACACATTTGTACACATGAACAAAAGTAGGTCACACTCACAGTCCACCCCCACACTAATTACAGACACACTGACAGATGCACATGCACACACTCACAGACAAAAACACATGCAATCGTGCTTGATGGCTGTAAGTATACAACATGCAGATGCAGAAACACACACACACACACACACACACACACACACACACACACACACACACACACACACACACACACACACACACACACACACACACACACACACCTGGGCTGAAGCCATGTTCAGGCACGCTCTCCTCCTCGGTGTGTGTGACAAACACTTTCACCGGGGTTCCTTTTCTTTTCCTTCCACAGCCGCGCCTGCAGAAAACACACACATGCACGGACTCACAATTATCTTTTAATCAATCGGCTTAGTGGACAAACTTCACATCAGTCAGGTCAGGGAGTGATCAATAAACTGATGGCCACCCAATCAATCAATACCAGCCCTCAAATTAGGCAAAATAAATTAACAAAAACAACAAATATAGAATGAGCAACATTTATACAGCATAGCATTTTGGTTTTCACACGATGTGAGCTGAGTGGCCCTGAAGAAACCAACGGCATTTGCACCAAACAAAACTGGTTCCAAAGAAAATCCTGGCATCTTTCCTCACCACATTCAGCTCAGGGCAAATGGAGTTGTCATAAAGAAGATCATAAATTACATATCAGAAAAAGTTTTGTTTTGGATGCTAAAAGCCTCCAAGGTAGCTGCCAGGAAGTCATCTTGCATATTAAAGAGGTTAATTTCAGTGATCAGGTACCTGGTACCTGACCGGGTACAATCGCAGCCTCCAAATGAACAAAACTTTTGAGTTATTTTACATTTATTTTGTAATCATTGTGAACGACCTCTGAATTTCAAAGCAAGAACATACACAGTTTGAGCCAGATGAAAAATTTTCACAAGCAGACAAAAAAAAAAAAACAAACAGAACTGCAATTCACTGCAACAAAAAACATCTAATCAGTGCGTAGTTCAGTATTTTGCTCAAAGCTAAAAACCAAAGAACACTTAACTAAAGGAGTAAAGTTTCCTTTACTCTGTGTTTTTTTAAAGCTTAACCAGCATTTGTAACTTTCTAATGCCAGAATTAACAGATAAAGACAGCAGGAATTAGTATCATCACTGTTCACATTTGTCCTCATGCATCCTTATGATCAAAAAAAGGCAGTAGAAACTAAATACTAATTCCCCGTAACTGTCAGGTTTGAGCATTGTTCATATCTCGCTGTATACATGTTTAACATGCGTTCCAAATGTGTGTTACACCTGTAAACGCAAATGTGTAACCAAATGCGTCTTGAGTAATAAGATCTAACCTTCCTGTTTAATATGCAAATAAACACACATGCCACTTTTATTTCAACACCAAATGAATTGTCATTTTTAAATGACCAAGCAGTAGCAGCTGAAAATGATAGAAGTCCTAACAAAAAAAAAAAAGAGCTGGAAATAAGACAAAGATGATCCACCACAAACTTGTTTTTAAACTTTATTTAACAAAGAAAAAATAGAATACAAATCATGGTAAATATAATACAAGAAAAGATCAGCCACAAACACAAAGAAGAAATTTAATGACAACTTTATTGTTGTAATTTGCAGGCAAATATAAAAAAATAAAAAAAATAGCCTAAGCTGATAATGTTAGTTTATTTGGCGGCCCTGAATCCATCCTGTAGTGCTTTTGCATTCATAATATGCATAAAATGTGAACACAAGTGTCACAGACCACATTGATCCAGATGCATCCAGAGTGATTGAATATAGATCCATCTATGTTCAGACCTTGCCTTTGTGCTGGCCACTTGTGATCAGATTTCCTAGGATGCATTTTAATGCCAGGTCTGGATGGAGTTCTTATACCAGTTGTGACTCAGTTTACACCTGGTATTAAAACCCGTCCTGATTTATCAGATCTAAAGTGGACAGCTTCAAGTGTGCATGTTCATAACCGATGGTAACGTATGTCTCCACGTGTGGCTCAAGTGGCAGTTTGTGATCAGACCTGTCCCTCACCTAAATGCAAATAAACAAGACCAAATGTGTTATTGTTTTTATCTAGAGGAGGCAGCAATACACTAAACCACACCTAGTCACCAGCTGAAAGAACGCCCTCTCTGCATCTGTAGCTTTAACAGATGAACAGCACAAAGACAATAACTGCAATGAAGAAACATCCAAAATCATAAGACAACAAAAGACTTCAAACAGATTCACATGGGATGTCTAAAATTAAAAGCAGAAAAGGCAAAAGTAAATCAAAACAACACAGATGAGTCTATCATGTTGTGGTTGTTTATTGTTGTCAGTGCTTATGGCAACTATTAGTTTTGAACATTTGTAAATTTTAATTACTAATGTGTAGTACATTAATGCTTACAAAAAAAACAAAACCCCAAGAGTACAATTTTCAATATTTTCAGAACGCAACACGGTTCATAGTTGAAAATAATTTCCAAAAAGATTATTTAAAAACTAACACTACCCTGCCAAAACCAGTCCTTTTTAGCATGTTAACAGTACTTCTGTTAACTTCTGTTTGGATTAGTAGGCCACAACAACACAACAAACTATTCAATGAGACAAATCATCCTGCTGCTTATCAATATCCAATGCAGCCAGATTCAATTATGAGTAGTAATTCCAGATAAATAACTACAGTTCTAATAGTAAGATTACGCAATCTAATCAGTGTTTATATTCGAGTGCTTTGACTTCTGACCACAGAGAGCTTGAATGCAGCCACCTGTGTGAGGCCAAAGCAGACAAGTCAGATTATCTTCTTCAGACTAAATCCACTCCAAAACCTCGCCGGTCAGAAGAGCCAAACTCCTGCTGCCTCTGCCGAATCTGGGCTAGTTCTATTACCACAGATCTCAGTATTGTTTCCATCAGTCTATTTTTTACTCACATGACACTGGAGTCTCTTGAAACTAGGCCATGAGAAGATCGTGCTTTGGATTTTGAAGTGTTCATTGCTGTCTGTGTTAGTATGTGCGTCTGTTCACACACAGATGAAAACGAAGGAGAGCAGAAAAACAAAAAAAACCCACAGAAATAAGAAATATATTCGAATAGAAAGATGAGGCATTTTAATGAGAAATAGAAAAATGGAACAGAAAAACGGGACAAACAAGAGAAAACGGGAAGGGAGATACTTATTCAGGGGAGATATCAACTCAACACACTGTCGCTCTATTGATCCACCACCATCCACACCCGTGATGCTGTGTGCGCATGTCTGTGTGTGTTTAACAGGCTGTGCAGCTGCAACTGTACTCACAAATTTGCAGATATTTATTCTAAGTAAACCTTTCCTCTACAACAAAAACAGTTTTGGCTTTGGATTTTTTTTTTTAACAAGAATAAAAACAAGATAATCACCACCACATTACAATGGACTCCAATCAACCATTAACTGAACAATTTTTACTGCAAAACAGCACTTATTTGTCATATTTAACACATTACAACAACGTCGAGGTAATGGTCCTCTTGTCATGATGAGACACTGATGAGATTATTTGTGGCAACAGTATCACACAATAACACAGTCTTATAATGACATAGGGATGTGCACTTTAAAATTTTGTTGCACACAAATAATTGCAATTTTATTCCAATATTAGTCTTATAAATGTGGTATTAGCAGTTCTAATTGCAATAATATGCTTTTTTATTTAAAAAAATCCTTTAACTGCCTCCTCAAAGTTATTGGGCTCTTTTTTAATTTATCTTCTTACACACATAAATGCTAAAGTGTTTAGATTCACGTCTTAATTCAAAGTTGTCAACAGATGATCAATAAGAAGCAGCCTGCTGAATGTTAGTAATTAAGTTTTCTGGTGATTTTCTAGAATGATAGCGCTGGTGTGAAATAATTGCAATCAGGAGATTATGTATGATTTGTGACAGACTCTTCTGGGTATAAATCTTGAAAATATACATTCTGAGACCACAGACGAATGTAGTGCAGGGATTCAAAAGTCTATTTTTAACATAGAGAAACCAACAGGTTAAAGTGAAAATAATTTTCCAGCTTTCTAACAAACATCGTCTGCATCCACAGTCAACCCCTAGTCACCCCACAGTGGACTACAGACACAAAACATGGTTAACATTTTGCTACGCAGCAGGAGAGAGAAAATGTAACTATTGAAATAGACCTTTAAACAGCATTGC